>OX465600.1:236187781-236812781 GCA_950022295.1 Bromus sterilis
CAAGTCCGGCGAGCGCCGCCGTGGCCAGTGCCACCGGCGTCAAGCCGCCGGGCACTTAGCCCCTAACCCACCACTAAACCAACCTAACCCTCACTGACTAGTGGGCCCAGCCACTAATCTAATCCCTGTTTAAAAACTAACCGCAGGGAATTAACCCACTGAGGCTGACACCCTGGACCCACATGTCAGCCCCCCCACTGATGTCAGCATTGCATCATGCTGATGCAATAAATCAAATTCCAGAAAAATAGAAATGAATTAAAAGAATTACAGAAATTACAGATAATCATATAAACTTTGGAAATTCATAGAAAATTCATATGAACTCAGAATTGGACAAATAATATATGAAAAATGATCAGCATAAAATTCTCTATCCAAATATGCAACTTTCAACCATGTTTGAGTTTATTTTAAAATGGGACCAGTAGCTTTTGCTATTTGGCTTAATTGGAATTAATTCAAATTTAATTCAAATGCAATTCAAATTTTAACCATTACAATGCAAACATGATCACCTGAACTTCAGAAGCATATCACCCACATGATCACACGTTTTCAAATGATCAAACATTTTCAAATGCAATTTGGTTAAATTGAAATTCATATGTGGAGTTTGAATTTGCATTTCAAATGCAATACACTTCATTTAAATCAAATGTACCACAAACCAGCACCATTCACCTCATGGAAAACTATATGATGTGCTTGTGCATTCTATTACAATGTTGCCCCCTTTGTTGATGATTGTTTCCGGTACCAGCTTTTCCGAGACGGTGATCACCCCCGAAGAAGAAGTCCACCGTTAAACCCCGTGTGTCGTCAGCAAGGCAAGCAAATCCCATTGATCATGTCTATAAAATCCCAATTCCCTCTCAGTCTCGGTTATGCATGTTTAGGAGATCATCTTGTATCGATTCTACCGCATAGTTGAACCCATATCCAATGCATGACCTATCATCTTGTCACAGTAGTAAGCAAACCACAATCCTAGCTGACATAGGAGTTGTTTGATATCATGTGGCCCCTGCAACTGTTACAGCTTTTTGCATGCTTAGTGTTACAGTGAGGTTGTTTTTGATGTGAGTCGGGATGATAGTGAACATGGTGTTGATGAAAGTGAAACTGTGTCGGTGAATCCACCCTAATACAAGGTGAACGATGAGAGGCTGTGTAGGAGTACACAGTGGGTTGTCTTGTTGAACACCACCTTAAGCATCGAGGTCTTGTATGGTAATCCAAGACAAAGAGTACAACCACACATTGGGCTCACTGACCCCTCTGGGCCTATTACCTTGATCCGTATCGACGTCCAGTAGTCACATTAGTTCGGTCTTTCCATTTGACATGTGCATAGAAAAAGAACGAAGGAAATGGTTGCATTATATAGATATGTGGGTGCACCTGTGAGGCAGGAAAACCATCTGCCAGAGGTGGCGTCTCGATCACCTGCATTGTTTGAGTCCGTTTCGTTGATCCGGCCGGGCTCTCGAGCGGAGGCAAACTCAGATAGTCGACTCCTGGAATAGACCGGTTGTGAGCGAAGTGTCGTGGTGAACATCCTCGCTGTCACCTCTTGAACGGTGGCGAGACCTGGCGGTAACCGATGGTCATGTGTGTGTAGCTTACACCCTTGCAAGGTTAACAAAACTATTCGAATAGCCGCGTCCGCGGTTAAGGACTACTTAGACAACTTGAATGGATACTTCTAAAACTCGCAAGATAAGCGTGAGTGCTATGGTGTGCTTCCTCGTGGGGAAGTCGAGGAAGTAACCATAGTGGTGTATTAGTTGGAGATGTAGTGGACTCGTGTACGCTCCTTATCTCAAGTCTGGTACTCGTAGTTCAGGACTAGCCAAGTCAAAGCTGGCATTTCTGCAAGTGAAACCCCACCTCCCTTTACCTTGATACTTGAGCATGAGTAGTATAGATCTGATGTAAGTCTTGCTGAGTATGACTTTGTACTCACGTTTGCTTATTCTATGTTTTAGATGAGAATCCGGACCCCGATGGAGTCACCGACCTGAAGCTCGACGTTGACTAAGTTAGCATAGTCCCAGACAGCAGTCTGGTCCCTCGTGGAAGGGCATGTTTGTTTACAAGGCTTCTCTAAGCCATTTGTTAAACTTGTCTGTACTCAGACCGAATTTGCTTCTGTTGTATGATGTAATGTTGATCACAGACATGTGATCTTTGTATGCTCTATGTGTATATCAATAAAGAGTACTTTGTAGAGTTATGTGATGATACCTGCTGTTCATACTGGGCATGTGTGCTGCGTGTATGTTTATAACATGCATGTCTTAGTATGGGTTTTCGAGACCTTAGTTGTGATCTGGCTAGCGGTCTTTTATACACCAAGTGGCCCATAGATGTGCGCAGCTTGGGGCATCGCGATGCGATTGCTCGTGACTCTTTCACGTGCACACTTTGTTGTATGATCGAGCCCGCCCTAGACCCCGACTAAGTGATCGGGCTGGAGTAAGTCTATGTAAGAGTTAGGATCCAATCGACAACATGGTTGAGGCGACTTGTCTATGAATATGGGATTCACCACCCATAAGCATTTAGACTTGTGAGCGAACGTTGAGGACCCATCTCAGTTGATCATCCGGCCTGAATGGGATGCCCCTCACGTTCGATGCTTACCGAGAACGTTCTGTGCTTGGCCTTGTCTGCTTAGACAAGTGGGTACGGTTCTCGGCTCTCCATGTGACTGTATCATGACTGGAATTACATACGCTAACCCCGGGTCCCGACAGACTTGGTATCAGAGCAGGACTGTCTGTAGGACTATCAAACCCTTGGTCGAAGTCGAGTCTAGCATTCTATAGTTATATAGTTACTCTGGGTATAAGGGGACAACGTAAGGCTTCTTTTTCTCCTTACCCTCATCGATCTGAGTTCTGGGTCACCCTTACCTTTTCTACGGGAAGATAGGACTAGGCTCATCTATGTCTATACTAGAACATCTCGTTGTTTGACTCTCCATAGTTGTAGGATTGTTTTGGTCGTCTAGAATCACCATTCCATCAAGCCTTTTGAGAAGGTTCTGATCATTCTTGCAGATTGATTCATTTTTGCCACCCCGGTACAGCCGTTATGTTGTTCGATTTGTCCCGTGTTTCCAGTGATTCCAATGCTTTTTCATTACAATCTTGTCCGCTCTTAAATTGTATCATCTTTGCTTTGATTCCATCATAAATCCTACTCTGATTGTTGATTTTTATCACACAGAATGTCAGGTGGAACTAGATGTGTTGAATCTGGTCACGGTAATCAAAGTGGTGATGATGGTCCTCCTTCACCACCTTCTGCAGCGGAAATCATGATGGAGGCTGAGCGAAATTGACGTGATCAAACACGCCTTTTGCAGCTCATTGAGAAGAATACTTCTCTTCAGCGAGATGCGGTAATATCCATCCAGGATTTTATCCTTTTGAACCCGCCAGTTTTTCGATGTTCATCTGAGCCCCTTGATGCCGATGATTGGCTCCGTTCCATCGAGCGTAAGCTTGACACTGCACATGTTGCTCCCGATGACCGAGTTATATTCGCGGCATACTTTCTGGAAGGTGCTGCCGCTGAATGGTGGGAGAACTATGTTGCTATGCAGCCAGATGGTCACCTAGTGACTTGGCAGGAGTTCCGTGATGCCTTTCGAGGGTACCACCTTCTGGATGAGTTGATGGAGCTCAAGAAAGAAGAGTTCTGCAACCTGACTCAAGGAGAGATGTCCATCCATGAGTATGTGAGAGAATTCAACCGTCTTGCTCGTTATGCCCAAGATGAGATCACCACCGATGCCAAAAAGCAGGCAAGGTTCCGCAAGGGACTTTGCCCCATCCTTCGTCATGATCTCAACCTCATCGAATTTGCCACCTTTGAGGATTTAGTCAACAGATCCTTCAGAGCTAAGCATGGCAATGAAATTTTCGAGGAGTCCCGCAAGCATGCTCTTGAGCTTGCTCCTTCTTCAAGTTCAGCCCCTCAGAAACGCCAAATTTGGATTCCAACCAATGTCATACCTCAAAACCTTCTTCAGAGGCCACCACCAAATATATGCCATCCACCCCAACACATTATTCCACCCCTGAATGATGGTGTGCAGCCAAGTAATCCCACTCCCAGCAATTCAGATAGGGTATGCTTTAAGTGTGGTCTTCCTGGCCATTACTATCGTCAATGCCCTCAGGTCTTGATGGCACCACGTCATTCTCGACCCAAGCCTTCAAAGAAATAAACCATCAAAGCCTTTCCAGCAAAGCCTTCATCCACTAGTAGTGTTTGTGTGAACCAAATCTCCGTTGAGGAAGCCACTGATGCTTCTGACGTCATTCTTGGCACACTCCCAGTCAATCATGTTCCCGCCTCCGTACTTTTCGATCCAGGAGCTTCTCATTCATTCATGTCGGAGAGTTATGCACTTCGTCATGAATTTACTTTTGAAGAAATGTTTTCTCCAATGATCATTCAAACTCCTGGTTCAAAGTGGCAAACTAATAGAGTAAGCCATGGCAATCAAATTGCAATTGAGGGTTTAGTATTCCTTGCTTCACTTATAGCCCTCAAGTCTTCGGACATTGATGTTATCCTAGGAATGGATTTGTTATCAAGGAAGAATGCTTTCCTTGATTGTAAAGCCAAGTCAGTCAAACTCACCCATCCTTCAGGCCAGACCATTGTCTACACATCACCCAGCTCTAAAATCCAGATGCATACTTTGAATGTGCTTCCCCTTCCAGACCTTGAAGATGTTCCGGTGGTTCGTGACTTCCCGGATGTCTTTCCTGAAGAGCTGTCGGGAATGCCACCCGACAGGTGTGTAGAATTCATAGTGGATCTTATACCAGGCACAGCCCCAATCTCGAGACGTCCATATAGGATGGCCCCACATGAGTTAGCTGAGCTAAAAACCCAACTTCATGCTTCGTTGGCAAAAGGCTTCATCCGCCCTAGCTCATCGCCATGGTGTTGCCCCGTTCTATTTGTAACGAAGAAAGATGGAACAGAAAGGATGTGCGTAGACTATCGCCCGCTAAATCTAGCGACGATAAAGAACAAGTACCCACTGCCCAGGATCAATGATCTTTATGATCAACTTGCAGGATCCTCCGTCTTCTCCAAGATGGATTTGAGATTAGGCTATCATCAAATCAAAATCCGAAACGAGGACATTCCAAAAACGGCTTTCACTACTCGTTATGGTCTTTACGAGTATACCGTCATGTCCTTTGGTTTAACCAATGCCCCCGCCACATTCTCGCGCTTGATGAATTCGATCTTCATGGAGTACCTAGATAAATTTGTTGTGGTTTATCTTGCTGACATTCTCATCTACTCGAAGAACAAAGAAGAGCACGCAGAACATCTTAGGTTGGTATTGATGAAACTTAGAGAGCACCGCCTTTATGCCAGGTTCTCCAAGTGTGAATTTTGGCTACCAGAAGTGACCTACTTAGGCCACGTGATTTCTGCGAAAGGTGTTGATGTCAATCCCGAGAGAGTTCAGGCCGTCCTTGACTGGACTCCACCTGAATCGGTTAAGCAAGTTAGGAGTTTTCTTGGCTTAGCAAGCTATTGCCGTCGCTTCGTCGAGAACTTTTCTAAAGTTGCAAAGCCTCTTACTGAACTCCTCAAGAAAGATAAGAAATTCCAATGGACTTCCAAGTGCGAGGAAAGCTTTCAAGAGCTAAAAAGAAGATTGACTTCTGCACCCGTACTTGCGCCTCCAGACACCAAAAGGGATTTCGAGATCTATTGTGATGTTCACGGCAAGGGTTAGGATGCATACTTATGCAAGATAGACATGTGGTAGCTTATGCTTCACGCTAGTTGCGGCCACATGAAGAGAACTATCCAACCCATGATCTTGAACTCGCTGCCGTAGTTCATGCCCTGAAGACTTGGCGACATTACCTCCTTGGTAATCGTTGTGAGATTTATTCTGATCACCAAAGCCTCAAATATATTTTCACCCCGCCAGATCTTAATCTCAGGCAAAGACGCTGGATTGAGTTGATAAAAGATTATGACTTAGGAATTTCTTACACCCCAGGCAAGGCCAACGTCATGGCTGATGCACTAAGTCATAAGTCGTATTGTAACAACCTCATGTTACAACAGTATCAACCACTTCTTCATGGGGAATTTCGAAAGCTCAATCTCGAGATTGTTCCTCGTGGATCTCTTTTCAACTTGGTGGCGAAACCAACCCTTGAGGATCAAATCATAGTTTCCCAAAGACGTGCACGAGGTGTACGCCGGATCAAGGAGAAAATTGCTAGCGGAGTTGCTAAATGTTACTCCACAGATAGTAAAGGAACGGTATTCTTTGAAAATCGTTTGGTAGTACCTAAGAATAGGGATCTAAGGCAACTCATCCTCAAAGAAGCCCATGACACACCCCTCTCGATTCATCCCGGTAGCACAAAAATGTACCGAGATCTACGCCAGAGATTTTGGTGGACCAGGCTGAAGAGAGACATTGCTCGATTTGTTGCTGAATGTGATGTTTGTCGTCGCATTAAGGCAGAACACCAAAGACCTGCTGGCACACTTCAACCTTTGCCTATTCCCGAGTGGAAATGGGACAAAGTCGGTATGGACTTCATCACCGGCTTTCCAAAAACCCAGAAAGGAAATGATGCCATCTTCGTGGTCATTGACCGACTTTCCAAAGTTGCTCACTTCCTTCCCGTTCGCGAGTCTATAACTGCTAGCCAGTTAGAGGACTTGTATATCTCTAGAATTGTGTCTCTTCACGGTGTTCCTTTGGTAATCAATTCTGATCGTGGTAGCCTTTTCACCTCTAGATTCTGGGGAAGCTTTCAGAATGCTATGGGAACTCATTTATCCTTTAGTACAGCTTTCCATCCTCAGTCTAGTGGTCAAGTTGAAAGGGTTAATCAAATCTTGGAAGACATGCTCAGAGCTTGTGTTATCTCTTTCGGAAAGAATTGGGAGAAATCTCTTCCCTTCGCCGAATTTTCTTATAACAATAGCTATCAATCTAGTCTGAACATGGCTCCTTTTGAACTCCTCTACGGACGACGATGTCGAACACCCTTAAACTAGTAAGAAACCGGTGAAAGACAACTCTTTGGACCGGATATGATCAAGGAAGCAGAAGAGCAAGTTTGCATTGTTCGTGATCGTTTGAAAGCCGCTCAGTCTCGTCAGAAAAGCTACTATGATCGTCATCATAGGCAAGAAAGCTACAATCTGGATGAGAAGGCTTACCTTCGGGTTACTCCTCTGAAGGGAACCCAAAGATTTGGTATCAAAGGCAAGTTGGCCCCACGTTACATCGGACCTTTCCGCATTCTCGCTAAACGTGGAGAAGTTGCCTACCAACTTGAACTACCCCCTCATCTTTCCCGAGTACATGATGTATTCCATGTGTCACAACTCAGGCGTTGCTTCAAGGACCCCATCCGCGAAGTCGACCATGAAACCCTTGATCTCGAAGATGACCTTTCTTATCGAGAGTACCCTGTTCGTATTCTTGATTCCGCAGAGCGTGTTACGCGTCGTCAGACGATCAAGTTCCTCAAAGCGCAATGGTCACATCTCTCCGAGAAAGAAGCTACGTGGGAAAGAGAAGACCGCTTTCATGCCGAGTACCCCACCTTCCTCCCGACGACTTCTGAATCTCGGGACGAGATTCTTTTGAGTGGGGGCGAGTTGTCAGAACCCCAACTAGGGTAAGTGCTTGGGTTTGTTTGTGCCCTTTGCATCATGCAAAATTTTCAAATGAAATCCAAAAATGGGGAAAAGAAAATCCCTGAGAAATTAAATCAAATGGCCAGATAAAAATATTTTTCCAAAAATCATTTGAATGTTTGGAAAATTCCTAGAATTGTTGCTGATCATTGCAAAAGTGGTTTGGGGATTTTTTCCCATGCCCATGGAATATTCAAAAATTCAAAAGGTGCATTGGAAATAAAATTTAACTCCAGTTTGAATTTAAATTCAAATTGTTTTATTTTCAAAAGTCACCAAAACTTATGAGTGGCTAGCTATATATGTTATAAGCCCACATAAAAGTTTTCATGATTTTATAAAATGCCTAGCTAATTGTTTTAGCATAGCAAAACAAATAACAGAAAAACAAAACAGAAGAAAAATAGAAAAGGGAAAGAGAGCCCACCCCACCCACTTACCTGGCCTAGCCTGGCCAGAAGCCGGCCCAGCCCAGCTCGTCCGCGTGTCGTCTTCCTCCCCTCGCCTCCAAGCAGCTCGGTGGCGAGCCGAGCACCATGGACGCCACCGAGGCTCGCCTAGAAAACCCCAGGCCTCCTCCTCGCGCCACGAAGCTCGCCCAGAAGCCCCGCACCCTTTCCCCCTCCTCCAGCTCCATTCCCCCTTCTCTGCTTTCCGAATTCGCCGCCGACAGTGAGCCCACCGGAGCGCCGCCGTGGAAAGCACATGGCCAACGGCCTCCTATCGCCGAGCTGAAGTGTCCAGAAGCACCGGAGCCCTCGACTTCGTCTCCCCAAGCACGGAATCGAACCCAGAGGACCCGAGGACGTCGCCATCTTCACCGACTTGCCGCCGGCCGCAGTGGAGCCCGTCGTCGATTGCGCCGCCGTTCTGCTTCCCCCGACTCCGCCGTCCTCACCATTCGATCCAGGGTGAGCTTCCGGTTCAAAACCCCCTGCTCTCGCTATCCCCCGTGCCCCCGTGCCCGATTCCCTCTTCAACCGATGCCGGCCGCCGCCATTGCCGTCGTAGCCGTGCTCCAGCACCTCACCTTGAAACCCCGATGGCATCTTCAGACGCGCGAGGCCCCCAGCTTCCTCCCAGTACCACCCACGCCTCTCCCCGTGGCCTTTTGGCCAAGTCCGGCGAGCGCCGCCGTGGCCAGTGCCACCGGCGTCAAGCCGCCGGGCACTTAGCCCCTAACCCACCACTAAACCAACCTAACCCTCACTGACTAGTGGGCCCAGCCACTAATCTAATCCCTGTTTAAAAACTAACCGCAGGGAATTAACCCACTGAGGCTGACACCCTGGACCCACATGTCAGCCCCCCCACTGATGTCAGCATTGCATCATGCTGATGCAATAAATCAAATTCCAAAAAAATAGAAATGAATTAAAGGAATTACAGAAATTACAGAAAATCATATAAACTTTGAAAATTCATAGAAAATTCATATGAACTCAGAATTGGACAAATAATATATGAAAAATGATCAGCATAAAAGTCTCTATCCAAATATGCAACTTTCAACCATGTTTGAGTTGATTTTAAAATGGGACCAGTAGCTTTTGCTATTTGGCTTAATTGGAATTAATTCAAATTTAATTCAAATGCAATTCAAATTTTAACCATTACAATGCAAACATGATCACCTGAACTTCAGAAGCATATCACCCACATGATCACACGTTTTCAAATGATCAAACATTTTCAAATGCAATTTGGTTAAATTGAAATTCATATGTGGAGTTTGAATTTGCATTTCAAATGACATACACTACATTTAAATCAAATGTACCACAAACCAGCACCATTCACCTCATGGACAACTATATCATGTGCTTGTGCATTCTATTACAATGTTGCCCCCCCCCTTTGTTGATGATTGTTTCCGGTACCAGATTTTCCGAGACGGTGATCACCCCCGAAGAAGAAGACCACCGTTAAACCCCGTGTGTCGTCAGCAAGGCAAGCAAACCCCATTGATCATGTCTATAAAATCCCAATTCCCTCTCAGTCTCGCTTATGCATGTTTAGGAGAACATCATGTATCGATTCTACCGCATAGTTGAACCCATATCCGATGCATGACCTATCATCTTGTCACAGTAGTAAGCAAACCACAATCCTAGCTGACATAGGAGTTGTTTGATATCATGTGGCCCCTGCAACTGTTACAACTTTTTGCATGCTTAGTGTTACAGTGAGGTTGTTTTTGATGTGAGTCGGGATGATAGTGAACATGGTGTTGATGAAAGTGAAACTATGTTGGTGAATCCACCCTAATACAAGGTGAACGATGAGAGGCTGTGTAGGAGTACACAGTGGGTTCTCTCGTTGAACACCGCCTTAAGCATCGAGTTCTTGTATGGTAATCCAAGACAAAGAGTACAACCACACATTGGGCTCACTAACCCCTCTCGGCCTAGTACCTTGATCCGTGTCGACGTCCAGGAGTCACATTAGTTCGGGCTTTCCATTTGACATGTGCATAGAAAAAGAACGAAGGAAATGGTTGCATCATATAGATATGTGGGTGCACCTGTGAGGCAGGAAAACCATCTGCCAGAGGTGGCGTCTCGGTCACCTGCATTGTTTGAGTCCGTTTCGTTGATCCGGCCGGGCTCTCGAGCGGAGGCAAACTCAGATAGTCGACTCCTGGAATAGACCGGTTGTGAGCGAAGTGTCGTGGTGAACATCCTCGCTGTCACCTCTTGAACGGTGGCGAGACCTGGCGGTAACCGATGGTCATGTGTGTGTAGCTTACACCCTTGCAAGGTTAACAAAACTATTCGAATAGCCGCGTCCGCGGTTAAGGACTACTTGGAACCTGTACCTCATTATTAGACAACTTGAATAGATACTTCTAAAACTCACAAGATAAGCGTGAGTGCTATGGTGTGCTTCCTCGTGGGGAAGTCGAGGAAGTAACCATAGTGGTGTATTGGTTGGAGATGTAGTGGACTCGTGTACGCTTCTTATCTCAAGTCTGGTACTCGTAGTTAAGGACTAGCCTAGTCAAAGATGGCATTTCTGCAAGTGAAACCCCACCTCCCTTTACCTTGATACTTGAGCATGAGTAGTATAGATCTGATGTAAGTCTTGCTGAGTACGACTTTGTACTCACGTTTGCTTATTCTATGTTTTAGATGAGAATCCGGACCCCGATGGAGTCACCGACCTGAAGCTCGACGTTGACTAAGTTAGCATAGTCCCAGACCGCAGTCTGGTCCCTCGTGGAAGGGCATGTTTGTTTACAAGGCTTCTCTAAGCCATTTGTTAAACTTGTCTGTACTCAGACCTAATTTGCTTCCGTTGTATGATGTAATGTTGATCACAGACATGTGACCTTTGTATGCTCTATGTGTATATCAATAAAGAGTACTTTGTAGAGTTATGTGATGATACCTGCTGTTCATACTGGGCATGTGTGCTGCGTGTATGTTTATAACATGCATGTCTTAGAATGGGTTTTCGAGACCTTAGTTGTGATCTGGCTGGCGGTCTTTTATACAGCAAGTGGCCCTTAGATGTGCGCAGCTTGGGGCATCGCGATGCGATTGCTCGTGACTCTGTCACGTGCACACTTTGTTGTATGATCGAGCCCGCCCTAGACCCCGACTAAGTGATCGGGCTGGAGTAAGTCTATGTAAGAGTTAGGATCCAATCGACAACATGGTTGAGGCGACTTGTCTATGAATATGGGATTCACCACCCATAAGCATTTAGACTTGTGAGCGGACGTTGAGGACCCATCTCAGTTGATCATCCGGCCTGAATGGGATGCCCCTCACGTTCGATGCTTACCGAGAACGTTCTGTGCTTGGCCTTGTCTGCTTAGACAAGTGGGTACGGTTCTCGGCTCTCCATGTGATTGTATCATGACTGGAATTACATACGCTAACCCCGTGTCGGGACCCGGGGTTAGCGTATGCAAGTACAGCTAAGACATAGTCATATGGAGTGCCGAGAACCGTACCCACTTGTCTAAGCAGACAAGGCCAAGGACAGAACATTCTCGGAGAGCATCGTACGTGAGGGTCATCCCATCCAGGCCGGATGATCAACTGAGATGGGTCCTCATCGTATGCACACAAGTCTAATGATATGGGTGGTGATCTCCCATATTCAAAGACAAGTCGCCTCAACCATACTATCGACTATCTCATAACTCTTACATAGACTTACTCCAGCCCGATCACTTAGTCGGGGTCTAGGGCGAGCTCGATCATACCACAAAGTGTGCACGAGACAGATTCTCGAACAATCGCATCGCGATGCCCCAAGCTGCGCACATCTAAGGGCCACTTGGTGTATGAAAGACCGCCAGCCAGAACACAACTAAGGACTCGAAAACCCATACAAAGACATGCATGTTATAAACATACACGCAGCACACATGCCCAGTATGAACAGCAGGTATCATCACATAACTCTACAAAGTACTCTTTATTGATATACACATAGAGCATACAAAGGTCACATGTCTGTGATCAACGCTTCACGCTAGTACACATACGAGGGAACCAGTCGTCTGACTGGGACTAGACTAGTTGATCTTCAGTCGTCCAGCTCGATGAAGAAGCCACCTTCGGGGTCAGTGGGTTCATCTAAAACATAGATTAAGCAAACGTGAGTACAAAGTCGTACTCAGCAAGACTTACATAGGAGCTATACTACTCATGCACATGTATCAAGGTAAAGGGAGGTGGGGTTTCACTTGCAGAAATGCCAGCTTTGACTTGGCTAGTCCTGAACTACGAGTACCAGACTTGAGGTAAGAAGCGTACACGAGTCCACTACTTTCTCCAACCAATTACACCACTATGGTGCCTTCCTCGACTTCCCCACGAGAAATCACGCCATAGCACTCACACATTTATCTTGGTGTGTTTTAGAAGTATCCAGTTCAAGTTATCTAATAATCAAGCTAAGCTTTCCAAGAAGTCCATAACCACGGACGCGGCTATTCGAATAGTTTTGTTAACCCTACAGGGGTGTACCGCTACACACACATGATCATCATTTACCGCCTTTGATCTCGACACCATTCAAGGGGTGCCAGGGAGGATGCTCACCACAACTGTTACCTCATAGCCGATCTAGTCCGAGAAAGCCGCCTACTTGGGTTGGCTACCACTATCGTGAACCCGGCCGGTTTACCGAAGTGGACCCAAGTGATGTGTGCGTGGTGCATAAGCCGGTCTCGGGTGAGCCGTTCTCTCACTTAGCATCCAGGCCACAGACCTACCAGAACTCCGAACTATTGCGACATCTGGACATCGAAAGGGATGAGTTAATAAGTTGAGAGGGGTCAGTGAGCCCAATGTGTGGTTGTACTCTTCATCTTGGATCACCACACAAGAACTCGGACTTAGGGAGGTGTTCAATGAGACAACCCACCGTGTACTCCTACACAGCCTCTCATCGTTCACCTTGTATTAGGGTCGATTCACCAACACTTTTCAACCATCATCATCATGATCACTACCATCCTGACTCACATCACAGTATCATCATGGTATCATACTAAGCATGCAATAAGCGATAACATTTGCAGGGGCCACATGATATCAAACAACTCCTACATTTGCTAGGATTGTGGTTTGCTTACTGCTGTGACAAAATGATAGGTCATGCAAAGGAATGGGTTCATCTATGTGATAGAATCGTTATCATGGTGATCATCCTATACAATGCATAAGAGAGACATGAGAGGGAACTGGGATTTTATCGACATGATCAATGGGGGTTTGCTTGCCTTGCTGACGAGGTTCGGGTTCGGGGTCTTCAACGAAGGGGGCAGCCTCCTGCTCCGGTTCCACCTCTACTCGACAAACAACAAACAAGGTAGCAAAGTAAATACAATGCACAATCACATGATGGAAGGTTGAAACTTGATGTATATGCTTTGATGTGTGAAGCAATTCCATTTAAATGGAGTATATTGCAAATTGAATTGCAAATTCAAACTCCAATTTGAATTCAAACTTGACCAAGTTACATGTGACATTGTTTGATTATTTTAAACCTTTTGGAAATGTGTATGATATGCCTCTGAAGTGTGGTTGAAATATAGCTTAATCCCATGGTTCAAGTTGCAAAATCACTTGAATTGAATTTGAATTAATTCCAAATAAATCAAATGACATATGCTACTGGTCCCATTTTAAAATCAACTCAAACTTAGTTGAAAGTTTGATTTTTGGATAGCTTATTTTATCCTGATCATTTTTCATATATTATTTGTCCAATTTGGAGTTGATATGAATTTTCTATGAATTTCCAAAGTTTGGGTTATTTTGTGGAATTTCTGGAATTTCTTTAATTCAATTTAATTTCTGGAATTGAATTACTGCGTCATGCTGACTTCATGCTGGCGTCAGGGGGGGGGCTGACGCGTGGGCCAGGGGTGTCAGTGACTCAGGTGGCTAATCCCTGCTGGTTTAATTAACCAGTGGCTTAATTAAGCCACTGGGCCCACTTGGCACGGACCTAGGGTCACTTAACCCAGGTGGGGTTAAGTCCCTAAGCACGTCCACGTCGGAGGGGCTGCCGGCGGCTAAACGCCGGCGACCTGTACGCGGCGGCGCTGCTCGGATCCTCACCTCCCGTGCATCATTCGATGCGCTGAGACCACGGGAACGTAGCCCGTGCTCTCGCGCGTCGTCTGGTGCACGCGGGCGACCTCGGGGGTGACCAGGGCGACGGCGTCTTCAAAGGTGGAGGCGTCCAGAGCCACGGCTCGGGGTAGAACTCGCTGCGGCGCTCTAGCAGAAGCAGACGTGGTTGCAGATGAAGCCTTGGAGCACGGCGAAGGCGTCAGACAAGGAGGCGGGTTCGATTGCGCATGTAACATCCCAAAATTCTAAATTTTGGAATGTTATAATAATTAGATAATTATGATTGTTCTTGTTTGATTTATGTGTAATTGATCTGAGTGAGATAGACTAGGATCTGAAACTTTTGAAGTTTAAATGAATATTAAAAATGAGAGGGAATAAAATGACTTTCCCTAATATTCATTTCTGTTCTTTTACATTTATTATTTAAAAACAAATCCAACAAATAAAAATAGAGAGAAGGTAATATGACTCCTTCAATAAATAAAATAAAGACGGGAAAAATTTCAAATAAAAGTTTTCATTTTTATTTTATTGGATCTTATTTTGAATACTTTTATTATTATTTTTAAATAAAAATAATTAAATGAGGGAAGATAACATGACTTCTTCAATTTCATTGAAAATGATTTAAAACCCTGCTTCGGATTTATTTGAATTTCTTGAATGACGTTTTTCTTTATTATTTTATTTTGTATAAATAACTTATTGAAAATATTATTTATGTTTTTCTAAGTTTTTAGAAATTTATTTCGTATTTTTCCTATTTATATTTTATTTTATAAAACTCTTTGAAGTTTAAAGGAAAGTACGTATATATTTATATAAACGTACTTACGTTTTACGTATTTTTATTATTTTAAAAAAAATAAGATGTTTTTTTTCGGGGCCATTTTATTATATTAAAAATACCTCTATTTTTTAAAAAAAAAATTCGTGAAAAAAAAAAAAAACTGGCCGGCCGGCCGGCCGAGCTAGCCAGCCGGGCCAGGCCCGCAGGCGCGCAGTGGCCGGCACCAGCGCAGCACGCGCACACCCGTGCGTTCGTGTTCATCAGGAACACGAACAGTACGAGTCCGGTCTGGACTCTGTACGCGCACGGTTGCACCGTGTTCGCCCGGAACTCCCTCTCCGATTGCCCTTTTTCCAAACAATCTTGTCCAATAAATACCCCACGTTCTTCTCCGCCGATTCCCCACAAAATTTCGCAGCAAACCGGTTCAAATCGAGCTAATTTCGAGGTAGATCTCGACGAAAAATTTCGACTTTGCCGGTAGATCCCGTCGCCGGTGAGCCTCCCCTTGACCCCAAATTTTGCATACCGACTTCTTTCTTCGTTGTGCATCTAATGGACATCTTTTACCTCTTCTTTTCTTGCGCAAGATTGATCCCCAAATTGTACGCGTACCGCGGGAGTTCATCGGAGCGCGCTCGGTTCACCGCGTTGCCACGCCCGTACGGACGACGTTGGAGATCATCACCACCACCGTTGTGATCTTCTAATCAAGCCCTACATGCTAGATGTCCTCGTTGACGCCGAAGATCGCCGGAATTGTCGTCTTCGTCGCGTCAAATCTACACGTCGCGGTTAGTAAAAGCGCCGTAATTTTTTATCCGTTGCTCCGTTTTAGATGAAACAAGCGGCCAAATCGTTGTTTTGAAACGCTCTAATTATTTTGTCCTTTAGATCCAAGTTTTGAGAAAAATATTTTTTTTCTGTCCGATCAAAACTTTTTTTCCTAAATCCTATGCAAAACCGTTCTAGTAATATCTTTTTACTCGTAGATCCGTTTTGCGTGATTCCAAAACCCACGGGTTTCTTTAGGAATCCTCTATCCAGTAAAACCCTAAAATTTTATTTTTAATTTTCGAAAATATTCAAATTTGATCAGTTTCAAATTCAAGTTTCTTTTGATCGTATCTTTTGTTTTACAACTCGGATTTGATTGATTCTTTTTTTTTCAAACGGAAACCCTAGCTAAACCCTATATTCTAGACACCTTGAAACCCACCTTGAACGCATTTGTGATCTGTTAAAAAAAAACTTTTATTTTTTGTTTTTTTCGGAGTTTCTTTGATTTTGTTTTGCTATTGTCTGGAATCGTGTGTTGATTGTGAACTTTGTTTGGTCGCAATAGATTGCTCGGAGTGTGACGAATAGAATTTTCGAAATTGTGAGTGCGAATACTTCATCAAGATTCAAGGCAAGTCATATCTTTGACCATACTCCCTATTACCTATGTTTTCAATGCATTAGTTCTTCTTCTTTAGATTGCATGATAGGTTATGCTATGCTATTACACCCAGTAGTTCATTGAGGTATGTCTGATCCTTACATCTTTGTCACCATCGTATATTAAGATATTGCTATGCTAAGTAGACGTGGATTGGGAAGTGAATCATTATGAGGTATGAGTGATAATGTAGTAATTAGGACCAAGATAAAGTTAATGAACTACCTGGGTGGGATGGTTGCGAGCATCCTGGGGAGGCCAGTGATGACTGCGGAAAGCCACCCAGGCTCAAAGGGACTGTTTGTATTGACATACCTAGAAGCTTACGTGTGCAGCCACAAGCTACTATGGGCTCTGGCTTGGTTGATCAGTTGTAGGGACTCTTACTAGGTAGCGCTACGAAAGTAGATGTGAGTAGGTGGGATGGGTGCTACCGGAGTAAGGGAAACTCTTCTGAAAGACCATGTCTTGAATCTTCCAGTTTTCATACATCATGCAGTGTGACGAACTACAAAGGAGGCGATCGAGTCTTGTGGGGAAAAGTGCACAAACCTCTGCAGAGTGTAAAACTAATCGATTAGCCGTGTCCCCGGTTATGGACAATTTGAGCGACTAGATGTGGAAATATTGATTTGTCTCATCATCTTTAATTAACTGATTGGTTTAATCACTTTGGGATAGATTGAGTGGGGGTTCCCATCTCAATCGTATGCTATTGTAGAACTTAGTTATTATTATTCTATAGGGAAAAATTAGCTTTTTGCAAAAAATGAAATGTAGAAGCTCCACCAGCCAAATTGCATGTATTGTAGGAAATTTTACTTCTTTCTGGGATATGATTTGCCGTACATTCAAATGTACTGACCCGTTGTCGGGCTGTAACCTTCGGTGTTGCAGGATTATATACGACGAGTAAGTAATACGATATAGGGTCGTGAAGTCTACACTCAACTTTGCCGTTGGCGTTGATGGGACTCCACTTATATATTGATTGTTCTGCTGTGTATTCTAGCCTAAGGGCTGTAAGGTAATAAATACCATATATTTACGTTACTTTATGACATGTGATACTATGGTATTTCATCGAGTACCTGTGTGTGCTAGCATACTGATCCAGGGATAGCACAGAAGCACAGTAGACTTGGTTCCCTTCGGCACCGGGTCGCTACAAGATGGTATCAGAGCACATGTTGACTGTAGGTCGTGACCCTAGAAAATGGAAAGCCATAGGAAATTCTATTGCTAAAAATATTATTTTGAAAAAAAAATCCATTACTTCTCATCTTTTCCGAGTTTTATCAAACACTCCCTCTTACCCCAAACAAGTTAGACTATACCCGTGCCATTTGACTACTTGGAAGGATCATCTTACGCTACATCGAGAAGGACAAGTTATTGGACTCATGATCAATTGAGTGTAAAGAGGATTATACCGTGCATTGGAAGAATGGAAGTTACCAACTACAAGTATCGAAGATTTTGAAGACTCGAAGATTTTTTTTTTTGAAGACTCTGAAGATCCCAAGAATACCCATGACCTTTAGAGGACTAAACCCCTGTTATGTGCTCACGTTAGATGCGGTGATTTGTGTTTTTTTTGTGTTGTTCTTCCCTCCCCTCCAAACTTATCCCCTAAACCAAAACCCTTGGACCCCATAGATGGTGTATGGAGATGAACTCATCTTTTCCGGAGCGATGACTAGGTTGGAGACCGAACAATGGATTCAGAACATGGAGGATCACATGAAGGATAATAGTGTTGGAAGAAAGGATATGGTGCAATATGCTCCTCGGTATTTTGCAAAAGGTGCTGCTACTTGGTGGAGGATGTACCAATCTATCAGTGGATGGCGAGGAGAAATCACTTGGGAGGAATTCAAACCGACTCTGCTAAAATCACGCCTTGTCACACGAAGAAGGAAGCCTAGTCTAAACGATCTGAAGAAACCTTGCGCATGCAAGATCTATGGAGAAATAGGACACGCCCACGAGGAACGTCAAGATGAATGCCCCTATT
Organism: Bromus sterilis; assembly: GCA_950022295.1. Lineage (NCBI taxonomy): Eukaryota > Viridiplantae > Streptophyta > Magnoliopsida > Poales > Poaceae > Bromus > Bromus sterilis. Next base: position 236,206,363 of record OX465600.1, read on the forward strand.
ATGAAGAAAGTCACCTAGCTGAAGAATGTCCCACTAGGCAGGTTACCTGTTTCTTGTGTGAAGGAACTACCCATTACCCCGCCCAGTGTAACTTATACCCCATGGTACAGAAAGTGATCCAACAACATAAGGAAGGAATGAAGGAAGCTCTTAGTAAACACATAGAAGTACTCATGATGAAAGGAGATGTTAAAGACCCCCTTGAAGAAACATCAAACCCAATTTGCACCAAGTTGTGCTATTCATGTGGAGAAGAAGGACACATTTCACAAAACTGCACCAAGAAGGGGGAGGAGTATCTGGGTAAATTCCCGACAATAGAAGTGGAGTATGACCAACAAGAAACAGAAGATTGGAGTAACATAGAAAGTTCAAGGAAGAAACACAAGGTGTCACGTGTTGGCATTGTAACAAGGAAGGACGTTATGCACCTGGTTGCCCTTGTGAAGACTATGACCATTACGCAAGAAGAAAAACTCAGACTAAGAAGAAGAGGATGAATCAAGAGTCACAGAAGAAGCCTTACACACCGGAGAACATCGCTTATGGTAAAGACGTCAAGAATATAGAGGATATGAATGCATCTCAGAAATCCAAGGATAGAGATGATGAAAGAAGTGTGTATCCCCAGAAGAACCCAATTTCTGCAAGGAAGGATCGAAGTCAAGTCATATGTTTTAGGTGCAGAGAAACAGGGCACTACTCTACCAAATGCCCTGAAAGGAAGACAAAGCCTCCAGGAGCTTAAGTACTCACAATGAGACCCCGACACTGGAAAGGAGAAATCGGTTTTGCTGCAATGAGAAAGATCACTTTGCCGGAGAATATCGTAATGGATAGAAGTCGTATGAAGAGATATTAGATATGAAGCATGCAATAAGTAGAGAAGGGAAGATTTTTGTAAAAAAAATAGAAACGTCCGATGGAGATGTGTAATTCTATGAGATTGCAATGATCAATTTGAGATTCAATAGAGCTAGTATGCGCCTTTGGTCAGGAAACAACCACATGTGTGAATTGGATATTTATGAGTAGTAACACTACAAGCAAGGAGAAGTGATTCGGAAGCTAATGTAAAGATAAGGAAGAGACCCTAGATTTTTATTTTAAGGGTGGTAGTATCTTATATTACTACCCGAAGAATTATCGAAGTGTTAACTACATCAGACCTCAGAATCGAGTTTGACAAGTAAGTGATGAGTCCGTTTGAAGATGTGATAGTTTGCATTAAGATATTAAGAAAGGAGTATACTCGGATTTTAATAATGAGGAACAAGACTTATGATTGAGATGGAGAATATTTACAACCCAAGGAGGATTTAAGATTTGCAATAAAGGAGGAGGGCTCATTACCCACAAGCTCCAGGATTTGATAATAAGCAAGCACATTCTTGTGGAAAGAGGAACCATGGAGGAAGCTACGGCTCTATCAACCGACGATTTCATAAGAGTTTACGTAAAACCCGAGAGTTGTGAAGAAACAGTAGTTGTTTTGTTTGGCATGCAGAAACCATGGCTCGTGGAGAAGTTAATTCTGCAGTGCTCGTGAGGATGCCCGAGTGTTAGAATGCGAGATTCGCTAAACCATATACAAGTAATGATTGGGTGCAGGATGGATTGATCACCATACTGGCTACTCTTATTATTCGCTTTGCTATGTGGGATGGTAGATCTAGAGTGACTTACCTATAATAGAGAGAGACGACGACGTTAAACCAAAACTTTAGAATGGTACGATGTTGACCCTGTACATTGCAACCCTCGCGAATCATAAGTAATATGGTGACAATAAGCCAAGACCAATTTTCTGCAGGGAACCCTCTTGTTGACCACCATGAGAGTATCGATATTTTTTAGTATGGGCGTTCGACCAGTCATACATGAAGATTTGATCTTTGGAAGACTGTTCATTTGGAATAAGGATTCAATACCTTAAAAAAGGATATATGTACGAAAGAATTCATCGAAAGAGCAAGATTCTGCAAGATCTGGGAATTTTTCTTTTAAGGGTGGTAGCACCCTAGAGCTTCAGAGGATCAGTGGATTTCGGAGACGGAAGACCCCAAACCAAACCTTTTCTTTCTAGCCTCTTCGAATCTCGAGGACGAGATTCATTTTAAGGGTGGTAGATTTGTAACATCCCAAAATTCTAAATTTTGGAATGTTATAATAATTAGATAATTATGATTGTTCTTGTTTGATTTATGTGTAATTGATCTGAGTGAGATAGACTAGGATCTGAAACTTTTGAAGTTTAAATGAATATTAAAAATGAGAGGGAATAAAATGACTTTCCCTAATATTCATTTCTGTTCTTTTACATTTATTATTTAAAAACAAATCCAACAAATAAAAATAGAGAGAAGGTAATATGACTCCTTCAATAAATAAAATAAAGACGGGAAAAATTTCAAATAAAAGTTTTCATTTTTATTTTATTAGATCTTATTTTGAATACTTTTATTATTATTTTTAAATAAAAATAATTAAATGAGGGAAGATAACATGACTTCTTCAATTTCATTGAAAATGATTTAAAACCCTGCTTCGGATTTATTTGAATTTCTTGAATGACGTTTTTCTTTATTATTTTATTTTGTATAAATAACTTATTGAAAATATTATTTATGTTTTTCTAAGTTTTTAGAAATTTATTTCGTATTTTTCCGATTTATATTTTATTTTATAAAACTCTTTGAAGTTTAAAGAAAAGTACGTATATATTTATATAAACGTACTTACGTTTTACGTATTTTTATTATTTTAAAAAAAATAAGATGTTTTTTTTTTGGGGCTATTTTTATTATATTAAAAATACCTCTATTTTTTTTTAAAAAAAATTCGCGAAAAAAAAAGAAAAACTGAACGGGCCGGCCGGCCGGCCGAGCTAGCCAGCCGGGCCAGGCCCGCAGGCGCGCAGCGGCCGGCACCAGCGCAGCACGCGCACACCCGTGCGTTCGTGTTCATCAGGAACACGAACAGTACGAGTCCGGTCTGGACTCTGTACGTGCACGGTTGCACCGTGTTCGCCCGGAACTCCCTCTCCGATTGCCCTTTTTCCAAGCAATCTTATCCAATAAATACTCCACGTTCTTCTCCGCCGATTCCCCACAAAATTTCGCAGCAAACCGGTTCAAATCGAGCTAATTTCGAGGTAGATCTCGACGAAAAATTTCGACTTTGCCGGTAGATCCCGTCGCCGGTGAGCCTCCCCTTGACCCCAAATTTTGCATACCGACTTCTTTCTTCGTTGTGCATCTAATGGACATCTTTTACCTCTTCTTTTCTTGCGCAAGATTGATCCCCAAATTGTACGCGTACCGCGGGAGTTCATCGAAGCGCGCTCGGTTCACCGCGTTGCCACGCCCGTACGGACGACGTTGGAGATCATCACCACCACCGTTGTGATCTTCTAATCAAGCCCTACATGCTAGACGTCCTCGTTGACGCCGAAGATCGCCGGAATTGTCGTCTTCGTCGCGTCAAATCTACACGTCGCGGTTAGTAAAAGCGCCGTAATTTTTTATCCGTTGCTCCGTTTTAGATGAAACAAGCGGCCAAATCGTTGTTTTGAAACGCTCTAATTATTTTGTCCTTTAGATCCAAGTTTTGAGAAAAATATTTTTTTTCTGTCCGATCAAAACTTTTTTTCCTAAATCCTATGCAAAACCGTTCTAGTAATATCTTTTTACTCGTAGATCCGTTTTGCGTGATTCCAAAACCCACGGGTTTCTTTCGGAATCCTCTATCCAGTAAAACCCTAAAATTTTATTTTTAATTTTCGAAAATATTCAAATCTGATCAGTTTCAAATTCAAGTTTCTTTTGATCGTATCTTTTGTTTTACAACTCGGATTTGATTGATTCTTTTTTTTCAAACGGAAACCCTAGCTAAACTCTATATTCTAGACACCTTGAAACCCACCTTGAACGCATTTGTGATCTGTTAAAAAAAACTTTTATTTTTTGTTTTTTTCGGAGTTTCTTTGATTTTGTTTTGCTATTGTCTGGCATCGTGTGTTGATTGTGAACTTTGTTTGGTCGCAATAGATTTCTCGGAGTGTGACGAATAGAATTGTCGAAATTGTGAGTGCGAATACTTCATCAAGATTCAAGGCAAGTCATATCTTTGACCATACTCCCTATTACCTATGTTTTCAATGCATTAGTTCTTGTTCTTTAGATTGCATGATAGGTTATGCTATGCTATTACACCCAGTAGTTCATTGAGGTATGTCTGATCCTTACATCTTTGTCACCATCGTATATTAAGATATTGCTATGCTAAGTAGACGTGGATTGGGAAGTGAATCATTATGAGGTATGAGTGATAATGTAGTAATTAGGACCAAGATAAAGTTAATGAACTACCTGGGTGGGATGGTTGCGAGCATCCTGGGGAGGCCAGTGATGACTGCGGAAAGCCACCCAGGCTCAAAGGGACTGTTTGTATTGACATACCTAGAAGCTTACGTGTGCAGCCACAAGCTACTATGGGCTCTGGCTTGGTTGATCAGTTGTAGGGACTCTTACTAGGTAGCGCTACGAAAGTAGATGTGAGTAGGTGGGATGGGTGCTACCGGAGTAAGGGAAACTCTTCTGAAAGACCATGTCTTGAATCTTCCAGTTTTCATACATCATGCAGTGTGACGAACTACAAAGGAGGCGATCGAGTCTTGTGGGGAAAAGTGCACAAACCTCTGCAGAGTGTAAAACTAATCGATTAGCCGTGTCCCCGGTTATGGACAATTTGAGCGACTAGATGTGGAAATATTGATTTGTCTCATCATCTTTAATTAACTGATTGGTTTAATCACTTTGGGATAGATTGAGTGGGGGTTCCCATCTCAATCGTATGCTATTGTAGAACTTAGTTATTATTATTCTATAGGGAAAAATTAGCTTTTTGCAAAAAATGAAATGTAGAAGCTCCACCAGCCAAATTGCATGTATTGTAGGAAATTTTACTTCTTTCTGGGATATGATTTGCCGTACATTCAAATGTACTGACCCGTTGTCGGGCTGTAACCTTCGGTGTTGCAGGATTATATACGACGAGTAAGTAATACGATATAGGGTCGTGAAGTCTACACTCAACTTTGCCGTTGGCGTTGATGGGACTCCACTTATATATTGATTGTTCTGCTGTGTATTCTAGCCTAAGGGCTGTAAGGTAATAAATACCATATATTTACGTTACTTTATGACATGTGATACTATGGTATTTCATCGAGTACCTGTGTGTGCTAGCATACTGATCCAGGGATAGCACAGAAGCACAGTAGACTTGGTTCCCTTCGGGACCGGGTCGCTACAGCGCAACAGGTGGTCGTCGCCATGGTTCCCGGCGGCGAGGAGCTTTGGCCTTCATGGTGGATTGTGCTATAGAGGAGGAGGAAGACGTTGGGATGGCTCGGTTGAACCGTGAGCTCACCGTGAGTCCAACAGAAGCGGTGGCGAAGTCGTAGGAGCTCGGGGCTGGCCGGAATTGAAGAAGTCGTGCGGCGGCTCCGGCGAGACGATGGCGAAGATTGCGACGGCCTCGGGCTCGATTAGGACGCCAGCTTCTCCAGATCGACGATGACGACGACGGCGCGCACAATGGACAGGGTCTCCAGGCTTCTCTCCGGCGTTGGCTGCGGATTTCGTCGACGGCGAACGGCGCCTGCGCTCGGGGGAAAAGGGGAAAACGCGTAGAGAGCTTGAGAGGAGGCGGCGATGGGGAAAAGTGAGAGGGGACGATGCGGACGTCTCCTGGGCGCTCTTTGGAGTCCTGGGGCGGCCTGGAAGCCCCTGGGCGTCGAGGTGGCGTCCACGGCGTGCTCGGCCTCTCCAGCGAGCTGCTTTGGCGCGCGGGGAGGAAGACGATAGGCGAGTTCGCGGGCTGGGCCAGGCTGGTGGGCCGCTGGGCGATGAGTTGGGCCACTTCGGCCAGGTAAGTCCTTTTTTCTTTTCTTTTCTGTTTTCTTTTCTGACATTTGTTTTGTCTTAGCTAAATAAATAGCTAGGCATTTTATTAAATGTTGAAAAAATTTATATGGCTTCATAATAATATAGACTAGCCACTTATAAAGTTTCAACATTTTTAAAATTCAAATAATTTGAATCTTAACTCAAATAGGGGTTTATAATTAATTCCAAGGCACTGTTTGAATATTTGAAAAATCTACGAGCATGGGATTGGTCCCACATCACTTGATATGTGATCACACTCATTTATAAGACTTTTAAAAAATCTAACATGAATTTTTGGAGAAGATTTTATCTGGCCTTTTGAATTAATTCATCTCGGGGGGTTCCTTCTCCCATATTGCTTTTGAATTTGATTTCAAAGATTTCTTTTCAAAATTTAACATGATGCAAGAGTACGGGCTAACCCTAGCACATTACCTAACAGAGGGTTCTGACAACTCGCCCCCACTCAAAAGAATCTCGTCCCGAGATTCAGAAGTCTGCGGGAGGAAGGTGGGGTACTCGGCATTGAGACGGTCTTCTCTTTCCCACGTAGCTTCTCTTTCAGAGTGGTGTGACCATTGCACTTTCAGAAACCTAATCTTCTGACGACGAGTGACACGCTCTGCGGAATCAAGAATACGAACGGGGTATTCTCGATAAGAAAGGTCATCTTGGAGATCAAGCGTTTCATGGTCGACTTCGCGGATGGGGTCCTTGAAGCAACGCCTGAGTTGGGACACATGGAATACATCATGTACTCGGGAAAGGTGCGGGGGTAGTTCAAGTTGGTAAGCAACTTCTCCACGTTTAGCAATAATGCGGAAAGGTCCGATGTAACGTGGGGCCAACTTGCCTTTGATACCGAAACGTTGGGTTCCCTTCAGAGGAGTAACCCGAAGGTAAGCCTTCTCATCCAGATTGTAGCTCTCTTGCCTATGATGACGATCATAGTAGCTTTTCTGACGAGACTGGGCTGCTTTCAATTGATCACGAACAATGCGAACTTGCTCTTCTGCTTCCTTGATCATATCCGGTCCAAAGAATTGTCTTTCACCGGTTTCTGACCAGTTAAGGGGTGTTCGACATCGTTGTCCATATAGGAGTTCAAAAGGAGCCATGTTCAGACTAGATTGAAAACTATTGTTATAATAAAATTCGGCAAATGGAAGAGACTTCTCCCAATTCTTTCCGAATGAGATAACACAAGCTCTGAGCATGTCTTCAAGAATTTGGTTAACCCTTTCGACTTGACCGCTAGACTGAGGATGGAAAGCTGTACTAAAGGAGAGATGAGTTCCCATAGCATTCTGAAAGCTTCCCCAAAATCTAGAGGTAAAAAGGCTACCACGATCAGAATTGATTTCCAAAGGAACACCGTGAAGGGATACAATTCTAGAGATGTACAAGTCCGCTAACTGGCTAGCAGTTATAGACTTGCGAACCGGAAGGAAGTGAGCAACTTTGGAAAGCCTATCTACGACAACGTAGATGGCATTGTTTCCTTTCTGGGTTCTTGGAAAGCCGGTGATGAAGTCCATACCGACTTTGTCCCATTTCCACTCGGGAATAGACAAAGGTTGAAGTGTACCAGCAGGTCTTTGATGTTCTGCCTTAATGCGACGACAAACATCACATTCGGCAACAAATTGAGCAATGTCTCTCTTCATCCTAGTCCACCAAAATCTCTGGCGTAGATCTCGGTACATTTTTGTGCTACCGGGATGAATTGAGAGGGGTGTGTCATGGGCTTCCTTGAGGATGAGTTGCCTTAAATCCCTATTCTTAGGTACTACCAACCGATTTTCGAAGAATATCGTTCCCTTGCTATCTATGGAGAAACATTTAGCAACTCCGCTAACAATGTTCTCCTTGATTCGGCGAACACCTCGTGCACGCCTTTGGGCAACTATGATTTGATCCTCAAGAGTTGGTTTCGCCACCAAGGTAGAAAGATAGCCACGAGGAACAATCTCAAGATTGAGCTTGCGAAAGTCCTCATGAAGAAGTGGTTGATACTGCTGTAACATGAGGTTGTTACAATACGACTTACGACTTAGGGCATCAGCCATGACATTGGCTTTGCCTGGGGTGTAAGAAATTCCTACGTCGTAATCTTTTATCAACTCAATCCAGCGTCTTTGCCTGAGATTAAGATCTGGCTGGGTGAAAATATATTTGAGGCTTTGGTGGTCGGAATAAATCTCACAACGATTACCAAGGAGGTAATGTCGCCAAGTTGTTAGGGCATGAACTACGGCAGCGAGTTCAAGGTCATGGGTAGGATAGTTCTCTTCATGTGGCCGCAACTAGCGTGAAGCATAAGCTACCACATGTCGATCTTGCAGAAGTATGCATCCTAACCCTTGCCGTGATGCGTCACAATAGATTTCGAAATCCTTTTTGGTGTCTGGAGGTGCAAGTACGGGTGCAGAAGTCAATCTTCTTTTCAGATCTAGAAAGCTTTCCTCGCACTTGGGAGTCCATAAGAATTTCTTATCTTTCTTGAGGAGTTCAGTTAGAGGCTTATCAACTTTAGAAAAGTTCTCGACAAAGCGACGGCAATAGCTGGCTAGGCCAAGAAAACTTCTAAATTGCTTAACCGATTCAGGTGGAGTCCAATCAAGGACGGCCTGAACTCTCTCGGGATTCACAGCAATGCCTTTTGCATAAATCACGTGGCCTAAGTAGGTCACTTCTGGTAGCCAGAATTCACACTTGGAGAATTTAGCATACATGCGATGGTCTCTAAGTTTCATCAATACCAGCCTTAAGTGTTCGGCATGTTCTTCTTCGTTCTTCAAGTAGATGAGAATATCATCGAGATAAACCACAACAAATTTATCTAAATACTCCATGAAGATCGAATTCATCATGCGTGAGAAAGTGGCGGGGGCATTGGTTAAACCAAAGGACATGACGGTGTACTCGTAAAGACCATAACGAGTAGTAAAAGCCGTTTTGGGAATGTCCTCGTTTCGGATTTTGATTTGATGATAACCTAATCTCAAATCCATCTTGGAGAAGACAGAGGATCCTGCAAGTTGATCATAAAGATCATTGATCCTGGGCAATGGTTACTTGTTCTTTATCGTCGCTAAATTTAGCGGGCGATAGTCTACGCACATCCTTTCTGTTCCATCTTTCTTCTTTACGAACAGAACGGGGCAACCCCATGGCGATGAGCTAGGGCGGATGAAGCCTTTTGCCAACGAAGCATCAAGTTGGATTTTAAGCTCAGCTAACTCACGTGGGGCCATTTTATATGGGCGTCTAGAAATTGGTGCGGTTCCTGGTACAAGATCCACTATAAACTCTACACACCTGTCGGGTGGCATGCCCTGCAGCTCTTCAGGAAAGACATCCGGGAAGTCACAAACCACCGAAATATCTTCAAGTTCGGGAAGGGGAAGTACATTCAAAGAATGCACTTGGGTTCTTGTTCTAGGTGAGGTATAGTTGACGGTTTTTCCTGAAGGGTGGGTGAGTTTCACGGATTTGCCTTTGCAATCCAGGTAGGCATTCTGTCTTGATAGCCAATCCGTGCCAAGGATGACATCAATATCTGAAGACTTGAGGGCTATGAGTGAAGCAAGGAATACTAAACCCTCAATTGCAATCTGATTACCATGGCTTACTCTATTAGTTTGCCATCTTGACCCTGGAGTTTGAATAATCATTGGAGTGGACAATTCAACAAAAGATAACTCATGACGAAGTGCATAACTTTTCGACATGAATGAATGAGATGCTCCTGGGTCGAAAAGAACGGAAGTAGGAACATAATTGACTGGGAGCGTACCAAGAATGACGTCAGTGGTGTCGTCAGTCTCTTCGGCGGCGATCTGTTTCACACGTCCACGAGTGGCGGGAGGAGCGGGTTTGGCGGTGTAGACCTTCTGGGGTGGCTTGCCACGACCATTGTTGTTGTTTCCTTCGGCACGGGGTGGAGCATTCTGATGCTGGAGCTGGTTCTGGGGACACTCACGAGAATAGTGGCCTGCCTGACCACACTTGTAACAGGCTTCGAAAATAGTGCGTGGAGCTGGGTTGTTTGGTGGAGCTGGGTGGAACTAGGTTGCTGGACGAGGCGCCACATAGGATGGCCTCGGTGGGTTGTTCTGGCGGAACATACTATTTGGGATCCAGATCTTGCGCTTCTGGGAGCCAGAACTGGATGAACTGTCGTCTCTAGGGTGTTTCCGGAAATCGTTGGGGGTGTTCATATCCTCGGCCTTGATGGCCTTGTTGACAAGGACCTGGAAGGTGGCAAAGTCATGCAGGTTGAGCTCACGACGAAGTCCAGAGTTGAGGCCACGACGGAACCTCTCTTGTTTCTTGGAGTCGGTGGAGACTTCTTCGGTAGCATAACGAGCCAGTCGGTTGAACTCACGACTAAACTCGTCAACGGTCCTTCTGCCTTGGGTGAGGTTACAGAACTCCTCACGCTTGTGGTCCATAAGACCCTTGGGAATGTGGTGCTCACGAAAGGAAGTGAAGAATTCATCCCAAGATGCAGGCGGTCCAACGGGACGCATGTTCAGGAAGTTCTCCCGCCAAGAGCTAGCTGCACCTTCAAGGTGATAGGTGGCATAGTTGACCTTGTCGCCATCTGCAACATGGCCTGCTTGGAGCTTCCTCTCGATGCTGCGAAGCCAGTCATCAGCGTCAAGGGGCTCGGTGGAGTAACTGAAAACCGGGGGATGAAGTCGTTCAGGGACACCAACTCGTTGCGTTGCTGAGTGGTGTTGCGTGCAATGACTTCCAACAGGTGGTGAGAGTCTCGGCGGTTCCTCTCAACCTCCATTAGAACCTGAGCCATCGTGGGTGGGGGTGGAAGGTTGCCTTCCTCCTGGTCATTCCCACGACCCTGGTTACGACCAACCTGGCCACGGGTTCCTTGAGACATCCTGAAGGTGAAAAACCAAAGTCAAACACAGTTGATTTCAAAATTCTAATCAAGGTATTGAAGTACTGGAAGTATTACAGAGCAAAGGAAGTAATCATCTTGATAACATGGTGATAAAAGCATACAAGCCATATATTCACAAGCTGTCATACAAACCATACATCGTTTTAGTACAAGCACCAAGCTAATACAAACGTGATGAAGATGATACATCCTTCAGAGGCACTCTGACTTCCTATACATTATTTATCTAAGCCTCTGGAACTTAGACACCTTGCCTACAATATACTAAGATACTACTACATCCTCACTAAGTAAGACCACAGGCGGTCTCACTCATCTCCATCTCCATAGTAGTCCTCGTAAAAGTTACCCGCGTATCCCGGTAGCTGAAGGTGACCATCGTAAAACACGGAGGCCTGTGGACCCTGATATCCATTTGGGCAAGGATGGGGCCTAGGTCCGGCGTAGGGTGGAAGCAAAGGACCACGGGGTGGAAAAATGCCTCCAATCTCGGGCCAAGCAACTCGAGAAGGCATCTGAGTCCTCACTGGATAGATAGCATCATGCTCAACTGATCCAATGCTCACAAAGGTTGCCAAGAGTGTCAGTGCTCGATACAGACGAACACGGGTGGCGTGGAGCTCGAAACGGAGAGCGCGTGCATCACGATCTCGATCACTAGCAAACCTAGCAGTCACCTGAAGTGCTGGATCCTCTGCAGAGTGATCTGAGTAGAGTCCGGTGTAATATCCCTCTTCTCCTGGAAGTGCAGCAAGGATATAGCGGAAAGAGGTCTCTCTCAGCAAAGTGTGCTCCTCTCTCAGCAGTGTCATACATGAGTATGCAGCATCCTGCACAGCCATGTTCTCGGTAATGCCAATGCCATGTCCAAAATGGATAGGGTGGGTGACTCCAACGTGGTGCGGGTAGATCCTGACGATGCAGTGGAACTGGGTCTGGTTGAAGTCGTGGAACTGCTCCTCGACGGTGTACTCAGGGTACCACCGATATCCCACATAGGACATCATCTCGATCAATGTGACGGGATGGCCACGCACACCGAGGCACCTGGTCAAACGAACAATCTTCCGAGGGGGAAGATCTGCCATCTGAAACAGAAGAAGGAGTTTGCAAATGCATCAGATTATGAGATAAACCTGGAATGACTCGGACAGCATAACGGCTGTAATTGTAAGAAATGACAATTTCTTCCAATCATGAAAAACATCACTTACATAATACGATGTAAGAAATCAGCATTACAACAATGCTAGGAAAACCGGACACAACTTTCCTACGGCTATAATGAAGCAAACAACGAGATGTACTAATCAGACAGAGGAGAGCCTAGTCCTATCTTCCCGTAGAATAAGATGAGGGTGACTCAAAACTCAGAACGAAGGGGGTAAGGAGAAAAAAGAAGCCTTACGTTGTTCCCTTATATACCCAGAGTAACTATATAACTATAGCAAGCTAGACTCGACTTCGGCCAAGGCTACTAGTCCTACAGTCAGTCCTGCTCTGATACCAAGTCTGTCGGGACCCGGGGTTAGCGTATGCAAGTACAGCTAAGACATAGTCATATGGAGAGCCGAGAACCGTACCCACTTGTCTAAGCAGACAAGGCCAAGCACAGAACATTCTCGGAGAGCATCGTACGTGAGGGGCATCCCATCCAAGCCGGATGATCAACTGAGATGGGTCCTCATCGTCCGCACACAAGTCTAATGATATGGGTGGTGATCTCCCATATTCAAAGACAAGTCGCCTCAACCATACTATCGACTATCTCATAACTCTTACATAGACTTACTCCAGCCCGATCACTTAGTCGGGGTCTAGGGCGGGCTCGATCATACCACAAAGTGTGCACGAGACAGAGTCTTGAACATCATACCACAAAGTGGGCCACTTGGTTTATGAAAGACCGCCAGCCAGAACACAACTAAGGTCTCGAAAACCCATACAAAGACATGCATGTTATAAACATACACGCAGCACACATGCCTTGTATGAACAGTAGGTATCATTGCAATTCTCTACAAAGTATACAATTTTATTGATAACTCTTATAGAGTGCACACAGAGATCACAAACAAGTGATCCAACATTACAACATAAGCGGAAGCAAATTATGTCTGGGTATAGACAAGTTTAACAAATGGCTTAAGAAGCCTTATTTAAACACAAGCCCTCCACGAGGGAACCAGTCGTCTGACTGGGACTAGACTAGTTGATCTTCAGTCGTCCAGCTCGATGAAGAAGCCACCTTCGCGGTCAGTGGGTTCATCTAAAACATAGATTAAAAAAATGTGAGTACAAAGTCGTACTCAGCAAGACTTACATAGGAGCTATACTACTCATGCACATGTATCAAGGTAAAGGGAGGTGGGGTTTCACGTGCAGAAATGCCAGCTTTGACTTGGCTAGTCCTGAACTACGAGTACCAAACTTGAGGTAAGAAGCGTACACGAGTCCACTACTTTCTCCAACCAATTACACCACTATGGTGCCTTCCTCGACTTCCCCACGAGAAAGCACGCCATAGCACTCACACTTATCTTGGTGTGTTTTAGAAGTATCCAGTTCAAGTTATCTAATAATCAAGCTAAGCTTTCCAAGCAGTTCATAACCACGGACGCGTCTATTCGAATAGTTTTGTTAACCCTGCAGGGGTGTACCGTTACACACACATGATCATCATTTACCGCCTTTGATCTCGACACCATTCAAGGGGTGCCAGCGAGGATGCTCACCACAACTGTTACCTCATAGCCGATCTAGTCCGAGAAAGCTGCCTACTTGGGTTGGCTACCACTATCGTGAACCCGGCCGGTTTACCGAAGTGGAGCCAAGTGATGTGTGCGTGGTGCATAAGCCGGTCTCGGGTGAGCCATTCTCTCACTTAGCATCCAGGCCACAGACCTACCAGAACTCCGAACTATTGCGACATCTGGACATCGAAAGGGATGAGTTAATAAGTTGAGAGGGGTCAGTGAGCCCAATGTGTGGTTGTACTCTTCATCTTGGATCACCACACAAGAACTCGGACTTAGGGCGGTGTTCAATGAGACAACCCACCGTGTACTCCTACACAGCCTCTCATCGTTCACCTTGTATTAGGGTCGATTCACCAACACTTTTCTACCATCATCATCATGATCACTACCATCCCGACTCACATCACAGTATCATCATGGTATCATACTAAGCATGCAATAAGCGATAACATTTGCAGGGGCCACATGATATCAAACAACTCCTACATTTGCTAGGATTGTGGTTTGCTTACTATTGTGACAAAATGATAGGTCATGCAAAGGAATGGGTTCATCTATGTGATAGAATCGTTATCATGGTGATCATCCTATACAATGCATAAGAGAGACATGAGAGGGAACTGGGATTTTATCGACATGATCAATGGGGGTTTGCTTGCCTTGCTGACGAGGTTCGGGTTCGGGGTCTTCAACGAAGGGGGCAGCCTCCTGCTCCGGTTCCACCTCTACTCGACAAACAACAAACAAGGTAGCAAAGTAAATACAATGCACAATCACATGATGGAAGGTTGAAACTTGATGTATATGCTTTGATGTGTGAAGCAATTCCATTTAAATGGAGTATATTGCAAATTGAATTGCAAATTCAAACTCCAATTTGAATTCAAACTTGACCAAGTTACATGTGACATTGTTTGATCATTTTTAACCTTTTGGAAATGTGTATGATATGCCTCTGAAGTGTGGTTGAAATATAGCTTAATTCCATGGTTCAAGTTGCAAAATCATTGAATTTGAATTAATTCCAAATAAATCAAATGACATATGCTACTGGTCCCATTTTAAAATCAACTCAAACATAGTTGAAAGTTGGATTTTTGGATAGCTTATTTTCTCCTGATCATTTTTCATATATTATTTGTCCAATTTGGAGTTGATATGAATTTTCTATGAATTTCCAAAGTTTGGGTTATTTTCTGGAATTTCTGGAATTTCTTTAATTCAATTTAATTTCTGGAATTGAATTACTGCGTCATGCTGACTTCATGCTGGCGTCAGTGGGTGGCTGACGCGTGGGCGAGGGGTGTTAGTGACTCAGGTGGCTAATCCTTGCTGGTTTAATTAAGCCACTGGGCCCACTTGGCAGTGACCTAGGGTCACTTAACCCAGGTGGGGTTAAGTCCCTAAGCACGGCCACGTCGGCGGGGCTGCCGGCGGCTAAACGTCGGCGACCTGTACGCGGCAGCGCTGCTCGGATCCGCAGCTCCCGTGCATCATTCGATGCGCTGAGACCACGGGAACGTAGCCCGTGCTCTCGCGCGTCGTCTGGTGCACGCGGGCGACCTCGGGGGTGACCAGGGCGACGGCGTCTTCAAAGGTGGCGGCGGCCGGAGCCACGGCTCGGGGTGGAACTCGCTGCGGCGCTCCAGCAGAAGCAAAAGTGGTTGCAGACGAAGCCTTGGAGCACAGCAAAGGCGTCAGACAAGGAGGCGGGTTCGATTGCGCAACAGGTGGTCGTCGCCATGGTTCCCGGCGGCGAGGAGCTTCGGCCTTCATGGTGGATTGTGCTAGAGAGGAGGAGGAAGACGTTGGGATGGCTCGGTTGAACCGTGAGCTCACCGTGAGTCCAACGGAAGCGGTGGCGAAGTCGTAGGAGCTCGGGGCTGGCCGGAATTGAAGAAGTCGTGCGGCGGCTCCGGCGAGACGATGGCGAAGATTGCGACGGCCTCGGGCTCGATTAGGACGCCAGCTTCTCCAGATCGACGAAGACGACGACGGCGCGCACGATGGACAGGGTCTCCAGGATTCTCTCCGGCGTTGGCTGCGGATTTCGTCGACGGCGAACGGCGGCTGCTCTCGGGGGAAAAGGGGAAAACGCGTAGAGAGCTTGAGAGGAGGCGGCGATGGCGAAAAGTGAGAGGGGACGATGCGGACGTCTCCTGGGCGCTCTTTGGAGTCCTGGGGCGGCCTGGAAGCCCGTGGGCGTCGAGGTGGCGTCCACGGCGTGCTCGGCCGCTCCAGCGAGCTGCTTTGGCGCGCGGGGAGGAAGACGACAGGCGAGTTCGCGGGCTGGGCCAGGCTGGTGGGCCGCTGGGCGATGAGTTGGGCCACTTCTGCCAGGTAAGTCCTTTTTTCTTTTCTTTTATGTTTTCTTTTCTGACATTTGTTTTGTCTTAGCTAAATAAATAGCTAGGCATTTTATTAAATGCTGAAAAAATTTATATGGCTTCATAATAATATAGACTAGCCACTTATAAAGTTTCAACATTTTTAAAATTCAAATAATTTGAATCTTAACTCAAATAGGGGTTTTTAATTAATTCCAAGGCACTGTTTGAATATTTGAAAAATCTATGAGCATGGGATGGGTCCCACATCACTTGATATGTGATCACACTCATTTATAAGACTTTTCAAAAATCTAACATGAATTTTTGGAGAAGATTTTTATCTGGCCTTTTGAACTAATTCATCTGGGGGGGTTCCTTCTCCCATTTTTCTTTTGAATTTGATTTCAAAGATTTCTTTTGAAAATTTAACATGATGCAAGAGTACTGGCTAACCCTAGCACATTACCTAACAGAGGGTTCTGACACCCCTGGTCCCGACATGCTCGCTCGTTGATTGCTTTCCAGTGTTTATCGTCTTGTGTGCTTCCGCGGGTACCTCTCGGAGACGATGCGAGCTTGCGATCAACTACACCTTCGGAACCCGAATTATCAACAGCTGATTTACCATTTGAAACCCCGTGTGTGTGCTTGGTGGATCCCCTCGAAGTTTTTAAACAACCCGGACCAGCGGAGACATGGTTTCCCTATTGGTCCACCTTTGACCGGCGAGGGCCCGAGGCCTCACGTGAGGCGTCTCGGTAACCCAAACCCTGTTGAGACGGATGAGTCCGATCTGAGAGCGTGGCCAGCTTTTGGATTGGGTGTCGACTCCAAGGGGGCCATCCGGATTTGTTCGTTGTTAGTTAGAGGGCCCTGTCGTTTCGGATCTCTTGGAACTAAATCATAAAATGGTTGCCTGTGATGGGTAGCAACTGAGAGAGATGGGCGTGCGTGCGGAGCCTTGTAATGGGCAGTTGGTACACCCCTGCAGGGTTAAATCTTTTCGAGAAGCCGTTTCCACGGTTATGG
Organism: Bromus sterilis; assembly: GCA_950022295.1. Taxonomy (NCBI): domain Eukaryota; kingdom Viridiplantae; phylum Streptophyta; class Magnoliopsida; order Poales; family Poaceae; genus Bromus; species Bromus sterilis. The sequence continues at coordinate 236,223,365 of OX465600.1, forward strand.
ACGACTTGAGACCTACTCCCTGTTCATAGACAACAACAACTGAGATAATCTTAATATAACTTGATCAACGTGTGTGTGCCTTGACTTCTTCTTCTTCGTCGGGATCCGAAGAGGAGGACAAGGATAGGATAGGTGTTATGTTTGCGTAGTAGGTGGATAGCAGACTTGTTGGAGGCGATTCCTCATCGAATGCTTGGCTTCTTATCTTACTCTCTACATCGTAGCCACTTCATAAATGCTAGTGCGGCAGCAACCTCACCACTTACCCCTTCCTTACCGTAAACTACTAGTTGTCCTAGAATGACGAGTGATGAAGTCCTTGCTGGGTCAGTTGACCACTACAGTTGGATGCTGAGTACTTCTGTACTCATGATACTACCCCCAAACTCTTTTCAAGGTTCTTGATCGACAACAGGTATGGTGATCGACGTTTCACGTGGAGACCCGACGACGACTAGTTAGGCGGATCCCGGCGGAGGGCCTGGACCCGTGTGGTTATGGGATCGATGTTTTTTCTCTTTGCCAGTAGGCTTTTGATTGTAGTCTGTACTCAGACATGTATCTTCCGCTGTTGTATTGTATTAAGGCAGTTGTATGCCGATTGTATGAGATGTTGTATCCTTGTATCTGTAATGTTGTGATATCATGTTGGAAATCCGGGGCATATGGCTTTGTCATATGTCGCGGTGGGACCGATATGTGCTTCGTCCCCAGATCTGGGTGGAAACACCTAGATCTGGAACAGTACCGCATATCGGGCCTTACACCCATGGCCACGTCCAGGTCGCCCATGCCCGCCTGGCTCCCACTGCAGCAGCGCTGCACTTGTCTGTCGCCGGCGCACTGAAGATCCAGTCTTCAGGTTCGTCAGGTGTTCTCTTATTTCAGTCAAATTCAGAGATCCCGCGTTTATGGTTTGTGTACTTTGGATCCTTGTTTTCTCTGTCACTCGAGTGTTGGTATAGTGGTAGCGAGCCTTTGTTGGCATCCGTGAGATCTCGGGTTCAAGTCCCTGGAAGCGCAAGGCGCTTCTTTTTTATTTCTGTTATGCGTTCGTAGCTCTGAAGATTTTTAGATCGTGCTGCAGGTGTATTTTCTTCAGCGTTGGGTTCAGTTAGCGCCCCATATATTTTATCTTCAGTCAGTTTCGGTTTGTAGCAAGTCCAGCAAAAGTAGCACAGTGGTAGGGTGTCCTTGCTAGAGCGAGAGGTCTCGGGATCAAATCCCAGCCGGCGCAAAGAGCTATTTTGGATCTATTTTCTCTTGTGGAGGCTGCCCCTTTTTTTCCCTTGTGCAGCGCATAAGATGGGCTTGGCCCAGTTGTTCTTCTCCGGGTTGGGCCAGTTTGGCCGAGTTCAGACCAGGAGGTTTTTCCTCTTTTTCTATTTTTGGATTAAATTCAAAAGGGGTTTGAATTCATTCTTTTCTGCCATGTTTTTCGTTTGCTTGTATTATGTGCATCCTAGCTCCAATTTAATTGTGTCATACATGATCTTGGGGTAGAAAAATATGAGGAAAGTGATGGTTCTGTTCATTTTTTCAAATGGGCATGCATTATTTGGCGATGGTGTATTTTGTACCTAGCCCCTCATATGTTGCACATGGTGCAAATCTTTCGTTCTTTTCCCGTGTTCCGAGAACTGTAGTTCTTCCGCAAACGTAGCTTGCCGGTAGTGTTGTCTCGCTCTTTATTTCGTTGCTTGCAATAGATTGCACTAGGTGCATCATATCATGCCATGTCATTTGCATATATTTAATTTAAGGAACCCCATCTCGAGGTCTATCTTCCTGAGTGGGCAATTCTTGGTCATGCCATGTTCTACATTCCTTGCGCTTTCCATGATCATGCATCGTAATAATTATAACATAAGGATCCTTCGGATGCATAATTCACCTACATAATGCATAAGAACGTTTTCGGGAGCATTGCACCCGTGCTACCCGAGCTTCGTTAACCTTGTTTATTCTTATGTTCATGCCATGATATTAAAATGACATGCATCATACTTGATCTTGCTTGCTTATTTATTGCTTGCTCGTGATTGCTCCGTAGTGATAGTGGTATCTTCGTTGATTTCTTTCCAATGTTTACTTCATGTGTGCTCCCGCGGATACTCACGGTGACGTTGCGAGCTTACGATCGACTACACCTTCAGAACCCGACTTATCAACAAGCAAGGACTATACATTACTTATGATCCATTCTATTTCAACCAGCGGTTTGCATGCTAGTCTAGGTTAGGTTCGATGTTTGATCCTACCACATGTTTACTACCTCTTTCAAACCGATACAGCCATGTCCCCTCCCAGCAAACCTTGTATTGCTATGTTACTATTGCTCAGCCCCTGCGTAGTATGCATGTTTAGGATGCTACGATGTTACTCTGTTACTCCTTGGTTTGGGATATCACATTATTATATTGTTGTGGATGATAAGATTATTATAATGTTGACTATATTGGACGAAGGATGGAAGGTCTAGGCTATCTCGCCCCGACGCTTTGTTCCATTCGAGTCACCTAGGACCTGAGTTCCAGGTATTGGTTTTAAGACTGAGCGTGCCTAACCGCGTGTGGGATACTATGGGGTCCCCTCTTCTTACCTACCTAGCTTCAAACATTTCTAGTGGTGGCCCAAGATGATTTACCATTTGAAACCCGCATGCATAACTGGTCTGCAGCTAGTGGATTTAAAACAACTCGGGCCAGCAGAGACAGAGTTCCTTTGTTGGTCCACACTGGTGAGCTAGGGAAGTCCCCTGTTATATAGGTGAGGCTAACCCCGACCTTAGCCATAAGGAAGAGTCCGATCCGAGAGCGTGGCCGGCTTTTTGATTGGGTGTCGACTCCCCGGGGGCCACCCGGATTTGTTCGTTGTTAGTTAGAGGTACGTGTCGTTTCGGATCTCTCAGAACTAAATCTTAAAATGGTTGCCTGTGATGGGTAGCAACTGAGAGAGATGGTCGTGCGTGCGGAGCCTTGTAATAGGCAGTTGGTACACCCCTGCAGGGTTAAATATTTTCGAGAAGCCGTGTCCACGGTTATGGACGACTTGAGACCTACTCCTTGTTCATAGACAACAACAACTGAGATAATCTTAATATAACTTGATCAACGTGTGTGTGCCTTGACTGCTTCTTCTTCGTCGGGATGCGAAGAAGAGGACAAGGATAGGATAGGTGTTATGTTTGCGTAGTAGTTGATAGCAAGACTTGTTGGAGGCGATTCCTCATCGAATGCTTGGCCTTATCTTACTCTCTAGATCGTTAGCCACCTCATAAATGCTAGTGCGGCGGCAACCTCACCACTTACCCCATCCTTACCGTAAACTACTAGTTGTCCTAGAATGACGAGTGATGAGGTCCTTGCTGGGTCAGATGACCACTACAGTTGGATGCTGAGTACTTCTGTACTCATGATACTACCCCAAACTCTTTTCAGGGTTCCTGATCGACAACAGGTATGGTGATCGACGTTTCATGTGGAGGCTCGACGACGACTAGTTAGGCGAATCCCGGCGGAGGGCCTGGACCCGTGTGGTTATGGGGATCGATGTGTTTCTCTTTTCCAGTAGGCATTTGATTGTAGTCTGTACTCAGACATATACCTTCCGCTGATGTATTCTATTTAAGGCAGTTGTATGCCGATTGTATGAGATGTTGTATCCTTGTATCTGTAATTTTGTGATATCATGTTGGAAATCCGGGGCATATGACTTCGTCATATGTCGCGGTGGGACCGGTATGTGCTTCGTCCCCGGATCTGGATGGAAACATCTAGATCTGGAACAGTACCGCATATCGGGCCTTACATTGGGCCTTGCCCTAATCATTGCTACAAGACGCGCTAGTATCCTGCTACACTGGCAGAGGCATACATTTGTATACTTCATGATAGTTACATCTTCTTTATGACATGAGTACTTTTGTAAAGTGTGAAAGATCTTCTATACTTCTTGTAATATATAGAGTGTTGCCCCTAAAGTGAGGAAAATATCCCAAAGAGGACAAAATTAAAAGATCCCAAAGAGGACAAATGAGAGAAATAGAAAGAGCCATTGAGGGCACCAAAAAAAAGATTGAAGGGGGCACACTACTATTCCTTTTGAGAGATCCACAATTGTACTCCCTCTTATATCTTGTACTCCATAGAGATAATCATTCATGCATATAGATATGTGGGAACCTTCACACTATAGAACGTGGCTTGTATATTCCAATGATGAGCCTCCTCAAATGAGCTCTAGGTCTTCTTGAGCAAGCGAGTTGGATGCACCCCCACTAGTTCCATTGGAGAGCTTGCCTTAGCTCATATGTGCATCCGTTGCATGGCAATCCCTACTCCTCACATCATATATATCATTTGGCTTTCTCTCGCCTATGATTGTCCTCATTGATGTGAGCCCTTCTCACCTTTTTATCTTCCTCCTCCACCATATTCTCTCTCTTTACAATCCTAAGTGTCTACTTTCTTGCTTACGCTCATCCCTTGCATGAGTGCTTAAAATGTCGAAAAGGAGTGGATCAGTTTGACTTGTACCTGACTAGTGGTCTGGGGATGAGTCAAGATAAGATTCCAAAGAAGACCAAGTGTGAAAATTTAGTAGATTGAGTTCTCAACACAAAAATACTTTTTCTCTCGTATATCCCTATCCCCTTTCTTGCACGCAAACACCATTTAGAGACATTCGAGTCACGGACAACGAGAGCTCTTGCACCTTTATGTTCTTATGTTGCTTGTTTCAATGCTAAATATAGACTCTTGCCTGTTATGACTAGAATTGAATTACATGCCTTGATTTCTTTACTTAAAAGTTCTGATATGATCGTTAGCATGTCACCACAGAAATTATGTTTTTATCATTTACCTACTCGAGGACGAGCAAGAATTAAGCTTGGGGATGTTGATACGTCCAAAATGTATCTATAATTTCTTCTTGCTCCATGCCTCTTTTGTGTGATATTGCTATGATATTGATGAACTTCCATACACTTTTGATCATATTTGGACTAACTTATTAACTTAGTGCACCCAAGTGCCACTTTCTTATTTTCTGCTGTTTTTCTATTTCAGGTTTCCCCCATATTAAAAGTGCTCCAAAAATTTGGGAAAAATCCAACAATAAATCAACGCTTCGGAAGCTTCGGGAATCACCGAGGGGGGGCCAGAGGGGACCCACCAAGGCCCCAAGCGCCCTCCCGGCGCGCCCTAGGGTGGGGCCACGCCAGGGCGCCGCCTGGACCCCTGGTGGCCCCCTGGCTGACCCCCTTCGCCCATATATTCTCCGTGATGCAAAATCCCGAGACGGGAACCATTTTTCGCGATCTCTCCTCTGTTCCGCCGCCGCCGCGCTTCCAAGCTCGGGAGCACCAGGAGACCTCTTCCCGGCACCCTGCCGGAGGGAGGAACCACCTCCGGGAGCTTATCCACCACCATGGATGCTTCCCGGATGAACCGTGAGTAGTCCACCTTGGACCATGGGTCTATGATCAGTAGCTATGTGATGTTCTCCTCCCCTCTTTGTTCTTCATGGATTAGACCTCGTGAGCTGCCCTACATGATCAAGGAACATATGTAATATTTCTATTATTGATATGCTGAGTTTGCTGGGATCCGATGGATTATACGATTATGTTCAGATTGTGTTTGAGTAATATATTTGATTCTCCTCTTTTATATTTATGTTCTTGAGTAATTCTTGCATGTTCTCCGTTGCTGTTTATTGATTTGGCCAAGTAGTAGGTAGTGACTCCAAGAGGGAGTGTTATGCATGATTGTGGGTTCATGCCCCCTGATGACTAGCTTGAGTGACAGAAACATAAGTCTATGGGATGTGTTGTTTCCACAAGGGGGGAAACAACTGTGCTTGTACTTGCGGGTGCATGGATTGTTTACTTTACGAAAAGTTCTTTAATGCAGTTGTCTGTTGCTTTGAGGTTACACTTTGGGTGGGATTCGCAACTTAATACCAGCGAGATGCTCTGGATAGATACCTCAAGGTGGATGATTAGTAGGTAGATGCAGATGGATTTCGGTCTACTTATCTTGGCGTACCGCCCATGCTTTTGAGCCTCTTCCTTTCTTTATAGAATAGTTAGCATTGGTTTGCGCACATAATCCTGTCAATTTCCCAACTGTAATTTGTTTACCTCGCATGGCTATTTTATCGTCTTTTGGGAGAGAGACATCACTAGCGAACATCATGGGACCCCGATCCATATTTCCAACAATGTTTACACCCACTATCAATTTAATGCTTTATTTACTTTTCCGTTGCTATCACTATCATTATTATCCCGTGCGTTTTATCCTTTGTAAACAACAAAGCCGGAGGACTTGACAACTCCTCTATACTCGTTGGGAAGCAAAGTTATTTGCTGTGTGTGCAGGTCCAGGTGAAGTAAGCAACCTAGAGTTGTGAATGGCGCCATTGTTCACTTCACCACCTTCTTGTCGATCTTGGAGTCCTACTGGTTCGATACTTAAACCTTAGCATCTTCGCTAAGGGAAATTTGCTGCTACGCTACATCTCACCTTCCACTTTGGGTAACCAACGAGGGGCGAGAAATAAACTCTCGTGAAATCAATATTCCAAGGACGAGCCTCCTCAAACGAGCTCTAGGTATTCATGAGCGAGCAAGTTGGATGCACCCCCACTAGTTCCATCGGAGAGCTTTTCTTAGCTCATATGTGCATCCGTTGCATGGCAATCCCTACTCCTCACATCATATCTATCATTTGGCCTTCTCGCCTATGATTGTCCTCATTGATGTGAGCCTTTCTCACCTTTTTGTCTTCCTCCTCCACCATATTTCTCTCTTTGTCATCCTAAGTGTCAACTCTCGTGCTTACGCTCATCCATTGCATGATTGCTCAAAATATCGAAAGGGAGTGGATCAAATTGACCTGTACCTGGCTAGTGGTCTAGGGATGAGTCAAGAAAAGATTCCAAAGAAGACCAAGTGTGAAACTTTAGTAGATTGAGTTATCAAAAAATATATTTTCTCGTATTCCCATATCCCCCTTCTTGCACAAAAACACCATCTGGAGACATTCGAGTCACAGAAAGCAAGAGCTCTTAGACCTTGAAGTTCTTTTGTTGCTTGTTCCAATGCCAAATATAAACTCTTGCCTATTATGACTTGAATTGAATTACATACCTTGATTGCTTTACTTTCAAAGTTTTTATATGGTTGTTAGCATGTCACCATAGAAATTATGCTTGTTATCATTTACCTACTCGAGGACGAGCAGGAATTAAGCTTGGGGATGTTGATACGTCCCAAACGTATATATAATTTCTGCTTGCTCCATGCATGTTTCGTGTGATATTTCTATGATCTAGATACAGTTTCATACACTTCTGATCATATTTGGACTAACTTATTAACTCGGTGCACCACAGTGCTAGTTCCTGTTTTCTGCTGTTTTTCTATTTCAGGTTTCCCCCATATTAAAATTGCTCCAAAAATTCGCGAAAAATCAGATAAAAAATCAGCGTAACGGAAGCTTCCGGAGTCCCGAAGGAGGACCAGAGGGGACCCACCAGGGCCCCTGGCGGCCACCTGGCGCGGCCTAGGTCTTGGTTGCGCCAGGGGGCGCCTGGACCCCTAGTGGCCCCCCTGGTTGCCCCCCTTCGCCTATATATTCTCCGTGACGCGAAACCTCCGAAGACATAACCCTTTTTCGATCTCGCCTCTGTTCCGCCGCCACCGCGCTTCCAAGATTGGGAGCGCTAGCAGACCTCTTCCTGGCACCCTGCCGGAGGGAGGATCGACCTCCGGGAGCTTCCCTCCACCATGGACAGTTCTGGGATGCTCCGTGAGTAGTCTACCTTGGACCATGGGTCCGTGATAAGTTGCTATGTGATGTTCTCCTCCCCTCTTTGTTCTTCATGGTTTAGACCTCGTGAGCTTCCCTACATGATCGAGGCACATATGTAATTTTCCGTTGTTGCTATGCTGAGTTTGCTGGGATCTGATGGATCATGAGACTATATTCAGTTTGTGATTGAGTAATATATTTGGTTCTTATCTTTTATATTTTTGTTCCTAAGTAATTCTTTCATGTTCGCCGTTGCTGTTTATTGCTTTGGCCAAGTAGTAGGTAGTGACTCCAAGAGGTAACATTATGATCGATTGTGGGTTCATGCTCTCTGATGACACTCTTGAGTGACAGAAACATGAGTCTAGGGGATGTGTTGTTGCCACAAGGGGGTATAAATTATTATAACTGCAACATGAACGGTTCATAATAGACGCCCGAGGGAACCTACAACGGTGAGACTCTTCTGAGTCGCTTCAAGTTTGACTTACGAGTGGTTGGACTCGCATTTCACTCTTGTCGCGGGCTCGGTAGCGTAGCACCACTGGGATGATACGAGGATATTCATCTTTAGTTCATTCCGCTGATGTCTCGGTCGAACCTCTTCAAGTGTACCATCGAGGGTGATTCCTCCTGGTTTCATTTGATGGTAGGCACCTGAATCAACTGGTGTCCTTAAAGGTAAGTAGTCGGGTGACCCAACGGTGCCCGCGAGAGGTATTGTATCAGGACGGCAGGACAAGAGGATACCATCGTGGGTTTGGTCCTTGATCGTTGGTCGTGAGATACCAAACCACGAAAGTCGAGCTCTTCCAAGAGCACTTGCGAGATAAGGTAAGGAGACAGTTCACCTTGTCGGTAACCACAGAGCTTTGACAGTACGACAGGGAAGGCTCCGACGTACTGGTGGTTCTGGCTGTTGTTCATTGTTCGTTGTGTTGTTAGTCAGGCAATGATAATGGTTGTCTGCGAGGTAATAATAATAAAACCACTAATGGTTCAGGTGGATGACTTGAGAGGCCGCAAAGGCTTCTACGCACTACCTTCATGTGGGATTACGGTGTGGTCCCTCCGTGTTGTGGTCTCATTCGAAAGCTCTGAAAGACGTCCAGTTTCAACATTGTAGTTCGGTCGGATCGTGCTGCGGCACTGGCTCCACTTGGCGCACAACGACCCAGAGTGCGAGGGGTGATGGCCCATGAAGCTCTTGCGCTTAGGACTGTAGACCGGCGGGGACCTCTCTGATGAGTCGTAGGATGGGCCTCGGCGTGTCGGATAACCTCGGTGGGGCATTCCCTAACAAGGTTTATGCCACCTGGAGATCCGAGCGTGCAGGCTGAGTAGTAGTGCACCCTTGTAGGGAAGATGGTCTATTCGAATAGCCGTGTCCACGGTAACAGGTCGCTTTATGTTGAAGACAGAGTCTATGATATGCGAGAGATGATAATGGCTTCTCGCCCTTCGTTGGTTACGCCAAGTGGAAGGTGAGATGCAGCGTCGCGGCAAGTTCCCCTCGGTGAAGATACCGAGGTTGAGTATGGACCAGTAGGACTCCGACAATGATAAGTAGGTGGCAAGGAAACAATGGCACCGTTTGAGACAAAAGTTGCTTCCTTGACATGGACTTGCACACAGACACAAATAACTTTGCTCCCAACGAAGTTGAGAGAGGTTTTCAATCTCTCCGGTCTTGTTGTTTACAAAGGATCAAAACACAAGGGATAATGATAATGATAGCAACTGAAAGTAAATGCGAGAAAATAAATGATCTTGTAAACAATGATGAGAATATGGACCAGGGTTTCGTGATGTTCACTAGTGAAGTCTCTCTCCCAAAAGATGATAAGACTGCTATGCGAGGTAAACAAATTATAGATGGGCAATTGACAGGATTATAAATGCACCGCAATGCTAACTATGCTACAAAAGAAAGGAAGAGGCTCAAAAGCATGGTCAGTACGCCAAAATAAGTAGACCGAAATCCATCTCATCTACTACTAATCATCCACCTTGAGATATCTATCCAGAACATCTCGCTGGTATTTAGTTGCGAGCCCCACCCAAAGTGTAAACCCAAAGCAATAGACAACTGCATTAAAAAGAACTTTGCGTAAAGTAAACAATCCTTGCAACCGCGGTTACAAGCACCATTGTATTCCCCCTTGTGGCCACAGCACATCCCCTAGACTCATGTTTCTATCACTCAAGCGTGTCATCAGGGGGCATGTACCCACAATCGAGCATAACGTTCCCTCTTGGAGTTACTACCTACCACTTGGCCAAAGCAATAAACAGCAACGGAGAACATGCAAGAATTACTTCGGAACAAAAATACAAAAGATAAGAACCAATTATATTACTCGATCAAAATCTGAACATAATCTCATAATCCATCAGATCCCATAAAACTCAGCATAGCAAAAGCATAAAGGTTACATATGGACTCGATCATGTAGGGCAGCTCACAGGTCTAAACAATGAAGAACAAAGAGGGGAGGAGAACATCACATAGCTACTGATCACGGACCCATGGTCCAAAGGAAACTACTCACCGCACAACCGGGAAGCGACCATGGTGGAGGGGGAAGCTCCCGAAGGTCGATCCCCCCTCCGGCAGGGTGCCGGGAAGGGTCCTGACGGTGCTCCAGATCTTGGAAGTGCGGCGGCGGAGAAACAGAGGCGAGATCGCAAAAAAGGGTTCTCTCCTCGGGAGTTTCCCGTGACGGAGATTAAATAGGCGAAGGGGGGAAGACAGGGGGCCACCAGGAGTCCAGACGCGCCCCCTGGCGCGGCCAGGCCCCTGGCTGAGCCAGGTGGCCGCCTGGACACCTGGTGGTGGCCCCCTGGCCCTCCTTCGGGGTTCTGGAAGCTTCCTTCACGCTGATTTTTTATCTGATTTTCCCCGGATTTTTGGAGGACTTTTTATATGGGGGAAAACTGAAATAGAAAAACAACAGAAAACAGGAACTGGCACTGGGGTGCACTGAGTTAATAGGTTAGTCCAAATATGATCAAAAGTGTATGAAAGCGTATCTAGAGCATAGCAATATCACACAAAACATGCATGGAGCGAGCAGAAATGTCGGGACCCGGAATATGCGTATGTAATTCCTGTTACAACACAATCATATGGAGAGCCGAGAGTTGTACCCACTTGTCTAAGCAGACAAGGCCAAGCATAGAACACTCTCGTAAGGCATCGAACGTGAGAGGCATCCCATCCAGGCCCGGATGATCATATGAGATGGGTCCTCAACGTTCGCTCACAAGTCTAAATGCTTATGGGTAGTGAAATCCCATACTCATAGACAATTCGCCTCAACAATATTATCGATTGAATCATAGCACTTACATAAACATACTCCAGCCCGATCACTTAGTCAGGGTCTCGGGTGGGCTCAATCATACAACAAAGTGTGCCACGTGACAGTGTCACGAGCAATCGCATCACGATGCCCCAAGCTGCGCACATCTAAGGGCCACTTGGTTTATAAAAGACCGTCGGCAAGAAAACAACTAAGCTATCGAACCCCACACTAAGACATGCATGTTATAATCATACACGCAGCATACATGTCCAGTGTGAACAGCAGGTACACATTGCATGAACTCTACAAAGTATATATTTATTGACTTACACATAGAGTACACAAAGATCATATGACTATGATCCATCATTACATCAAACAACGGAAGAAAATTAGGTCTAAGTACATACAAGATTAACAAATAGCTTAGAGAAGCCTTGTTCAACATACATGCCCTTCCACGAGGGACCAGACTGCTGTCTGGAACTATACTAACTTAGTCAACATCAAGCTTCAGAAAGGTGACTCCATCAGGGGCTGGGTTCTCATCTAAAACATAGAATAGGCAAACGTGAGTACAAAGTCGTACTCAGCAAGACTTACATCAGAAGTACACTACTCATGCTCAAGTTTCAAGGTAAAGGGAGGTGGGGTTTCAACATGCAGAAGTGCCAGCTTTGAATTGGCTAGTCCTGTACTACGAGTACCAGACTTGAGGTAAGAAGCGTACACGAGTCCACTACCAAGTCTCCAACCAATACACCACTATGGATACTTCCTCGACTTCCCCACGAGGAAGCACGCCATAGAACTCACACTTATCTTGCGAGTTTTAGAGTATCCATTCAAGTTTTATAATAATCAGGTACATGTTCCAAGTAGTCCATAACCTCGGACGCGGCTATTCAAATAGTTTTGTTAACCTTGCAAGGGTGTAAGCTACACACACATGACCATCAGTTACCGCCAAGTACTCGTCACCATTGAAGGGGTGACGGAGAGAATGTTCACCACGACACTTCGCTCACAACCGGTCTATTCCAGGAGTCGAATATCTGAGTTGCTACCGCTCGAGAGTCTGGCCGGTTCAACGAAACGGACTCAGACAATGTAGGTGACCGAGACGCCACCTTTAGCAGATGGTTTTCTTGCCTCACGGTTCCACCCACATATCTATATGATGCACTTTCATTCATACTTTCTCTATGCACATGCCAAATGGAAAGCCCGAATCTATTGTGACTCCTGGACGTCAACACGGATTAAGGTACTAGGCCGAGAGGGGTCAGTGAGCCCAATGTGTGGTTGTACTCTTTGTCTTGGATTACCATACAAGAACTCGGGCTTAAGGCGGTGTTCAACGAGACAACCCACTGTGTACTCCTACACAGCCTCTCATCGTTCACCTTGTATTAGGGTGGATTCACCAACACAGTTTCACCTTCATCAACACCATGATCACTACCATCCCGACTCATAGATAAAAGTAACCTCATTGTAAACTCTATGCATGCAATAAGATTTAACAGTTGCAGGGGCCACATGATATCAATCAACTCCTATGTCAGCTAGGATTGTGTTTTGCTTACTACTGTGACAAGATGATAGGTCATGCATCGGATATGGGTTCAACTATGCGATAGGATCGATAACAAGGTGATCATCCTAATCAATGCATAAGAAAGACTGAGAGGGAAGTGATATTTTATAGACATGATCAATGGGGTTTGCTTGCCTTGCTGACGATACACTGGTTTATCGGTCTTCTGCTTCGAGGGTGACCTCCGTCTCGGAAACACTGTTACCGGAACAATCATCAACAAAGGGGGAAACATCGAAAGTATATGCACAAGAACATGATATGTTGTGACATGATGTATAGGGTACTGGTTTGTGGCAAATTCAATTTAACCGAAGTGTATTGCAAAGGATTTGCAAATTCAAACTCCAAGTTCAAATTCAAATTAAGCCATATGCACATTTGCTACTGTTTCCCCATTTTGAAATGGTCAAACATGAAAAAATAGCATATTCTTAATCCTTGTATTTTTCTGATAATTTTCCATATATTATTTGTCCAATTTGGAGTTAGTATGAATTTTCTATGAATTTTTGAAGTTTAATTGAATTTTTGGAGTTTCTGTATTTTCTATTAATCTAGACAGAGGCTTTATTGCGTCATGCTTGCGTCACTGTGACGTGGGGGGGGCCTGACATGTGGGTCCCAGGTGTCAATGGCTCCCGTTTAATTATTTAACAATGGGTTAATTAGGGAGACATGACCCACTGTCATTGACTTAGGGTCAACTAACCCGAAGAGTTAGTGCCCTAATGACGGCCACGTCAGCGCGCTCGCCGGCGGCTCAACGCCGGTGACCAGAAGCCATGGCGGAGCCCGCACGGGCGGCGGCTCAGGCCACCGTTTGGTTCGCAAAATGCACCAAACGCAAGCCCTCGCTCGCGCGCGTCACATGGTGCCCGTGGGGGAATCGGGGGAGGACCAGGGCCTCGCCGGCGGCCGGAGCTCGGCTCATGGCGGCATGGCGATGCGAGACGTGGAGAGGAGAACGGACATGGGGTAAAGGAGCGCGGGCTTACCCTGAGCTCGTTGGTGAAGATGTCGTGGCTCGGGAGGGGTTGGAGGCGCCGGAATCCCACGGTGGCCGGCGGCGAGGAGGTCAAGGGGCGGCATGCTCGGGGCTCCCTAGCTCGATTCCGCGCGGGATATGACGAAAACAAAGGCGGTGGTCACGGCGGACACGATGGCACGGCTTCTTGTCGGCGTTGGCCATGTAGGAACGGCGGCGCGCTCTGCGGCAGCGCTCGGGCGGCGACGAAATCGGCGAGGGGGAGGTCGCAGAGAGAGAAGAGAGTGGGGGAAATGGATGGGGGTGTCCAGGGGAGGCTCTTGGACACGCAGATGACGGCGGGGAGGCAGCTGCGTGGCCTAGCCGTCGTCGGCGGCCACGGCATGCTTGCCACGCACCTATGCGTGCGGCTGCCTGGGGAAGACGACAGAAGGGGGTGGGATGGGCCAGTCTAGGTGGGCGGAGGGGGGGGTAAGTTGGGCCAGATTCCCAGGTAGGTTTTCTTTCTCTGTTTTGTTTTCTGTTCATTTGTTTTGCTTTGAAAAAAAAGCAAATCATTTTATAAAATCTCCAAAACTTTAATTTGATCTTACATGGTATATAGTTAGCCACTCCCAAGATTTGAAGATTTTTGAAATTCAAACTATTTGAATTTCAATTCAAATATGATTAAATTTAATTTCCAAGGCCCTTTCTGGATTTTTTTGAAAAATCTTGGAGCATGCAGTGGGACCCAATTCACTTTATATGTGACTATGCATATTTATAAGACTTTTCAAAAATACCAGAGGAATTTTTCGAAGAAATTTTTGTCTGGCCATTTGAATTAAATTCAACTAGGGCTTCTGCTTTCCCCATTAGGATTTCATTTGAAATTTTTGCATCATGTAAAGGAGCACTTGAACCCTAGCACATACCTAAACTTGGGTTGTGACAAGAAATTATCGATACGTTTGAGACGTATCAACATCCCCAAGCTTAATTCCTGCTAATCCTCGAGTAGGTAAATGATAACAAGCATAATTTCTGTGGTGACATGCTAGCAACCATATAAGAACTTTGAAAAGTAAAAAAATCAAGGTATGTGATTCAATTCAAGTCATAACATGCAAGAGTCTATATTAGCATTGAAACAAGCAACGAAAGAACATTAGGTGCAAGAGCTCTCGCTGTCCGTGACTCGAATGTCTCCAAATGGTGTTTGCGTGTAAGAAGGGGGATAGGGAATACGAGAAAAAAGTATTTTTTTGTTGAGAACTCCATCTACTAAAGTTTCACACTTGGTATTCTTTGGAATCTTATCTTGACTCGTCCCCAGACCACTAGCCAGGTACAAGTCAATTTGATCCACTCCTTTTCGATATTTTGAGCACTCATGCAATGGATGAACGTAAGCACGAAATTTTACACTTAGGATGGCAAAGAGAGAAATATGGTGGAGGAGGAAGACAAAAAGGATGAGAAAGGCTCACATCAATTAGGACAATCATAGGCGAGAGGACCAAATGATAGATATGATGTGAGGAGTAGGGATTGCCATGCAATGGATGCAAATATGAGCTAAAAAGCTCTCCAAAGGAACTAATGGGGGCTAGCTCATGAAGACCTAGAGCTCTTTTGAGGAGGCTCGTCCTTGGAATATGCAAGCCAAGTTCTAATATTTGATCCCTCCAAAGATTAGCGATCCATCTAGTAGCTAGAGTTCTCAACTAGTTTTGTAGGTTTTGAAAAAAAACACAGATTTCCCAAAATACGACACCTATGACTAATAGGCTAAAGCTCTTGACACCAAAAGTTCAAACATTACTCACATCAATACCTCAAAACTATTGCAAGTTACTACTAAAATTAAATAGCAACCTCAGTTACCTACTTTCAAGACAAGACGGAACTCAATGCAAGAACCAACTCTCTTAACAAGATAAACATGAAAACTAAAGAGAGTTCCAGCAACAAACTAAACAAAAGCCAAGGCTCTTGCTAAAGACAAACTAAGACTAAAAATAAACATGGCAGTAGCTACGAAAAGGTAAAGAACACACAACAACAAAAAGGTAAGCATACAAAATCCTATGATGTGTTCTAGATTGGATTGGAGCGTGTTTCTCTCCCACACAAAGTAATATGGGGTCTAACTTGTTAGGAACAGCAAGTGACGCTAAAGAAAACTAAAAATAAAACCTAAGAGCGAGACGCTCCAAGCATAGCACATAACGCATGAAGTGATAAAAATATAGTGAGACGAAGGACGAACTGATGATTGTTGATGGAGAAGGGGATGCACGGGGGCATCCCCAAGCTTAGACGCTTGAGTCTCCTTGATTATTTGTTGGGGATGCATGGGGGCATCCCCAAGCTTGAGCGCTTGACACTCCTGAATCTTATTTCATCATCTTCCATCGCACACTTGAAAACTCCCTTCATACATAACTCATCATAAGCTGATTAGAGAGGTTAGTACCCTTAATAAAATAATTTTCCCCACTGGATATAAAGATATTTTTGAATAGCTACTGTTTCTCAAGATTGCCAAAAGGTTTTTGCAAAGAAAAAGCACGCATAAGGTTTGAAAAAGTAAGGAGAGACAAAACGTGGCAGAATCTATGAGAAACAGAATAGCAGGTAGTAAAGAATTTTTTTAGGGCACTTCTGCAACTCAAATCAAAAAACTCAGAACATACGAAAGTTCTGGGAATGTATATAGCACGCTGTGTAAAAACTTTAGCTCAAAAAGCAGAACTGGTGATTTGATCCGATTTTTTCCGTCAAGAGGATAGAATCTGTTTTCTGGACAGCATGTCACAACTTTCGCTTCCCTTGTCATATGAGGCTATAACTTGGCACAAATCTTGAAAATAAATATACAATGATGTTGATACAGTAGTAAAAATCAACAAGAACACTAAAAACAGAAGTAAAAACATCTTGGGTTGCCTCCCAACAAGCGCTTTCCTTTACGCCTTTAAGCTAGGCATAAGGCAAAAGAAGAATGAAGTTTTATCAAGAGAAAGAGAATAGCTAGCCCGTGTAACAGACTCAAATGGTAACTTGACTTTCTTTCTAGGAAAGCGTTCCATCCCCTTTTTGAGAGGGAATTGAAATTTTATATTCCCCTCTTTCATGTCAATGATAGCACCAACGGTACAAAGAAAAGGACGTCCCGAAATAATTGGACATAAAGGTTCACATTCTATATCCATAATAATAAAATCAACGGGAACATAATTGTCATTGAGAATGATAAGAACATCGTCGATCTTCGACAAGACGAACACCAAAAGAACAAGAATCAAAAGGTTTCAATTCAAACATATCATACATTCTTTTGGGCATGACGGAGGTACTAGCTCCAACGTCACATAAATATAGCAAGAGAAGTTATTTAATTTGATTTCGATCATAGGGTCCCAACCATCATCTAGCTTCCTAGGTATGGATGCTTCTATCCTAAGCTTCTCCTCCCTAGATTTGATGAGTGCATTTGTGATATGCTCCGTGAAGGCAAGATTGAGTGTGCTAGTGTGGGGGTCTCTAGACATTTTGTGTAGTTAGCTAATAACTTCTGAGAGGGTGCAACTATCAAAATGAATATCACTACTATCAAAGGTGGTAGTAGTGTCATCTAGGCTCACTTTCTTGAAACCCTCTATGTTCATAGGAGTTTCTTCTTCTACGGTTGAGGTATTAGCATTACCATTTATAGGTCCAATGGGACCAGGAGTGCATTGGGTGCTAATAGTTTCAGTGTCCTCAACAATTTGGATAGTAGAAACTGTGTGGTTTGTAGGAAGGCTCTTAATTCTATCCTCTTCCTCCTTTTCTCTATCCCATCTTTCTTTAAGTTTAGCCATCATCCTAATATTTTCATTAATTTGTAGTTGGATAGCATTAATAGGAGTGGCCTTACTCTCCTCAAGGGGAGAGGTTCTAATTTTTAACATCTCAACATCAAGGGCTAAGCTGTCTACCTTCAAACAAAGATTATCTAATTTAGCTAACTTTTCTTCCACATTCTTGTTGAAGGCTTTTTGGGTGGTGATAAAGTATCTAAGTATGCTTTCTAATTCAGAAGTGGGGTTCTTGTTGCTAGGGTAAGTGTTGTTGTTCCCATAGTTGGATGGAAATGGTCTAGGATTGCTAGCAAAATTTCCCCTATAAGCATTGTTGTTGAAGTTGTTTCTAGCAATAAAGTTCACATCTACTTGTTCTTGAGCAACCAAAGAATTTAAAGGGACATCATGAGGATCAATAGAGGGTTGCTTGGTAAGTAGAGACATAATTAAGTCAACTTTTTCATTGAGGTGGGTAATTTCCTCGACAGAATTTACCTTCCTACCTGTTGGAGCGCGTTCGGTGTGCCATTGGGAATAATTGGTCATCATCTCATCGAGAAGTTTTGTGGCAGCACCAAGTGTAGTTGACATAAAGGTTCCTCCCGCGGCCCAATCTAACAGGTTCCGCGAGGTAAAGTTCAAGCCTGCATAAAAAGTCTGGATAACCATCCAGGTAGTCAAACCATGTGTAGGGAATTTCTTAACAAGAGATTTCATACGTTCCCAAGCTTGGGCAACGTGTTCATTATCCAATTGCCTAAAATTCATAATGTTACTCCTCAATTGGATAATTTTAGCAGGTGGGTAGTATTTCCCAATAAAAGCATCTTTGCACTTATCCCAAGAATCTATGCTATTCCTAGGCAAAGATTGAAACCAGATTTTAGCTCTGTCCCTCAAAGAGAAATGAAAAAGCTTAAGCTTAACAACATCACCTTCTACTTCTTTATACTTTTGCATATCACATAATTCAACAAAATTATTCAAGTGTAAAGCAGCATCATCTCCAGCACCAGAGAATTGATCTCTCATAACAAGGTTTAGCAAAGCAGGTTCAATTTCATAAGAGGTAGCTGAAGTGGCAGGTGTGGCAATAGGAGTGCAGATAAAGTCTTTGTTGTTGTGACTAGTGAAGTCACACAACTTGGTGTTTTTAGAGGAACCCATAGTAGCAGCAAGTGTGGCAGATTTTTTTTTTGTAATTTTTGATATAAGACTCAAAGATAAAAGCAGAAAGGTAAACTAACAAGACTAAAAAGTAAAGGTAAAAGGTAGTGGGAAACTCCCCTATCTTATCACTCGGAGTCCCCGGCAACGACGCCCGAAATTTGATTGATACGCGAGAGATGATAATGGCTTCTCGCCCTTCGTTTGTTACCCCAAGTGGAAGGTGAGATGCAACGTAGCGGCAAGTTTCCCTCGGTGAAGGTACCGAGTGTGACGCCCCCAAAATGAAGTCGTGTACAGTAATCATACACGCAAGGTACACGATCGAGATCAGGGACTCACGATGAGATATCACAACACAACTCTACAAATAAAATAATACAAGCTATTTAATACAAGCCAGGGGCCACGAGGGCTTGAATACAACAGCTCGAAAGCACACAAAGTTAGCGGAAGCAATAGTATCTGAGTACAGACACAAGGATACAAGGTTGCCTTAAGAAGGCTAGCACAAAAACAACAACGATCGAAAAGGCGAGGCCTCCTGCCTGGGAACCTCCAAACTAATCCTGGTCATCGGTGATCTCCTTGTCGTAGAAGGCATCGGGAATCTCCTGCTCCTGGGCTCCAACGTCGACTGCAGCGGCCGATCAGGAAAAACAAAAAGGGGAAATAAAGCAAGGGTGAGTATCTAGCATACGCGCGAGTCATACGTCCAGCTACTAAGCATTTATGCATTTGTATCAATGGAAATGGGAGGCTATATATAGTGGACTGAGTTGCAGAAATCCAGAATAAGGAAGAGAAGATAGGCCAAACGAAGACTAGCATCTTCCGATGAGTCTTGCAGCATGAGAAGAGAATAGCCAACAGTTCATGTAAAGCATAAAGTAACAATGCAACAGAAGTTGCTGCAGCATTGTATAATAGTAAGTTGTATTAGGTAACAATTAACAATGCCTCCGAAAATCCTTCCTTGACTTCCCTGCGAGGAAGAAAACCCAAAACAAATCAGTTTAGTAGTAGTAGTTTGTAGTAGTAGAGTCTGGCTTCAGCATAAAGCGTCTTGTTACCATGGACACGGCTATCCGAATAGATTATCATCCCTGCAGGGGATGGACTACTGTTACCCTACACGCTCGGATCTCCAGGGTGGCGTACACCTTGTTAGGGAATGCCCCACCGAGGCTATCCGATACGCCGAAGTCCATCCTTCAAGCTCAACAGAGAGTCCATCCGTCGGTCTAAATCCTAAGCACAAAGGGACTTTGGACCCCTGCCCTTTGTACTCCTGCACGGTACGCGACTGTCCGGTGAAGCAGACCCACCTCCCACTACCGGAGTAGGCGGTCCAAGCCCGACAATCAGCCCAAGGTAAAGCTGACGTCTGAAGAGCCATCGAACGAGGCTACAACGCAGAGGGCCCACACCGTAATGCCACGTGGAGGTAGTGCGTAAAGGGCACGTCGACCCACTCCAGTCATCCACCTGACCCATTAAGCATTTTATTATTTTCTGTCGGGACAACCGTTATCATTGCTCCTATTCGGGTGAGTCGCGAACAACGACAGCAGCCAGGTCCACCCCCATAACCAGAGCCAGTGGCCGCCTACCCTGCCGTCCCACCAACTCGTGCGGTTACCAACAAGGTGAACCGTCTCTTTACCTTGTCTCGCGTTTCTCTTTGAAGAGCTCGACTTTCGTACAACAGGGTATCTCACGGCCAACGAACAAGGACCAGGAAAACGATGGTATCCGCCTGGCCTTCCGTCCTGATACAATCCCTGCGCGGGCACCGTTGGTTCACCCGACTCCTTACCTTTAAGGACACCAGTTGATTCGAGTGCCTACCATCAAGTGAAACCAGGAGGAATCACCCTCAATGGTACACTTGAAGAGGTTCGACAGAGACATCAGCGGAATGAACTAAAGAGGTAAACCTCGTATCATCCCGGTGATGCTACGCTAGTGAGCCGACGAGAGTGAAATACGAGTCCGTCCACTTGTATGCCAAACTCGAAATGACTCGGCAGAGTCTCGCCGTTGTAGGTTCCCTAGGGCGTCTGCATTGATCCGTACATGTTGTAGTTATAATATTTGTAATCCGCTTTCACTCAACAGAGTGATCACGACCCGCTATTCTAAACCTAGCTAACAATGCGCAGGGTTTACTGCTGAATATTATATATATATATTTAGAAGGCGGCATAGGATATAGGAAGGTACATCAAGGGGCGACAAAAACAGGCTATGCAATTGAATAGGATTGTAACGTAGCAGTAGACGCAATGCCTAGTGCAAGAAATGTACGGAAATGTAGGCGATATCTGGGGAAGGAAAATGGCTCTGCTTGCTTGGAAGCTCTATAGTAGGGGTACGGTCGTCGACGAAGTAGTCGTACTCGGCAACGGTGTCATCGGCGGCAGCAACAGGGTATATCGGAGAATAAGGGAGGAGAAACAATAAATACACAGCAAAAATAGCAATACAATTCAAGACATGCCAATACGTTATGCTAGGGGTGAACTAACGTGGTGCTATACGTTGCAGACAAAACGGGAATTTAACCGGCAATTTTACTGGTTCCGGGCGATTACCGGACAGATGATCCGGAGGGGGAAGGTTCCATGTCTGCAGTGTTAGAGACATCTTACAGACATGTGGTTAGCGTATTCGTGCTCGTTGATCCAATCCGAACAACTTTCATATCCAGAACATTTTCATCCGGCAAGTTTTACCGGCTCCGGTCGTCTGACAGACAGATGAACCGGAAGAGAAATGTTCCACATTCAATAAGTTAGAGGGGTGCGGTGGGTATACGGGTAGCGTATTTGAATTCGTGATATTTTTTTGATCAACTTTGATGTATAAAGTTTTTCCATCGGAGTTACAGATTAAAATATATTAATTTCTTAAGTTTAAATCAATTTAAAAGCATTTTTTGAATTTTCTTTTATTATTTAAATACAACATTATCCAGAATAGTGGCTTGACTAGGTCAACTGACAGAGGGGTCCGACATGTCATACTTTGGCATTTAAATAAATCCTTATATTTTTTTAGTAGCAAGTGGGGCTAAATTGTCATTGTCTCATTTGGGTTCCACCGAAATTTTACTAAGTCTAGGAATTTCGAGCTTATACATCCATAGCTATTTTCGGAAGGCTACGATTTTAGGTTCTGCTCATCCGATGAATTTCTGCACAACATCAACTTTCATTAGTTGTCCGCGATCTCGAATCCGGAAAGGATGGTATTTAGGATAGGGTTCATCTACTTACGTAAAACTTTGCCGGAAAGTGCTGCCCGACGTGAATTCCTGACACTTGTTAAAATATGAAAGTTTGCCGGATAAGTGCTATTTATCCGCAGCTCAAATGGAGATGTATCCAACATGGGTTATGCTCTACATCATGTGCAATTTCATGCCATATCCTTGGATGCCATGACAAGTTCAATTAGCGTGTCAATTTATTGTTCTAACTTGAAATGGTGACATGACTTTTTTAATGTCAACAAAAATCTGCATTTTGTTAATTTTATAGGAATTAATCCATGCATTTTTTGGAATTGGTCCAATGAAACTAAACAAAGCTTGATACATCTACTATCCATTCATATCATTTTTAGTTATTTTAGGATGTGATTTGTTGCTGTCTCGCTGCTGCAAAAAGTGGTACAACAGTAGTTTTAGCAGCAGTGTAAATGTTGGATAATCTGCACACACACACTTACAGTTTCAGGTTCTAGTTTCTCTGAATAAAAACTGGTCGTCAGCGTTTGCTTGTGCACGTAAGAGCTTCAGTTAGTTTTCCATTCAGTTTTCAGCTAGGAAGTTCGATAGATTTCAGCTCACCGCAAGAGGAACATCATACTGAGCAAGCAATCAGCGGCAGGAGAAAAACGCAGCAGACAGCAGCCGATGCAGTAGCAACAGCGGCCATCCACGGGCGTGCAGGCCCGGTGGCGGCCGGAGCCAGCTGGTGGTTGTCGCACACACACACGCGGGGCTGCACACACACGTACATGCTAGCCATGGCCAAACCATCCATGGCCATGGCTAGCACGCACACACACATTGCCATGGCCGTGGCCATTGGCCAGCGCCGGCACGGTGAGAGCGGCCAATACGGGAGCGGGGGCGGGGACAACAGAGCTGACGCGCGGGCCGGGAAGCAGTGGGGCGCCAGCACGCAACAACAACAGCAGCACGCAGTCGTGGGCGCACACAGAAACACAGCTCACGTCAATAGCGTCCACGGACAGGCAAGGCTCTACGGAGTCTACAGGGGCGAATGGAACAGGAAACATCGGAATCGACGCGGCGGCTTAGAGTGAGCGTGTAGGGGAGGCAGTGGGCTCGGGGGAGGTTCTGGTTGCGACGAATCGCAGCGGGGTTCGCCGGCGGCCGCGCGGGGAAGAAGGCCCGATGGCGAGGCTCCAGTGCGCGCCGGCGTTGATACGTCCAAAACGTATCTATAATTTCTGCTTACTCCATGTCTCTTTTGTGTGATATTGCTATGTTATTGATGAACTTTCAAACACTTTTAATCATATTTGGACTAACTTATTAACTCAGTGCATCCAGTGCATGTTCCTGTTTTTTGCTGTTTTTCTATTTCAGGTTTCCCCCATATTAAAAGTGCTCCAAAAATTCGGGAAAATACCAATAAAAATCAACGATTCAAAAGCTTCAGGAATCACCGAGGGGGGGGGGGGGGGGCTAGAGGGGACCCACCAGGGCCCCAGGCACCCTCCCGGCGCGCCCTAGGGTGGGGCCGCGCCAGGGGGCCGCCAGGACCCTTGGTGGCCCCCCTGGCTGCCCCCCTTCGCCCATATACTCTCCGTGACGCAAAACCCCCGAGACGGGAACCCTTTTTCGCGATCTCTCCTCTGTTCCGCCGCCGCCACGCTTCCAAGATCGGGAGCACCAGGAGACCTCTTCCCGGCACCCTGCCGGAGGGAGGAACCACCTCCGGGAGCTTCTCCACCACCATGGATGCTTCCGGGATGAACCGTGAGTAGTCCACCTTGGACCATGGGTCTATAATCAGTAGCTATGTGATGTTCTCCTCCCCTCTTTGTTCTTCATGGATTAGACCTCGTGAGCTGCCCTACATGATCGAGGCACATATGTAATCTTTCTGCTGTTGCTATGTTGAGTTTGCTGAGATCCGATGGATTATGAGACTATGTTCAGATTGTGTTTGAGTAATATATTTGATTCTCCTCTTTTATATTTATGTTCTAGAGTAATTCTTGCAAGTTCTCTGTTGCTGTTTATTGCTTTGGCCAAGTAGTAGGTAGTGACTCCAAGAGAGAGCGTTATGCATGATTGTGGGTTCATGCCCCCTGATGACTAGCTTGAGTGACAGAAACATGAGTCTAGGGGTTGTGATGTTGCCACAAGGGGGAAAACAACGGTGCTTGTACTTGTGGGTGCAAGGATTGTTTACTTTACGCAAAGTTCTTTAATGCAGTTGTCCGTTGCTTTGAGTTTACACTTTGGGTGGGATTCGCAACTTAATACCAGCGAGATGTTCAGGATAGATATCTCAAGGTGGATGATTAGTAGGTAGATGCAGATGGATTTCGGTCTACTTGTCTTGGCGTACCGCCCATGCTTTGGAGCTTCTTCCTTTCTTTATAGCATAGTTAGCATTGGTTTGCGCACATAATCCTGTCAATTGCCCAGCTGTAATTTGTTTACCTCGCATGGCTATTTTATCATCTTTTGGGAGAGAGACATCACTAGTGAACATCATAGGACCCCGGTCCGTATTTCCAATACTTTTTACACCCACTATTTATTTACTGCTTTATTTACTTTTCCATTGCTATCACTATCATTATTATACCATGCGTTTGATCCTTTGTTAACAACAAGGCCGGAGGGATTGACAACCTCCCTGAACTCGTTGGGAGCAAAGTTATCTGTTGTGTGTGCAGGTCCAGGTAAAGTAAGCAACCTCGGTTGTGAACGACGCCATTGTTCACTTTACCACCTTCTTGTATCTGTTGGAGTCCTACTGGTTCGATACTCAACCTTAGCATCTTCGCTAAGGGAAATTGCCGCTATCTACATCTCAACCTTGCACTTTGGGTAACACCTTTCTTTCCAATGTGAGTACAATGATGATGAAACCTTAGCTTCTTATGCTAAGGGAAACTATGATTTTTATGATGCAGAGCCAATAGAAGAATTTGTTGCTTATAAGGGTGCCTATGAAATTACTTCTCTTCTTAGAAATATTAATGATGCCCCTTACAAATCTGAGAGTCTTGCTATACTTAACTATTGTTTGGAAAATTATGATGCAAATTATTATATTACTGATCATCTTGAGAGAATCTCTCCCCCAAAGGAAGAGACTAATGTTCTGCAGGACTCTATGAAAGAAGAAATTGATGAAACCGAAAGCTCCTTGGATGAAAAAGAGGAGGAGAGTGACGAACAAAAGGAGGAAGAATGGAGCCATCCATGTCTACCTTCTAATGAGAGTAACTCTTTGAATCTTACCTTATATGAGTGCTATGATCCTATGGATTCTTTTGAAATATCCCTTTTTGATGAAGTTGATGTCTTCTATGCTTATGGACATGATGCCACTATGGATGATGCTTACGGAGATGAACTTTCTATAGTTCCACAAGTTAAGCATCAAATTGTTGCTATTGCACCCACACTTGATTTTCCTATTATCCTTTTGAAATCTCAAAATATTCCGGAGAGTTTTGTCCTTATTAAACGTCAATGTGACGGGTTGCATTTATCTTATGATCCTAAAGACCGTGTTGAAAACTATACACGTGTGCTTTCAGGTCATGAACAACATGATTTATGTGATAGTTATATTCTTGATGTTGTTCATGATACTACTGAAAATTACTTTGAGAGAGGAAAGCTTGGTTCTAAAATCTTTCATGTTACAAAAACACCTCTCTTTTTGATCAAATTTTTAAAGTTTCTCTTGTTCCACCTTCCTATGCTTGTCACTTTGTGCTTCCTTGATTTATTTTCTTATAAGATGCCTATGCATAGGAAGTGGGTTAGGCTTAAATGTGTTTCATATTTTCTTCTTGATGCTCTCTGTTGCTTCAAGTCCTTATTCTTATGAGAGCATCTTTTATAATCTTTATGCCTATCTTAAAGGCGAAAAAGAAAGCGCTTGTTGGGAGGCAACATGATGGCACGAGAGTCGACGGGTGTAGTCTTCTCGCCCTTAGTTGGTGAGCCCCAAGTGGAAGGCGTGATGTAGCACAGCAGCAAATTTCCCTCAGTAAAGATACCAAGGTTTGTCTCCAGTAGGACTCCAGAGATGATAAGTAGGTGTCAGCGGCGCAACTGACGCGGACCTGCACACAGACACATAAAACTTTGTTCCCAACGAAGTTCAGAGAGGTTGTCAATCTCTCCGGTCTTGTTGTTCACAAAGGATCAAACACAAGGGATAATGATAGCAACTGACAGTAAAAGCAGAAAAGTAAATGAGCGTGGAAACAGTAATGAGGATATGGACAGGGATACGTGATGTTCACTAGTGATGTCTCTCTCCCAAAAGACGATAAAACTGCTATGCGAGGTAAACAAATTACAGAAGGGAAATTGACAGGATTATGAACGCACCGCAATGCTAACTATGCTACAAAAGAAAGGAAGAGGCTCAAAAGCATGGGCAGTACGCCAAAATAAGTACACCGAAATCCAACTTCATCTACTACTAATCATCCACCTTGAGATATCTATCCAGAACATCTCGCTGGTATTAAGTTGTGAGCCCCACCCAAAGTGTAAACCCAAAGAAACAGACAACTGCATTAAAAACCACTTTGTGTAAAGTAAACAATCCTTGCAACCGCGGTTACAAGCACTGTTGTTTTCCCCCTTGTGGCAACAACACATCCCCTAGACTCATGTTTCTGTCACTCAAGCGTGTCATCGGGGGTCATGAACCCACAATCGAGCAAAACGTTCCCTCTTGGAGTCACTACGTACTACTTTGCCAAAGCAATAAACAGCAACGGAGAACATGCAAGAATTACTTAGGAACAAAAATATAAGAGATAAGAACCACATATATTACTCAATCACAATCTGAACATAATCTCATAATCCATCAGATCCCATCAAACTTAGCATAGCAATAGCAGAAAGATTACAAAAGTGCCTCGATCATGTAGGGCAGCTCACGAGATCTAAACCACGAAGAACAAAGAGGGGAGGAGAACATCACATAGCTACTGATCACGGACCCATGGTCCAAGGAAAACTACTCACAAGACATCCGGGAAGCATCCATGGTGGAGAGGAGACTCCCGGAAGTCGGCCCTCCCTCCGGAAGGGTGCCGGGAAGAGGTCTTCTGGTGCTCCCGATCTCGGAAGCGCGGCGGCGACGGAACAGAGGAGAGATCGCAAAAAAGGGTTCTTTCTTCGGAAGTTTCCCGTGACGGAGAATATATAGGCGAAGGGGGGCAGCCAGAGGTGGACCAGGGGCCCCAGGCGCCCCCCTGGCTCGGCCCAGGGGGTGGCCGCGCCGGGTGGCCGCCTGGGCCACCCCTGGCTCCCCTCTGGCCCCACTCGGGCTCTTCGGGAAGCTTCCTGTACGCTGACTTTTCCTATATTTTTCCCGTAATTTTTCTGGCACTTTTTATATGGGGGGAAACTAAATAGAAAAACAGGAGAAAACAGGAACTAGCACTGTGGTGCACTGAGTTAATAGGTTAGTACAAATATGATCAAAAGTGTATGAAAGTGTATCTAGATCATAGCAATATCACACAAAACATGCATGGAGCAAGCAGAAATTATAGATACGTTTTGGACGTATCAACATCCCCAAGCTTAATTCCTGCTCGTCCTTGAGTAGATAATGATAACGGCATAATTTCTGTGGTGACATGCTAGCAACCATATAATAACTTTGAAAAGTAAAGCAATCAAGGTTAGAAATTCAATTCAAGTCATAACATGCAAGAGTCTATATTAGCATTGAAACAAGTAACAAAAGAACATTAGGTGCAAGAGCTCTCGCTGTCCGTGACTTGAATGTCTCCAAATGGTGTTTGCGTGCAAGAAGGGGGATAGGGAATACGAGAAAAAGTATTTTTGGGTTGAGAACTCAATCTGCTAAAGTTTCACACTTGGTCTTCTTTGGAATCTTATCTTGACTCGTCCCCAGACCACTAGCCAGGTACAAGTCAATTTGATCCACTCCTTTTTTTCAATATTTTGAGCACTCATGCAATGGATGAGCGTAAGCACGAGAGTTGACACTTAGGATGGCAAAGAGAGGAGTACGGAGGAGGAAGACAAAAAGGATGAGAAAGGCTCACATCAATGAGGACAATCATAGGCAAGAGATGCCAAATGATAGATATGATGGGAGGAGTAGGGATTGCCATGCAACGGATGCACATAGGAGCTAAGAAGCTCTCCAATGGATCTAGTGGGGGTGCATCTAACTTGCTCGCTCATGAAGACCTAGAGCTCTTTTGAGGAGGCTCATCCTTGGAATATGCAAGCCAAGTTCTATAGTGTGAAGGTCCCCACATAGCTATATGCATAATGATAATCTCTATTGAGTACAAGGATATAAAGGGAGTACTAGTGTGGATCTCTCAAAAGGATAGTAGTGTTGCCCCTTTCTCTCTTTTTATTTCTTTTTCTCTTTTTTCTATTTTTTTTTATTTTTTTGGTGGCCTCAATGGCTCTTTCTATTTAACTCTCATTTGTCCTCTTTGGGATCTTTTATTGTGTCCACTTTGGGATCTTTTCTTCACTTAAGGGCAACACTCTATTTTACAAGAAGGTAAAGGAGATCTTTCACACTTTACAAGGTACTCAAAATCATAAAGAAGATGTAACTATCATGATGTATGCAATGTATGTCGCTGCCAGTGTAGCAGGAACATGTATGATATGAAGATCAAGTCATGAAGAGGTGGATGTTGCATGGCAATATATCTCGGAAAGGCTATGGAAATTCCTTGTTAGGTAGGTATGGTGGCTGTTTTGAGGAAAGATATAAGGAGGTTTATGATGACAGAGCGTATCATGCCAAGGTTTTGGATGTACCGGCGAAGGTGGACACCAACTCTCGGAGTGAGAAGAAGGCAATGCACGGCATGGGAGAGGCTAGCAAAATATGGGAAGGTGGAAGTGTCAACTTTCAATACTTACATTAGTCCGAAGAACTCATGCACTTATTATCGGTCACTCTCAATCTAATAAGGAGGTTCACAAAGAGACAAGTACCCCGAGGAGGAGTGTATGGGGGTTTGGTTATCCTTGCGCATCCTCGACTCATGGTACGTGAGTGTACTCTAATATTCGATCCCTCCAAAGATTAGTGATCCATCTAGTAGCTAGAATTTTCAACTAGTTTTGTAGGTTTTGAAAATACACACGGATTGCCCAAAATACGACACATATCACTAATAGGCTAGATCTCTTGACACCAAAAGTTCAAACATTACTCACAACAATACTTCAAAACTATTGCAAGTTACTACTAGAATTAAATACCAACCTCAATTACCTACTTTCAAGACAAGACACAACTCAGTGCAACAACCAACTCTCTTTAACAAGATAAACATGAAAACTAAAAAGAGTTCCAGCAACAAACTAAACAAAAGCCAAGGCTATTGCTAAAGACAAACTAAGACTAAGACTAAACATGGCAGCGGCTACGAAAAGATAAAGAACACACAACAGCAAAAAGATAAGCAGGAAAAATCCTATGATGTGTTCTAGATTTTGAAAGTGCAGTGTGTTTCTCTCCCACACAAAGCGAGACGCTCCAAGCATAGCACATAACGCATGAAGTGATAAAAATATAGTGAGACGAAGGACGAACTGATGATTGTTGATGGAGAAGGGGATGCACGGGGGCATCCCCAATCTTAGACGCATGATTCTCCTTGAATATTTATTGGGGATGCATGAGGGCATCCCCAAGCTTGAGCGCATGACACTCCTGGATCTTCTTTCATCATCTTCCATCGCACACTTGAAAACTCCCTTCATACATAACTCATCATAAGCTGATTAGAGAGGTTAGTACCCTTAATAAAATAATTTTCCCCACTGGTTATAAATATATTCTTGAAGAGCTACTGTTTCTCAAGAGTGCCAAAAAGTTTTTGCAAAGAAAAAACAAGCATAAGGTTTGCAAAAGTTAGGAGAGACAAAACGTGGCAGAATCTGTGAAAAACAGAACAGCAGGTAGTAAAGAATTTTTGAGGGGAACTTCTGCAACTCAAATAAAAAAACTCAGAACATACGAAAGTTTCACAATTTTATAGATCATGATGTGTAAAAATTTCAGCTCAAAAAGATGAACTGGGATTTTTTTGGAATTTTTATGGTCACGAGGATAGAATCTGTTTTCAGGACAGCATGTCACAACTTTTGCTTCCCTTATCATAAGAGGCTATAACTTGGCACAAAACTGAAAAATAAAGATACAATGATGTTTCTACAGTAGTAACAAACATCAAGACACAACAAAAGCAAAAAGAAAAACCTAAATTCGTTGCGGGCTGCCTCCCGAAAGCGCTTTCTTTTATGCCTTTAAGCTAGGCATGATGCAAAAAGTAGAATCAAGGGTATCCAAGATCAGAATCATAAAAACCTTCAAATTGATTTTCAATAAGCTCATTCTTCTTCTTACTAGGAAATAGATTCTTACCTTTCGCCATACCACGTAAGCGTATGTGCCTGTTACCAATATCAATGAAGCCTTTCATAGCACGAAGGAAGTCTCTTCCGAGCACAATGTTACTTTGGTTTGGCTCCATGATGAAGAAATCCATTGGTGCAGTCCTATGAAGGAATGCAACTTGGACTTCTTTTACTTTTCCTTTAATCTCTGAAATATCTCCATTAGAATGTTCATGATAAGATGATAATTTATCCATATCTAGCTTCAAAGAATCATAAACTATTTTTGGCATAGTAGAAACTGTGGATCCAATATCACAAAGAGCAAGGAAGCCTTGGTTAGAGATGCTAATCCTAACAAAGGGATCCCAATCATCATCTATCTCCAATATTTCTTTCTTGTTGGACTTAAGTTCCTCTACTTTACTCAAGTCTAGAGCATCCAATCTTTTTTCAATAGTGGCAAGTCTATCTATGACAGTATCAATACTACGATCATAAACAAAATAACTAGATAGACTATGCAAAATATCAAGAGCCCTAACTTCATCACACTGTAGAAAATCTCCTTCAGCTATAATGTCAAGAGAGTGTTTACACCACTTAAAAAGACCATGGTAAAAATTTCTAAGCACAATTTTTATAGGTATCCAAGGCATAATTCTTTTATGTGCTTCAGAGATTCTGTCCCATGCCTTCTTCATATTTTCTCCATCTCTTTGACGGAAATCGAGAACTTCCGATTCCCGCAAAGCACCTAGCCCTAACATGTTCATCTAAACAAGGAGGACTACTAACAGCAAGATAAATTTTTTTTTTGTGATTTTTGATATAAGACACAAAGATAAAAATTGAAAGGTAAACTAACAAGACTAAAAAACAAAGGTAAAGGGTAGTGTGCAACTCCCCTATCTTAGCACTCGGAGTCCCCGGCAACGGCGCCAGAAATTTGCTTGATGGCACGAGAGTCGACGGGTGTAGTCTACTCGCCCTTCGTTGGTGAGCCCAAAGTGGAAGGCGTGATAGCACAGCAGCCAATTTCCCTCAGTAAAGATACCAAGGTTTGTCTCCAGTAGGACTCCAGAGATGATAAGTAGGTGTCAGCGGCGCAACTGACGCGGACCTGCACACAGACACAAATAACTTTGTTCCCAACGAAGTTCAGAGAGGTTGTCAATCTCTCCGGTCTTGTTGTTCACAAAGGATCAAACACAAGGGATAATGATAGCAACTGAAAGTAAAAGCAGAAAAGTAAATGAGCGTGGAAACAGTAATGACGATATGGACCGGGATACGTGATGTTCACTAGTGATGTCTCTCTCCCAAAAGACGATAAAACTGCTATGCGAGGTAAACAAATTACATAAGGGCAATTGACAGGATTATGAACGCACCGCAATGCTAACTATGCTACAAAATAAAGGAAGAGGCTCAAAAGCATGGGCAGTACGCAAAAATAAGTAGACCGAAATCCAACTGCATCTACTACTAATCATCCACCTTGAGATATCTATCCAGAACATCTCGCTGGTATTAAGTTGCGAGCCCCACCCAAAGTGTAAACCCAAAGCAACAGAAAACTGCATTAAAAAGCACTTTGCGTAAAGTAAACAATCCTTGCAACCGCGGTTACAAGCACCGTTGTTTTCCCCCTTGTGGCAACAACACATCCCCTAGACTCATGTTTCTGTCACTCAAGCGTGTCATCGGGGGGCATGAACCCACAATCGAGCAAAACGTTCCCTCTTGGAGTCACTACCTACTACTTGGCCAAAGAAATAAACAACAACGGAGAACATGCAAGAATTACTAAGGAACAAAAATATAAGAGATAAGAACCAAATATATTACTCAATCAAAATCTGAACATAATCTCATAATCCATGAGATCCCATCAAACTCAGCATAGCAATAGCAGAAAGATTACAAAAGTGCCTCGATCATGTAGGGCAGCTCACAAGGTATAAACCATGAAGAACAAAGAGGGGAGGAGCACATCACATAGCTACTGATCACGGACCCATGGTCCAAGGAAAACTAGTCACAAGACATCCGGGAAGCATCCATGGTGGAGAGGAGACTCCCGGAGGTCGGCCCTCCCTCCGGCAGGGTGCCGGGAAGAGTTCTTCTGGTGCTCCCGATCTCGGAAGCGCGGCGGCGGCGAAACAGAGGAGAGATCGCGAAAAAGGGTTCTGTCTTCGGAAGTTTCCCGTGACGAAGAATATATAGGCAATGGGGGGAAGCCAGAGGTGGACAAGGGGCCCCAGGCGCCCCCCTGGCGCGGCCCAGGGGGTGGCCGCGCCGGGTGGCCGCCTGGGCCACCCCTGGCTCCCCTCTGGCCCCACTCGGGCACTTCGTGAAGCTTCTGTACGCTGATTTTTCCTATATTTTTCCCGGAATTTTTCTGGCACTTTTTATATGGGGGAAAACTAAAATAGAAAAACAGCAGAAAACAAGAACTGGCACAGTGGTGCACTGAGTTAATAGGTTAGTCCAAATATGATCATAAGTGTATGAAAGTGTATCTAGATGATAGCAATATCACACAAAACATGCATGGAGCAAGCAGAAATTATAGATATGTTTTGGACGTATCACAACCCAAGATGTTTTTACTTCTGTTTTTAGTAGTCTTGATGTTTGTTACTACAGTAGCAACATCATTGTATCTTTACTTTTCATATTTGTGCCATTTATAGCCTCATATGACAAGGGAAGTGAAAGTTGTGACATGCTGTCCAGAAAACAGATTCTGTCCTCGTGACTGGAAAAATCATAGAAAAATCCCAGTTCATCTTTTTTAGCTGAAATTTTTACACGGCGTGATCTATACAATTACAGAACTTTCGTAAGTTCTCAGTTTTTTTATTTGATTTGCATAAGTATCCCGAAAAAATTCTTTACTACCTGCTGGTCTGTTTTTCACAGATTCTGTCCTGTTTTGTCTTTTCTTCATTTTGCAAACCTTAAGCTTGCTTTTTCTTTGCAAAAACTTTTTGGAAATCTTGAGAAACAGTAGCTCTTCAAGAATATCCTTATTTCCAGTAGAGGAAAAATTATTTTATTATGGGTACTAACCTCGCTAATCAGATTATGATGAGTTATGTATGAAGGGAGTTTTCAAGTGTGCGAGGGAAGATGATGAAAGAAGATTAAGAAGTGTCAAGCGCTCAAGCTTGGGGATGCCCCCATGCATCCCCAAGAAATATTCAAGGAGACTCAAGCGTCTAAGCTTGGGGATGCACCCGTGCATCCCCGTCTCCATCAACAATTATCAGTTCGTCTTTCGTTTCACTATATTTTTATCACTTCATGCGTTATGTGATATGCTTGGAGCGTCTCGCTCTTAGGTTTTACTTTTTGTTTTCTTTAGTTTTTCTTGCTGTTCATAACAAGTTAGAACCCTGCTTTCTTTGTGTGGGAGAGAAACACGCTCCACTTTCAAAATCTAGAACACAACATAGGATTCTTCATGCTTATCTTTGCTGTGTGTGTTCTTTATCTTTTTCATAGCTACTGCCATGTTTAGCTCTTAGTTTTCATGCTTATCTTTTTAAGATCATTTGTTTAGTTTGTTGCTATAACTCTCTTGAGTTTTCATGTTTATCTTGTTTAAAGAGTTTGCCTGTTGCACTGAGTTTTGTGTCTTGACTTGAAGTAGGTAATTGAGGTTGCTATTCTTTTGTAGTAGTAACTTGTAATAGTTTTGAGGTATTGCTTTGAGTAATGTTTGGACTTTTGTTGTCAAGAGCTTTAGCCTATTAGTGATAGATGTCGTATTTTGGGAAATCCGTGTTTATTTTCAAAACTTACAAATTAGTTGAGAACTTTAGATACTAGATGGATCACTACTCTTCGGAGGGATCGAATATTAGAGTACACTCACGTACCATGAGTCGAGGATGCGCAAGGATAACCAAACCCCCATACACTCCTCCTCGGGATACTTGTCTCTTTGCGAAACCTCCTTATTAGATTGATAGTGACCGGTAATAAGTGCATGAGTTCTTCGGACTAATGTGAGTATTCGAAAGTTGACACTTTCACCTTCCCATATTTTTCTAGCCTCTCATGTGCCGTGCACATTGATTTCATCTCACTCCGAGAGTTGGCGTCCACCTTCGCTGGTACATCCAAACCCTTGGCATGATACGCTCTGTCAGCATAAACCCCCTTATATCCTTCCTCAAAACAGCCACCATACCTACCTATCAAGGCATTTCCATAGCCTTTCCGAGATACATTGCCATGCAACATCCACCTTCTCATGACTTGATCTTCATGTCATACATGATACTTGCTTGATCAATGAGCCGCATGCTAGTTGGGCCTTTCCCTAATCATTGCTACATGACGCGCTAGTATCATTGCATATCCTGCTACACTGGCAGAGGCATACATTTGCATACATCATGATAGTTACATCTTCTTTATGATTTGAGTACTTTTGTAAAGTGTGAAAGATCTTCTATAGTTCTTGTAATGTATAGAGTGTTTCCCCTAAAGTGAGGAAAAGATCCCAAAGTGGACAAAATCGAAAGATCCCAAAGAGGAAAATGAGAGAAATAGAAAGAGCCATTGAGGCCACCAAAAAAATACAAAAAAATACAAAAAAGAGAAAAATAAATAAAAAGAGAGAAGGGGGCACACTACTATTCCTTTTGAGAGATCCACACTCGTACTCCATCTTATATCTTGTACTCCATAGAGATTATCATTCATGCATATAGCTATGTGGGGACCTTCACACTATAGAACTTGGCTTGTATATTCCAATGATGAGCCTCCTCAAATAAGCTCTAGGTCTTCTTGAGCAAGCAAGTTGGATACACCCCCACTAGTTCCATTGGAGAGCTTACCTTAGCTCACATGTGCATCCGTTGCATGGCAATCCCTACTCCTCACATCATATCTATCATTTGGCTTTCTCTCGCCTATTATTGTCCTCATTGATGTGAGCCTTTCACGCCTTTTTGTCTTCGTCCTCCACCATATTCTCTCTTTGCCATCCTAAGTGTCAACTTTCTTGCTTACGCTCATCCATTGCATGAGTGCTCAAAATGTCGAAAAGGAGTGGATCATTTTGACTTGTACCTGGCTAGTGGTCTGGGGATGAGTCAAAATAAGATTCCAAAGAAGACCAAGTGTGAAACTTTAGTAGATTGAGTTCTCAACACAAAAATACAATTTCTCGTCTATCCCTATCCCCTTTCTTGCACGCAAACACCATTTTGAGACATTTGAGTCACGGACAGCGAGAGCTCTTGCACCTTTATATTCTTATGTTGCTTGTTTCAATGCTAAATATAGACTCTTGCCTGTTATGACTTTAATTGAATTACATGCCTTGATTGCTTTACTTAAAAGTTCTTATATGGTTGTTAGCATGTCACCACAGAAATTATGCTTTTATCATTTACCTACTCGACGACGAGCAGGAATTAAGCTTGGGGATGTTGATACGTCCAAAATGTATCGATAATTTCTGCTTGCTCCATGCCTCTTTTGTGTGATATTTCTATGTTATTGATGAACTTCCATACACTTTTGATCATATTTGGACTAACTTATTAACTCAGTGCACCCCAGTGCCAGTTCCTGTTTTCTGCTGTTTTTCTATTTCAGGTTTCCCCCATATTAAAGTGCTCCAAAAATTTGGGAACAATCCAATAAAAAATCAGCGCTCCGGAAGCTTCGGGAATCACCGAGGGGGGGACAGAGGGGACCCACCAGGGCCGTAGGCGCCTTCCCGGTGCGCCCTAGGGTGGGGCCGCGTCAGGGGGCTGCCTGGACCCCTGGTGGGCCCCTGGCTGCCCCCCTTCGCGCATATATTCTCCGTGACGCAAAACCCCCGAGACGGGAACCCTTTTTCGCGATCTCTCCTCTGTTCCACCGCAGCCGCACGTCCAAGATTGGGAGCACCAGGGGAACTCTTCCCGGCTCTCTGCCGGATGGAGGAACCACCTCCGGGAGCTTCGCCACCTTGGACCGTGGGTCTATGATCAGTAGCTATGTGATGTTCTCCTCCCATCTTTGTTCTTCATGGATTAGACCTCGTGAGCTTCCCTACATGATCGAGGCACATATGTAATCTTTCTGCTGTTGCTATGTCGAGTTTGCTGGGATCCGATGGATTATGAGACTATGTTCAGATTGTGTTTGAGTAATTCTTGCATGTTCTCCGTTGTTGTTTATTGCTTTGGCCAAGTAGTAGGTAGTGACTCCACGAGGGAGATTTATGCATGATTGTGGGTTCATGCCCCCTGATGACTAGCTTGAGTGACAGAAACGGGGATGTGTTGTTGCCACAAGGGGGGAAATAACGGTGCTTGTACTTGCGGGTGCAAGGATTGTTTACTTTACGCAAAATTCTTTAATACAGTTGTCCGTTGATTTGAGTTTACACTTTGGGTGTGATTCACAACTTAATAACAGCGAGATGTTCTAGATAGATATCTCAAGGTGGATGATTAGTAGGTAGAAGCAGATGGATTTTGGTCTACTTGTCTTGGCGTACCGCCCATGCTTTTGAGCCTCTTCCTTTGTTTATAGCATAGTTAGCATTGGTTTGCGCACATAATCCTGTCAATTGCCCAGCTCTAATTTGTTTACCTCGCATGGCTATTTTATCGTCTTTTGGGAGAGAGACATCACTAGTGAACATCATAGGACCCCGGTCCATATTTCCAATACTGTTTACACCCAATATTTATTTTCTGCTTTATTTACTTTTCCTTTGCTATCACTATCATTATTATCCCGTGCGTTTGATCCTTTGTAAACAACAAGGCCGAAAGGATTGACAACCTCTCTGAACTCGTTGGGAGCAAAGTTATCTGTTGTGTGTGCATGTCCAGGTAAAGTAAGCAACCTCGGTTGTGAACGGCGCTATTGTTCGCTTTACCACCTTCATGTATCTGTTGGAGTCCTACTGGTTCGACACTCAACCTTAGCATCTTCGCTAAGGGAAATTGCCACTATCTACATCTCAACCTTCCACTATTAGTAACCAACGAGGGGGCGTTAAATCGTACCATCAGGCGTCGATTGGGAGCGCGGGAAGACGAAGTCGTGCTTGGGGGAGCTCCTGGACATGCCCTTGGGACGAGAGGTGCTCGGTGGCCGTGTCAATGGCGGAACGGCGGCGACCAAGGGGAGCAGGGGGCGAGGGGAACAACGCAAGGGGGAAAAGGATCAGGGCTAGGGTTCGGGTGGGGGGCACGGGGTGGCCCTTATCCACACCGGGATTTCCGTGGATGGGCGACATAGCGGCAGCGGCCATGGAAGCTGTGGGATGGCTGCCACGCCATGGCCAGCCTCCCCACTGTAGCGAGGAAGGAGAAGGGAAAAAGAAAAACGGGGGAGGGCTGGGCCGACTTGGTGGGCTTCGCCCGGTGCGATGAATAAGCTTTTCCCCTTTTGTTTGTTTTTGGCTTCTGC
This sequence comes from Bromus sterilis, assembly GCA_950022295.1. Classification (NCBI taxonomy): domain Eukaryota; kingdom Viridiplantae; phylum Streptophyta; class Magnoliopsida; order Poales; family Poaceae; genus Bromus; species Bromus sterilis. Next base: position 236,261,189 of record OX465600.1, read on the forward strand.
TATTTTATGTTACATTTTATTTTGACAGTAAATGAATTTTCTAAGATGTGCAACTAGTCCCAAATATTTTAATACATTATTAAGCACTACCATAAAAAGGCTTGAGGTCAATTTGAATTGATTTGCATTTTTAGTAAATGAAAAAGGATTAAATATCACTGCATTAGTATTGCTTTAATTTAGTTAGACTGATTAAATATTTTAATAATTATTGGCTGCTATCCTACCATGGTCAAATTATTATTAGAAATTTTTAGGATAATTTCACCCAATATTTAGTGCAACTTTAATTTCCACTTTTGTTTTGAATTTTATTTAGGGTTGGAATTTGAGGAGGCATGACCAACATGATTAATAGTTGCAAATCACTGGGACTTGGTATTAAGCAAGAGTGATTATTGTAGCACTGATACTGGGGGTGTTATAAATCTCCCCCCTACAAAGAATTCTCGTCCCGAGAATTAAAAGGTAGTGTAAGGGTAAATGTTTGTTTTCGTATTCTAACGATTCTTCTGGTGCTTGTTGTCCTTCTCGAAGAAGTTTATCCTTCTTGTTGACGTCTTCATTTATCTACATCAGTCCATCTCGATGAGTGGTCATCCTTCTTTCGGGGCTTCATCGTACTTACGAATAGGCTAGGAGATAAAGCTTAAGGGCGACGGATTGGTACCAGGTTAATCAACCGAGGTTGGCCGAGGGAATGGGGTACAAAGTATCTCTCGAGTTTAAACTCAAGAAAAATACATCGAGAGAAACAAAAGAACGTATGAGAAGTTTCAAGCGGATAAACATGCTTTCGATGCCGATGAAGGAAGGTGAAAAGGGGTCCAGAGCATCAGGCATAAGCACTGAGTCTGGCATTGGACTGAATATCACAAGGTATGTGACAAGAGTCAGGTTTTTGTCGTGTGGTATTGTGGCTTTGAGTGGTGGAATGTTACGCGATCACGATGACATGATTGATAGAGAATAGCGTGTCAGCTCTGTTGGCAACAACATCGGTACCAGGAGCAGTGGACATTGAGAACCATTTTCCTGCTTGTTAATACGAGGTGGACCAATTGGCAAAGTTCTCGTCCCGGTGGTTACCGAAATATCATCAACAATGGCAACAAGGTGTTACTGACGAGGTTGTACATCGAGGTGTTTACATAAGCATGGGGGTTATCACTGCTTAGGTTATAATGAACGCAAGAAAGGTTAAACACACCAATGGAAAGGAAAATGTGATGATACACAAATATCATGTGTATATCTTTCCCAAGGGAAAGTAGAGCACGATATACTCGACCAAGTTCTATTGGCAGGGAGTCAAGGGAGGTTGTCGATGATAACACAAAACATCGAGGGGTAGGCATGGTATTCCACACGATGAATCCAATTGACACATGGGAGAAGCCATGAAAGATTAGTCAGATAATAATCCACCAAAGATTGGGTGGTTCGCAAATAATCTGATGTGAGTATCGACACTCAACGAGAAGGAGAAAGAATGCAAAGGCATCGGGTGATAGAAGCATCAGAATAATTCGATGCTTAAGTACAAGGAAATTATGATTTCCACATCGGGATGTGGATGTAATTATCCATACAGACTTATCGGTGGCAGGGGATTGCAAGGCGATGAACATGTAGGTTGTCAGAACCCTCTGTTAGGTAATGTGCTAGGATCTTTTTCACTTTGCATTCATGAAAGAATTCAAAGGAAATTCAAAATCAAATCCAAATGGGAGAAGGAACACCCCCCAGATGAATTAATTCAAAAGGCCAGATAAAAATCTTCTCCAAAAATTCATGTTAGATTTTTGAAAAGTCTTATAAATGAGTGTGATCACATATCAAGTGATGTGGGACCCATCCCATGCTCATAGATTTTTCAAATATTCAAACAGTGCCTTGGAATTAAAGAAATACCCCTATTTGATTTAAGATTCAAATTATTTGAATTTTAAAAATGTTGAAAGTTTATGAGTGGCTAGTCTATATTATTATGAGGCCACATAAAAGTTTTCAGCATTTAATAAAATGTTTAGCTATTTTATTTGGCTAAACAGAACAAATGTCAGAAAAGAGAAATAGAAAAGAAATCAGAAAATCCTTACCTGGCGCCCAGGCGAAGTCAGCCCACCCCAGCCCACCAGGCCCACCGGGGCAGCGGGGTCTTCTTCCCCGTCCCGCGCCTCCAAGCTGCTCGGTGGAATGCCACCGAGCTAGCTGGGCACGTCTCCGTCTCTCCAGACGCCACCTGCCCCTCCCGCGCCTTCTAGCGACGCCACGGAGACGCTGGAGACGTCGTGCGTCCATTCCCCCCCTCCAGGAGCTCCCTCCTCTCCTCTCTCGCCCGTGTCATCGCCGCCCGAGAAGCACGCCGGAGCGCCGTCGAGCACACGCGTGGCCATTGACGCCTAGAAGCCCCAAGACTGTGTCCAAGCGCTTCGTCGTCGTCGTCTTCACCGACTTGCAGAAGGAATCGAGCCCGGAGCCCACGTAGACGCCGGATTCTTCCTCGAGTTCCCGCCGGCCGCCGTGAAGGACTTCGTAGATTACGTCGCCGTTGAGCCACCCCAGCCCTCGCCACCACCTCTGCTGAGCTCCTGGTGATCTTGGGGTCAAAACCCCTCACTTTTCCCCTTCGATTACTCCCTGTAGCCGTGACTGCCATGAGAGCCGAAGCTCCTCGCCGCCGGGATCCATGGCGAGGTCCACCCGTTAAGTAATCGAGCCCGCCTTGTTGTCCATCTTGTTCCCCGTGTTCTTCCTCGTCGAACCAGCCTAGCCTCGCCTCAAGTCGTGCCCTGGAGCCAAATCTTGATCATGGCCGTAGCTAGGTCGCCGCAAAAGTTTACGCCGGCGAGCGTACGGTGCACCCCAGTGCTTGGTTTTGGTCCCGTTCGACGCGCGCGAGTAAGAGCTTCAAGATGGTGGTCTTCGCGCTCCAAATGATGGCCGGATTCGCCCTTCCCGTGCAGCGCCGCCGCGGTCCAGTCGCCGGCGTGTCAGCTCTAACCCCCCTGTTAAGCACCCAGTTAGTGACCCCTGGGTCACTAACACGTGGGCCCAGTGGCTTAATTAAGCCACTAGATTAATTTAACCCACGGGTTAATTAACCCAGTCACTGACAAGGTGATCCCACATGTCAGCCCCCCCCTGACGTCAGCACTTGCGCAATAATTCAGTTAAATGAATTTCCAGAGATTATTTGAATTAAAAGAATTCCAGAAATTCCAGAAAATACCCCAAACTTTGGAAATTCATAGAAAATTCATATTAACTCCAAATTGGACAAATAATATATGAAAAATGATCAGGAGAAAATTATATTTCCAAATATGCAACTTTCAACTCTGTTTGAGTTGAATTTAAAATGTGATCAGTAGCATTTCCTATTTGATTTAAATGGAATTAAATCAAATTCAAATCAAATAATTTTTGCAACTTGAACCATGGCAACATGCTACATTTCAATCACACATCAGAGGCATATCATACACATTTGAAGTTGTTTCAAAATGATCAAACTATATCACATACAACTTGGTTAATGTTGAATTCAAATGTGGAGTTTGAATTTGCATTTCAAATGCAATATACTCCACTTAAATGGAATTGCCTCACACATCAAAACTTATACTTCAAGTTTCAACATTCATTCATGTGCTTGAGCATTGCATTCATATTGATTGCTACTTCGTGCTTTGTTTGTCGAGTAGAGGTGGAACCGGAGCAAGAGGTTGCAACCTTCGTTGAAGACCCCGAACCCGAACCTCGTCAGCAAGGCAAGCAAACCCCCATTGATCATGTCGATAAAATCCCACTTCCCTCTCATGTCTCGCTTATGCATTGTTTAGGATGATCACCACGCTTCGTTTCTACCGCATAGATGAACCCATTCCTTTGCATGACCTATCATTTTGTCACAGTATTAAGCAAACCACAATCCTAGCAAATGTAGGAGTTGGTTGATATCATGTGGCCCCTGCAATGTTACTTCTTATTGCATGCTTAGTATGTTACCATGTTGTTACTGTGATATGAGTCGGGCTGGGAATGATCATGTTGGATGGTAGAAAAGTGTTGGTGAATCGACCCTAATACAAGGTGAACGATGAGAGGCTGTGTAGGAGTACACGGTGGGTTGTCTCGTTGAACACCGCCCTAGTACGAGTTCTTGTGTGGTGATCCAAGATGAAGAGTACAACCACACATTGGGCTCACTGACCCCTCTCAACTTACTAACTCATCCCTTTCGATGTCCAGATGTCGCAATAGTTCGGAGTTCTGGTAGGTCTGTGGCCTGGATGCTAAGTGAGAGAATGGCTCATCCGAGACCGGCTTATGCACCACGCACACATCACTTGGGTCCACTTCGGTAAATCGGCCGGGTTCACGATAGTGGTAGCCTACCCAAGTAGGCGGCTTTCTCGGACTAGATCGGCTATGAGGTAACAGTTGTGGTGAGCATCCTCGCTGGCACCCCTTGAATGGTGTCGAGATCAAAGGCGGTAAATGATGGTCATGTGTGTGTAGCGGTACACCCTTGCAAGTTTAACAAAACTATTCGACTAGTCGCGTCCGCGGTTATGGACTGCTTGGAAAGCTTAGCTTGATTATTAGATAACTTGAACTGGATACTTCTAAAACACACCAAGATAAGTGTGAGTGCTATGGCGTGCTTCCTCGTGGGGAAGTCGAGGAAGGCACCATAGTGGTGTATTGGTTGGAGAAAGTAGTGGACTCGTGTACGCTTCTTACCTCAAAGTCTGGTACTCGTAGTTCAGGATTAGCCAAGTCAAAGCTGGCACTTCTGCAAGTGAACCCCACCTCCCTTTACCTTGATACATATGCATGAGTAGTATAGCTCCTATGTAAGTCTTGCTGAGTACGACTTTGTACTCACGTTTGCTTAATCTATGTTTTAGATGATGCCACTGACCCCGAAGGTGGCTTCTTCATCGAGCTGGACGACTAAAGACCAACTAGTCTAGTCCCAGTCAGACGACTGGTTCCCTCGTGGAGGGCTTGTGTTTAAATAAGGCTTCTCAAGCCATTTGTTAAACTTGTTTGTACTCAGACATATTTTGCTTCCGTTTGTGTTGTACTGTTGGATCATATGTATGTGATCTCTGTGTGTACTCTATAAGAGTTATAAATAAAATGTACACTTTGTAGAGAATTGCAATGGTACCTGCTGTTCATACAAGGCATGTGTGCTGCGTGTATGTTTATATCATGCATGTCTTTGTATGGGTTTTCGAGACCTTAGTTGTGTTCTGGCTGGCGGTCTTTCATACACCAAGTGGCCCTTAGATGTGAGCAGCTTGGGGAATCGCGATGCGATTGTTCGAGACTCCGTCTCGTGCACACTTTGTGGTATGATCGAGCCCGCCCTAGACCCCGACTAAGTGATCGAGCCGTTATGTTGTCCGAGTCATTCCAGGTTTATCTCATAATCTGATGCATTTGCAAACTCCTTTCTATTTCAGATGGCAGATCTTCCCCCTCGGCAGATTGTTCGTTTGACCAGGTGCCTCGGTGTGCATGGCCATCCCTCCACGTTGATCGAGATGATGTCCTATGTGGGATATCGATGGTACCCTGAGTACACCGTCGAGGAGCAGTTTTACGACTTCAACCAGACGCAGTTCCACTGCATTGTCCGGATCTATCCGCACCACGTTGGAGTCACTCAGCCTATCCACTTTGGACATGGCATTGGCATCACCGAGAACATGGCTGTGCAGGATGTTGCATACTCATGTATGACACTGCTGAGAGAGGAGCACACTTTGTTGAGAGAGACTTCTTTCCGCTATATCCCTGCTGCACTTCCAGGAGAAGAGGGATATTACACCGGACTCTACTCAGATCACTCTGCAGAGGATCCCGCCCTTCAGATGACTGCTAGATTTGCTAGTGACAGAGATCGTGATGCACGCGCTCTCCGTTTTGAGCTCCACGCCACCCGTGTTCGTCTGTATCGAGCATTGACACTTTTGGCTCCCTTTGTGAGCGTTGGATCAGTCGAGCATGATGCGATCTACCCAGTGAGGACTCAGATGCCTTATCGAGTTGCTTGGCCCGAGATTGGAGGCATTTTTCCACCCCGTGGTCCTTTGCTTCCACCCTACGCTGGACCTAGGCCCCATCCTTGCCCAAATGGATATCAGGGTCCACAAGCCTCCGTGTTTTTCCGATGGTCACCTCCAGCTACCGGGATACGCGGGTAACTTTTATGAGGACTACTATGGAGATGGAGATGAGTGAGACCGCCTGTGGTCTTACTTAGTGATGATGTAGTAGCATCTTAGTGTATTGTACGCAAGGTGTCTAAGTTCCAGAGGCTTAGATAAATAATGTATAGGAAGTCAGAGTGCCTCTGAAGGATGTATCATCTTCATCACGTTTGTATTAGCTTAGTGCTTGTACTAAAACGATGTATGGTTTGTATGACAGCTTGTGAATATATGGCTTGTATGCTTTATCACCATGTTGTCAAGATGATTACTTCCTTTGCTCTGTAATCCTTCCCGTACTTCAATACCTTGATTAGACTCTTCAAATCAACTCTGTTTGACTTTGGTTTTTACCTTCAGGATGTCTCAAGGAACCCGTGGCCAGGTTGGTCGTAACCAAGGTCGTGGGAATGACCAGGAGGAAGGCAACCTTCCACCCCCACCCACGATGGCATAGGTTCTGATGGAAGTCGAGAGGAACCGCCGAGACTCTCACCATCTGTTGGAAGTCATTGCTCGCAAGACCACTCAGCAGCGCAATGAGCTGGTGTCCCTGAACGACTTCATCCGACTTCATCCCCCGGTTTTCAGTTACTCCACCGAGCCCCTTGACGCCGATGACTGGCTTCGCAGCATCGAGAGGAAGCTCCAAGCAGGCCGTGTTGCAGCTGGTGACAAGGTCAGCTATGCCACCTATCACCTCGAAGGTGCAGCTAGTTCTTGGTGGGAGAACTTTCTGAATATGCGTCCCGTTGGACCACCTGCATCTTGGGAGGAATTCTGCACGTCCTTCCGCGAGCACCACATTCCCAAAGGTCTTATGGACCGCAAACGTGAGGAGTTCTGCAACCTCACTCAAGGCAGAAGGACTGTTGATGAGTTTAGTCGTGAGTTCAACCGACTGGCTCGTTATGCTACCAAAGAAGTCTCCACCGACTCCAAGAAACAAGAGAGGTTCCGTCGTGGCCTCAACACTGGACTTCTTCGTGAGCTCAATCTTCATGACTTTGCTACATTCCAGGTCCTTGTCAACAAGGCCATCAAAGGAGAGGACATGAACACCCCCAACGACTTCCGCAAACACCCCAGAGATGATGGTTCATCCAGTTCTAGCTCCCAGAAGCGCAAGATCTGGATTCCAAACAGCATGTTCCGCCAGAACAACCCCCCGAGGCCATCCTATGTGGCGCCTCGTCCACCAACCCAGTTTCACCCAGCTCCACCAAACAACCCATCTCCACGAACTGTTTTCGGGGCCTGTTACAAATGTGGTCAGGCAGGCCAATATTCTCGTGAGTGTCCCCAGAACCAGCTCCAGCACCAGAATGCTCCACCCCGTGCCGGAGGCAACAACAACAGTAGCAATGGTCGTGGCAAGCCACCCCAGAAGGTCTACACCGCCAAGCCCGCTCCTCCCGCCACTCGTGGACGTGTGAACCAGATCGCCGCCGAAGAGACTGACGACACCACTGACGTCATTCTTGGTACGCTCCCAGACAATTATGTTCCTACTTCCGTTCTTTTCGACCCAGGAGCATCTCATTCATTCATGTCGGAAAGTTATGCACTTCGTCATGAGTTATCTTTTGTTGAATTGTCCACCCCAATGATTATTCAAACTCCAGGGTCACGATGGCAAACTAATAGAGTAAGCCATGGTAATCAGATTGCAATTGAGGGTTTAGTATTCCTTGCTTCACTCATAGCCCTCAAGTCTTCAGATATTGATGTCATCCTTGGCATGGATTGCCTATCAAGACAGAATGCCTACCTAGATTGCAAAGGCAAATCCGTGAAACTCACCCACCCTTCAGGCAAAACAGTCAACTATACCTCACCCAGAACAAGAACCCAAGTGCATTCTTTGAATGTACTTCCCCTTCCCGAACTTGAAGATATTCCGGTGGTTCGTGACTTCCCGGATGTCTTTCCTGAAGAGCTACCGGGCATGCCACCCGATAGATGTGTAGAGTTTATAGTGGATCTTGCCCCAGGAACCGCACCAATTTCTAGACGCCCATACAAAATGGCCCCACGTGAGTTAGCTGAGCTTAAAACCCAACTGGAAGCTTTGTTGGAGAAAGGCTTCATCCGCCCTAGCACATCGCCATGGGGTTGCCCCGTTTTGTTCGTAACGAAGAAAGATGGAACAGAAAGGATGTGCGTAGACTATCGCCCGCTAAATTTAGCGACGATAAAGAACAAGTACCCACTGCCCAGGATCAATGATCTTTATGATCAACTTGCAGGATCCTCTGTTTTCTCAAAGATGGATTTGAGATTGGGTTATCATCAAATCAAAATCCGAAACGAGGACATTCCCAAAACGGCTTTTACTACTCGTTATGGTCTTTACGAGTACACCGTCATGTCCTTTGGTTTAACCAATGCCCCCGCCACTTTCTCACGCATGATGAACTCGATCTTCATGGAGTATTTGGACCAGTTCGTCGTGGTTTACCTCAATGACATCCTTATATACTCGAAGATCAAAGAAGAACATGCCGAACACCTAAGGCTGGTATTGATGAAACTTAGAGAGCATCGCCTGTATGCTAAATTCTCCAAGTGTGAATTTTGGCTACCAGAAGTGGCCTACTTAGGCCACGTGATTTCTGCAAAAGGCATTGCTGTGAATCCCGAGAGAGTTCAAGCCGTCCTTGACTGGACTCCACCTGAATCGGTTAAACAAGTTAGGAGTTTTCTTGGCCTAGCCAGCTATTTTCGTCGCTTCGTCGAGAACTTTTCTAAAGTTTCAAAGCCTCTAACTGAACTCCTCAAGAAAGATAAGAAATTCCTATGGACTCCCAAGTGCGAGGAAATCTTTCAAGAGCTAAAAAGAAGATTGACTTCTGCACCTGTACTTGCACCTCCAGACACCAAAAGGGATTTCGAGATCTATTGTGACGCATCACAGCAAGGGTTAGGATGCATACTTCTGCAAGATCGACATGTGGTAGCTTATGCTTCACGCCAGTTGCGGCCACATGAAGAGAACTATCCTACCCATGAACTTGAACTCGCTGCCGTAGTTCATGCCCTAACAACTTGGCGACATTACCTCCTTGGTAACCGTTGCGAGATTTATTCCGACCACCAAAGCCTCAAATACATTTTCGCCTAGCCAGATCTTAATCTCAGGCAAAGACGCTGGATTGAGTTGATAAAAGATTACGACATAGTAATTTCTTACACCCCAGGCAAAGCCAATGTCATGGCTGATGCACTAAGTCGTAAGTTGTATTGTAACAACCTCATGTTACAACAGTATCAACCACTTCTTCATGAGGACTTTTGCAAGATCAACCTTGAAATTGTTCCTCATGTCTATCTTTCTACCTTGGTGGCGAAACCAACTCTTGAGGATCAAATCATAGTTGCCCAAAGGCGTGCACGAGGTGTTCGCTGGATCAAGGAGAACATTGCTAGCGGAGTTGCTAAATGTTTCTCCACAGATAGCAAAGGAACGGTATTCTTTGAAAATCGTATGGTAGTACCTAAGAATAGGGAACTAAGGCAACTCATCCTCCAGGAAGCCCATGACACACCCCTCTCAATTCATCCCGGTAGCACAAAAATGTACCGAGATCTACGCCAGAGATTTTGGTGGACTAGGATGAAGAGAGACATTGCTCAATTTGTTGCCGAATGTGATGTTTGTCGTCGCATTAAGGCAGAACATCAAAGACATGCTGGTACACTTCAACCTTTGTCTATTCCCGAGTGGAAATGGGACAAAGTCGGTATGGACTTCATCACCGGCTTTCCAAAAACCCAGAAAGGAAACAATGCCATCTTCGTTGTCATAGATAGGCTTTCCAAAGTTGCTCACTTCCTTCCGGTTCGCGAGTCTATAACTGCTAGCCAGTTAGCGGACTTGTACATCTCTATAATTGTATCACTTCATGGTGTTCCTTTGGAAATCAATTCTGATCGCGGTAGCCTTTTCACCTCTAGATTTTGGGGAAGCTTTCAGAATGCTATGGGAACTCATCTCTCCTTTAGTACAGCTTTCCATCCTCAGTCTAGCGGTAAAGTCGAAAGGGTTAACCAAATTCTTGAAGACATGCTCAGAGCTTGTGTTATCTCATTCGGAAAGAATTGGGAGAAGTCTCTTCCATTTGCCGAATTTGCTTATAACAATAGTTTTCAATCTAGTATGAACATGGCTCCTTTTGAACTCCTATATGGACGACGATGTCGAACACCACTAAACTGGTCAGAGACCGGTGAAAGACAATTATTTGGACCGGATATGATCAAGGAAGCAGAAGAGCAAGTTCGCATTGTTCGTGATCAATTGAAAGCAGCCCAGTCTCGTCAGAAAAGCTACTATTATCGTCATCATAGGCAAGAGAGCTACAATCTGGATGAGAAGGCTTACCTTCGGGTTACTCCTCTGAAGGGAACCCAACGTTTCGGTAACAAAGGCAAGTTGGCCCCACGTTACATCGGACCTTTCCGCATTATTGCTAAACGTGGAGAAGTTGTTTACCAACTTGAACTACCCCCGCACCTTTCCCGAGTACATGATGTATTCCATGTGTCCCAACTCAGGTGTTGCTTCAAGGACCCCATCCGCGAAGTCGACCATGAAACGCTTGATCTCCAAGATGACCTTTCTTATCGAGAATACCCCGTTCGTATTCTTGATTCCGCAGAGCGTGTCACTCATCGTCAGAAGATTAGGTTTCTGAAAGTGCAATGGTCACACCACTCTGAAAGAGAAGCTACGTGGGAAAGAGAAGACCGTCTCAATGCCGAGTACCCCACCTTCCTCCCGCAGACTTCTGAATCTCGGGACGAGATTCTTTTGAGTGGGGGCGAGTTGTCAGAACCCTCTGTTAGGTAATGTGCTAGGATCTTTTTCACTTTGCATTCCTGAAAGAATTCAAAGGAAATTCAAAATCAAATCCAAATGGGAGAAGGAACACCCCCCAGATGAATTAATTCAAAAGGCCAGATAAAAAGCTTCTCCAAAAATTCATGTTAGATTTTTGAAAAGTCTTATAAATGAGTGTGATCACATACCAAGTGATGTGGGACCCATCCCATGCTCATAGATTTTTCAAATATTCAAACAGTGCCTTGGAATTAAAGAAATACCCCTATTTGATTTAAGATTCAAATTATTTGAATTTTTAAAATGTTGAAAGTTTATGAGTGGCTAGTCTATATTATTATGAGGCCACATAAAAGTTTTCAGCATTTAATAAAATGTTTAGCTATTTTATTTGGCTAAACAGAACAAATGTCAGAAAAGAGAAATAGAAAAGAATCAGAAAATCCTTACCTGGCGCCCAGGCGAAGTCAGCCCACCCCAGCCCAGCAGGCCCACAGGGGCAGCGGGGTCTTCTTCCCCGTCCCGCGCCTCCAAGCTGCTCGGTGGAATGCCACCGAGCTAGCTGGGCACGTCGCCGTCTCTCCAGACGCCACCTGCCCCTCCCGCGCCTTCTAGCGACGCCACGGAGACGCTGGAGACGCCGTGCGTCCATTCCCCCCCTCCAGGAGCTCCCTCCTCTCCTCTCTCGCCCGTTTCATCGCCGCCCGAGAAGCACGCCGGAGCGCCGTCGAGCACACGTGTGGCCATTGACGCGTAGAAGCCCCCAGACTGTGTCCAAGCGCTTCGTCGTCGTCGTCTTCACCGACTTGCAGAAGGAATCGAGCCCGGAGCCCACGTAGACGCCGGATTCTTCCTCGAGTTCCCGCCGGCCGCCGTGAAGGACTTCGTCGATTACGTCGCCGTTGAGCCACCCCAGCCCTCGCCACCAACTCTGCTGAGCTCCTGGTGAGCTTGGGGTCAAAACCCCTCACTTTTCCCCTTCGGTTACTCCCTGTAGCCGTGACCGCCATGAGAGCTGAAGCTCCTCGCCGCCGGGATCCATGGCGAGGTCCACCCGTTAAGTAATCAAGCCCGCCTTGTTGTCCATCTTGTTCCTCGTGTTCTTCCTCGTCGAACCAGCCTAGCCTCGCCTCAAGTCGTGCCCTGGAGCCAAATCTCGATCATGGTCGTAGCTAGGTCGCCGCAAAAGTTGACGCCGGCGAGCGTACGGTGCACCCCAGTGCTTGGTTTTGGTCCCGTTCGACGCGCGCCACTAAGAGCTTCAAGATGGTGGTCTTCGCGCTCCAAATGATGGCCGGATTCGCCCTTCCCGTGCAGCGCCGCCGCGGTCCAGTCGCCGGCGTGTCAGCTCTAACCCCCCTGTTAAGCACCCAGTTAGTGACCCCTGGGTCACTAACACGTGGGCCCAGTGGCTTAATTAAGCCACTAGATTAATTTAACCCACGGGTTAATTAACCCAGTCACTGACAAGGTGACCCCACATGTCAGCCCCCCCCTGACGTCAGCACTTGCGCAATAATTCAGTTAAATGAATTTCCAGAGATTATTTGAATTAAAAGAATTCCAGAAATTCCAGAAAATACCCAAACTTTGGAAATTCATAGAAAATTCATATTAACTCCAAATTGGACAAATAATATATGAAAAATGATCAGGAGAAAATTATATTTCCAAATATGCAACTTTCAACTCTGTTTGAGTTGAATTTAAAATGTGATCAGTAGCATTTCCTATTTGATTTAAATGGAATTAAATCAAATTCAAATCAAATAATTTTTGCAACTTGAACCATGGCAACATGCTACATTTCAATCACACATCAGAGGCATATCATACACATTTGAAGTTGTTTCAAAATGATCAAACTATATCACATACAACTTGGTTAATGTTGAATTCAAATGTGGAGTTTGAATTTGCATTTCAAATGCAATATACTCCACTTAAATGGAATTGCCTCACACATCAAAACTTATACTTCAAGTTTCAACATTCATTCATGTGCTTGAGCATTGCATTCATATTGATTGCTACTTCGTGCTTTGTTTGTCGAGTAGAGATGGAACCGGAGCAAGAGGTTGCAACCTTCGTTGAAGACCCCGAACCCGAACCTCGTCAGCAAGGCAAGCAAACCCCCATTGATCATGTCGATAAAATCCCACTTCCCTCTCATGTCTCGCTTATGCATTGTTTAGGATGATCACCATGCTTCGTTTCTACCGCATAGATGAACCCATTCCTTTGCATGACCTATCATTTTGTCACAGTATTAAGCAAACCATAATCCTAGCAAATGTAGGAGTTGGTTGATATCATGTGGCCCCTGCAATGTTACTGCTTATTGCATGCTTAGTATGTTACCATGTTGTTACTGTGATATGAGTCGGGCTGGGAATGATCATGTTGGATGGTAGAAAAGTGTTGGTGAATCGACCCTAATACAAGGTGAACGATGAGAGGCTGTGTAGGAGTACACGGTGGGTTGTCTCGTTGAACACCGCCCTAGTACGAGTTCTTGTGTGGTGATCCAAGATGAAGAGTACAACCACACATTGGGCTCACTGACCCCTCTCAACTTACTAACTCATCCCTTTCGATGTCCAGATGTCGCAATAGTTCGGAGTTCTGGTAGGTCTGTGGCCTGGATGCTAAGTGAGAGAACGGCTCATCCGAGACCGGCTTATGCACCACGCACACATCACTTGGGTCCACTTCGGTAAACCGGCCGGGTTCACGATAGTGGTAGCCTACCCAAGTAGGCGGCTTTCTCGGACTAGATCGGCTATGAGGTAACAGTTGTGGTGAGCATCCTCGCTGGCACCCCTTGAATGGTGTCGAGATCAAAGGCGGTAAATGATGGTCATGTGTGTGTAGCGGTACACCCTTGCAAGGTTAACAAAACTATTCGACTAGCCGCGTCCGCGGTTATGGACTGCTTGGAAAGCTTAGCTTGATTATTAGATAACTTGAACTGGATACTTCTAAAACACACCAAGATAAGTGTGAGTGCTATGGCGTGCTTCCTCGTGGGGAAGTCGAGGAAGGCACCATAGTGGTGTATTGGTTGGAGAAAGTAGTGGACTCGTGTACGCTTCTTACCTCAAAGTCTGGTACTCGTAGTTCAGGATTAGCCAAGTCAAAGCTGGCACTTCTGCAAGTGACCCCCACCTCCCTTTACCTTGATACATATGCATGAGTACTATAGCTCTTATGTAAGTCTTGCTGAGTACGACTTTGTACTCACGTTTGCTTAATCTATGTTTTAGATGATGCCACTGACCCCGAAGGTGGCTTCTTCATCGAGCTGGACGACTGAAGACCAACTAGTCTAGTCCCAGTCAGACGACTGGTTCCCTCGTGGAGGGCTTGTGTTTAAATAAGGCTTCTCAAGACATTTGTTAAACTTGTTTGTACTCAGACATATTTTGCTTCCGTTTGTGTTGTACTGTTGGATCACATGTATGTGATCTCTGTGTGTACTCTATAAGAGTTATAAATAAAATGTACACTTTGTAGAGAATTGCAATGGTACCTGCTGTTCATACAAGGCATGTGTGCTGCGTGTATGTTTATATCATGCATGTCTTTGTATGGGTTTTCGAGACCTTAGTTGTGTTCTGGCTGGCGGTCTTTCATACACCAAGTGGCCCTTAGATGTGCGCAGCTTGGGGCATCGCGATGCAATTGTTCAAGACTCCGTCTCGTGCACACTTTGTGGTATGGTCGAGCCCGCCCTAGACCCCGACTAAGTGATCGGGCTGGAGTAAGTCTATGTAAGAGTTTTGAGATAGTTGATAGTATGGTTGAGGCGACTTGTCTTTGAATATGGGAGTTCACCACCCATATCATTAGACTTGTGTGCCGACGATGAGGACCCATTTCAGTTGATCATCCGGCCTGGATGGGATACCCCTCACGTACGATGCTTTCCGAGAATGTTCAGTGCTTGGCCTTTTCTGCTTAGACAAGTGGGTGCGATTCTCGGCTCTCCATATGACTATGTCTTAACTGGATTTGCATACGCTAACCCCGGGTCCCGACATAGGTTCTCGGGAGTTTATCAGAGAGTAACGTCGAAATCTTCAGGTGAAGCAAGCAATCATCTTGGGTGAAGGGATCTCCGGGTATATGCGACCACGAGATCCTAATTTCAGAGTTAGCAAAATTTCCCGAAAGGATAAGAGAGTAGAATCCCAGAGTAAAGGTACGGAGAAAAAAGATCCTAATACCACCCAATTTGCGACGTGGGCCGACAAGCCACACGACACTGTTAGTAAGTAGTTTTGCAAATACTAGACTCGACTTCGACCAATGATTTGGAAGGGGGTGTCCTACAGGTAGTTGGCTCTGATACCAACTTGTGACGCCCCCAAAATCAAGCCGTGTACAGTAATCATACACGCAAGGTACACGATCGAGATCAGGGACTCACGATGAGATATCACAACACAACTCTACAAATAAAATAATACAAGCTGTTTAATACAAGCCAGGGGCCACGTGGGCTCGAATACAACAGCTCGAAAGCACAAAGTTAGCGGAAGCAATAGTATCTGAGTACAGACACAAGGATACAAGGTTGCCTTAAGAAGGCTAGCACAAAAACAACAACGATCGAAAAGGCGAGGCCTCCTGCCTGGGAAACTCCAAACTACTCCTGGTCATCGGTGATCTCCATGTCATAGAAGGCATCGGGGATCTCCTGCTCCTGGGCTCCAACGTCGACTACAGCGGCCGATCAGGCAAAACAAAAAGGGGAAATAAAGCAAGGGTGAGTATCTAGAATACCTGCGAGTCTTACGTCCAGCTACTAAGCATTTATGCATTTGTATCAATGGAAAGGGGAGGCTATATATAGTGGACTGAGTTGCAGAAATCCAGAATAAGGAAGAGAAGCTAGGCCTAACGAAGACTAGCATCTTCCGACGAGCCTTGCAGCATGAGAAGAGAATAGCCAACAGTTCATATAAAGCATAAAGTAACAATGCAGCAGAAGTTGATGCAGCATTGTATAATAGTAAGTTGTATTAGACAACAATTAACAATGCCTCCTAGAATCCTTCCTTGAATTCCATGCGAGTAAGAGAAAAGGAACCAATCTGTTTAGGAGTAGTAGTTTGTAGTAGTAGAGTCTGGCTTCAGCATAAAGCGTCCTGTTACCGTGGACACGACTATCCGAATAGATTATCATCCCTGCAGGGGCAGCACTACTGTTACCCTACACGCTCGGATCTCCAGGGTGGCGTACACCTTGTTATGGAATGCCCCACCGACGTTATCCGATACGCCGAAGTACATCCTTCAAGCTCAACAGAGAGGCCATCCGCCGGTCTAAATCCTAAGCACAAAGGGACTTTGGACCCCTGCCCTTTGTACTCCTGCACGGTACGCGACTGGTCGGTGAAGCAGACCCACCTCCCAGTACCGGAGTAGGCGGTCCAAGCCCGGCAATCAGCCCAAGGTAAAGCTGACGTCTAAAGAGCCATCGAACGAGGCTACAACGCAGAGGGCCCACACCGTAATCCCACGTGGAGGTAGTGCGTAAAGGGCACGTCGACCCACTCAAGTCATCCACCTGACCCATTAAGCATTTTATTATTTTCTGTCGGTATAACCGTTATCATTGCTTCTATTCGGGTGAGTCGCGGACAACGACAACATCTAGGTCCACCCCCATAACCAGATCCAGTGGCCGCCTGCCCTGCCGTCCCACCAACTCGTGCGGTTACCAACAAGGTGAACCGTCTCCTTACCTTGTCTCACGTATGCTCTTTGAAGAGCTGGACTTTCGTACAACAAGGTATCTCACGGCCAACGAGCAAGGACCAGGCCCACGATGGTATCCGCCTGTCCTGCCATCCCGATACAATCCCTGCGCGGGCACCGTTGGGTCACCGGACCCCTTACCTTTTAGGACACTAGTTGATTCAAGTGCCTACCATCAAGTGAAACCAGGAGGAATCACCCTCGATGGTACACTTGAATAGGTTCGACAGAGACATCAGCGGAATGAACTAAAGAGGTAAACCTCGTATCATCCCGGTGATGCTACGCTACTGAGCCAACGAGAGTGAAATACGAGTCCGTCCACTCGTAAGTCAAACTCGAAATGACTCGGCAGAGTCTCGCCGTTGTAGGTTCCCTAGGGCGTCTGCATTGATCCGTAGCTATTGCAGTTATAATATTTGTAATCCGCTTTCACTCAACAGAGTGATCACGGCCTGCTATTCTAAACCTAGCTAACAATGCGCAGGGTTTAATGATGAATATATAAGGCAGCATAGGATATAGGAAGGTACATCAAGTGGCGAAAAAAACAGGCTATGCAATTGAATAGGATTGTAATGTAGCAGTAGCAGCAATGCCTAGTGCAAGAAATGTACGGAAAGGTAGGCGATATCTGGGGAAGGAAAATTGCTCTGCTTGCCTGGTAGTCGTACTCGGCAACGGTGTCATCGGCGGAAGCAACGGGGTCTATCGGAGAATAAGGGACGAGAAACAATAAATACACAACAAAAATAGCAATACAATTCAAGACATGACAATACGTTATGCTAGGGGTGAACTAACGTGGTGCTATACGTTGCAGACGAAACGGGAATTTAACCGGCAATTTTACCGGCTCCGGGCGATTACCGGACAAATGATCCGGAGGGGGAAGGTTCCATGTCTGCAGTGTTAGAGACATCTGACAGACATGTGGTTAGCGTACCCGTGCTCGTTGATCCAATCCGAACAACTTTCATATCTAGAACATCTTCATCCGGCAAGTTTTACCGGCTCCGGTCGTCTGACAGACAGATGAATCAGAAAAGAAATGTTCCACATTTGGTATGCTAGAGGGGTGCGATGGGTAAACGGGTAGCGTATTCGGATTCGTGATATTTTTCTGATCAACTTTGATGTATAAAGTTTTTTCCATCAGAGTTACGGATTAAAAGATATTAATTTCTTAAGTTTAAATCAATTTAAAAGCATTTTTTGAATTTTTCTTTTATTATTTAATTACAACATTATCCATAATAGTGGTTTGACTAGGTCAACTGACAGAGGGGTCCCACATGTCATATACTGGCATTTAAATAAATCCTTATATTTATTTAGTAGCAAGTGGGGCCAAATTGTCATTGTCTCATTTGGGTTCCACCGAAATTTTACTAAGTCTGTGAATTTCCAGCTTATACATGCTAGCCATGGCCAAACCATCCATGGCCTTAGCCAGCACGCACACACACATTGCCATGGCCATGGCCATTGGCCAGCGCCGGCACGGTGAGAGCGGCCAACACGGGAGCGGGTGCGGGGACAACGGTGCTGACGCTCGGGCCGGGAAGTAGTGGGGCGCCAACACGCAACAGCAACAGCAGCACGCTGCCGTCGGCGCACACAGAAACACAGCTCATGTCAATGGCGTCCACGGACAGGCAAGG
The DNA here is from genome assembly GCA_950022295.1 of Bromus sterilis. Classification (NCBI taxonomy): domain Eukaryota; kingdom Viridiplantae; phylum Streptophyta; class Magnoliopsida; order Poales; family Poaceae; genus Bromus; species Bromus sterilis. The sequence goes on from OX465600.1 coordinate 236,279,695, forward strand.
CTCTACGAAGTCTACAAGGGCGAATCGAACAGGAAACAAGGGAATCGACGTGGCGGCTTACGATGAGCGCGTAGGGGAGGAAGTGGGCTAGGGGGCGGTTCTGGTCGCGACGAATCGCAGCGGGGTTCACCGGCGGCCGCGCGGGGAAGAAGGCCCGATGGCGAGGCTCCAGTGCGCGCTAGCGTCGTTTGGGAGTGCGAGAAGACTAAGTCGTGCTTGGGGGAGCTCCTGGACATGCCCTTGGGACGAGATGTGCTCGGTGGCCGCGTCAATGGCGGAACGGCGGCGACCAAGAGCTCGGGCGGGAGCAGGGGGCGAGGGGAACAACACAAGGGGGAAAAGGATCGGGGCTAGGGTTTGGGGGGAACGGGGTGGCCCTTATCCACGTCAGAGTTGCCGTGGATGGGCGTCACGACGGCAGCGGCCATGGCAGCCGTGGGATGGCTGCCACGCCATGGCAGTCTCCCCACTGTAGTGTGGAAGGGGAAGGGAAAAATAAAAACGGGGGAGAGCTGGGCCGGCTTGGTGGGCTTCGCCCTGTGCGATGAATGAGCTTTTCCCCTTTTGTTTGTTTTTGGCTTCTGCTATTTTATGTTACATTTTATTTTGACAGTAAATGAATTTTCTAAGATGTGCAACTAGTCCCAAAAATTGTAATACATTATTAAGCACTACCATAAAAAGGTTTGAGGGAAATTTGAATTGATTTGCATTTTTAGTAAATGAAAAGGATTAAATATCACTGCATTAGTATTGCTTTAATTTAGTTAGACTAATTAAATATTTTAATAATTTTTGGTTGCTATCCTACCATGGTCAAATGATTATTAGAAAGTTTTAGGATAATTCCCCCCAATTTTTAGTGCAACTTTAATTTCCACTTTTGTTTTGAATTTTATTTAGGGTTGGAATTTGAGGAGGCATGACTGACATGATTAATAGTTGCAAATCACTGAGACTTGGTGATGGCTTCTCGCCCCTTCGTTGGTTACCCCAAGTGGAAGGTTGAGATGTAGTATAGCAGCAGTTTTCCCTCGGTGAAGATACCAAGGTTTGTCTCCAGCAGGACTCCAGAGATGATAAGTAGGTTCCAGCGGAGCAACTGACGCAGACCAGCACATAGACACAGATAACTTTGTTCCCACGAAGTTCGGAGAGGTTGTCAATCTCTCCGGTCTTGTTGTTCACAAGGATAAAATGCAAGGGATAATGATAGCAAATAAAACCAGTAAAGTAAATATAGCGTGGAAACAGTAATGAGGATATGGACCGGGATACGTGATGTTCGCTAGTGATGTCTCTCTCCCAAAAGACGATAAAATTGCTATGCGAGGTAAACAAATTACAGAAAGGCAATTGACAGGATTATGAACGCACCGCAATGCTAACTATGCTACAAAAGAAAGGAAGAGGCTCAAAAGCACGGGCAGTACGCCAAAGTAAGTAGACCGTAATCCAACAGCATCTACTACTAATCATCCACCTTGAGATATCTATCCAGAACATCTCGCTGGTATTAAGTTGCGAGCCCCACCCAAAGTGTAAACCCAAAGCAACAGACAACTGCATTAAAAAGAACTCTGCGTAAAGTAAACAATCCTTGTAACCGCGGTCACAAGCAACGTTGTTTTCCCCCTTGTGGCAAGAACACATCCCCTAGAATCATGTTTCTGTCACTCAAGCGTGTCATCGGGGGGCATGAACCCACAATCTACCACAACGTTCCCTCTTGGAGTCACTACCTATTACCTGGCCAAAGCAATAAACAACAACGGAGAACATGCAAGAATTACTTAGGAACAAAAATACAAGAGATAAAAACCAAATATATTACTCTATCACAATCTGAACATAATCTCACAATCCATCAGATCCTATCAAACTCAACATAGCAATAGCAGAAATATTACAAAGGTTCCTCGATCATGTAGGGCAGCTCACGAGGTCTAAACAATGAAGATCAAAGTGGGGAGGAGAACATCACATAGCTACTGATCACGGACCCATGGTCCAAGGAAAACTACTCACGAGACATCCAGGGAGCATCCATGGTGGAGAGGAGACTCCCGGAGGTCAATCCTCCCTCCGGCAGGGTGCCGGGAAGAGGTCTTCTGGTGCTCCCGATCTTGGAAGCGCGGAGGCGGCGGAACAGAGGCGAATTCGCGGAATAGGGTTCTGCTTCTGGAGTTTTCCCGTGAAGGGGGATAAATAGGCGAAGGGGGGCAGCCAGAGGAGGACCAGGGGCCTCAGGCGCCCCCTTGACGCGGCCAGGGGTGGGGCCGCGCCGGGTGGCCGCCTGGGCCCCCCTGGCTCCCCTCTGGCCCCTCCCGGGCTCTTCTCGAAGCTTCCTGTACGCTGATTTTTCCTGTATTTTTTCCGGAATTTTTGTGTCACTTTTTATATGGGGGAAAACTGAAATAGAAAAACAGCAGAAAACAGGAACTGGCACTGGGGTGAACTGAGTTAATAGGTTAGTCCAAATATGATCAAAAGTGTATCTAGATCATAGCAATATCACACAAAACATGCATGGAGCAAGCAGAAATTATAGATACGTTTTGGACGTATCACTTGGTATTAAGCAAGAGTGATTATTGTAGCACTGATATTGGGGGTGTTACACCGAGGTTGAGTATCGACCAGTAGGACTCCGACAATGATAAGTAGGTGGCAAGGAAACAATGACATTGTTTGAGACAAAAGTTGCTTCCTTTACCTGTACCTGCACACAGACAAAAAAAACTTTGCTCCGAACGAAGTTCAGAGAGGTTGTCAATCTCTCCGGTCTTGTTGTTTAAAAAAGATCAAAACACAAGGGATAATGATAATGATAGCAACTGAAAGTAAATGCGAGAAAATAAATGAGCTTGTAAACAATGATGAGAATATGAACCGGGGTTCCGTGATGTTCACTAGTGATGTCTCTCTCCCAAAAGATGATAAGACTTCTATGCGAGGTAAACAAATTACAGATGGCTAGTTGACAGGATTATAATCGCACCGCAATGCTAACTATGCTACAAAAGAAAGGAAGAGGCTCAAAAGCATGGGCAGTACGCCAATATAAGTAGACCGAAATCCATCTGCATCTACTACTAATCATCCACATTGAGATATCTATCCAGAACATCTCGCTGCTATTAAGTTGCGAGCCCCACCCAAAGTATAAACCCAAAGCAACAGACAACTGCATTAAAAAGAACTTTGTGTAAAGTAAACAGTCCTTGCAACCACGGTTACAAGCACCGTGTTTCCCCCTTGTGGCCACACACATCCCCTAGACTCATGTTTCTGTCACTCAAGCGTGTCATCAGGGGGCATGTACGCACAATCGAGCATAACATTCCCTCTTGGAGTTACTACCTACCACTTGGCCAAAGCCATAAACAGCAACGGAGAACATGCAAGAATTACTTCGGAACAAAAATACAAAAGATAAGAACCAATTATATTACTCTATCACAATCTGAACATAATCTCATAATCCATCAGATCCCATCAAACTCAGCATAGCAAAAGCAGAAAGATTACATATGTGCCTCGATCATGTAGGGAAGCTCACGAGGTCTAAACCATGAAGAGAAAGAGGGGAGGAGAACATCACATAGCTACTGATCATGGACCCATGGTCCCAAGGAAACTACTCACGGCACATCTGGGAAGCATCCATGGTGGAGGGGAAGCTCTCGGAGGTCGATCCTCCCTCCGGCAGGGTGCCGGGAAGGGTCCTGACGGTGCTCCCGATCTTGGAAGTGCGGCGGCGGCGGAAAAGAGGCGAGATCGCGAAAAAGTGTTCTCTCCTCGGGAGTTTTCCTTGACGGAGATTAAATAGGCGAAGGGGGCAGCCAGGGGGCCCACCAGGAGTCCAGGTGGCCGCTTGGGCACCTGGTGGTGGCCCCCTAGCCCTCCTTCGGGGCTTTGGAAGCTTCCTTCACGCTGATTTTTTATCTGATTTTTCCCGGATTTTTGGAGCACTTTTTATATGGGGGAAAACTGAAATAGAAAAATAGTACTTCCTCCGATCCATATTACTTGTCCTAGAATTGATGTATCTATCACTAAAATGCATCTAGATACATTCATTTTAAGACAAGTAATATGGATCGGAGGGAGTAGAAAACAGAAACTGGCACTGGGGTGCACTGAGTTAATAGGCGTAACAGCCCAGTTTTCACAAAAATTAAAAATTTTGTTTTCGGCGTGAATTGTTTGATTGTCTGATTTGTTTGCGGTGTTTGCATCCCCGATTTATTGATCGGCGATTATTTTTCCCCCTCTTATCTCGTATCGGACGGAGACCGACCTTGCCACCCTGACACTCGACCTTTGCGACACCGGGTTTCACCCGATCACCGTCGCGAAAACCGCACGAGACCAGCCGCAGCCAACGGAACGAAAACCCCGTTTAATAATTAAACGGGATATTTTTATAGCGCGCCAGAAAGTGTTTTCGGAACGGTTCCAGCGCGAGGTGAACGCCGCCGGCTCGACGTGCTGATCACGCAGTTCGAAGTTTTACCCGAATCGGAGGTCCTGCGGACCCCCGGCGGTTAGAAACGTGAGCACCGCGCGCGTGAGAGAAAAACCGGGGATGTTTTTGCAAACTGCCAGCCACCTATGCTATATAAGGACTACCACACTCCCACCCCTTTTCTAGGGTTTCCCTAGCACAAAATAGCAGCCACAACCATAATCTGCCTCAAAAATTGGCCCCAAATACCCCAGTTTTCGAAACCCTAGCCACCCATCAGATCCAGACCGTCAGATCTGGGATCTGACGGCCCAGATCTGGCCACGTAGCCCCCAGCCAGCCACCAACCACGTTCGGGCCCCGCGGGCCGAGATCCAGCCGCCGTCGCCCGTGGAAGTCGGCCTCATCGCCCTCGCGCCTCCGGCTAGCCGTGGCCGCGCGCCCCCGCCAGGTCCTCTCCCCCTCGCGCCCTTCCCTCTCCTCTCCTCCCATCTCTCACCGCCTCCCTTTCCTCTCTGCAGCGCACCTCACCGCGCCGGGCCGAGATGGCCGGAGTTTGCGCCGCCACGCGACGAACCGGAGCCGCCATGGGCGACCTCAGCCGAGTCGCGCCGCCTGGAACCTCGCCGCCGCCGCCCGGGTCTCCTCGCCGTCCTCCACAGTCGTCTGCGCAGGCCGCCGGTGCCCCTCGCCGGAGTAGCTGCTCGCCGGAGTCGCGGCAACAGCCGCCGCCGCCGCAGCGACGGGAACGGCTCCCGCCGGCTGCCCAGCTGGGCCGGCTGCCCCTTGCGGCCCACCCCGGCCTGCCAGGCCGCGGCCCACCAAGCCAGCAACCCTAGCGGCCCAGTGACCCAGTCCATCCTCCACGCGAGTTGGGCCGAGCCCGTTAAGGGGTGAGGCCCTTTTTCTTTTATTTTTTTCTCCTCTGTTTTTTTTCCTTAGTCTAATTTCTGCTAAGTCTGGAGAATTTTGCTGCTGCGATCCGTTTTGCAACGTAATTTCCCGTTGATCCGTAGCTCCGTTGAACGCGCCCCCAAAATGGAAGTTGCTCAGTTTTGCGTGCTCTAGAATTCGTATGTAGAAAGTTTTTCCGTTTGAGCTCATCTTTATTGTGTAAATGTGTGCTGAACAGGGCATCAGGCCGTTAAACTGCTACTTTTCCTGTTAGAGTGCTGCTGTTATATTTTTTGTTGCAACTTTGCATGATGATTGTGACTAATCCATGAGGCCTATTGTATTGATTCCTTTTGCGTTGCGTTAAGCAATGTTTCTACTTCAGTTTCATGCATTCACATGCCATATTTTCTTGCTGCATCATGTTTAAATCTTGCTCCAAAGTGGTGATCCTGATGTTAATGTGCTGTTGTTGCTGAAACTGTTATTTTGTTGCAACTTCCGTCGACGAGTGTGTCGCGACCGTTTATCGGAATTGAGTGATTCCAATTTCATATTGTTAAGCATCGTGTCTACTTTCATTACATGTATTGCATCTTCATGTTAGCATTCCTGGTCATATAGATATTCTGCTCTAAAGTTTCTATGCTGCTGTTTTTGACAGCCACCTCTGTTTTTCTCTAAGTCTGTTACTTTGCGATGCCATGTTGTTTGCTTAATATCTTTTGATCTATGATGCATTTTTGCATGTTTCTTTTTGCCATGCCTTCCATGTCATGTCTACTTTAATTCGATATCATTTGTGAGCATGTTGCATTGTTTATCCTGTTTATGCGTTGCTCTAAAGTGTGCTTCGTGATGTTGGCAGTTTGTGCCCGAAACTTGTTTTGCTTATATCTTTTTAACCGTAACTTGATTAGTTTTTCGTGTACTTTGTGTTTATGCTATTGTTTGCTGTTGTTAACCAACATAAAATGTGGTTTAGGACAGAACAGTACCAAATTTTTTAATCATCGTGCGGCACTTAGTGTTATGCCATGTTTAGGTTGTGCCCCACTTAAATTGATAGTTTACTTTGTGCTTCACCTCTTGACTTGTTTGTGTGCTATGCCATGCTTGCTTGAGTTGCCATGTTAATAACCGTTGTTTGGTCACCTGTAGCTAAGCAACTTGAACCACCGTAAACGTGCGGTATTCGTCGTGTGTGACCGATACCCCACTTAAACGGTTAGTAACCGTTCTTGACGATAGATCCGTATCGTGTTGCTTCTTGTTAATGCTTGCTCTTGTATTGATCCGTAGTAATAGTGGTGCACCGTTGATTGCTTTCCAGTGTTTATCGTCTTGTGTGCTTCCGCGGGTACCTCTCGGCGACGATGCGAGCTTGCGATCGACTACACCTTCGGAACCCGACTTATCAACAGGAAAGGACTATACATTACTTATGATCCATTCTATTTCAACCAGCGGTTTGCATGCTAGTCTAGGTTAGCTTCGATGTTTGATCCTACCACATGTTTACAGCCTCTTTCAAACCGATACAGCCATGTCCCCTCCCAGCAAACCTTGTACTGCTATGTTACTATTGCTCGTTGCTCAGCCCCTGCTTAGTATGCATGCTTAGGATGCTACGATGTTACCCTGTTACTCCTGGGTTTGGGATATCACATTATTATATTGTTGTTGATGATATGATTATTATAATGTTGACTATATTCGACGAAGGATGGAAGGTCTAGGCTACCCCGCCCCGACGCTTTGTTCCATTCGAGTCACCTAGGACCCGAGTTCCGGGTATTGGTTTTAAGACTGAGCGTGCCTAACCGCGTGTGTGATTTTATGGGGTCCCCTCTTCTTACCTATCTAGCTTCAAAAATTTCTAGTGGTGGCCCAAGCTAGTTTTACCTTTTGCAAACGTGTGTGTGCGAGTGTCGACCTCGCAGATTTTCAAACAAATCGGGCCAGCGGAGACAGAGTTCCTTTGTTGGTCCAAACCTGGAAGCTCGAGGGCTATCCACAGTGTTGGTTTAGTTACCCCGACCTCGTCCAGACGGTAGAGGCCGACTCGAGAGCGCGGCCGGCTTTTGAGTTGGATGTCGACTCACCGGGGGCCACCCGGATTTGTGCGTTGTTAGTTAGAGGGACCTGTCGTTCCGGATCTCTAGGGACTAAATCATAAAATGGTTGCCTTTAATGGGTAGCAACTGAGAGAGATGGGCGTGCGTGCGGAGCCTCGTAATGGGCAGTTGGTACACCCCTGAAGGGTTAAATATTTTCGAGAAGCCGTGTCCACGGTTATGGACGACTTGAGACCTACTCCTTGTTCATAGACAACAACAACTGAGATAATCTTAAAATAAACTTGATCAACGTGTGTGCGTGCCTTGACTGCTTCTTCTTCGTCGGGATGCGAAGAGGAGGACAAGGATAGGATAGGTGTTATGATTGCGTAGTAGTTGATAGCAAGACTTGTTGGAGGCGATTCCTCATCGAATGCTTGGCTTCTTATCTGACTCTCTAGATCGTTAGCCACTTCATAAATGCTAGTGCGGCAGCAACCTCACCACTTACCCCTTCCTTACCGTAAACTACTAGTTGTCCTACAATGACGAGTGATGAAGTCCTTGCTGGGTCAGATGACCACTACAGTTGGATGCTGAGTACCTCTGTACTCATGATACTACCCCCAAACTCTTTTCAGAGTTCTGATCGACAACAGGTATGGTGCTCGACGTTTCACGTGGATACTCGACGACGACTAGTTAGGCGGATCCCGGCGGAGGGCCTAGACCCGTGTGGTTATGGGATCGATGCTTTTCTCTTTGCCATTAGGCATTTGCTTGTAGTCTGTACTCAGACATGTATCTTCCGCCGTTGTATTGTATTTAAGGCAGTTGTATGCCGATTGTATGAGTTGTTGTATCCTTGTATCTGTAATGCTGTGATATCATGTTGGAAATCCGGGGCATATGACATTGTCATATGTCGCGGTGGGACCGATATGTGCTTCGTCCCCGGATCTGGATGGAAACATCTAGATCTGGAATAGTACCGCATATCGGGCCTTACAATAGGTTAGTCCAAATATGATCAAAAGTGTATGAAAGTGTATCTAGATCATAGCAATATCACACAAAACATGCATGGAGCGAGCAGAAATTATCGATATGTTTGAGACGTATCAGCCTACTACTACAAACTATTACTATTAAACTGTTGGTTCCAATTTCTCTTCCTCGCAGGGAAGCCGAGGAAGGGATCCCGGAGGCATTGGTAATTATTACAACTTAATATTATACAATGCTGCAGCAACTTCTGCTGCATTGTTACCTTATGCTTTATATGAACTGTGGGCTATTCTGTTCTTGTGCTTCAAGAATCATCGGAAGATGCTAGTCTTCGATAGGCCTAGCTTCTCATCCTTATTCTGACTTTCTACCATTCAGTCCACTATATATAGCCTCCCATTTCCATTTGATGCAAATGCATAAATGCTTAGTAGCGGATGTAAGACTCGCGGATATGATAGATACTGACCCTTGCTTTATTTCCCCCCTTTGTTTTATATACCTGGTTTGCTGCAATCAGATGCTCGCGCCCAGGAGCTGGAGCACACCGGAGGAGACTACTAAGACGTCGAGTTCCCCGTTGACAAGGAGTAGTTTTGGAGGTTCCCAGACAGGAGGCCTTGCCTTTTCGATCTGTATCTCTGATGTTATTTGTGCTAGCTTTCTTAAGCCAAAACTTCACTAACTATGTCTGTACTCATATATTATTGTTTGTATAACTTTTGTATTCGGGTCCTTGCGACCCCCCCCCCCCTTTGTAACTTATTGGTTTATCCTTTTGCGTTTAGTGTTGTGTTGTGAAATTCTCACCGTGGCACCTTGATCTCGATGATGTACCTTGCGTGTATGACTACTGTACATGATCGTAAATTGGGGACGTCACAGGTTGGTATCAGAGCCGACTGCCTGTAGGAAGTCACCCACCCACTCCTTGGTCGAAGTTTAGTCTAGTCTTTGAAAACCTATTTTGCTAACTCAATGCTTGGCTTACGGGCCCACGTCGATATCACCCCGTTGTGATATCTATGGTAGTAGGATCCTTTTTGTCCGTACCTATGCTCTGGGACTCTTATCTCTTATCCTTGATGGTAAGTTTTACTAACTCTGACATTAGGATCACGTTCTCATTGATTCCACCCGACATTCTACTTCTAGACCCTCTATTGAGTCGTGTCGCAGGAGTTCTGACCCAGATCCCGGACTGCGGATCCCCTTTCTCATTCAGGGTTGGCCGCACGTTCTCTGGCACAATCCTGTTGCCAACAGTTTTCTTGCGGCGTTATTGACATAGCCTTTGCTATGTCGTGTCGTATATTCCTTACAGCGGTCTGCGCGTCGCCTACTATGTCCTTTTTCCTTAATTTCTACGACGTTATGATGTTCGATTTTGACCGACTATGTGCAAAGATCTGTATGTCTTTATGACTACTATTGTGTATCTACTGCACATCTCGTTCATTGCTCGTACTGCATCATGTATGACTTCTTATCCTTGCAAATGCTTTGACTGAACTAACCCCTATTGTTCAGGCAGGATGGCTAGCGATCCCCCACCTCCACCTTATATGGTCGCAATATTGCAGCAGTTTGATCTGAACCGTCAGTTTATGGCTAGAGTAATGGCCCAGGTTCCAACTCATAATTCCCTAATAACACTCCAAGAGTTCATGTGCCTCAGTCCGTCCACCTTCTGTAACTCTGCCAATCCTATGGATGATGATGATCGGCTCCGTGATATCGCTTTTCAGATGGAGTCAGCTGTTGTTACCCCTTCCAGTTAAATCACCTATGCGACATATCATCTGAGGGGTGCAGCTGCTTGATACGTCCAAAACGTATCTATAATTCTGCTTGCTCCATGCATGTTTTGTGTGATATTGCTATGATCTAGATACACTTACATACACTTTTGATCATATTTGGACTAACCTATTAACTCAGTGCACCCCAGTGCCAGTTCCTGTTTTCTGTTGTTTTGCTATTTCAGTTTTCCCCCATATAAAAAGTGCCAGAAAAATTCGGGAAAATTCAGATAAAAAATCAGCGTGAAGGAAGCTTCGCGCAGAGCCCGAGAGGGGCCAGAGGGGAGCCAGGGGGGCCAGGCGGCCACCCGGCGTGGCCCCGCCCCTGGCCGCGCTAGGGGGGCGCCTGGGGAACCTGGTCCACCTCTGGCTGCCCTCCTTCGCCTATTTATCCTCCGTCACGGGAAAACGCCGAAGACAGAACCCTATTTTGCAAACTCGCCTCTGTTCCGCCGCCGCCGCGCTTCCGAGATCGGGAGCACCAGAAGACCTCTTCCCGGCACCCTGCCGGAGGGAGGTTTGACCTCCGGGAGTCTCCTCTCCACCATGGATGCTCCCCGGATGTCTCGTGAGTAGTTTTCCTTGGACCATGGGTCCGTGATCAGTAGCTATGTGATGTTCTCCTCCCCTCTTTGATCTTCATTGTTTAGACCTCGTGAGCTGCCCTACATGATCGAGGCACCTTTGTAATATTTCTGCTGTTGCTATGCTGAGTTTGATGGGATCTGATGGATTATGAGATTATGTTCAGATTGTGATAGAGTAATATATTTGGTTTTTATCTCTTATATTTTTGTTCCTAAGTAATTCTTGCATGTTCTTCGTTGCTGTTTATTGCTTTGGCCAAGTAGTAGGTAGTGACTCCAAGAGGGAACGTTGTGCTAGATTGTGGGTTCATGCCCCCCGATGACACACTTGAGTGACAGAAACATGAGTCTAGGGGATGTTCTGTTGCCACAAGGGGGAAAACAACGGTGCTTGTAACCGCGGTTACAAGGATTGTTTACTTTACGCAGAGTTCTTTTTAATGCAGTTGTCTGTTGCTTTGGGTTTACACTTTGGGTGGGGCTCGCAACTTAATACCAGCGAGATGTTCTGGATAGATATCTCAAGGTGGATGATTAGTAGTAGATGCAGTTGGATTACGGTCTACTTATTTTGGCGTACTGCCCGTGCTTTTGAGCCTCTTCCTTTCTTTTGTAGCATAGTTAGCATTGCGGTGCATTTATATTCCTGTCAATTGCCCTTCTGTAATTTGTTTACCTCGCATAGCAGTTTTATCGTCTTTTGGGAGAGAGAAATCACTAGTGAACATCACGTATCTCGGTCCATATCCTTATTACTGTTTCCACGCTATATTTACTTTACTGCTTTTACTTGCTATCATTATCCCTTGCATTTTATCCTTTGTGAACAACAAGACCGGAGAGATTGACAACCTCTCTGAACTTCGTTGGGAACAAAGTTATCTGTGTCTATGTGCAGGTCCACGTCAATTGCGCCGCTGACACCTACTTATCATCTCCGGAGTCCTACTGGAGACAAACCTTGGTATCTTCACCGAGGGAAACTTGCTGCTGCGCTACATATCCACCTTCCACTTGGGGTAACCAACGAAGGGCGAGAAGCCATCAAGCGAATTTCTGGCGCCGTTGCCGGGGACTCCGAGTGCTAAGATAGGGGACTTGCACACTACCCTTTACCTTTGTTTTTTAGTCTTGTTAGTTTATCTTTCAATTTTTATCTTTGTGTCTTTTATCAAAATTTACAAAAAAAATATTTATCTTGCTAGTTGTCATTATGTCTGGCCCCTTTTCCTTTGTTGAGACAGAGGTTCTCACCTTGAAACAAAAAGGTGGAGAAAGCTTAAAAGTTGCTTGGTATAGAATTAATGATTATCAAAAAAGAGCCACGAAGAAGCAATCCACTACTATCCTGCTTAGAAATTTTTATGTCGGGATTACTCCTTGGAATAGGTTCATATTTGATACTGCTATCAATGGGAATTTTCTAGAAGCCCCGACTTGGGAGTGTCTTAATGTTATTGAAACTCTTGTTGGAAGTCTCCCTATTGCTAGCATACAAGAAGATATAACTCTATGTCACATTATGAAGAAACTTGAAAAGATAGAGTTAGAAATACCAAGTATAACTAGGATAAATGAGTTGGATCGCAAGGTTCAAGGGAATTTGAATAGGCTTGATAGCTCCATGCTTAAAATTATTAAAACTTTGGAGGTCATCAAATCCCGTGATACGGATCTTTCTAGGATAGATAAGATTGAGTAAATCATTAATACTCTAGGAACTAATTTTTCCTCAATCAAACCAAAAAAGGTAGAGACTTCGGCAAGAAGGGAACCTAAGTTCAATTATATCCCTAAGGTTCCCCGACCTAAAAATAAACCACCTATTGCCAAAGAAGTAGAAACCGTAAAAACTTTGGAAGAAATACCTCTCTTTGATAATTTTATAAATGAATCTTCCATTGATTTCCCGCCTTTTGGTTTTCTCCCTAGAAGTATCTTCATTAGGCCTTTATTCAAAAGACCTCTTAAGACTAGTTGTAAAATTGAAGAGCCTTTTGATGATCTTGATAATGATTCGATTGCTACAACTTGATCTTTTGCATCATGCCTAGCTAAAAGGCATAAAAGAAAGCTCTTTCGGGAGGCATCCCGCAACGAATTTAGGTGTTTCTTTTTGCTTTTGTTGTGTCTTGATGATTGTTACTTCCGTAGCAACATCATTGTATCTTTATTTTTCAACTTTGTGCCAAGTTATAGCCTCTTACGGCAAGGGAAGTAAAAGTTGTGACATGCTGTCCAGAAAACAGATTTTGTCCTCGTGACCAGAAAAATTCCAGAAAAATCCCAGTTCATCTTTTTGAGCTGAAATGTTTACACAGTATGCTCTATACAATTACGAAACTTCCGTATGTTCTGAGTTTTTTGATTTTAGTTGCAGAAGTGCCCCTAAAAAATTCTTTACTATCTGATGTTCTGTTTTTCACAGATTCTGCCACGTTTTGTTTCTCCTAACTTTTGCAAACCTTAAGCTTTCTTTTTATTTGCAAAAACTTTTTGGCACTCTTGAGAAACAGTAGCTCTTCAAGAATATCTTTGTATCCAGTAGAAAAAAAATTATTTATTAAGGGTACTAACCTCTCTAATCAGCTTATGATGAGTTATGTATGAAGGGAGTTTTCAAGTGTGCGATGGAAGATGATGAAAGAAGATCCAGGAGTGTCAAGTGCTCAAGATTGGGGATGCCCCCATGCATCCCCAATAAATATTCAAGGAGACTCAAGCGTCTAAGCTTGGGGATTCCCCGGTGCATCCCCTTCTCTATCAACAATCATCAGTTCGTCCTTCGTCTCACTATATTTTTATCACTTCATGCGTTATGTGCTATGCTTGGAGCGTCTCGCTCTTAGGTTTTGTTTTTAGTTTTCTTTAATTTTGCTTGCTGTTCATAACAAGTTAGATCCCGTATTACTTTGTGTGGGAGAGAAACACGCTCCACTTTCAAAATTTAGAACACATCATAGGATTCTTCATGCCTATCTTTTTGCTGTTGTGTGTTCTTTATCTTTTCATAGCTACTGCCATGTTTAGTTTTAGTCTTAGTTTGTCTTTAGCAAGAGCCTTGGATTTTGTTTAGTTTGTTGCTGCAACTCTTTTTAGTTTTCATGTTTATCTTGTTAAGAGAGTTGGTTGTTGCACTGAGTTGTGTCTTGCCTTGAAAGTAGGTGATTGAGGTTGCTATTTAATTTTAGTAGTAACTTGCATTGGTTTTGAGGTATTGATGTGAGTAATGTTTGAACTTTTGGTCTCAAGCGCTCTAGCTTTTTAGTGATAGGTGTCGTATTTTGGGAAATCCGTGTGTATTTTCAAAACCTACAAAACTAGTTGAGAACTCTAGCTACTAGATGGATCACTACTCTTCTGAGGAGTCGAATATCAGAGAACACTCACGTACCATGAGTCGAGGATGCGCAAGGATAACCAAACCCCCATACACTCCTCCTCGGGGTACTAGTCTCTTTGTGAACCTCCTTATTAGATTGAGAGTTACCGATAATAAGTGCATGAGTTCTTCGGACTAATGTAAGTATTGAAAGTTGACACTTCCACCTTCCCATAATTTGCTAGCCTCTCCTGTGCCGTGCATTGCCTTCTTCTCACTCCGAGAGTTGGTGTCCACCTTCGCCGGTACATCCAAACCCTTGGCATGATACGCTCTATCATCATAAGCCTCCTTATATCTTTCCTCAAAACAGCCACCATACCTACCTATCAAGGCATTTCCATAGCCTTTCCGAGTTATATTGCCATGCAGCATCCACCTCTTCATGACTTGATCTTCATGTCATACATGTTCCTGCAACACTGGCAGCGACATACATTGCATACATCATGATAGTTACATATTCTTTATGATTTTGAGTACCTTGTAAAGTGTGAAAGATCTCCTTTACCTTCTTGTAAAATAGAGTGTTGCCCTTAAGTGAGGAAAAGATCCCAAAGTGGACACATTAAAAGATCCCAAAGAGGACAAATGAGAGTTAAATAGAAAGAGCCATTGAGGCCACACAAAAATACAAAAAAATAGAAAAAGAGAAAAAGAAATAAAAAGAGAGAAAGGGGCAACACTACTATCCTTTTGAGAGATCCACACTAGTACTCCCTTTATATCTTTGTACTCCATAGAGATGATCATCACGCATATAGCTATGTGGGGACCTTCACACTATAGAACTTGGCTTGCATATTCCAAGGATGAGCCTCCTCAAACGAGCTCTAGTTCTTCATGAGCGAGAAAGTTAGATGCACCCCCACTAGTTCCATTGGAGAGCTTCTTAGCTCGTATGTGCATCTGTTGCATGGCAATCCATACTCCTCACATCATATCTATCATTTGGCATCTCTTGCCTATGATTGTCCTCATTGATGTGAGCCTTTCTCATCCTTTTTTTCTTCCTCCTCCACCATATTTCTCTCTTTGCCATCCTAAGTTTCAACTCTCGTGCTTACACTCATTCATTGCATGAGTGCTCAAAATATCGAAAAGGAGTGGATCAAATTGACTTGTACCTGGCTAGTGGTCTAGGGACGAGTCAAGATAAGATTCCAAAGAAGACCAAGTGTGAAACTTTAGTAGATTGAGTTCTCAACACAAAAATACTTTTTTTCTCGTATTCCCTCTCCCCCTTCTTACACGCAAACACCATTTGGAGACATTCGAGTCACGAACAGCGAGAGCTCTTGCACCTAATGTTCTTTTGTTACTTGTTTCAATGCTAATATAGACTCTTGCATGTTATGACTTGAATTGAATCTCTAACATTGATTGCTTTACTTTTCAAAGTTCTTTTATGGTTGCTAGCATGACACCACAGAAATTATGCTGTTATCATTTACCTACTCGAGGACGAGCATGAATTAAGCTTGGGGATGTTGATACGTCCAAAACGTATCTATAATTTCTGCTTTCTCCATGCATGTTTTGTGTGATATTGCTATGATCTAGATACACTTTCATACACTTTTGATCATATTTGGACTAACCTATTAACTCAGTGCACCCCAGTGCCAGTTCCTGTTTTCTGTTGTTTTTCTATTTCAGTTTTCCCCGATATAAAAAGTGCCAGAAAAATTCTGGGGAAAATACAGGAAAATCAGCGTACAGGAAGCTTCGCGAAGAGCCCGAGTTTGGCCAGAGGGGAGCGAGGGGGGCCCAGGCGGCCAACCGGCGCGGCCCCACCCCTGGCCGCGCCAGGGGGGCGCCTGGGGCCCCTGGTCCACCTCTGGCTGCCCCCCTTCGCCTATTTATCCTCCGTCACGGGAAAACTCCGAAGAAAGAACCCTATTTCGCAAACTCGCCTTTGTTCTGCCACCGCCGCGCTTCCGATATCGGGAGCACCAGAAGACCTCTTCCCGGCACCCTGCCGTAGGGAGGATTGACCTCCGGGAGTCTCCTCTCCACCATGGATGCTCCCCGGATGTCTCGTGAGTAGTTTTCCTTGGACCATGGGTCTGTGCTCAGTAGCTATGTGATGTTCTCCTCCCCTCTTTGATCTTCATTGCTTAGACCTCGTGAGCTGCCCTACATGATCGAGGCACCTTTGTAATATTTCTGCTGTTGCTATGTTGTGTTTGATGGGATCTGATGGATTATGAGATTATGATCAGATTGTGATAGATTAATATATTTGGTTTTTATCTCTTATATTTCTGTTCCTAAGTAATTCTTGCATGTTCTCCGTTGCTGTTTATTTCTTTGGCCAAGTAGTAGGTAGTGACTCCAAGAGGGAACGTTGTGCTAGATTGTGGGTTCATGCCCCCCGATGACACGCTTGAGTGACAGAAACATGAGTCTAGGGGATGTGTTGTTGCCACAAGGGGGAAAACAACGATGCTTGTAACCGCGGTTACAAGGATTGTTTACTTTACGCAGAGTTCTTTTTAATGCAGTTGTCTGTTGCTTTGGGTTTACACTTTGGGTGGGGCTCGCAACTTAATACCAACGAGATGCTCTGGATAGATATCTCAAGGTGGATGATTAGTAGTAGATGCAGTTGGATTACGGTCTACTTATTTTGGCGTACTGCCCGTGCTTTTGAGCCTCTTCCTTTCTTTTGTAGCATAGTTAGCATTGCGGTGCGTTTATAATCCTGTCAATTGCCCTTCTGTAATTTGTTTACCTCGCATAGCAGTTTTATCGTCTTTTGGGAGAGAGACATCACTAGTGAACATCACGTATCCCGGTCCATATCCTTATTATTTTTTCCACGCTATATTTACTTTACTGCTTTTACTTGCTATCATTATCCCTTGCGTTTTATCCTTTGTGAACAACAAGACCGGAGAGATTGACAACCTCTCTGAACTTCGTTGGGAACAAAGTTATCTGTGTCTGTGTGCAGGTCCACGTCAGTTGCGTGACACCTACTTATCATCTCCGGAGTCCTACTGGAGACAAACCTTGGTATCTTCACAGAGGGAAACTTGCTACTGCGCTACATCTCCACCTTCCACTTGGGGTAACCAACGAAGGGCGAGAATCCATCACTGCTTAGTCGTGGGAAATCCACATAAGTACATTTCTTGATGGAACTGTAAACACTTGGCAAGAATTCCAGTTAGCCTTCTGTGCATGGCACCTTCCTTGAGGTCTAATGGACCAGAAGTAGGAGGATTTTCGCCAACTCCGTCAAGGCCAGACAACTGTTGATGAATATCATAGGAAATTCCTTGAGTTGTCCCGCTATGATGAGAGAGACTTCGCCACCGACGCCCATAAACAGGAGAAATTCCGAGAAGGACGACATCCTGATATAGAGCTCGCACGTGTCCTTCATGATTGTGCGGACTTTGTGACCCTTGTTAGCATGGCTTTCCAAGTCGAAATTGCTCTGACCAAGCACCAGGAATCACTCAAGCGTGCTCGAGATGCTGGCCCATCTTCGGGTCGGCCTGTTCAAGAACTTCGAGTCTGGCTCCCGCACAATGTTTTTCACCGGCCTGCTCCAACGCCAAGGCCGTCTTATGCTGCACCTCGTCTGCCTCCGCCTCAGAGACAGCTAACGGTACCGACTGAACAACCCAATATTATGGCTCCTCCCCATAATGATGGCTTATGCCGCCAGTATGGACAGCCAGGTCACGATGCACCATGTCCTCCTATTGACCGTAAGAGGAACTGTCAAAATCGTCATACCAAGAAAGGTAATACCAAGCCGACTCTGGTTGAACGTGGCTATGCCAATCATGTTGATGTTGAGAAGACTAAGAAGGATCTGACTATCGTGATGGGAAACCTCCTTGTTAATTCAGTACCAGGTTTTGTTCTGTTTGATTTAGGAGCCTCACATTCCTTCATATCCGATGCGTTTGCACGTAAGAAAGACTTTCCGTTCGAAAACCTGTACCTTCCGCGGGTGGTTAATTCTCCAGGTTCCAGTTGGGATACCTCGATGATAGCCCACAACAATCATATTGCAATTGGAGGATTGGTGTTTGCTGCGTCACTCATGGCCCTCAAGGTCTCTACCGTTGACGTAATTCTTGGTATGGATTGGTTGAAGGCGCATGATGCTCACATCCACTGTGGTACTAAAACAATTCAGCTCACTCACCCTTCTGGCAAGACAATTCTGTACTCGGCCCGAACAGCTCAGCATGCCGAAAGCCAGATATATTCTCTGAATGCAATGAATGCCTCACCTCTTGAAGGGGTCGAGAATTTTCTAGTCGTTCACGATTTTCTTGACGTCTTCCCAGAAGAACTGTCGGGAATACCCCGGATCAGAGAACTCGAATTCGTCATCGACTTGAAGCCCATCACCGTCCATAAGTCTAAGCGCCCTTATAAGATGCCGCCTCACTACCTCCTTGAACTGAAGAAGGAGATCGACATGGCACTCCACAAATGCTTCATCCATCCTAGTTCCTCTGCTTGGGGAGCACCTTCGCTCTTTGTCAAGAAGAGCGATTGAACGAACCGTTTGGTCCAAGATTACCGACCTATCAACCAGGAAACAATACAGAACAAGTAACTTCTTCCTCGGATCAACGATCTATATGATCAACTTGCTAGATCTATGGTGTTTTCGAAACTCGACTTGAGGTTGGGTTACCATCAGATCCGGGTCCGCGAAGAGGACATCCCGAAGACCGCTTTCATTACTCGCTATGGTTCATACGCCGTCATGTCTTTTGGCCTGACCAATTGATGACCCTCAGCTGTAGGGGATCGTTTGTAGCGATTTCGATAAATAAGAGTGTCAAACCCAACGAGGAGCAGAAGGTATTGGTAAGTGACTTTGGCAAAGAAGTAACTGCAGGAACTGAAAGATAACTTTTTAGGGGTTTTCGGTATAGGCAACAAAAAGGTAAAAGCGAGCAAAGTAAAATGCACTTAGGAGTAACAAGTGTCCCAATCCTTTTGAGCAAAGGATAGGCCTAGCAGCTGAACTTATAAAGGCTAAAGCGTTCTTGAGGACACACGGGAGAAATAGTCATGTGCGTTCGCCATACTCCGCATCGATACTATGTGCTGCGTTGATAAGTGTTGAGTGGGTGGATCTATGCTAGTACACCCTCTAGACTAAGATAAGTGCACTCTTATGATTAAACATCTTGCAAGCATCCGCAAATACAAGATAGTAATTAAGGCAAAAGCCTAACCATAGCAATACGATCGATGATCCATTGTTCCCTTGTGAAAAATCGTGCAAACTGGGGTTCAGGTTTCTGTCACTCCGACAAACCACCGTAAGCATTCTTTATACACAATGCATTCCCCTAGGTCCTTAATAAGGCGAAATGTTGAGTGTTCGACTCACACAACACCACTAGGAAAATAACAACACAACTTAAATATCAAACAACACATATTACTTCAACATCATATGACTACTAGCAACTAGACTTCTCCCATGTTCTCAAGAACTAAAGTAACTACTCACAAGACATAAAAGAGATCATGATCAGAGGGGATAAATAGATGATAAACAATCTAGACACAATGATATTTCTCCAACAAAACTCAATAGCATTCATCACACGGTAGCAATCAACACTGGTAGAGTAGAGAGGATAGATAGTACGGATTACAACACAAGTTAAACTTGTGAGGTGAGATGGGATAAAGATGGAGATGGTGCTGATGTTGGGGATGATGTTGATGATGATCTCGATGATGCCCGTGACAATGGTGATGATGATGGCGATGATCTCCCCTTCCGGCAGGTGTTCTCCCCGGCGGAATCTGCCCGCCGGAGATGTCTTTTCTCCTCTGTTGTTTTCCACCACGGAGCGGCGGCGGAACTTGCGCAGCTCCTATTCCTTTAGGGTTTTTGGGTGAAGAGTGATATATAGGTCAGAGGGGGGAGTCGGGAGTGGCCCCAGGGGTCCAGGCGCCCTCCCGGCGCGACCAAGGTGGGGTCGCACCAGGTGGCCGCCTAGGCACCCTATGGCATAAGCTTTCGCAAACAACTTACTTATCACAAGATAATGTCAACAATTATGTGGCATGGAAAAACTTAATGCAGCATTATATGGATGAATCCTCATCAACATCAAGTGTCTGTTCTCTTTTGGAAAAGAAGGAAGTAGGAAGACTGACTCAACATAAAAGTAAAAGATAGGCCTTGTTATAGGCAAGGAGGGAAAACTCATGTGCTATCCTTAAATCAAACAGAGTGAAAATATATTTTGGGAGGTGCGTAGTTTGTCAACGAATGCTAATAGATAGCTCAATTACTTCTCAAGCCGGAAAAGTTTCAAGGAACGGCTCCCAAGTGGGGACGATCACATCCCTTAATCTCCTTTGTTTATCACTGCCAAAGTTTCTGATTTCTCATAGACCAAGCGTGAAGGAGGGTTTGTTTGTTGTATTATCTTACGAGTTGGGCGACTCATGCCAGTTCCTCCTCGTATTATGGGTTTGCAGATTAGACATGCAATCCCGGGGTAAAACTTGTCCAACTTAAGAAGATCATGAATTACCTACTACTTCCTCATGAGCTAAACAAGAGGTACAAAACAAAAGATTTTGAACATTTAATGATAACACATAAATTCTATACTTTTAGGAGTAGTAGGGTAATACCACGAATAGGAAGGTATGGTGGACTCATATGGAAGATATTGGTTTTAGGGTATGGATGCACAAGCATAAATATGCTAGGGAAAGAGTTTGGCTAGCAAAGGCTTTGAGAGAACAGACAATTGATGCTAACTTAGATGCAAAACATATAAAGCATAAACATTAAGGTAAGCATAACATGTCAAGTTGTCTTCCTTGTCAACATAACACTTCAAGCATAACAACATAAAGGTTTTGGCTATGTCGCTACTTGAGAAAACATGCATGTTGTCATGACCAAAGCTATGTTTGCCCAAATTTAAAGAAAGTTTTCAAAGCCATACCTGATATAAAGTCAATACTCCCCATAAGAATCATCATATAAGGCTGATTGTGTGAAGAGAATGCCGAGTGCAGCGAAGGAACCAATAGACTTCTCATTAATATTCCATCATAGAAGACTCCACACTCACGGATACAAACTCTCCACAAAGGAGTGATAGACCTCAATGCAAACTCCTATTTCATATAATAACTTCCCTAGACATGGTACGACTCTACTTGACTCTAAAAGACTAAGATAAAGATAAAGATACCGGGCACTCCCCCAAGCTAGGAACAAGCCAAGGAGATGCCTTTACCCGAGGAGATTTACTCCTCATTCATGTTGTTGTTCATTCTTCAGATCCCTGATGACACGGCGAAGGGTTCGATTTTCTAATTCCAAGAGTTCCACTTGTACTTTCAGTACACGGAAATCTTCACAGAGTTGATTGGTGATGCAGTAGGCCTCGGAGATGGTGGAGATCGTACGTTGATCTTCAAGTGAAGGGGCAGTTTCTGAAAGGTTAAGAGAAAGATCATACTGAGGTTGGACAGATCCCACCATGATGGGATTTCTTGGACCTCCTTGTTGCTGGCAGTAATAATCTTGACTTCCTCTCTCACAGAGCGCTCCATCTCCACTTGTCTTGCGGCAATTTCTTCTTCTGTAGCCCAATCAACGTGCTTCCCTTGGTTTAGATCCTGTTGAACTTGGCGTAGACGTCGCCCCAAGAAGTCTTCTCTGCTCGAGCCACAAGAAGACATCTCTAATAATCAAATTTTGTCCTGGCAGAAACAGCCCGAGAAGAAAACACACGAAATTGCGAGATACGGTGCCAGGACTATCCGGGAAAATATATAGAAATTTTTCTTGCAAACAGAAGGAAGGCAACAAGCCAAAGTGGGGTCAGAGACAGACTGCGGGGTGCCCAGGCGGCCACCTGGCGTGACCAAGAGGTAGGCCGCGCCAGGGGGGCGCCTAGGCCCCTAGAGCTCCTCTCCGGCTCCAATCAGGCTTCAAATTTTCCTAGTTTTGAAAAAACTTGTAATGTGGAACTTTTATGGCGGTTCGTGATGTTTCCTTACCTTAATACATACTTTTCTTATTCTGCTTCTGCTGGTGTCTGAAACCGGGCTGCAACATATTCTTCATGAGTTGTTGTGTGTATTAAATTCACATCAACATTGACGGGGTCTCCCGCCATGTAATGCTTGAGTCTTTTCCCATTCACAACTTGAGGTTTGGTCCCATCAAAATTGTTAATCTTGATTCCACCGAAGCGGTATAGTTCTTCGATATGAAATGGTCCTTCCCATATGGAAAGTAGTTTACCTGGAGAAAACGTGAAACTGGAAACTGGAAAGAGGAGGGCGCCGCAGTTGGTCCACCACGCCCACCATAGGACGAGCGAGGCGTGAGACTACCACGGTCTCGTCGGCCATGGCGAGCCATGTCGCAGGTAGAACTTGCTTGGGAACACTGAAGAACTACGGAAAATGGAAGAGGGAGAAAAGAGGAGCGAAGTGATTGTGCCAAACAAGCAAAAGAAAACAGATACTTATAGCCCATACTAGGGGCAAGCTAGGTGGCCGCATCATAAATCCAATCGTCACCATCATTAACTCCAAGATGAAACGCGTGGTGGTATAGATTCCAAGGCAAGATGCCCCTTCACATTTTGCAAATATTGAAAGACATCAAATCCTTGTGCGTTTCCGATACACGCATTGGAAACCCAAACGGCCGCAGCGCCACAGGGCGTCATTATGACTGCGCAGAAGACGTGACAATTCAAAAGAAAACCCCCGTCATCAAGCATGTCATCATCAACATCATTGCAAACTGGCCATTGCAACAGCACAGACAAGATTGATTCAAGACAACGCATAGAAGTGGAAAGATTCCCTAAACTTGAGCCCCCAACTTTTGACCGCATCCTCGTGACTCATCGAAGGTTTTCTTTCACTAAATTTTTTATTTTAATCTAAAAAATTCTACTCCCATCGGGAGCACCCCATATTGACAAAAAGAGAGCAAGGGCTAAGCCCTGAGGATGTGAGTGGTTACTCTCCTCCATCCAGAAAAAACATGTCTATAGAGTTCGGGTGCTCCCTCACCCCGTAGGCGCAACATGCTCGAGTGTTCACTCGCCCCCACCAAGGATTAATACATCTATAGAGCTCGGGTGCTCCCTCACCCAGAAGATGATAGAGTGCTCGAGTAATAACTCGCACAAGAAGGCAGGACTGGATCAAAACGTCCAAAAGAACAAACCACCCGAGCACTCGAAGTGCCGCATGGGTGCCTACGTAATCATCCCACTCAATGACCATCTGGGTGGGTGCGGCTCTTATCAACTCCTCGCCTGAGATCACTAGTACTCCACGAGTGACCACTATTCGTCCACTTGATTTTTTTTCCAAGTGGATGCTTGTCTAAATTAGGCTCCGCGCCTCAGAAAAATGATGCCTGGGCGGCGATACACTTCACCCCAGATGCCGTGCAAGCTTAGTGCGTAGGTAAGACCCCGCTGCGCAGACGGTCGTGCCGGGACTTGCCACAGCTGTGACTTCACGCTTGAAGAAAATTACGTATTCGAGTCCCTGCGCGACTCTTCGAGTCCCCGAGGCACTCGGGGGCTACTGAAGAGGGGTTGACCCCACGACTCTTACAGATGAGGATACCTGGTGCGTAAGAATCTAGAAGACCCGCAGAAATCCTCGACCGGCCCACATATGGCCCACTCATGGAAACCGCCATGAGGATTCCTTGAGGATCATGGGAACCGCGAATTGGCGTCCAAGACTGAAGATAGATTAGGAAACCCTCTCTGTAAACCTAGACGGACTCCTTGCGACCCAGCCTAGTATATAAAGGCTGGGAGAGGGGACGTCTAGGGCAATCGAATCTCATAGCTATGCCTCCGGTCCCGAGCGATCTCGCCTGGACCTCCACTGTAATTGCCCCCATTATAGTACAATCAAGCAGGAAGTGCTTTCTCCTGTTAGCCGACAAGTATCGCCAACCTGTACATATCCTCTACGATCTAACCCAGGGTTCCCAACCATGGGATTTTCCGAGGTCAATCTCGTCAATTGGCGCCGACCGTGGGGACAATGCAGGTTGGAATCACGATCTCGGTGGTCCCAACAAAACACAACTCAAGGAATCGAGCAAGATCCAATTCACTCGAAGAACTCAGGTTCATCGCAAGCCTCTCCATCGCACCTCCAAGATCACTCGGTCGACTACTGCGCCAAGATCAGTCCTTCGGCGAGCATCAAAGCCGTGCCCAGCGAAGAAAGACTCGGTGACGAAGAGGGCAAACGTGAACCGCAGCTGCGGGACCAATCGCGGAGCCAGAACAAGAAGTCCAGATCGAAGTCTCACTCAAGGAACAGCCACCTGAAGCAACAGCACCAACAACCACCCGAGCACCCGCCACCGCCCGAGCAACCGAACAGGGTTCCAAAACTCAATCCGACGAGTACTACGACCCCGACCGAAGACCAGAAGAATTCGCCAAGATGATTCACAACTACTCGATCAACAAAGAAATCGAGCTTGATCCAAGATTCCACTCCCACTCAGAAGACCACTCGCAGTCATTTCCCATCGCAATAAGAAGAAGACACAATGGCTCTAGCAAACTCATAGCCCAGGAGCAGCTGGATGGGTCATGCCCAATTCTCTGCTTCGAGGACGATTGGGGACACATCAGATCAAGCCACACCTTGAGGAGATGTCGCTTGTTCAGCGAGCTCTCCAACAGACTTAAGGAAGAGAAGCAACAGAAAGCCAAACGGGCTCAAGAAACAGCGCAGCCACCAACGCCCAACTCAGAAGAGCAGTACCCACCGTCCCACGGACGAGTGATACGTCTCAAATGTATCAATTTCTACTCGCTCCATGCATGTTTTGTGTGATACTTCTATGATCTAGATACACTTTCATACATTTTTTTTATCATATTTGGACTAACCTACTAACTCAGTGCACCCTAGTGCCAGTTCCTGTTTTCTGCTGTTTTTCTATTTCAGTTTTCTCCCATATAAAAAGTGCTCCAAAAATACGGGAAAAATCAGATAAAAAATCAGCGTGTCGGAAGACTCCCGAAGCCCGAAGGAGGGCCAGGGGGCCACCACCAGGCACCCAAGCGGCCACCAGGCACCCAGGTGGCCACCTGGCGCGGCCAGGGGCCTGGCCGCGCCAGTGGGCGGCTGGGGCCCTGGTGGCCCCCCTGGCTGCCCCCTTCGCCTATTTATTCTCCGTCACGGGAAACTTCCGAAGACAGAACCCTATTTCCCAAATTCCCCTCTGTTCCGCCGGCGTCACGCTTCCAAGATCGGGAGCACCGTCAGGACCCTTCCCGGCACCCTGCCGGAGGGAGGATCGACCTCCGGGAGCTTCTGTAAGGCCCGATATGTGGTACTGTTCCAGATCTAGATGTTTCCATCCAGATCCGGGGACGAAGCACATATTGGTCCCACCGCGACATACGACAATGCCATATGCCCCGGATTTCCAACATGATATCACCACATTACAGCTACATGGATACAACATCTCATACAATCGGCATACAACTGCCTTAATACATTACATCAGCGGAAGATACTTGTCTGAGTACAGACTACATTCAAATGCCTAGTGGAAAAGGTAAATCACACCATTCCCGTAACCACACCGGTCCAGGCTCTCCGTCGAGATCCGCCTAACCAGTCGTCGTCGAGTCCACGAAGGCATCCAGAAGAAGAGTCGAGGTAGTAATCAACTGCAGCGGCCGATCAGGGAAAACAAAAAAGGAAAAGAAAATAAAGGGGTGAGAATATATCAAAAGTCTTGTAAATAACTTCTCACGGGTAAGATGGGGGTAGTGCTGAGGTTGCAGACGCACTAGCAATATATGAGTGGCTAACGGTCTATTTTAGAGTAAGATGAGAACCAAGCCTTCGATGAGGAATCGCCTCCAACAAGTATTGCTATCAACTACTTACGCAAGCATAACACCTATCATATCCTTGTCCTCCTCTTCGCATCCCGACGAAGAAGAAGCAGTCAAGGCACACACACACACATTGATCAAGTTATTAAGATTATCTCAGTTGTTGTTATCTATGAGAAAGGAGTAGGTCTCAAGTCGTCCATAAACGTGGACACGGCTTCTCAAAAAGATTTAACCCTGCAGGGGTGTACCAACTTCCGATTACAAGGCTCCGCACGCACGCCCATCTCTCTCAGTTGCTACCCATCATAGGCAACCATTTTATGATTTAGTTCCGAGAGATCCAAAATGACAGGTCCCTCTAGCTAACAACGAACAAATTCGGGTGGCCCCCGAGGAGTCGACATCCAATCCAAAAGCCGGCCGCGCCCTCGGATCGGCCTCTTCCGTCTCAACAGGGTTTGGGTTACCGGGGCACCTCACATGGGTCCGGGCCCTCGCCGGTCAAGGGTGGACCAACAAGGAAACTATGCCTCCGCTGGCCTAGGTTGTTTTAAAAGGATATCTGCTAGGAGTGACCCGACAGATATATATGCATGGTTTGCAAATGGTAAATCAGCTTGGGCCACCTCTAGAAATGATTGAAGCTAGGTAGGTAAGAAAAGGGGACCCCATAAAATCCCACACGCGGTTAGGCACGCTCAGTCTTAAAACCAATACCCGGAACTCGGGTCCTAGGTGACTCGAATGGAACAAAGCGTCGAGGCGGCATAGCCTAGACCTTCCATCCTCTGTCGAGTATAGTCAACATTATAATAATCATATCATCCACAACAAATATACTAGGGTGATATCCCAAACCAAGGAGTAACAGGATAACAGTTGATAACATCCTAGCATGCATACTAAGCAGTGGCTGAGCAGCGAGCAATAGTAACATAGACGAACAAGGTTTGCTGGGATGTGGAGGACATGGCTATTTGGGTTTATTTGAGAGGCATGAATATAAAGTGGTAGGATCAAGCAATCGTTCTATCCTACACCTAGGCGCGAGTGAGCTGAAAGTTATAAGCATGATATATGCTCCCCCTTGCCTGAGAGAAGACGAAGCCGAAGGTGAAGTCGATCGCACGCTCGCAACGTCTCCGAGAGGTACCCGCGGAAGCACACAAGAAGGAAAAACTGGAAAAGACAATCGACGAGCAAGCATCTATTACTACAAGGCAATCACGAGCAAGCATCAACAAGAAGACAACATGAGACAACGCACCTACCGTTGAGAGCGGTTACTAACAGATTAAGTGGAGTACTCGTCACACACAACGATACCACACATTTACAAGGGTTCAAGTTGTTTATCTACATTATATCAACAAAGATTGTTAACATGGCAACTCAAGCAAGCATGGCATAGCACACAAACATTACAAGAGGTGAAGCATAAGATAAACTATCTATGCTAGTCAATTTAAGTGAGGCACAACCTAAACATGCCATAACACTAAGTACCCCCACGACAATTTAAGCATTGGGTACTAATCTTCCCTAAACCATATTTTAGGTTAGTTAAAATCAGCAAACCATAGGATAAACAAAAATTACATGAAATTCTAATCAAGTTACATACAAAGAACACTCCAAACGGAGTTACGGTTAAAAAGATACAAGCAAAACAAGTTTGGAACACAATCTGCCAACATCAAGAAGCACACTTTAGAGAAATGCATAAAACGATAATGAATGCAAACATGCTCACAAATGATATGCAACTAAAGTAGACATGGCAGGGAATGCATGGCAAAAGGAATCATGCAAAAAGGCATCATGAAAAATGCAATAAAACATTACTGGTCTAGGACTTAGTGAAAATCAGGAAAACATGGGAAAAACTGTTATTTTCATGCTATATAAACAGGGGTAAAACTATATGCAAAAGTGCAGCAACATGACATAGCAGAATATGAGCATGGAGTAGGCATGATGATGATCAGGTACAAATAAGAATCAATGTCATATGCATCACAGATCAAAAGATATTAAACAAGCAACATGGCATCGGAAAGTTACAAACTTAGTGAAAAACAGAGGTGGCTGTCAAAAACAGTGGCATAGCAACTTTGGATCTATAAATAACTGTGACCAGGAATGTAAACATGACAATTCAATACGTATAATAGAAGTAGACATGGCATAGATCAAATGACATATTGCAATGCTCAATAGGATGCACGGTTGAAAAGATATAGGGCAGCAAAGTAGTAACATTATATAAACAGCAACACACTAACAGCAGGGTAGCTATTTTGGGTGATGAAACAAACATCATGCAGCAGGACAATATGACATGTGAATGCATAGAATTGAAGTAGACATGATGCTTAACAATATGCAACAAGAATCAATGCAATAGTCCTCAAGGATGTGTCACAATCATCAATCAAACTTGCAATAAAATAACAGCAACATCAATTTCCAGAAATTAGTAGCAGCTAACAGCCCGATGCCCACTTCAACAGATATTAACAACATCAAGATGGCTTCAAATCAAAATGCTCACAAAAGATGGATTGAAGTACACACAATTCTAAACAATTTTCCTTTTGGGCGCATCGTGATCCGAGCTACGGTTTACTCGCAAACTTCAACGCAAAACGGAATTAGCAGCAACAATCTCAGGAATTAGTGAAATTCGCAGGGGTTAGCCACCGAAAAAAATAAACAAAAAAATAAAAGGCCTTTCCACTTGGCCTTGGCCCATGAGGCGACCTGGATCTGTCCTGGCTGGAGCCGCTGGCATGCTGGGCTGCGCCCTGGCGGGCCTTGGCGAGGTGGGCCGGCCCACTGGCGGCTGGCGGCCTGGCCGGCTCATTCCCGAGCGGGAACTGGCGGCGGCGGCGAGTCGTGTCGGCTGGCTCCCGCCGACGAGCGGCGTTGTAGCGGCTCAAGGAGGCGGGGAAGGGTGCGAGGAGGCGGACCTGGGAGGCGTGGATCCGGCCGAAGGGCGCGAGCGGCGAGGTCGAGGGCGGTGGGGTCGAGCTTGGGGCCGGGCCATCCATGGCCATGGCGGCGGTCGCGGCTGCGCCTTCCGCCGGTGAGCTGCAGCAGGGAGATGGAGGGGTGAGAAGGGAGAGAGGGAGGAGAGAAGGAGAAGATAGAGGAGGGTTCCTGGCCATCAGATTGGAAGATCTGACGGTCCAGATCGGACAGGGGAAAAAATCCAATTTGCTAGGGTTTTTTGGACGAAAATGGGGATATTTTGGGCCAGATCTAGACAAGTGGAGGGGGTGGCTGCAATTTTTGGCTAGGGAAACCCTAGAAAGGGGTGGGAGAGTAGTGGTCTTTATATAGCCCAGGTGGCTGGCAGTTTGCAACAACATCCCCGGTTTTCTCTCACGCGCGCGGTGTTTACGTTTCTGTCCGCCGGGGGTCCGCGGGACCTCCGATTCGGGTAAAACTTCGAACTGCGCGATCAGCGCGTCGAGCCGGCGGCGTTAACCTCACGCTGGAACCGTTCCGAAAACACTTTCCGGCGCGTTATAAAAATAACCCGTTTAATTATTAAACGGGGTTTTCGTTCTGTTGGCTGCGACTGGTCTCATGCGGTTTTCGCGACGGTGATCGGGTGAAACCCGGTGTCGCAAAGGTCGAGTGTCAGGGTGGAAAGGGTCGGTCTCCGTCCGATATGAGATAAGAGGGGGGAAAATAATCGCCGGTTGATAAATCGGGGATGCAAACACCGCAAACAAATCAGACAATCAAACAATTTACACCAAAAACATTTTTTTTGTTTTTTTGTGAAATCTGGGTTGTTACAGCTTCCCCTCCACCATGGGTGCTTCCCGGATGTGCAGTGAGTATTCTACCTTGGACCATGTATCCGTGATCAGTAGCTATGTGATGTTCTCCTCCCCTATTTGTTCTTCATGGTTTAGACCTCGTGAGCTGCCCTACATGATCGAGACACTTATGTAATTCTTCTGTTGTTGCTATGATGAGTTTGATGGGATCTGATGGATTATGAGATTATGTTCAGATTGTGATAGAGTAATATATTTTGTTTTGATCTCTTATATTTTTGTTCCTAGGTAATTCTTGCATGTTCTCCGTTGTTGTTTATTGCTTTGACCAAGTGGTAGGTAGTAACTCCAAGAGGGAACGTTATGCTCGATTGTGGGTACATGCCCCCTAATGACACGCTTGAGTGACAGAAACATGAGTCCAGGGGATGTGTTGTGGCCACAAGGGGGAAAACAACGGTGCTTGTAACCGTGGTTGCAAAGATTGTTTACTTTACGCAAAGTTCTTTTTAATGTAGTTGTATGTTGCTTTGGGTTTACACTTTGGGTGGGGCTGGCAACTTAATACCAGCGAGATGTTCTGGATAGATATCTCAAGGTGGATGATTAGTAGTAGATGCAGATGGATTTCGGTCTACTTATTTTGGCGTACTGCCCATGCTTATGAGCCTCTTCCTTTCTTTTGTAGCATAGTTAGCATTGCGGTGGTTTTATAATCCTGTCAATTGTCCATCTGTAATTTGTTTACCTCGCATAGCAGTTTTATCGTCTTTTGGGAGAGAGACATCACTAGTGAACATCACGGGACCCCAGTCCATATTCTCATCATAGTTTACAAGCTATTTCCTTTTTCAGTATTTACTTTCAGCTTCTATCTTATCATTATCCCTTGTGTGTTTGACCCTTTGTAAACAACAAGACTAGAGAGATTGACAACCTCTCTGAACTTCGTTGGGAGCAAAGTTAATTGTATCGTGTGCAGGTCCGTGTCAGGTGCGCCGCTGACACCTACTAATGATTGCCGGAGTCCTACGGGAGACAAACCCTATCCTCTACATAGGGGAGATTTGCTTCTATCCTACATCTCACCTTCCACTTGGGATAACCAACGAAGGGCGGGAAGCCATTACGACTTCCACGCCATCAAGCAAATTTTTGGCGCCGTTGCCGGCGACTCCGAGTGATAAGATAGGGGAGTTGCCCACTATCTTTTACCTTTACTTTTTAGTCTTGTTTGTTTACCTTTCTGTTTTTATCTTTGTGTCTTATATCGAAAATTACAAAAAAATTATTTATCTTGCTAGTAGCTGTCATTATGTCTTGTCCTTTTGCCTTTGTTGAGATAGAGGTTCTCACCTTTAAACAAAAAGGTGGTGAAAGTTTAAAAGATGCTTGGTATAGAATCAATGATTCTCAAAAAAGAACCACCAAGAAGCAACCCACTACTATCCTGCTTAGAAATTTTTATGTTGGGATTACTCCTTGGAATAGGTTCATATTAGATATTGCTATCAGTGGGAATTTCCTAGAAGCCCCAATTTGGGAGTCTCTTAATGTTATTCAAAACCTTGTTGGAAACCTCCCTGTTACTAGCATACAAGAAGATATAACTCTATCTCACATTATGAAAAAACTTGAAAAGATAGAGTTAGAAATACCAAGTATAACTAGGATAAATGAGTTGGATCACAAGATCCAAGGGAATTTGAATAGACTTGATAGCTCCATGCATAAAATTATTAAAACTTTGGAGACCATCAAATTCCATGATATGGATCCTTCTAGGATCGATAAGAATTAGGAAATCATTAATACTCTAGGAACTACTTTCTCCTCAATCAAACCAAAAAAGTTAACAACTCCGGCTCGAAATGAACCTAAGTTCAACTATGTCCCTAAGGTTCCCCTACGAAAAAATAATCCGCCCATGGCCAAGGTGTTGAAACCGTGAAAACTTTGGAAGAAATACCTCTCTTTGATAAATTTATAAATGAAACTTCCATAGATTTTCTGCCTTTTGGTTTTATCCCTAGAAGTATCTTCATTAGGGCTTTGTTTGGAAGACCTCTTAAGACTAGTTGTACAATTTAAGAGCTTTTTGATGATCTTTATGATGGTTCGATTGATACAACTTGATATTTTTCCTTTTGCCTAGCTTAAAGGCATAAAAGAAAGCGCTTGCTGGGAGGACACCCAAGATGTTTTTACTTCTGTTTTTAGTGGTCTTGATGATTGTTACTACTGTAACAACATCATTGTATCTTTATTTTCAAGCTTTGTGCCAAGTTATAGCCTCATATGACAAGGGAAGTGAAAGTTGTGACATGCTATCCAGAAAACAGATTCTGTCCTCGTGACAGAAAAAAAACGGAAAAAATCACCAGTTCATCTTTTTGAGCTGAATTTTTTACACAGCGTGCTCTATACAATCACAGAACTTTCGTATGTTCTGAGTTTTTTGATTTGAGTTGCAGAAGTACCCATAAAAAAATTCTTTACTACCTTTTGTTCTGTTTTTCACAGGTTCTGCCACGTTTTGTCTCTCCTAACTTTTGCAAACCTTAAGCTTGCTTTTTCTTTGCAAAAACCTTTTGGCAATCTTGAGAAACAGTAGCTCTTCAAGAATATATTTATATCCAGTGGGGAAAATTATTTATTAAGGGTGCTAACCTCTCTAATCAGCTTATGATGAGTTATGTATGAAGGAAGTTATAAATTGTGCGATGGGAGATGATGAAAGAAGATTCGGGAGTGTCAAGCTCTCAATCTAGGGGATGCCCCCCATGCATCCCCAACAAATATTCAAGGAGACTCAAGCGTCTAAGCTTGGGGATGCCCCCGTGCATCCCCTTCTCCATCAACAATCATCAGTTCGTCTTTCGTCTCACTATATTTTTATCACTTCATGCGTTATGTGCTATGCTTGGAGCTTCTCGCTCTTAGGTTTTATTTTTAGTTTTCTTTAGCTTTGCTTGCTGTTAATAACAAGTTATATCCCGTCTTACTTTGTGTGGGAGAGAAACACGCTCCAATCAAATCTAGAACACATCATAGGATTTTGCATGCTTACCTTTTTGTTGTTGTGTGTTCTTTACCTTTTCGTAGCTACTGCCATGTTTAGTTTTAGTCTTAGTTTGTGTTTAGCAAGAGCCTTGGCTTTTGTTTAGTTTGTTGCTGGAACCCTATTTAGTTTTAATGTTTATCTTGATAAGAGAGTTGGTTGTTGCACTGAGTTGTGTCTTGTCTTGAAAGTAGGTAATTGAGGTTGCTATTTAATTTTAGTAGTAACTTGCAATAGTTTTGAGGTATTGATGTGAGTAGTGTTTGAACTTTTGGTGTCAAGAGCTCTAGCCTATTAGTGATAGGTGTCGTATTTTGGGCAATCCGTGTTTATTTTCAAAACCTACAAAACTAGTTGAGAACTCTAGCTACTAGATGGATCGCTAATCTTTGGAGGGATCGGATATTAGAGTACACTGACGTACCATGAGTCGAGGATGCGCAAGGATAACCGAACCCCCATACACTCCTCCTCGGGGTAATTGTCTCTTTGTGAACCTCCTCATTAGATTGAGAGTTACCTATAATAAGTGCATGAGTTCTTCGGACTAATGTAAGTATTGAAAGTTGACACTTCCACCTCCTCATATTTGCTAGCCTCTCTTGTGTCGTGCATTGCTTTCTTCTCATTCCGAGAGTTGGCGTCCACTTTCGCCGGTACATCCAAACCCTTGGCATGATACGCTATGTCATCATAAGCCTCCTTATATCCTTCCTCAAAACAGCCACCATACATACCTATCAAGGCATTTCCATAGCCTTTCCGAGATATGTTGCCATGCAACATCCACCTCTTCATGACTTGATCTTTATGTCATACATGTTCCTGCTACACTGGAAGCGGCATACATTGCATACATCATGATAGCTACATCTTCTTTATGATTTGAGTACCTTGTAAAGTTTGAAGGATCTTCTATACCCTCTTGTAAATTAGAGTGTTTCCCTTAAGTGAGGAAAAGATCCCAAAGTGGACAAAATAAAGATCCCAAAGAGGATAAATGAGAGTTAAATAGAAAGAGCAATTGAGGCCACCAAAAAAATACAAAAAATAGAAAATAGAGAAAAAGAAATAAAAAGAGAGAAAGGGGAAACACTACTATCCGTTTGAAAGATCCAAACAAATACTCCCTCTTATCCTTGTACTCCATAGAGATGATATTTCATGCATATACCTATGTGGGGACCTTCACACTATAGAACTTGGCTTGCATATTCCAAGGATGAGCCTCCTCAAACGAGCTCTAGGTCTTGATGAGCGAGCAAGTTAGATGCACCCCCACTAGTTCCATTGGAGAGCTTCTTAGCTCATATGTGTATTCGTTGCATGAAAATCCCTACTCCTCACATCATATCTATCATTTGGCCTTCTCGCCTATGATTGTCCTCATTGATGTGAGCCTTTCTCAACCTTTTTGTCTTCCTCCTCCACCATATTTCTCTCTTTGCCATCCTAAGTGTCAACTTTCGTGCTTACGCTCATCCATTGCATGAGTGCTCAAAATATCGAAAAGGAGTGGATCAAATTGACTTGTACCTGGCTAGTGTTCTGGGGATGAGTCAAGATAAGATTCCAAAGAAGACCAAGTGTGAAACTTTAGTAGATTGAGTTCTCAACAAAAATACTTTTTCTTCTCGTATTCCCTATCCCTCTTCTTGCACGGAAACACCATTTGGAGACATTCGAGTCACGGACAGCGAGAGCTCTTGCACCTAATGTTCTTTTGTTACTTGTTTCAATGCTAATATAGACTCTTGCATGTTATGACTTGAATTGAATCACATACCTTGATTTCTTTACTTTTCAAAGTTCTTATATGGTTGCTAGCATGTCACCATAGAAATTAATCTTGGGGATGTTGATACGTCTCAAACGTATCGATAATTTCTTCTCGCTCCATGCATGTTTTGTGTGATATTGCTATGATCTAGATACACTGTCATACATTTTTTATCATATTTGGACTAACCTACTAACTCAGTGTACCCCAATTCCAGTTCCTGTTTTCTATTGTTTTTCTATTTCAGTTTCCCCCCATATAAAAGGTGCTCCAAAAATCCTAGAAAAATCAGATAAAAAATCAGCGTGTCGGAAGACTCCCGAAGCCCGAAGGAGGGCCAGGGGGCACCACCAGGCACCCAGGCAGCCACCTGGCACGGCCAGGGGCCTGGCCACGCCAGGGGGCCGCCTGGGCCCCTGGTGGCCCCCCTGATTGCCCCCTTCGCCTATTTATTCTCTGTCACGAGAAACTTCCGAAGACAGAACCCTAATTCTCAAATTCTCCTCTATTCCGCCGCCGCCGCGCTTCCAAGATCGGGAGCACCGTCAGGACCCTTCCCGGCACCCTGCCGGAGGGAGGATCGACCTCCGGGAGCTTCCCCTCCACCATGGTGTGCCGTGAGTAGTCTACCTTAGACCATGGGTCCGTGATCAGTAGCTATGTGATGTTCTCCTCCCCTCTTTGTTCTTCATGGTTTAGACCTCATGAGCTGCCCTACATGATCGAGGCACTTATGTAATTCTTCTTTTGTTGCTATGCTGAGTTTGATGGAATCTGATGGATTATGAGATTATGTTCAGATCGTGATAGAGTAATATATTTGGTTTTGATCTCTTATATTTTTGTTCCTAAGTAATTCTTGCATGTTCTCTGTTGCTGTTTATTGCTTTGGCCAAGTGGTAGGTAGTAACTCCAAGAGGGAACGTTATGCTCGATTGTGGGTACATGCCCCCTAATGAAACGCTTGAGTGACAGAAACATGAGTCTAGGGGATGTGTTGTGGCCACAAGGGGGAAAACAACGGTGCTTATACCGCGGTTGGAAGGATTGTTTACTTTACGCAAAGTTCTTTTAATGCAGTTGTCTGTTGCTTTGGGTTTACACTTTGGGTGGGGCTCGCAACTTAATACCAGCAAGATGTTCTGGATAGATATCTCAAGATGGATGATTAGTAGTAGATGCAGGTGGATTTCTGTCTACTTATTTTGGCGTACTGCCCATGCTTATGAGCCTCTTCCTTTCTTTTGTAGCCTAGTTAGCATTGCGGTGCGTTTATAATCCTGTCAATTGCCCATTTGTAATTTGTTTACCTCGCATAGCAGGTTTATCGTCTATTGGAAGAGAGCAACACTAGTGAACATCACGGGACTCCGGTCCATATTCTCATCATAGTTTAAAAGCTATTTACTTTTTGAGTATTTACTTTCAGCTGCTATCATTATCATTGTCCCTTGTGTGTTTGACCCTTTGTAAAAAACAAGACCGGAGAGATTGACAACCTCTCTGAACTTCGTTGGGAGCAAAGTTAATTGTATCATGTGCAGGTCCGTGTCAGGTGCGCCGCTGACACCTACTTATCATTGTCGGAGTCCTGCGGGAGACAAACCCTATCCTCTACATAGGGGAAATTTGCTGCTATCCTACATCTCACCTTCCACTTGGGGTAACCAACGAACGGCGAGAAGCCATTACCACTTCCACGCCATCAACGAGTCTGCATGATCCAAGAAGGACGACCACCAAAGATAAAACAGGAGGCATACACCTTGCAAGCTCGAGCAGCCGAAGACTTGTTAACTGAAGAAACCTACCACCTATACGGTTCAGAAACCAACATCACCTTCTCGCAAGACGACCATCCTAATACAATTCCGGGACCAGGGCACGCACCATTGGTTCTCGAGGCGCAGATCAGCGGCTACGTCATGGACAGAGTATTCATGGACGGGGGCAGCAGCCTCAAAATCATCTTCACCAGAACCTTGCGCAAGATGTCAATCCCACGATCAGTCTGGAAAAAGTCCGGCGTCACAATCTACGGCGTAGTACCAGGGGAAGCAGCCTCCTCCCTGGGATCAATCGAGCTCGATGTCATCTTCGGCAGCAAGGGCAACTTCGCGAGAAAAATCCTCGAGTTCGAAGTACTCGACTTGGGGTCCCAATACCATGCCATACTTGGGCGACCCGCGTTCACACATTTTATGGCAGTCCCGCACTACGCATACCTCAAGCTCAAGATGCCCGGGCCTTCTGGGGTCATCATGGTTGACGGAAACTTCGTCAAATCAAACCAATGTGACCGAGACTTCCATCAAGTCTCTGACACGTTTGGAGCACGTTATCAGCTCGAAGAGATAGCAATTGTAGTAGACAAAAATATCTTTCCACTAGCAATCAGAAGCGAGAAAAAAGAATTCACTCGCGATTTTAGCATCAACAGTGCTACAACAACTCATCAAGTGCACCCGACCGACCCGACCAAGACGGTTCACATATATGCCCACCTACCTGAAGACCAAGCAAAGGCTCTCATGGTTTTTCTCCGTGAAGAGTGGAAAATCTTCGCCTAGTCTCCGGCCGACATGCCCGGAATACCCCGAGAGTACGTAGAGCATGCACTGCAAATCTACCCGAAAACACCAAACTAGTAAAGCAGGCGCTACGCAGATTCTCCGAGCCAAAGCGCATAGCAATTGGAGAATAAGTCAACCGACTACTCGACGCACAATTCATCCGAGAGAAAAGAAAGCCACCTGGGTCGCAAACCCAGTTCTCACACAGAATTGAAGTCTCTGTGCTCAAGTGCCAGTCCCTGGATCGAAATCGCTGGCACACACAGTATTATAGATGTATATCAAAGTACATGTGCATCATTATTACAACGTATGATCCAGAGTAAAATAAATAACAAGTTGCATAGCTCAAGGCTAGCTTATTCAATATAAATATAGCGGAAGCAAAAGCAAGTAACATGGAGTCCCATCAACAGCCACATGCGAACTTGCTGAGTGTAGACTCGCAACCCCTAAACGCACCTTACTGGTCGTCTGAAAAACCTGCAACACCGAAGGTTACAGCCCGACAACGGGTCAGTACATCTGATTTGTATGGCAAGTGACACGGAAAAGTTTATATAAAGGACCTACATCTACATGCAAGGTAAGTCAAAGGAAAGGCTCATGGTTTTGTTTTGCTGAAAGCCAATTTTCTCCTGAACTAAACTAGTCAAAGTTTTAAGTTGAATCCTACCTGAAACACACAACAACCCATGCTACACTTTCCCACCAAAATTATTATTAAGTGTTCATCTGTCAAGATCATTCAACAACAGTACTGACTAGTTGCTCAAAGTTCATCCGTAACCGTGGACACGGCTAATCATGATCAGTTTATACGCTCTGTAGAGGTTGTACACGTTCCCCACTGGACTCAACCCGAAGATTGAGAAAAAGACTTTCTGAAGAGGTTGCCTCCACCCTTTGGTATCCGGTACACCTAACACACATCTACATCAGCTAGTTACCAGGGCCAGGTTCCCCACAACGTACTCGTGCTAAGCCAGAGCCCATATAGCCAGTGGTTGTACACGAAAGCTACTAGTAATATTGCATGTATGATGTTTTTTAGCCTGGACGGCGCCCACTGCGTACAGAGGGTAGACACCATGTCGCACCCGGTTCACCACCAAAACAACCATTTGGGTGCATTTAACCCCGGCATTGTCCTTAGACAAGGCACAACTACCGGGATGCAACCCGCCCGTCCACAAGTGATTTCTATTTATTATAAAGTTGCTACATAAATTATTAAAATAGCTCACATGCACTCCATGAATTCTCACAACCCAACCATGTCTACAAAGCATAGCAATAAAGTAACAACACGGCTAGGTTGATCTACGGTAGACAAGTCAAGACATGTGGCTATCCTAACTGGTTTTGCTGCAACAGTAAAGTAAACTACCTATCATGCAATAGGCTGATATTTCTTAACAGAATGCATATAGAAAATATAGGTATGAGTATGGTCAAAGCATCACTTGCCTTCTTGCTGTTCCTCACGATCACAATCCTCACAATACGAGGCGGCACACTCCGGACAATCTATACGAGCAAACATAGCACCAATCAACATATATTCAATAAAAATATGCTCAAACAGTAATAAACATTCAAAGAACAGTAGAAAAACTTGCCTAACAGTAGCTAAACTTAAAGTACTTGTCAAAATAAAACCAACGCAAAAATAAACGGCGCAAACGGGCGCACCGGTAAAAAGTTACGGCTGTCGGAAGTTCA
This sequence comes from Bromus sterilis, assembly GCA_950022295.1. Classification (NCBI taxonomy): domain Eukaryota; kingdom Viridiplantae; phylum Streptophyta; class Magnoliopsida; order Poales; family Poaceae; genus Bromus; species Bromus sterilis. Next base: position 236,318,729 of record OX465600.1, read on the forward strand.
AATTTGGATCTGCTTGGGATTCAAATTTGAAAACTTCAAACTTCTGTAAAACTTGGTCTACTGGCTAGGAAATTTCACCACGGTCGCAACGCAACTGGAATCACTCAATTCCGAGTTACGGTTAAAAAGTACTCGCGAAAACGGTACCGGGTGAAAATCGGGGTCTAAACTGCAAACATGGGCCTATCCATAAATAAAATAACATAAAAACGCGATCGGGTCCCTGGCGGTTTTGGATCCAGATCTGGACTTCTTCTTTTTTTGAAAACGCATCTAACTCTTTTTTTTCTAGTCTTCTCTCTCTCTCCCGTCGGGCCGAAGCCATGGCCATGGGGAGGCGGCTCCAGCGGGGCTGGGCTGCTCCGGACGGCTCAGCGGCGGGCGGCCGGCGGCGCGGTGCCAGGCAGCGGCGGCGGGGACGCGCGGGGGGCGGCGGCCGGGCGCGGGGCGGGGTGGCGGCGGCCCGTGGCCGGCGAGCTCGCCGGCGGCGGCCAAGCGGCGGCGCTAGGGCGGCGGGGTCGGGGCGGGGCACGGCTACGGCGGCGGGGCGGCGCGAGATGCTTACCGGCGGCGAAAAACGACGAACTCCGGCGATCCTCCGGCGAGATTCCGGCGAACTCCGGCGATGACGTCGGCGGCGGCGGGTCCCGCGGATTAGTTTAGGGCTAAACCTAAAACGCTAAAAGAAAATAATCTAGCCCTAAACGGGGCTATTTATAGACAGCCTCTAATCCCTTTTTTTTTAAATCCGAGATAAATACAAAATCGGTCTGCGGAAAAAAAACAGAACAGGCCCATTAGGCCCAAAACAATTATAGAAAAAACACGGAAATTTTATTTTAAATTCCGTCTTCACCAATATTTTTAAAATAATGAAAATGAATTTTTGGCTTTACCAAAATATTAAATAAAAATAAAAACTTTGCTATTATTTTTAAATACTTTTAAAATACTTTTCTGGCATTTTAAAAATACTGAATCCTCCGAAAAATGAAATAAAAACTTTTCCGGAGCATAAATAAATTCCAAAAATATTTGTAGAAAATATTTACAACCCTAGAGTAAATATAAAAAGTCTCTCAAAAATATTTTAAACTATTTTCGAACAAATTAAAAATGGGGATAAGTCCTTTTATATCCTCTCCAGCAAACTGCCATCTATTGAAAAATGTTTTAAAAATATTTTAAAACTCCTGAAAAATGCGGAAGCAGCATGAGATGCATATGATGATCTATTAACATCCGAATTTAGAAAAATGGGAGCAAATGTGAGGCAAACCTCACTCTCTCTGCCTCAGTGCATCCAACTGTCTCCATATTCCGGCCCACTGAACGAAGCCAGTCATCCGCCACTATGGGCTCAGGAGTGCTAGAGAACCTCTGAGGATGTGTGTTGATTATCGTTCTCTGAATGATGTTACTATCAAGAACAAGTATCCTTTACCTGTTATTAATGATCTATTTGACCAGTTGGAGGGAGCTTGTGTATTCTCTAAGATTGATCTTCGTTCTGGTTATCATCAAGTGAAGATTCGGGAGAAGCATATTCCGAAGACTGCTTTTACTACGAGTTATGGGTTGTATGAGTATACTGTTATGTCATTTGGATTGACTAATGCTCCTGCATACTTCATGAATATGATGAACAAGGTGTTTATGGAGTTCTTGGATAAATTCGTTGTGGTGTTCATTGATGATATATTGGTGTATTCCAAGAATGAGCAAGAGCATGAGGCACATTTGCATTTGGTATTGGAGAAGCTCAGGGAGCACAAATTGTATGCCAAGTTCAGCAAGTGTGAGTTCTGGTTGAAGGAGGTCGGATTTCTTGGACATGTTGTGTCAGGAGAAGGAGTAGCTGTGGACCCATCCAAGGTTTCAACAGTTACGGAATGGGAGACACCCGCGACAGTTGGAGACATTTGCAGTTTCTTGGGTCTTGCAGGATATTATAGGAGGTTCTTTGAGAATTTCTCCAAGCTTGCAAAACCAATGACTGAGCTGTTGAAGAAAGAGAATAAGTTTGTTTGGAGCGAGGCATGCGAGACCAGCTTTCAGGAGTTGAAAAAGCGGTTAGTAACTGCACTTGTTTTCTGTTTGCCTGATATACATAAGGATTTCCAAGTATATTGTGATGCATCTCGTCGAGGACTTGGTTGTGTTTTGATGCAAGGAGGTAGAGTTGTTGCTTATGCTTCACGTCAGCTTAAGAACCATGAGAAGAACTATCCTACACATGATTTGGAGTTAGCTGCAGTTGTTCATGCATTGAAAACATGGAGGCAATATCTTGTTGGTAATCATTGTGATGTTTTTACTGATCATAAGAGTTTGAAGTATATCTTTACTCAGAAGGATTTGAATCTCAGGCAGAGCAGATGGCTGGAGCTTATTAAGGATTATGATTTGAATGTGCAGTATCATCCTGGTAAAGCGAATGTGGTTGCTGATGCATTGAGCCGTAAGAGTCATATCAATGTTGCTAATGTTGAGGATATGCCGCGTGAGTTATGTGAGCAGTTCAAGAATCTCAGGTTGGAGATAGTTCCTAAGGGATATGTGGCAACATTGGAAGTGAAGCCAAATCTGTTGGAAAGAATCAGAGAGGCTCAGAAGGGTGATGCAGAAATTGATGAGATAAAAATGAATATGACCAAGGGAAAAGCATAGGGTTTCCGTGAGGATGAGCATGGAGCCATTTGGTTTGAGAAGCGCATTTGTGTACCGCAGGATGCGGAGATCAGGAAGTTGATTCTTCAGGAGGCACATGATTCACCTTATTCTATTCATCCCGGGAATACCAAGATGTATTTGGACTTGAGGGAGAGATTTTGGTGGCCTAGCCTGAAGCGAGAGATAGCTCAGTATATTGCTTTGCCAGAGAGTCAAGGCTGAGCATCAGAAGCCAGCAGGATTGTTGCAGCCTTTTCCTATACCAGATTGGAAGTGGGATCATATAGGTATGGACTTTATTACTGGTTTACCCAGGACTCGGTCAGGATATGATTCTATTTGGGTGATTGTTGATCGTTTGACCAAGGTTGCTCACTTCATTCCAGTAAAGACAACTTATAACAGTGCCAAGCTAGCCAAGATTTATATGTACAGGATCGTGTGTTTGCATGGAGTTCCAAGCAAGGTTGTGTCTGATAGAGGTACTCAGTTTACTTCGAAGTTTTGGCGTCAGTTGCATGAGACCTTGGGCACTAGGCAGGAGTTCAGTACAGCGTTCCATCCTCAGACAGATGGGCAGACCGAGAGAGTCAATCAGATTTTGGAGGATATGTTGAGAGCTTGTGCGTTGGATTATAGTTCGAGTTGGGATGAAAACTTACCGTATGCTGAGTTCTCATACAACAACAGTTACCAGGCTAGTCTTCAGATGGAACCATTCGAGTTACTGTATGGCAGGAAGTGCAGGACTCCGTTGATGTGGGATGAGGTAGGAGAACGTCAGTTGTTTGGACCTGACCTGATCAGAGATGCCGAGGAGAAAGTCAAGTTGATCCGTGATAGACTGAAGATAGCACAGTCCAGGCAGAAGAGTTATGCTGATGCGAAGCGCAAGGATGTAACCTATGAGGTTGGAGACCGTGCATATCTCAGAGTTTCACCAATTCGCGGAATCAAGAGGTTTGGAATCAAGGGCAAGTTAGCACCACGTTTTGTGGGGCCTTACAAGATCTTGGAGCGCAGAGGAGAGGTAGCTTATCAGTTGGAGTTGCCAGAAGCTTTGTCAGGAGTTCATGATGTGTTTCACGTATCCCAGCTGAAGAAGTGTCATGCAGAGATGGCAGATATTCCTTTGAGAGATACAGTGCCACTTGAGGCAATTCAATTGGAGAGTGACCTGACTTATGAGGAGAAACCTGTGAAGATTCTGGAGACTGCAGAAAGAGTTACCCGCACCAAGACGATCAGGCTATGCAAGGTTCAATGGGATCATCATACCGAAGAGGAAGCAACTTGGGAGCGTGAAGAAGATCTGAAGCAAGACCACCCGCATCTCTTTGCTAGCCAGCCCGAATCTCAAGGACGAGATTCGTCTTAAGGGGGGTAGGTTTGTAACATCCCAATTTTCTAAATTCGGATGTTAATAGATCATCATATGCATCTCATGCTGCTTCCGCATTTTTCAGGAGTTTTAAAATATTTTTAAAACATTTTTCAACACATGGCAGTTCGCTAGAGAGGATATAAAAAGACTTATCCCCATTTTTAATTTGTTGGAAAATAGTTTAAAATATTTTTGAGAGACTTTTTATATTTACTCTGGGTTATAAATATTTTCTAAAAATATTTTTGGAATTTATTTATGCTCCGGAAAAGTTTTTATTTCATTTTTGGAGGTTTCGGTATTTTTAAAATGCCAGAAAAGTATTTTAAAAGTATTTAAAAATAAGTTGCAAAGATTTTTTTTATTTAATATTTTAGTAAAGCCAAAAATTCATTTTCATTATTTTAAAAATATTGGCGAAGACGGAATTTAAAAATAAATTTCTGTGTTTTTTCTATAATTGTTTCGGGCCTAATGGGCATGTTCTGTTTGTTTTCGCAGACCGATTTTGTATTTATCTCGGATTTAAAAAAAAGGGATTAGAGGCTGTCTATAAATAGCCCCATTTAGGGCTAGATTATTTTCTTTTCGCGTTTTAGGTTTAGCCCTAAACTAATCCGCGGGACCCGCCGCCGCCGACGTCATCGCCGGAGTTCGCCGGAGGATCGCCGGAGTTCGTATTTTTCGCTGGAGTTCGTCGTTTTTTCGCCGCCGGTGAGCATCTCGCGTCGCCCCGCCGCCGTAGCCGTGCCCCGTCCCGACCCCGCCATCCTAGCGCCGCCGCTTGGCCGCCGCCCCTGGCGCGTCCCCGCCACCGCTGCCTGGCGCCGTGCCGCCGGCCGCCCGCCGCTGAGCCGGCCGGAGGAGCCCAGCCCCGCTGGAGCCGCCTCCCCATGGCCATGGCTTCGGCCCGACGGGAGAGAGAGAGAAGACTAGAAAAAAAAGAATTAGATGCGTTTTCAAAAAAAAGTCCAGATCTGGATCCAAAACCGCCCGGGACCCGATCGCGTTTTTTATGTTATTTTTTTTACGTATAGGCCCTTGTTTGCAGTTTAGACCCCGATTTTCACTCGATACCGTTTTCGCGAGTACTTTTTAACCGTAACTCGGAATTGAGTGATTCCAGTTGCGTTGCGACCATGCTGAAATTTCCTAGCCATTAGACCAAGTTTTAGAGAAGTTTGAAGTTTTCAAATTTGAATCCCAAGCAGATCCAACTTTGAACTTCCTGGAGCCGTAACTTTTTACCTGTGCGCCCATTTGTGCCGTTTCTTTTTGCGTTGGTTTTATTTTGACAAGTACTTTAAGTTTAGCTACTGTTAGGCAAGTTTTTCTACTGTTATTTGAATGTTTATTACTGTTTGAGCATATTTGTATTGAATATATGTTGATTGGTGCTATGTTTGCTCGTATAGATTGTCCGGAGTGTGCCGCCTCGTATTGTGAGGATTGTGATCCTGAGGAACAGCAAGAAGGCAAGTGATGCTTTGACCATACTCATACCTATATTTTCTATATGCCTTATGTTAAGAAATATCACCCTATTGCATGATAGGTAGTTTACTTTACTGTTGCAGCAAAACCAGTTAGGATAGCCACATGTCTTGACTTGTCTACCGTAGATCAACCTAGCCGTGTTGTTACTTTATTGCTATGCTTTGTAGACGTGGTTGGGTTGTGAGAATTCATGGAGTGCATGTGAGCTATTTTAATAATTTGTGTAGCAACTTTATAATAAATAGAAATCACTTCTGGACGGGCGGGTTGCATCCCGGTAGTTGTGCTTTGTCTAAGGACAGTGCCGGGGTTAAATGCACCCAAATGGTTGTTTTGGTGGTGAACTGAGTGCGACATGGTGTCTACCCTCTATACGCAGTGGGCTTCGTCCAGGCTCAAAAAGATCACACATGCAATATTACTAGTAGCTTCCGTGTACAGCCACTGGCTATATGGGCTCTGGCTTAGCACGAGTACGTTGTGGGGAACCTGGCCCTGGTAGCTAGCTGATGTAGATGTGTGTTAGGTGTACCGGCTACCAAAGGGTGGAGGCAACCTCTTCAGGAAGTCTTTGTCTCAATCTTTGGGTTGAGTCCAGTGGGGAACGTGTACAACCTCTGCAGAGCGTATAAACTGATCATGATTAGCCGTGTCCACGGTTACGGACGAACTTTGAGCAACTAGTCAGTACTGTTGTTCAATGATCTTGACAGATGAACACTTAATAATAATTTTGGTGGGAAAGAGTAGCATGGGTTGTTGTGTGTTTCAGGTAGGATTCAACTTAAAACTTTGACTAGTTTAGTTCAGGAGAAAATTGGCTGTCAGCAAAACAAAACCATGAGCCTTTCCTTTGACTTACCTTGCATGTAGATGTAGGTCCTTTATATAAAATTTTCCGTGTCACTTGCCGTACAAATCATATGTACTGGCCCGTTGTCGGGCTGTAACCTTCGGTGTTGCAGGTTTTTCAGACGACCAGTAAGGTGCGTTTAGGGGTTGCGAGTCTACACTCAGCATGTTCGCATGTGGCTGTTGATGGGACTCCATGTTACTTGCTTTTGCTTCCTCTATATTTATATTGAATAAGCTAGCCTTGTGCTATGCAACTTGTTATTTATTTTACTCTGGATCATATGTTGTAATAATGATGCACTTGTACTTTGATATACGTCTATAATACTATGTGTGCCAGCGAGTTCGATCCAGGGACTGGCACTTGAGCACAGAGACTTCAATTCTGTGTGAATTAGGTCGTTACAAAGTAATCCCAGACTTTCTGGTCGAGTGGATGGAAGTACAAACACTCGGTCCTCCAGACCTCTCCAACTCATGGAAGATGCTCTTCGATGGGTCTAAAAGGCACCAAGGGGATGGAGCAGGCGTTGTGCTAATCTCACCCAAAGGAGATAAGCTCAAATACGTACTCCGGATCAACTTCAACAAAGCATCAAATAACGAAGCAGAGTACGAGGCACTATTGCACGACATGCGCATGGCAAAAGCATGTCGTGCCACTCGCCTCGTAATCTACGGCGACTCCAACCTCGTTGCCCAGCAAAAAATGAAGGATTGTGAAGCAGTCGCGGACAACATGTCATTCTACCATAAGCTCTAAAACATCTTATAAGGTGAATTCGATGGATGCGAGCTCAACTACGTCTCCAGAGTAAACAACACAGAAGCAGACGAGCTCGCCAACATCGGGTCCACCCGAGGACCAGTCCCCCCAGGAGTCTTCCTCGAAAGCATCGGCCAGAGATCGATCAAAGTCAAGGCATCAGTACCAGAGGCAACTGCAGAAGATGACAGCACAACCGAGCCCGCGCAGGTAGCAGCAGCTTACCCGGTCGCCGGCGACGCAACCAATGATGTAGTCAAGGAGGGTGAGCCAGCAGGACTCGAAAGCCCGGTTTGGACAAAACCCTTCCTCAGATTCCTGATACAACAAATCCTGCCAAAAGACGTCGCAGAAGCCCGACGAATCAGTCGATGATCGAAGGCGTTCACCATAATCAACGGACAACTCTACAAGCGCAGCATCTCCCAAGTACTCCAAAAATGCATCGAAGAAGAAGACGGCAAATTCCTTCTTCTCGAAATCCACGAAGGCACATGCGGGCACCACACGAGCAGCCGTGCACTCGTGGCCAAATCTTTTCGTGCAGGTTTTTACTGGACAACCACAATGCGAAATGCGGAAGACATCGTGCGACGATGCATCACATGTCAAAAATTTGCCAGTCGGCCCCATGCCCTAGCATCCGAGCTCAAGACGATACCACTATCATGGCCCTTCGCCACATGGGGACTCGACATGGTAGGACAACTCAATAAATCCGCAAAGGGAGGCAGAACACACCTCTTAGTAGCAATCGACAAGTTCACCAAGTGGATTGAAGAGATGCCAATCACCAGCTCGACGGCCCTCACAACAATCAACTTCATCAAGTCGATCATTTTTCGATTCGGTGTACCGCACAACATCATCATAGACAACGGAACAAACTTCACAGCAGCTGAATTCCAGAACTTTTGCCAGGAACTGGGCATCAAAATCAACTAAGCCTCAGTCGTGTACCCACACTCCAACGGCCAAATAAAAAATCAAACGTCTTAGAATGTCGAGCAATCAAAAAATGGCTCCTCGCGCCACTCGAGCAAGCCGCAGGAAACTGGATAGAAGAACTCCCCGCATTCCTATGGAGCCTGCGCAATACTCCCAATGCTTCAACCCAGTACACGCCATTTTTCTTGGTGTACAGAGCAGAGGCAGTACTGCCGCACGACCTCAAATTCGGAGCTCCCCGAATAACCAGATATGAAGAGGAAGAGGCAGAAGACACACTTGAAGATGATAAGGACGTCGCGGATGAGGCAAGAGACAAAGCTCTCGCAAGCTTAGAAGGATACAAAGATAAGTTGCGCACGTATCAAAACAGATGCCAGCGAACAAGAACTTTCCAAGAGGGCGACCTCGTCTTGCGACTAATACAAGAGAAGGTCCACAAGCTCGCCCCACAATGGGAAGGACCATTTATAATATCCGAAGTCATAGGAGGAGGAGGAGCATACAGACTAAAGAACCCGAAGACCAACAAAGACGTGGGAAACCCATGGAACGTGGAAAACTTGCGCCTCTTCTACCCATAGACCACTTATTCGGCAACAGCCTTCAACAACGCAAGGATCGACAGCAGCACCGACGGGCAACTCATGTAAAACTTGAAGTAATAAAAAATGTGTTGCCCAAACGACACCTTGTAAAGCACTCGGGGGCTCGAGCACGGACTCCCACCGAGAGACGCTTTTTCGCTTACACGACAACCTAACCTAAAGCACTCGGGGGGCTCGAGCACGGACTCCCCCCCCCCCCCCCCCCGCCGCGACAACCAAACCTAAAGCACTCGGGGGCTCAAGCACGGACTCCCCACAGAGAGACTTTCGCTTATGCGACAACCTAACCTAAAGCACTTGGGGGCTCGAGCACGGACCCCCCCCCCAGAAATGATTTTTTGCTTACGCGACAACCTAACCTAAAGCACTCAGGGGCTCGAGCACGGACTCCCCCCCCCCGAGAGACGATTTTTCGCTTACGTGACAAACTAACCTAAAGCACTCGGGGGCTCGAGCATAGACTCACCCCCCCCCCCCCCGCCCCCGAGAGACGATTTTTCGCTTACGCGACAACCTAACCTAAAGCACTCGGGGGCTCGAGCACAGACTCACACCCCCCCCCCCCGAGAATCGCTTTTTTTGCTTACGCGGCAACTTAACTTGAAGCACTCGGGGGCTCGAGCACGGACTCCCCCCCCACCCTCGAGAGAAGCTTTTTTCATACGCGACAACCTAACTCAAAGCACTCGAGGGCTCGAGCATGGACTCCCCCCGAGAGACGCCTTCTTCGCTTACGCGACGACTTAACTTAAAGAACTCGGGGGCTCGCACAGGGCGCCCCCCCCCCCCCCCGAAGCTTTGCTTGCTTATGCAACGAAATAAACCTCAAGACGTCGGGATCTAAAACGAAACCTCTTTATCCACAGCGCACACCCAAAGCATGCGAAGGACACAATGACAATTCCCAAGGAACCCCACGGTCGCTCTACCAAAGCCACGTCGTTCTCTCATCGCGATGAGGACAAGTGAAGCAACCATCTGATGTGCGAGATGATGATAATGGTTTCTCGCCCTTTGTTGGTTACCCCAAGTGGAAGGTGAGATGTAGGATAGCAGCAAATTTCCCTCGGTGAAGATATCAAGGTAATCAATCCAGTAGGACTCTGATAGTGATAAGTAGGCGGTGAAGCGAGCAACGCGCCGTTTGAGATATTGCTCTCTTAACCTAGCCTGCACACAGAACCAAATAACTTTGCCCCAACGAAGTTCAGAGAGGTTGTCAATCTCTCTGGTCTTGTTGTTTACAAAGGATCAAACACAAGGGATAATGATAATGGTGATAGCAACTAGAACGTAAAAACAGGAAAATAAAGAGCGTGTAAACAGTGATGAGAATATGGACCGGGGTCCCGTGATGTTCACTAGTGATGTCTCTCTCCCAAAAGACGATAAAACTGCTATGCGAGGTAAACAAATTACAACTGGGCAATTGACAGGATTAAAAATGCACCGCAATGCTAACTATGCTACAAAGAAAGGAAGAGGCTCAAAAGCATGGGTGGTACGCGAGAATAAGTAGACCGAAATCCAACTACATCTACTACTAATCATCCACCTTGAGAAATCTATCCAGAATATCTCGCTGGTATTAAGTTGCGAGCCCCACCCAAAGTGTAAACCCAAAGCAACAGATAACTGCATTAAAAAGCACTTTGCGTAAAGTAAACAATCTTTGCAACCATGGTTACAAGAACCGTTGTTTCCCCCTTGTGGCAACAGCACATCCCCTAGACTCCTGTTTCTGTCACTTAAGCTAGTCATCGGGGGGCATGAACCCACAATCATGCATAACGCTCCCTCTTGTAGTTACGACCTACTACTTGGCCAAAGCAATAAACAGCAACGGAGAACATGAAATAATTACTTAGGAACAAAAATATAAAAGATAAGAACCAAATATATTACTCAATCACAATCTGAACATAATCTCATAATCCATCAGATCCAAGCAAACTCAGCATAGCAACAACAGAAAATTACATATGTGCCTCGATCATGTAGGGCAGCTCACGAGGACTAAACCATGAAGAACAAAGAGGGGAGGAGAACATCACATAGCTATTGATCATGGACCCACGGTCCAAGAGAAACAACTCATGGCACATCTGGGAAGTGTCCATGGTGGAGGGGAAGCTCGCGGAGGTCAATCCTCCCTTCGGCAGGGTGCCGGAAAGAAGTCGGTTGGTGCTCCTGATCTTGGAAGCGCGGCGGCCGCGGAACAGAGGCGAGATCGCAAAAAAGGGTTCTGTCTTCGTGGGTTTCGCATCACAGAGACTAAATAGGAAAAGAGGGGAAGCCAGGGGGGCACCAGGGGTCCATGCGCCCCCCTGGCGCGGCCTGACCCTAGGACGCGCCAGGTGGCCACCTGGGTCCCTGGTGGTGGACCTCTGGCCCCACTTCGGTGTTTCCGAAAGATTCCGCTGCGCTGATTTTTTATCCGATTTTTCTCAAATTTTTGGAGCATTTTTAATATGAGGGAAACCTAGAATAGAAAAACAGCAGAAAACAGGAACTGACACTGTGGTGCACTGAGTTAATAAGTTAGTCCAAATATGATCAAAATTGTATGAAAGTGTATCTAGATCATAGAAATATCACACAATACATGCATGGAGCAAGTAGAAATTATAGATATGTTTGGGGCGTATCAACATCCCCAAGCTTAATTCCTGCTCGTCCTCGAGTAGGTAAATGATAACAAGCATAATTTCTGTGGTGACATGCTAGCAACCATATAAGAACTTTTAAAGTAAAGCAATCAAGGTATGTGATACAATTCAAGTCATAACAGGCAAGAGTCTATATTTAGCATTGAAACAAGCAATGAAAGAATATTAGGTGCAACAGATCTCTCTGTCCGTGACTCGAATGTCTCCAAATGGTGTTTGCGTGCAAGAAAGGGGATATGGGAATACGAGAGAAAAATATATTTGTTGAGAAGTCAATCTACTAAAGTTTCACACTTGGTCTTCTTTGGAATCTTATCTTGACTCGTCCCCAGACCACTAGCCAGGTACAAGTCAATTTGATCCACTCCTTTTCGATATTTTGAGCACTCATGCAAATGGATGAGCGTAAGCACGAGAGTTGACACTTAGGATGGCAAAGAGAGAAATATGGTGGAGGAGGAAGACAAAAAGGTGAGAAAGGCTCTCATCAATGAGGACAATCATAGGTAACAAGGCCAAATGATAGATATGATGTGAGGAGTAGGGATTGCCATGAAACGGATGCACATATGAGCTAAGAAAATCTCTCCAATGGAACTAGTGGGGTGCATCTAACTTGCTCGCTCATGAAGACCTAGAGCTCGTTTGAGGAGGCTCATCCTTGGAATATGCAAGCCAAGTTCTATAGTGTGAAGGTCCCCACATAGCTATGTGCATAAATGATCATCTCTATGGAGTACAAGGATAAGAGGGAGTACTAGTGTGGATCTTTCAAAATGAATAGTAGTGTTGCCCCTTTCTCCCTTTTTATTTTCTTTTTCTATTTTTTGTATTTTTTTGGTTTCCTCAATGGCTCTTTCTATTTAAATCTCATTTGTCCTCTTTGGGATCTTTTATTTTGTCCACTTTGGGATCTTTTCCTCACTTAAGGGCAACACTCTATTTTACAAGAAGGTATAGAAGATCTTGGACACTTTACAAGGTACTCAAACATAAAGGAGATGTAGCTATCATGATGTATGCAAGGTATGCCTCTGCCAGTGTAGTAGGAACATGTATGACATGAAGATCAAGTCATGAAGAGGTGGATGCTGCATGGCAATATATCTCGGAAAGGTTATGGAAATTCCTTCATAGGTAGGTATGGTGGCTGTTTTGAGGAAGGATATAGGGAGGTTTATGATGACATAGTGTATCATGCCAAGGGTTTGGATGCACCGGCGAAGGTGGACGCCAACTCTCGGAGTGAGAAGAGGGCAATGCACGGCACCGAAGAGGCTAGCAAATATGAGGAGGTGGAAGTGTCAACTTTCAATACTTACATTAGTCCGAAGAACTCATGCACTTATTATCGGTAACTCTCAATATAATAAGGAGGTTCACAAAGAGACAAGTACCCCGAGGAGGAATGTATGGGGGTTTGGTTATCCTTGCGGATCCTCGACTCATGGTACGTGAGTGTACTCTAATATCCGATCCCTCCAAAGATTAGTGATCCATCTAGTAGCTAGAGTTCTCAACTAGTTTTTGTAGGTTTTGAAAATAAGCACGGATTGCTCAAAATATGACACCTATCACTAATAGGCTATAGCTCTTGACACCAAAAGTTTAGACATTACTCACAACAATACCTCAAAACTATTGCAAGTTACTACTACAATTGAATAGCAACCTCAATTACCTATTTCAAGACAAGACACAACTCAGTGCAACAACCGACTCTCTTAACAAGATAAACATTAAAACTAAATAGGGTTCCAGCAACAAACTAAACAAAATCCAAGGCTCTTGCTAAAGACAAAAACTATAACTAAACCTAAACATGGCAGTTGCTACGAAAAGATAAAGAACACACAACAGCAGAAAGATAAGCATGAAAAATCCTATGATGTGGTCTAGATTGGAGTGGGGCGTGTTTATCTCCCACACAAAGTAAGATGGGGTCTAACTTGTTATGAAAAGCAAACAAAGCTAAATAAAACTAAAAAGGAAACCTAAGAGCGATACGCTCCAACATAGCACATAACGCATGAAGTGATAAAAATATAGTGAGACGAAGGACAAACTGATGATTGTTGATGGAGAAGGGAATGCACGGGGGCATCCCCAAGCTTAGACTCTTGAGTCTCCTTGAGTATTTATTGGGGATGCATGGGTGCATCCCCAAGCTTGAGCATTTTGACACTCCCGGATCTTCTTTCATCATCTTCCCTCGCACACTTGAAAACTCCCTTCATACATAACTCATCATAAGCTGATTAGAGAGGTTAGTACCCTTAATAAAATATTTTTTCCCACTGGATATAAAGATATTCTTGAATAGATTCTGTTTCTCAAGATTTGCAAAAGTTTTTTGCAAAGAAAAAGCAAGCTTAAGGTTTGCAAAAGTGAAGAGAGGCAAAACGTGGCAGAATCTGTGAAAAATAGAACAACAGGTAGTAGAGAATTTTTTCGGGGCACTTCTGCAACTCAAATCAAAAAACTCAGAACATATGAAAGTTTCAAAATTGTATAGAGAATTCTGTGTAAAACATTCAGCTCAAAAAGATGAACTGGTGATTTATTCCGATTTTTTCCTTCAAGTAGACAGAATCTGTTTTCTGAACAGCATTTCATAACTTTTGCTTCCCTTATCATAAGAGGCTATAACTTGGCACAAAGCTTGAATGTAAATATACAATGATGTTGCTACAGTAGTAACAATCATCAAGACCACTAAAAATATAAGTAAAAACATCTTGGGTTGCCTCCCACCAAGCGCTTTCTTTTACGCCTTTAAGCTAGGCATAAAGCAAAAGAAGAATCAAGATTTATCAAGAGAGAGAGAGAGAGAGGATAGCTAGTCCGTGTAACGGACTCAAAAGGTAACTTGATTTTCTTTCTAGGGAAGTGTTCCATCCCATTTTTGAGAGGGAATTGAAATTTTATATTCCCCTCTTTCATGTCAATAACAGCACCAACGGTGCGAAGAAAAGGACGTCCCAAAATAATTGGACATAAAGGTTCACACTCTATATCCATAATAATAAAATCAAAGGGAACATAATTTTAATTGACAATGATAAGAACATCGTCGATCTTCCCCAAAGGTTTCTTTACGGAAGAACCAACGAGACGAACACCAAAAGAACAAGGCTCAAAGGGCTTTAATTCAAACATATCATACATTCTTTTGGGCATGACAGAGGTACTAGCTCTAACATCACATAAAGCATAGCAAGAGAAGTTATTAAATTTAATATTTATCATAGGGTCCCAACCATCATCTAGCTTCCTAGGTATGGAGGCTTCTATTCGAAGCTTCTCCTCCCTAGCTTTGATGAGAGCATTAGTGATATGCTCCGTGAAGGCAAGATTTAGTGTGCTAGTGTGGGGGTCTCTAGAAATTTTGCGTAACAAGCTAATGACTTCTGAGAGGGTGCAACTATCAAAATCAATATCACTACTATCAAAGGTGGTAGTAGTGTCATCTAGTCTCACTTGTTTGAAACCCTCTATATTCATAGGAGTTTCTTCTTCTACGGTTGAGGTATTAGCATCACCATTAATAGGTCCAACGGGACTAGGAGTGCATTGGGTGCTAATAGTTTTGGTGTCCTCAACAATTTGGATAGTGGCGAAAGTGTGGTGTGTAGGAAGGCTCTTAATTCTATCCTTTTCCATAGGAATAATTTCTGGTTTGGTCGCCATTTGATTTATCAAGGTGGATTGGGTGTGGGACATATTTTAAACATAGGTTTCAGTGGCGGTAATTCTAGTTTGGAGATTAGAAATCTCACTGTTCAGGCTCTCAAGTTGTTTACTAATGTTTTGCAGAATGGCAGTGTACTCACCTAATTACTTAGATAAGGCTTTGTTTTGTTCAAACTTAGTGTGCATATAATTCTTAGTAGCCTTCTCTATTTCTACCAATTTCTCATAGCTAGGTAGGTCTCTTTCCTTGTAAGTTGGATTATAGGAGTTGTTGCCAGGATAAGTGTTGTTGTTCCCATAGTTGGATGGAAACGGTCTAGGATTGCTAGCAAAATTACCCATATAAGCATTATTGTTGAAGTTGTTTCTAGCAATAAAGTTCACATCTACTTGTTCCTGAGCAACCAAAGAATTTAAAGGAACATCATGGGGATCAATAGAGGGTTGCTTGGTAAGTAGAGACATAATCAAGTCAACTTTTTCATTTAAAGAGGTAATCTCCTCGACAGAGTTTACCTTCCTACCTGTTGGAGCGCGTTCGGTGTGCCATTGGGAATAGTTGGTCATCATTTCATCTAGGAGTTTCGTGGCAGCACCAAGTGTAGTTGACATAAAGGTTCCTCCCGCGACCGAATCTAACAGGTTCCGCGAGGTAAAGTTCAAGCCTGCATAAAAAGTCTGGATAACCATCCATGTAGTCAAACCATGTGTAGGGCATTTCTTAACAAGAGATTTCATTCGTTCCCAATCTTGTGAAACATGTTCATTATCCAATTGCTTAAAATTCATAATGTTACTTCTCAATTGGATAATTTTAGCAGGTGGGTAGTACTTCCCAATAAAAGCATATTTGCACTTATCCCAAGAATCTATGCTATTCCTAGGCAAAGATTGAAGCCAGATTTTAGCTTCTCCTCTCAAAGAGAAAGGAAAAAAGCTTGAGCTTAACAACATCACCTTCTACTTCTTTATACTTTTGCATATCACAGAACTCAACAAAATTGTTCAAGTGTAAAGCAACATCATCTCCAGTACCAGAGAATTGATCTCTCATAACAAGGTTTAGCAAAGCAGGTTTAATTTCATAAGAGGTAGCTGAAATGGCAGGTGTGGCAATAGGAGTGAAGATAAATTCTCTGTTGTTGTGACTAGTGAAGTCACACAACTTGGTGTTTTCAGTGAAACCCATAGTAGCAGCAAGTGTGGCAGATTTTTTTGTAATTTTCGATATAGGACACAAACATAAAAACTGAAAGGTAAACTAACAAGACTGAAAAGGAAAGGTAAAAGATAGTGTGCAACTCCCCTATCTTAGCACTCGGAGTCCCCAGCAACGGCGCCAGAAATTTGATTCATGTGCGAGATTATGATAATGGTTTCTCGCCCTTCGTTGGTTACCCCAAGTGGAAGGTGAGATGTAGGATAGCAGCAAATTTCCCTCGGTGAAGATACCAAGGTAATCAATCCAGTAGGACTCCGATAGTGATAAGTAGGTGGTGAAGCGAGCAACGCGCCGTTTGAGACATTGCTCTCTTAACCTGGACCTGCACACAGAAACAAATAACTTTGCTCCGAACGAAGTTCAGAGAGGTTGTCAATCTCTCCGATCTTGTTGTTTACAAAGGATCAAACACAAGGGATAATGATAATGGTGATAGCAACTAGAAAGTAAAAAAAGGAAAATAAAGAGCGTGTAAACAGTGATGAGAATATGAACCGGGGTCCCGTGATGTTCACTAGTGATGTCTCTCTCCCAAAAGACGATAAAACTGCTATGCGAGGTAAACAAATTACAGCTCGGCAATTGACAGGATTAAAAATGCACCACAATGCTAACTATCCTACAAAGAAAGGAAGAGGCTCAAAAGCATGGGCGGTACGCCAAAATAAGTAGACCGAAATCCAACTACATCTACTACTAATCATCCACCTTGAGATATCTATCCAGAACATCTCGATGGTATTAAGTTGCGAGCCCCACCCAAAGTGTAAACCCAAAGCAACAGACAACCGCATTAAAAATCACTATGCGTAAAGTAAACAATCCTTGCAACCGCGGTTACAAGCATCGTTGTTTTCCCCCTTGTGGCAACAACACATCCCCTAGACTCATGTTTCTGTCACTCAAGCGTGTCATCGGGGGGGAATGAACCCACAATCGAGCATAACGTTCCCTCTTGGAGTTACTACCTACTACTTGGCCAAAACAATAAAAAACAACGGAGAACATGAAATAATTACTTAGGAACAAAAATATAAAAGATAAGAACCTAATATATTACTCAATCACAATCTGACATAATCTCATAATCCATCAGATCCCAGCAAACTTAGCATAGCAACAGCAGAAAATTACATATGTGCCTCGATCATGTAGGGCAGCTCACAAGGACTAAACCATGAAGAACAAAGAGGGGAGGAGAACATCACATAGATACTAATCACGGACCCATTGTCTAAGAGAAACTACTCATGGCACATCCGGGAAGCGTCCATGGTGGAGGGGAAGCTCCCGGAGGTCAATCCTCCCTCCGGCAGGGTGCCGGGAAGAAGTCTGCTGGCGCTCCCGATCTTGGAAGCGCGATGGCGGCGGAACGGAGGCGAGATCAAGAAAAAGGGTTCTGTCTTCGGGGGTTTCACATCACGGAGATGAAATAGGCGAAGGGGGGAAACCAGGTGGTCCACCAGGGGTCCAGGCGCCCCCCTGGCGCGGCCAAACCCTAGGCCGCGCTAGGTGGCCGCATGGGTCCCTGGTGGTGGCCCTCTGGCCCCACTATGGTGTTTCCGGAAGCTTCCGTTGCGCTGATTTTCTATCTGATTTTCCCGAATTTTTGGAGCATTTTTAATATGGGGGAAACTTGGAATAGAAAAACAGCAGAAAACAGGAACTGGCACTATGGTGCACTGAGTTAATAAGTTAGTACAAATATGATCAAAATTGTATGAAAGTGTATCTAGATCATAGCAATATCACACAAAACATGCATGGAGCAAGCAGAAATTATAGATACGTTTGGGACGTATCACCCTCCAAATTCAGTAGCAAAATTCAAGCTCATAAGGAGAAGTCGAGGACAGCAGTGGAAAGATTTCTTAAGTCTTCACCCGATCACAAGCGGTCGCCTAAAGACTCGGGGGCTACCCCCCATCAGGAGCGTTGTCGCGCACCCGATGAGTTTCTCCAAAAGGGGGACAGTTCAAGCCTATGTCCGACTCTACGAATCAAACATAGACTCGGGGGCTACTCCCTTCGGGAGCGCTGTCGCGCACCCGATCCAATGAAAGCAGATTTATTACAAGGCCGAGAACTTGAAGGTAAAATCAGACTCATTACAAAAATCAAGCATTCAAAGGACGTTTTCTCATTTCATATTAGAGATACATCAGTACAAAGTTTTCCACCACACATAGAAGGTCACAAGACAAGGACTCGAGCAGCTATCTAAAGGACTACAAGACCAATCATCCCAAGGAATTATGACTTCTACATGTTGAGATAATTGGCACTTTTGTCCACATCTTGACGGGCATCATCACAGACAAAGTAAGCCCAAGCCTGCAAGGAGCTACTCGGTTCCTTCCTCAGCCTGGCGACCTTGCCGGTCGACGCCCCCACTTTCTCGGTGGCTTGATGTCCAACTCCTCCTTAGAACTAGAAGAGCAAGCACCACCAGCCGAGGAGTCGGCAGAAGAAGAAGCCGCGGGAGAAGAAGTCGAAGCGTCCCTCGACCCGCCAGAGTTGTCACTGCTTGTTTCCTCCCAGTATGGATCCAGACGATTACCACCAGCATCGAAAGCATGAACAGTGAGAGTATCTTCACCGTCAAATCGACAGCAAAGGCTATCCCTAGTGCACAAGTTTAGCCGGTGAGAAAAAGACCTCCAATCAGGCCCCAAGAAAACCAAGAAGGAGCTGTCAAACTCGAGGTCTATCCACATAGGAGAACGAGGGAACCCTTGAAGATGGATCCAAATGCCCCTCAGATTGAGCTCAGCAACAATAGAGGCAAAATAAAAAGGAAGAGGGATCCGGCCAGCAGATGGACTAATAAAAATGCCAAGAAGAAAATCATAACGCCAAACACCCTCCCTCTCAGAAGAAGATGAGGGCGTCGCAGTCGCTCTGCCACGCCCACGATAGGACGAGCGAGGCGTGCGACCACCACGGACTCTCCGGCCACGGCGAGCCATGTCGCAGGTAGCACCAGCTCGGGAACACTTAAGAACTACGGAAACTGGAAGAGGGAGAAAAGAGGAGCGAAGTGAGTGTTCCAAACAAGCAAAAGAAAACAGATACTTATATCCCATACTAGGGGCAAGCTAGGTGGCCGCATTAGAAATCCAATCGTCACCATCATTAACTCCAAGCTGAAACGCGTGGTGGTACATATTCCAAGGCAAGATGCCCCTTCGCATTTTGCAAATATTTAAATACATAAATGTTGGATATATGCTCTAGAGGCAAATAATATATGATTATTCCAATATATCTAAGCAAGTTCATAACCAGTTTCATACCGTGCTAGAACTGCATCAGTGAAACAATGATGCAGGTGTGGTATAGAAACACCCAGAGTTCCTAGTTAGCCTCTACATCGATAACTAGTTCATGGTCAACATGATGATCGTGGTTTCGCGATCATGGAAAATTAAGTCTCTTGACTATGAGGTCACCTCACTGGCTAAGTGACGTGATGAACATTACCCAAAGTAAGCATTACAGCATGATCAAATCTTGTGAAGGTTCAGTGTTGTAATTACAGAACGTGGTAGACCGTTCCTTTGACCGTGAGTACGTGCATAATCACTATCTTCCCGGATGCTTTGACTTACATCCCACCACCTGACTGAAATATGCGGGTCATAACGGTTGTATCTTAGGTATTCCGTGGAGATACGTTGAGGAGCATTGTTTACAAGAGCGGGATTTGTCAATCCATATAATGGATAGATACTCGGCAGAGGTGAAAGCCTCGAGTTCTCTGACTTCATGGATAGACTTCAGTACCTGGAGGTCGAACCCATTGAAGGAGAAGCTGTCGATGGAGAAGGTATATACTTGATATACTTTATAAATGTTTACTCCCTTATACAACAGATGCAGTAAATGAGTATTTGATACTTATTCTGTTTTATGAAAACAGGACCTGCTGTTGCATGGACGGGAAGAGGTGAAATCGAGGATTGATGGATATCAAGTCAGTTGATGGCCAGCATGGATTCCACCGAGACATCTATCATAGGAGATACTTAGAGTATTAGATAAATCTTATGTAATCATTATAGTATGAACACTTAGTTGTGTGTCTTGCATCTCGCGAGACAAAGTTATTCATGTAATGAGACAAGTCAGTTGTTCCATCTCTATGAATAAAAGTGTGCTTATACTTTGATTACGTCTTGATTTATGATATGATAGAAAGCATTTATAATACTACTATTATTGTCAAGAAATATTCAATGTTTAATGATAAAGTTGTCTTGATTATAACAAGTCAAAGATCTGATTGCATGAGGTGACTTCATAACTGATGAATTCATTAAATGTATGATCTATTAACTTGTGAGTTCATTGTCGAATGAAGAATCATAACTTGATTGCATGAGATGGATTAGATACACGATCTATGAACCTCTGCAATAAATATGATCATGACAAGGTTCTAGCAAGTAGAACTTGTGCCAATCATTATACATAAATGATGTAGAATGGGCATGTGAGTTATCATTAAAAACTTCATATGATTAATTGAAAGTTGTATTCAATTGAGATCATAAAACTGAGATTCGGGAATCACAGTAAGAAGTGAGAATACAAGGATACATATCACTACGCTACGATCCGGAGTGAAAAGTATTGATATTGACATAATGGGAGACTTGTGGAAGTTGTACCACAAACTACGATGGAAGTTGAAAGTGCTAGACTACTTAAACCATTCGTAGTCATACTAAACCGTAGTATGGTCTAAACGTTCTTTCCCCTAGCACTATAGTTATTGTCGAATAAGTTGTTTAATTCATTAAGTTAAAACACCCACTTCATGAATAGGAAACCATCCTGGTTTTAACGAGACATGATAGCTCCATAACTGATGGTGTTATAAGGTTTCTTAAAAGAAAGAATTTCTTTGTAATAGAACTACGAGCAATTGAAATTACATATTCTCCCCGAATAGAAAAATTTGTGTTGCTTAATTGGTAATACGAGAAAAGTATCTCAACACAGATCCAATGGGAGATAATGGAAACTTTGACCGAGGTATTGGACCTTGCCTTCAGAATATCAGAGTATTACAACGGAAGCATGTTCCGCTGTAATGACACTGCATAAGGAAGGATATGCCAAAGATGATTGATCTTGGTATATGAGTTGAAGCCATTGTTGAATTTAGAAGGTTGTCATGAATACGTTCTGTACAGAACAATAATCATGAGTCTTCTTAATAAAACAATAGGGAATAATATTGCTTGAAGACACAAAGGAATGATGGTAACCTAGAACACGAGGAGAAATGAAATAATATTGAGTTACATTAAGGATGGCTCACGTCCTGTGAAATAAATCGGTTATTTCATATTCTCGACAAACTGGAGAGTTATTGAGAATAATGTAATGGACATAAAGCATTATTTGGTTATGACCAAAGTTCAATGGTGATTGACTACGGAAACGTAGTAATGCTTTAATCAATAAAATATTTCATTTACACTACGATGGACCATAGCCTGAAATTGCATCTCAGTCAAATTTGGATTTGAAAGGGAATTGTAATGGGCAAGACGAAGGTTACTTCGTTAAAAGGATGGACTATAGTACCTCAAGACAGGAACCCTCAAACTTGATTTGATCAAGTGATTTTGTGATGACCAAAATATTGAGTGGGCCTGCAGTTTCATGAAACTGAGTGGGAGCTTTGAAGACTTCCCTGAAACTTGGAATGCAGAGGGCATTTTCTGAGTGGGAGCTTTGGAAGCTTTGTCATTATGTGAGACATAGTGAACAATAAAATGACTTGATGAAAGCTGAACCACAAATATATGAGTATAAGATGGATATATTTGAGTGGGAGCATGATCATTGTCTCAAACATATATGCATTGATATGTGTGAAGAATGATCTCATATGTATATATATGGATATGCATTGATTGTGTATATAGAGAATCGTCTCATATACATATGTGCATTATGATATATATAGAGCATAAGGCAAATAAAATACAAGATTGCAAGAATCTTCTTTTATGTGAAATACCAACACATTACACGTTGAAATCTATATGAGTAGATTAAGATACGGATAATGAAACGAAGTGAAGGTTGGAATAATCTTCTAGACAAGAAACAGGTTCTTGTGGCTAGAAATTATATATAATGGATGAAATCCAAATATCACAAGCAATGTCTTGATGGAAGAATAGAGATGCACCATGTACTGGACATGTGATCTTATATGTTCTTGACATATGATTCTACCATATAACATGCGTTGTGAATCCAACAACAGAATGACTCAAAAGTTCTTGGAGAAGAACAGATTCCGATGTGCTTTAGGAGTAAAACACAGAATCTGAATAAAGTCCATGCATTCAGTATATGAGAGGCATACTGAGGACTATTCTCTAAAATATAGAAATGATAATAGACTTGAATGTAATGCAAGATTACAATTGCAAGCCATATTATGGGTCTATATGGAATTAGAGACATCACCAAAGACATGAAAGAAATGTGAGCAGAATTCACGGTACTACAAACATAATACTACTTAAGAAAGTAGACGTATGGATAAAAGTTTAGCGTTAGAAGTATTGGACTTCTGGCTGAGTGTATTTCTCAGTATATATGACTATGGATGAGTCTTCTTAAAGACTGAACCAAGAGATCATTGGAGGATACTGTGAAATAATAGTCTCACTCTCCCGCGAAACTTATATCCAACCATTATATGATAATGAGTGGTATGTCAAAAGATCTTTTGACCTATACCAGTTGCAAAGGAAACATACGAATCTGAATTGGTGCAGTTTGTTGACGAACCCTCTTCCATGAGCGTGCATGATCAATGAAACACTTATGTGATAAGATGTTTATGATCGGAAAAATGCGGCTAGATTATTAGCACTCTAGTGCAAGTGGGAGACTGTTGGATATATGCTCTAGAGGCAAATAATATATGATTATTCCAATATATCTAAGCAAGTTCATAACCAGTTTCATACCGTGCTAGAACTGCATCAGTGAAACAATGATGCAGGTGTGGTATAGAAACACCCAGAGTTCCTAGTTAGCCTCTACATCGATAACTAGTTCATGGTCAACATGATGATCGTGGTTTCGCGATCATGGACAATTAAGTCTCTTGACTATGAGGTCACCTCACTGGCTAAGTGACGTGATGAACATTACCCAAAGTAAGCATTACAGCATGATCAAATCTTGTGAAGGTTCAGTGTTGTAATTACAGAACGTGGTAGACCGTTCCTTTGACCGTGAGTACGTGCATAATCACTATCTTCCCGGATGCTTTGACTTACATCCCACCACCTGACTGAAATATGCGGGTCATAACGGTTGTATCTTAGGTATTCCGTGGAGATACGTTGAGGAGTATTGTTTACAAGAGCGGGATTTGTCAATCCATATAATGGATAGATACTCGGGGCCCACTCGGTGAGATTCCATCCATGAAGCTGCGCAGCGTGTGACTAGGTCACAGGGATGAATATCACGGGAACGAGTGAATAAGGATTAGTTCGGAACGAGGTTGAACCAGACATAGGATGTCATTGATCGAATCTCGGAACAATCCAGTATCGCTGACAAAGGGAATGCTATACGGCGTAAGGTCCAATCGGTATTGATATCCGGAATGCACAGGGGTCATTATGGGCATCCAGGTCCCGCTGATGATCATTGACTGTTGCCTCTGCTCGGTCATGATTGGAGTGTTCTCGGACCGTAGGGTAACACACTTAAGGGCTCGATGAAATCGGAGACCTTTTCGGAACCATCGGAGCAACCAGAGAATAAGGGAGACAATATCGGAGGAGTACCGTATTGAACCGAAACAAGTTCGGAGTGAGCCGGAAGTGTTTCCGGAGCACCGAGAGATGAAATAATATGTTTTAGTTATTAATTAATTGAATTAATAATTAAAATAATTTTATTTCTAATTAATATGTGCTATGGGCCTTAGTGGAGAAAAAGGCCCATTAAGGAATTAAAGGGAAAAGAAAAAAGAAAAGAAAAAGGGGGGGGAGGCGCCATGGGCCCTAGGGCCCATGAGGGGTGCGCCCCCTCTTCCCCCTTGGCCGGCCACCCCCCTAGCAAGGGACTTTAGTCCCACATTGCTAGGGTAGGTGGGTTGACTCCCTTCCCCAGCCTATATAAAGACAGGCAGGGTGCACATAATTAATACACAGAAATTCATGAGAAAATAAATATAACTCCGAATTGAGATCGGTTTTCTCCGGTCTCCTCCCCTCTCTGGTCTCTTCCATGGTGGGCTCCCTAGTGTGAGCCTGTAGTGGAATTGAGACCTCTCTGGTAGAATCGGAGGCCGTCGTGTTGCCGAAGCTCCGTCCGGAGGTCTGCTTCTGCCCCCTCCGCTGGATCGGAGAACGGAGGTCGTCATCGAGTCTCGTACGTGTGCGAGTACTACGAGGTGCTGCACGTGTGGCACTACACCCATCCGGGTGCTCAACACAGCCAGGGGGCTGTGAAACTTGATCGGCTACAGCAACCACGTTTGCGGGAACGTTTCCCGCGCAACGGACTACACCCCGAGGTATGTTATTTCCGCACTACTATCTGTTACGGTAATACGGCTAGCTAGATCTTGGGTTAAGGGAACGCCAGTTAGGAAAAATTTGTGTTTTCTGCTGCGAACCCCAACAATAAAATCCTTGTGTGTTTCCAATACACGCATTGGAAACCCAACCGTCCGCAGCGCCACAGGGAGTCATTATGACTGCATAGAAGACGTGACTGTCAGAACCCTCTGTTAGGTAATGTGCTAGGATCTTTGTAACCTTGCATCATGTCAAAATTTTCAAAAAGGAATCTTTGAAATCAACTTCAAAATCAAAATGGGAGAAGGAAAACCACCCAGATGAATTAATTCAAAAGGCCAGAAAAAAATCTTCTCCAAAAATTCATGTTAGATTTTTGAAAAGTCTTATAAATGAGTGTGATCACATATCAAGTGATGTGGGACCCACCCCATGCTCATAGATTTTTCAAATATTCAAACAGTGCCTTGGAATTAATCAAATAACCCTATTTGAGTTAAGATTCAAATTATTTGAATTTTAAAAATGTTGAAACTTTATAAGTGGCTAGTCTATATTATTATGAAGCCACATAAAAATTTTCAACATTTAAAAAAATGTTTAGCTATTTTATTTAGCTAAACAGAACAAATGACAGAAAGAAAACAGAAAAGAAAAAGGGAAAAGGACTTACCTGGCCATTCGGCCCAACTCATCGCCCGCGGCCCAGCAAGCCAGCCCAGCCCGCTGCCCCCCCATTTGTCTTCTTCCCCGGCGCGGCAAGCAGCTCGCTGGAGCGCATGCCGACACTGGCGCCACCTGCTTGCCTGCCTGGAGGCCCTCCCGTGCCTTCTCCTTGCGCCAGAGAGACGTCGTGGCACCATGAACCACTTTCCCCCCATCGCCGCTTCGTCTCGCGCCTTCTCCTTGTTTTCCCCTTCTTCCCCGAGAGCCTCCGCCGTTCACCGTCGACGGAATCCGCAGCCAGCGCCGGAGAGAAGCCTGGAGACCATGTCCATCGTGCGCGCCATCGTCAACTTCCTCGATCTGGAGAAGCTGGAGGACTAATCGAGATCGAGGCCAACGCAAGCTTCACCGAGACCTCACCAGAGCCGCCGCGCGATTTCTTTGATTCCGGCAACCACAGGGCGTCCCCGACCGCGCCACCACCTCCGTTGAACTCACGGTGAGCTCACGGTTCACCCGAGCCATTCCTTCGTCTCCCTCCTCCTCCCTAGCTGGATCCGCCATGAACGCAGGAGCTCGTCGCCGCCATGGTCGACGGCGAGGAAGTTCCCGTGCCCCTTCGACCCATCCATGACGACCACCGTGCTCCTGGTGCTCCAAGGATTCGTCCGAGCAATCGCATGCCCACGAAAACCCACCGCAGCGTCGTCTTCGTTGTCACCGAGCCACGGCCGCCGCTAGGGCTCGTCGCCGGCATCACTCCGGTGTCCCCCGGTGGCGCTGCTGTGCTCTGGGTGATGCGGACGAGCTCGGGCTTCCGTTTGGTGGTCTCAGCGCACCAAATGGTGGCCGGAGCCGCCGTCCCGTGCGTCGCCGCCGCGTCGGATGGTCGCCGGCGACTAGCCGCCGGCAAGTCTGACGTGGCCGGGGTGATTAGCACCTAATCCACCCCCTGGGTCACTTACAGGTGGGCCCAGCCCCCTCTAATCCTCTCTGTTAGATTAATCTAACAGGGAAATTAGATGTGAGGCTGACAGCCCTGGCCCACTGGTCAGTTTGACCGGGGTCAAAGCCCCTGCTGACGCCATGCTGGCGCAGTGCTGACGCAGTAAATGAATTTCCAGTATAAAAAGAATTAAAGTAATTCCAGAAATTCCAGAAAAAGGCTGAAACTTTGGAAATTCATAGAAAATTCATATCAACTCCAAATTTAACAAATAATATATGAAAAATGATCAGGAGAAAATAAGCTATCCAAATATCCAACTTTCAACCATGTTTGAGTTGATTTTAAAATGGTATTAGTAGCATATGTCATTTGAATTATTTTGGAATTAATTCAAATTCAATTCAAATGATTTTGCAACTTGAACCATGAAATTATGCTATATTTCAACCACACATCAGAGGCATATCATACACATTTGAAGATGATTCAAAATGATCCAAACAATGTCACATGCAACTTGGTTAAGTTGAATTCAAATGTGGAGTTTGAATTTGCAATTCAAATTGCAATATACTCCATTTAAATGGAATTGCTTCACACATCAAAGCATGTACATCAAGATTCAAACTTCCATCATGTGTTTGTGCATTGTATTTACTTTGCTACTTTGCTTGATGTTTGTCGAGTAGAGGTGGAACCGGAGCAGGAGGCTGCCCCCTTCGTTGAAGACCCAGAACCCAAACCTCGTCAGCAAGGCAAGCAAACCCCCATTGATCATGTCGATAAAATCCCACTTCCCTCTCATGTCTCGCTTATGCATTGTTTAGGATGATCACCATGCTTCGTTTCTACCGCATAGATGAACCCATTCCTTTGCATGACCTATCATTTTGTCACAATAGTAAACAAACCACAATCCTAGCAAATGTAGGAGTTGTTTGATATCATGTGGCCCCTGCAAATGTTATCGCTTATTGCATGCTTAGAATGATACCATGTTGTTACTGTGATGTGAGTCGGGATGGTAGTGATCATGTTGATGTTGGTATAAAAGTGTTGGTGAATCGACCCTAATACAAGGTGAACGATGAGAGTCTGTGTAGGAGTACACGGTGGGTTGTCTCGTTGAACACCGCCCTAGTACGAGTTCTTGTGTGGTGATCTAAGATGAAGAGTACAACCACACATTGGGCTCACTGACCCCTCTCAACTTACTAACTCATCCCTTTCGATGTCCAGATGTCGCAATAGTTCGGAGTTATGGTAGGTCTGTGGCCTGGATGCTAAGTGAGAGAACGGCTCATCCGAGACCGGCTTATGCACCACGCACACATCACTTGGGTCCACTTCGGTAAACCGGCCGGGTTCACGATTGTGGTAACCAACCCAAGTAGGCGGCTTTCTCGGACTAGATCGGCTATGAGGTAACAGTTGTGGTGAGCATCCTCGCCGACACTTCTTGAACGGTGTCGAGTACAAAGGCGGTAAATGATGATCATGTGTGTGTAGCGGTACACCCCTGCAGGGTTAACAAAACTATTCGAATAGCCGCGTCCTCGGTTATGGACTGCTTGGAAAGCTTAGCTTGATTATTAGATAACTTGAACTGGATACTTCTAAAACACACCAAGATAAGTGTGAGTGCTATGGCGTGCTTTCTCGTGGGGAAGTCGAGGAAGGCACCATAGTGGTGTAATTGGTTGGTGAAAGTAGTGGACTCGTGTACGC
This sequence comes from Bromus sterilis, assembly GCA_950022295.1. Lineage (NCBI taxonomy): Eukaryota > Viridiplantae > Streptophyta > Magnoliopsida > Poales > Poaceae > Bromus > Bromus sterilis. Next base: position 236,346,963 of record OX465600.1, read on the forward strand.
TTCTTACCTCAAAGTCTGGTACTCGTAGTTCAGGATTAGCCAAGTCAAAGCTGGCACTTCTGCAAGTGAACCCCACCTCCCTTTACCTTGATACATGTGCATGAGTAGTATAGCTCCTATGTAAGTCTTGCTGAGTACGACTTTGTACTCACGTTTGCTTAATCTATGTTTTAGATGATGCCACTGACCCCGAAGGTGGCTTCTTCATCGAGCTGGACGACTGAAGACCAACTAGTCTAGTCCCAGTCAGACGACTGGTTCCCTCGTGGAGGGCTTGTGTTTAAATAAGGCTTCTTAAGCCATTTGTTAAACTTGTCTGTACTCAGACATAATTTGCTTCCGTTTGTGTTGTAATGTTGGATCACATGTTTGTGATCTCTGTTTGCACTCTATAAGAGTTATCAATAAAATTGTACACTTTGTAGAGAATTGCAATCGTACCTGCTGTTCATACAAGGCATGTGTGCTGCGTGTATGTTTATAACATGCATGTCTTTGTATGGGTTTTCGAGACCTTAGTTGTGTTCTGGCCGGCGGTCTTTCATACACCAAGTGGCCCTTAGATGTGCGCAGCTTGGGGCATCGCGATGCGATTGCTCGAGACTCCGTCTCGTGCACACTTTGTGGTATGATCGAGCCCGCCCTAGACCCCGACTAAGTGATCGGGCTGGAGTAAGTCTATGTAAGAGTTTTGAGATAGTCGATAGTATGGTTGAGGCGACTTGTCTTTGAATATGGGAGTTCACCACCCATATCATTAGACTTGTGTGCGGACGATGAGGACCCATCTCAGTTGATCATTCGGCCTGGATGGGATGCCCCTCACGTACGATGCTTTCCGAGAACGTTCTGTGCTTGGCCTTGTCTGCTTAGACAAGTGGGTACGGTTCTCGGCTCTCCATATGACTATGTCTTAGCTGTACTTGCATACGCTAACCCCGGGTCCCGACAGACTTGGTATCAGAGCAGGACTGACTGTAGGACTAGTAGCCTTGGCCGAAGTCGAGTCTAGCCTTCTATAGTTATATAGTTACTCTGGGTATATAAGGGAACAACGTAAGGCTTCTTTTTTCTCCTTACCCCCTTCGTTCTGAGTTTTGAGTCACCCTCATCTTATTCTACGGGAAGATAGGACTAGGCTCTCCTCTGTCTGATTAGAACATCTCGTTGTTTGCTTCCTTGTAGCCGTAGGAAAGTTGTGATCGGTTTGTTAGAGTGGTTATGCTCCCTGTTTTACTACATCGTATGTAAGTGTTGTTTCCATGTTGGTAGAAATTGTCATTTCTTACAATTACAGCCGTTATGCTGTCCGAGTCATTCCAGGTTTATCTCATAATCTGATGCATTTGCAAACTCCTTCTTTCTGTTTCAGATGGCAGATCTTCCCCCTCGGCAGATTGTTCGTTTGACCAGGTGCCTCGGTGTGCGTGGCCATCCCGCCACGTCGATCGAGATGATGTCCTATGTGGGATATCGATGGTATCCTGAGTACACCGTCGAGGAGCAGTTCCACGACTTCAACCAGACGCAGTTCCACTGCATTGTTCGGATCTACCCGCACCACGTTGGAGTCACTCAGCCTATCCACTTTGGACATGGCATTGGCATTACCGAGAACATGGCTGTGCAGGATGCTGCATACTCATGTATGACACTGCTGAGAGAGGAGCACACTTTGCTGAGAGAGACTTCTTTCCGCTATATCCCTGCTGCACTTCCAGGAGAAGAGGGATATTACACCGGACTCTACTCAGATCACTCTGCAGAAGATCCCGCACTTCAGATGACTGCTAGGTTTGCTATTGATCGAGATCGTGATGCACGCGCTCTTCGTTTCGAGCTCCACGCCACCCGTGTTCGTTTGTATCGAGCACTGACCCTTTTGGCCCCCTTTGTGAGCGTGGGATCAGTTGAGCATGATGCTATCTACCCAGTGAGGACTCTGATGCCTTCTCGAGTTGCTTGGCCCGAGATTGGAGGCATTTTTCCACCCCGTGGTCCTTTGCTTCCACCCTACGCTGGACCTAGGCCCCATCCTTGCCCAAATGGATATCAGGGTCCACAAGCCTCCGTGTTTTCCGATGGTCACCTCCAGCTACCGGGATATGCGGGTAACTTTTATGAGGACTACTATGGAGATGGAGATGAGTGAGACCGCCTGTGGTCTTACTTAGTGATGATGTAGTAGTATCTTAGTATATTGTAAGCAAGGTGTCTAAGTTCTAGAGGCTTAGATAAATAATGTATAGGAAGTCAGAGTGCCTCTGAGGGATGTATCATCTTCATCACGTTTGTATTAGCTTGGTGCTTGTACTAAAACGATGTATGGTTTGTATGACAGCTTGTGAATATATGGCTTGTATGCTTTATCACCATGTTGTCAAGATGATTACTTCCTTTGCTCTGTAATCCTTCCAGTACTTCAATACCTTGTTTAGACTCTCCCAATCAACTCTGTTTGACTTTGGTTTTCACCTTCAGTGATGTCTCAAGGAACCCGTGGCCAGGTTGGTCGGAACCAAGGTCGTGGGAATGACCAGGAGGAAGGCAACCTTCCACCCCCACCCACGATGGCTCAGGTTCTGATGGAAGTCGAGAGGAACCGCCGAGACTCTCACCATCTGTTGGAAGTCATTGCACGCAACACCACTCAGCAGCGCAATGAGTTGGTGTCCCTGAACGACTTCATCCGACTTCATCCCCCGGTTTTTAGTTACTCCACCGAGCCCCTTGACGCCGATGACTGCCTTCGCAGCATCGAGAGGAAGCTCCAAGCAGGCCGTGTTGCAACTAGTGACAAGGTCAGCTATGCCACCTATCACCTTGAAGGTGCAGCTAGCTCTTGGTGGGAGAACTTTCTGAATATGCGTCCCGATGGACCGCCTGCATCTTGGGAGGAATTCTGCACGTCCTTCCACGAGCACCACATTCCCAAAGGTCTTATGGAACGCAAGTGTGAGGAGTTCTGCAACCTCACCCAAGGCAGAAGGACCGTTGACGAGTTCAGTCGTGAGTTCAACCGACTTGCTCGTTATGCTACCGAAGAAGTCTCCACCGACTCCAAGAAACAAGAGAGGTTCCGTCGTGGCCTCAACACTGGACTCCGTCGTGAGCTCAACCTTCATGACTTTGCCACATTCCAGGTCCTTGTCAACAAGGCCATCAAAGCAGAGGACATGAACACTCCCAACGACTTTCGCAAACACCCTAGAGACGACAGTTCATCCAGTTCTGGCTCTAAGAAGCGCAAGATCTGGATCCCAAACAGCATGTTCCGCCAGAACAACCCACCGAGGCCATCCTATGTGGCGCCTCGTCCACCAACCCAGTTCCACCCAGCTCCACCAAACAACCCTGCTCCACGCACTGTTTTCGGAGCCTGTTCCAAGTGTGGTCAGGCAGGCCACTATTCTCGTGAGTGTCCCCAGAACCAGCTCCATCACCAGAATGCTACACCACGTGCCGGAGGCAACAACAACAACAATGGTCGTGGCAAGCCACCCCAGAAGGTCTACACCGCCAAACCCGCTCCTCCCGCCACTCGTGGACGTGTGAACCAGATCGCCGCCGAAGAGACTGACGACACCACTGACGTCATTCTTGGTACGCTCCCAGTCAATTACGTTCCTACTTCCATTCTTTTCGCCCCAGGAGCATCTCATTCATTCATGTCGGAAAGTTATGCACTTCGTCATGAGTTATCTTTTGTTGAATTGTCCACCCCAATGATTATTCAAACTCCAGGGTCAAGATGGCAAACTAATAGAGTAAGCCATGGTAATCAAATTGCAATTGAGGGTCTAGTATTCCTTGCTTCACTCATAGCCCTCAAGTCTTCAGATATTGATGTCATCCTTGGCATGGATTGGCTATCAAGACAGAATGCCTACCTGGATTGCAAAGGCAAATCCGTGAAACTCACCCACCCTTCAGGCAAAATAGTCAACTATATCTCACCCAGAACAAGAACCCATGTGCATTCCTTGAATGTACTTCCCCTTCCCGAACTTGAAGATATTCCGGTGGCTCGTGACTTCCCGGATGTTTTTCCTGAAGAGCTGCCGGGCATGCCACCCGACAGATGTGTAGAGTTTATAGTGGATCTTGCCCCAGGAACCGCACCTATTTCTAGACGCCCATACAAAATGGCCCCACGTGAGTTAGCTGAGCTTAAAACCCAACTGGAAGCTTTGTTGGAGAAAGGCTTCATCCGCCCTAGCTCATCGCCATGGGGTTGCCCCGTTCTGTTCGTAACAAAGAAAGATGGAACAGAAAGGATGTGCGTAGACTATCGCCCGCTAAATTTAGCGACGATAAAGAACAAGTACCCATTGCACAGGATCAATGATCTTTATGATCAACTTGCAGGATCCTCTGTCTTTTCCAAGATGGATTTGAGATTAGGTTATCATCAAATTAAAATCCGAAACGAGGACATTCCCAAAACGGCTTTTACTACTCGTTATGGTCTTTACGAGTACACCGTCATGTCCTTTGGTTTAACCAATGCCCCCGCCACTTTCTCACGCATGATGAATTCGATCTTCATGGAGTATTTGGACCAGTTCGCCATGGTTTACCTCGATGACATCCTTATATACTCGAAGAACGAATAAGAACATGCCGAACACCTAAGGCTGGTATTGATGAAACTTAGAGAGCATCGCCTGTATGCTAAATTCTCCAAGTGTGAATTCTGGCTACCAGAAGTGACCTACTTAGGCCACGTGATTTCTGCAAAAGGCATTGCTGTGAATCCCGAGAGAGTTCAGGCCGTCCTTGACTGGACTCCACCTGAATCGGTTAAGCAAGTTAGGAGTTTTCTTGGCCTAGCCAGCTATTGCCGTCGCTTCGTCGAGAACTTTTCTAAAGTTGCAAAGCCTCTAACTGAACTCCTCAAGAAAGATAGGAAATTCCTATGGACTCCCAAGAGCGAGGAAAGCGTTCAAGAGCTAAAAAGAAGATTGACTTCTGCACCTGTACTTGCACCTCCAGACACCAAAAAGGATTTCGAGATCTTTTGTGACGCATCACGGCAAGGGTTAGGATGCATACTTCTGCAAGATCGACATGTGGTAGCTTATGCTTCACGCCAGTTGCGGCCACATGAAGAGAACTATCCTACCCATGACCTTGAACTCGCTGCCATAGTTCATGCCCTAACAACTTGGCGACATTACCTCCTTGGTAACCGTTGCGAGATTTTTTCCGACCACCAAAGCCTCAAATATATTTTCACCCAGCCAGATCTTAATCTCAAGCAAAGACGCTGGATTGAGTTGATAAAAGATTACGACGTAGTAATTTCTTACACCCCAGGCAAAGCCAATGTCATGGCTGATGCACTAAGTCGTAAGTCGTATTGTAACAACCTCATGTTACAACAGTATCAACCACTTCTTCATGAGGACTTTCGCAAGCTCAATCTTGAGATTGTTCCTCATGGCTATCTTTCTACCTTGGTGGCGAAACCAACTCTTGAGGATCAAATCATAGTTTCCCAAAGGCGTGCACGAGGTGTTCGCCGGATCAAGGAGAAAATTGCTAGCGAAGTTGCTAAATGTTTCTCCACAGATAGCAAAGGAACGGTATTCTTTGAAAATCGTTTGGTAGTATCTAAGAATAGGGAACTAAGGCAACTCATCCTCAAGGAAGCCCATGACACACCCCTCTCGATTCATCCCGGTAGCACAAAAATGTACCGAGATCTACGCCAGAGATTTTGGTGGACTAGGATGAAGAGAGACATTGCTCAATTTGTTGCCGAATGTGATGTTTGTCGTCGCATTAAGGCAGAACATCAAAGACCTGCTGGTACACTTCAACCTTTGTCTATTCCCGAGTGGAAATGGGACAAAGTCGGTATGGACTTCATCACCGGCTTTCCAAGAACCCAGAAAGGAAACAATGCCATCTTCGTTGTCATAGATAGGCTTTCCTAAGTTGCTCACTTCCTTCCGGTTCGCGAGTCTATAACTTCTAGCCAGTTAGCGGACTTGTGTTGGGGTTCGGGGCAGAAAACACAAATTTTTCCTTTACCTACGATACCCAATCCCAAGACCTATGCTATGCTGATGCAAGTAACGGACAGAAATAGATCACATACCAGTATGTAGTCCGTTAAGCGGGAAACGTTCCCGCATGAACGTGGTTGGGGTAGTCGTACCGGCAATCCCCGATGCCGCGCAGATCCACGATGACTCCTGTAGCCACCCGATCCTTGTGGACCGATGACGGGATTACGTCCCCGTCGGAACGTTGCTGATGAAGACCTCGCGATACGACCACGACGATGAAGTAGCACCACAAGTGTAGTGCCTTGCGGGATTATACACATACAGTATACCCGACGTCCCTCCGGGCTCCGAACCAGTAGAGCAGCGGAAAGAAGATGGATTCGGATCCCGATTCCAGCAGCACGACGGCATGCGTATAGTGGAGAAATCCCCAACCCAGAGCAGCCTCCAAACAAGGGGAGTCCGCTCAAAGGAAGGAGAAAGGAGGGAGAGAGATGAGAAACTTTTCTCAAAAATTCATGATTAAAAGGGCACCCCTACCCCTCCTTATATAGGCCAAGGAGGGGTGACACCCCCCCTTCCCCTTCCGGGGTGGGACTAATCCCAAGGGAGGGGGGTGGCGCACCAAATAAAGGGGGTGGGCCCCTCTATGGCGCCATGGCCCATGGGGGAGGACTCCCTCTCCCCCTAATGGGCCCTATGAGGCCCATATGCCTTTTAATTCATTCTTAATTATATTTAAATACATTTTAATATTTAATTCAGATAATTAAATAATAAAACATATATTAAACATTATTAAATATATTTTGAACCTTTCAAAATACCCAGAACAACTTCCGGCCTTCATCGGAACAATTCCGGTCATCACCGGAACAATTCCGGTGTTCTCTCCAATTTCTCCGGTGATCCCGAATCAATCCTTACTGCGTCGAGTACCCTTAAGTGTAACACCCTACGGTCCGGGAAACAGCAGACATGATCGAGACAATTCTCATTGATCAATGACTAATCAATTGGACCTGGTTACAATCCTTGATAGCCCCTGCGCTTCCATCGAATGAACTTCAATCGCTGTTGGATCCGTTAACTGTGTGCCTGTTCCCTTTGTCCCATGGTATTTTTCTTGTCCGAGGTTTGATCATCGGTATCCACTATACCTAGTTCGTCCTCGTTCTCAACAAACAAGTTTACTCGTTCCCGTGATATTACAACTCCGTGACCTAGTCACACGTTTGCAAACTTTATGATGCAATATCACCGAGTGGGCCCAGAGTACCTATCCGTCACACGGATGGACAAATCCCGCTTTGATCTATTTGCATACTCATTAACCATCTATTTCGGAATACCCAAAGTGCACCGTTATAGCCAGCATATTTCAGTCAGGCGGTGGGATACAAATCAAAGCATCCTAATAGATCGTAATTACGTATGATCATTACGGTCAAAGGATCTGGTCACTACGTTATAGTTATCGCAATGTCGAACTATGTGACTTGATCACATCGCAACACTTCTGGTGGGTGTATGTCCATCATATCATTATCCAATGATACGACTCCATTGTCAACAGACGCCATTGTCTCATGATCAGGAAACCTTGATCATCAATCGCCCAATGGACTAGTATACTAGGGTTAACTAGGGACCTGGTTGTTTGTATACCACACCTGTATTAATGTTTCCGCTTAATACAGTTCTAGCATAGTATCAAACGTATTATGAACTAATGGAATATGCTCGATAAAACATATTTTATTTGCCTCTAGGGCACATTCCCAACAGTCTCCCACTTGCACTAGAGTACAAATAATCTAGTTGCATTTTCTCTGGATCATAACTCCTTATTGATCATGCTTGCCCGTGGAAGAGGTTGTATCAACGGTCTGGGTACCATTCAGAACCGTATGTCCTTTTGCAAATCATAATGTCACCTAATTTGACATTCCTTCATTATCCACTATAATGATGAGGTATATATATTTGGCGGTGAAATGAGACTTCGTTTGCTGTGTCACAGCAATGACATCCGGTGGGTCACGCGGACTTTCCCATAGTCATGCACACTTGAAACTCACTCAATCAGAAGTCAAACTTCTTAAGCCATAATATAACTCCTGCTACTTCTAAAGCAGCCACATCAATGTAGATTCAATCCTTAGTGCATTGTATGCAACTTTGATGTCTAACCATGTTTCTTTCAACTTAGGCATTCATTAGTATGATATCTCAATTTTCTAGGTTAGTGTCAAAACTTGAACCAGCATAACATTTATGGTCAAGTCCACTATCCTTTACAAATTTGAGATGTATCCTCAGTTCTCTCCAGACACTGAAGGATAAACTTAACTCTTTGTTCAATGATTTACTCATAAATCATATCACAACATGTTCTTACTACTAAGAACTTGGGTCACATTACGTCGAGTACATAACTCTGGTTTTATATGAAAGAACCTATGACAAAGGCATAGAGGATCCATCACATCCATTTCTTTCATTAACCATTAACCATTGTTATTGTACTGAGATTAACTCAACACTTCTCTTGGATATACAAGTAAGGACCACTTCTTGACTTGTCCCATTCTGAACTCCTTCAGAATCTTATCCAGGAAAGTATTACGACTCAATGTTTATTAAACACATATCTATCTTAATAGATCTTCAATGCTTAATACTTATTCATCTTCATTTATGAAAGATTCAAATAATCATTAACACCAACTGCACCATTCATAATATGTTATCCATATATGAGAATGTTATCATGCTCCCACTCAAATATGTCATGCACATATTAAGTCTTTAGATAACACTCATATTGCTCCCACTCAAATATGTCGGCCACATATAAGACAAGGATAACATCCACATGGCTCCCACTTAGATATGTCAGACACATATTAAGTTCAGGATACTAACCACATGGCTCCTACTCAAATATGTCATTTACATATAAGGCTAGGATAATACTCCCATAGCTCCCACTCAAAATATGTCGTCTACATATATCAAGTTTCAGGAAACTATTCAGCTCCCACTCAGTTTCATGCAAATGCATGTTTCCTCAATATTTTGGTTAAGTCCAAAATCCTTTGATCATCCATCAAAATGAGAATTCAGTTTACGAGACACTAGTATCCATATGTTTTTCAAAACCTTCTTGTTGTACCAATTACAACACTTCTTCAAATACAGGATTTGAGGAAGTCACGGTATTGATAACAATCCTGGATCAATCGTAGTGAATATCCCTTTGACTCAAGCATTGCTACACATTGTAGTCAACCCATTGAATTTGTCAGAAACAATCTTCGTGACAAACCAATCTTGACGTCCCTTTGATGTTCACATTTATTCCTCATAACTCTGAAGTTATTGTGAATATCAAGTAACCTCCTTACTTGATAAGATTCAAGCAATCTTAAAATGTAACTCAACATAGGATTTTATGACTCATAGTCATATCTCGTACTTAGGTCCACCATCGCTTCTTTGTAGTTCGTAGGAATGTCTTGTTCCATTAACATGACAAGTGAATCATGAATATCATTTTGCATCAAGGGCAAATATATATTCTTGAATCCTACCTTTCTCAGTAAAATCTCCCATCAGAAGATCATTATCATTATCATTAGTTTCTCCTCTTATTGTAGAGCTTTGCTTCCAGAACATATTCCGTTGCACTACTCTGACATTTGGAGGCAAGGTCAATTACCTTGGTTGAACTTTCACTTTTCTTCCATTACCACATTTATCAAGAACAATTCTTGACAAACACCAAACATAGCAATACAAGTTTTGCTCCTTTTGGTTCTATTTGTGGAAGATGCATCCATAGTTGTCTAAGGATACACTACAAAGATAATTTATCTTACATAAATCAAGCTTCCTAGAAACCACAACACACCATGACATATATGGTGTTGGTTTCCATGAACTCAGATGGTTCCCCATGCTGAAGTGAGTGTTCGCATATTAAATTAATAACTCTAAACAATAATAACGTAACTTGGTAAGAGATAACTTAGACCATACACTTTTTCATAGAATATGATCACAATGTTCAGGCACGTCAATCATATTGAAGTGTCTCAAGACATTGCAATTTGTGGAACAACTTTCACACAAGTCTTTATGCCCAAGACTAACTCAAAACACTTGTCACTTTGATCAAATCGTAGAGACTTGTCTTTCTTGTTAATTTAATATCCATCTTTACTCTGAAATCCCTTTTGATCATATCAAATTATTTCAGACTCATGTTTCATTAGTGAATACAAATATTCATCTAAGTCCACATACGAAGTTCACGAAATAATGAAATTCACTACATGCTGACATACGATACATCACAATGTATGATACTCAACAATCAGTACACATTCCGTTTTACCAGAATGCGATTTAGTCATCTCACCTCAAAGGCATGGTTTGTATGTGTCAAGAGATCAAGTATCTTAAGACATCATCATACCATTCATGACTTAAACTGTAGTGTCATTATTAAGCCTGGATATTTCTTGGCATTACAATATTTCTTATAAATGATCAAACAACTATCATCAATATAAGAATAGCTCATTCATAATCGTAATGTGACCATAATAGATATCATTCATAAAAGGAGAACAACTGACTTGTTTCTCACTAATATGAATAATTGTCTTCGCGAGATGCAAGACACACTAATAAAGTCCTCATTCAAACGATCATAAAATTTATTCATATATTAATCAATTGATAGATGTAGAGGGAGAGTGTTGTCGACCATCAACTATCTTGATTGCCATCAGCACACATTGTCACCTCATCCCTCCCAAGCCACTCTCAAGCAGTAAGTTCAAGCATCGAATACTTAATCCACCGCAATTAGTGTTTCGTGGGGAAAGACATTTACAACTTGTATATCAAATATACTTTCTCCGTCAATGACCATTCCTGCATTGGTTCTACTCTTAAAGTTCTTAACTTTAACCATGACCTCATGACAGGTGAACGATTCTCCTTCATGACATAGTCCAGACATGGTCTTTGTAACTAGGAGGAAGCGGATGTAACTCCCTAGTTATCGCAAAGTAACCAGTCATTCAGTAGTCCAAGTTATACACAAGGTGTTCCATGTATCTTATACATTTTCCAAGTGACTTTCTCAGCAGGTTGTTCCTTCCACCATAGTTGAAAGAAACCCCGTCCATATACTCATATTCCATTACTCTGATTGTGACCAAGTGCTTTCAAGTTCACCTAGCACGTCATACGCGTTGGTTAACATGCATTCACAATTCAGACTCATAGAATGAAGTATGGTGTATTGGACAGTCATTCATAAGTGACGGTGAGTACGATACTCATCATCATCTTCCTTGAATACGGAGTTAACAGGTGTATCTCCTAGCAGTTCTTCGTATTATGTTTAGCAAGTCATTACTAATGAGTATGTCTCTAATGGTGTTGGTACACATCAATGAAGTAAGACCCATTTACCTTAAGTTCTATCATACTAAAAGAGCCATAGTTCTAAACATTGGTATGACGTTATCTACAATGATATTTGCAAAGACATGAAGATTAAGTTCATAATGTGGAGTTTCAATTTATTTCAAAATTCTAGAAAACTCCCACTTAGATAAACACCTCTCAATTTAACTAAGTGATTACACAATCCCAGCCCCCATACCTCCCCCGATATGTACGGCCCAGTATGCGAACCAGGTAGGCCTCTAAGCCAATCACATCAGGCATGTGACTCGTGCTCGACCTTTCGGTCTCCTGTGTTCCAGGCCCGCATCTACATACGTCAAGCCTGCCAATCGAACCTTGATGTTAGCTGTTCAGCAAGGCCATATCTGCATATGCCAGGCTCGCCGAACCCAACCTCATGCGAACTCCGTTGAATATGTAGGACAACTCCGGTATGTACGGAGCATCAGCCATATGGGAGAACCTTCCAGGCGGTGCCCACCAAGGGAGAACACAATGTTGGTATTGAGAGAGATGGTCCTGTTTCATGCTACCGTCGATATATCTAGCATACTAGCATAAAACAGGAAGTAAAACTGTAAATCATACAATCTATGATTCCCCCTTACATGCAAATTAAAGTTGAAAACGCCTTTCTACTTTATCTTTTGCAAGTTTTACGTGGCTGCTAGGGGTTTCGAGAAAAGAACCGCTTTCTATCCTGCGAAAACAAGCCACAACACCAATCCCGCAATTGTCTCTATTACACCCCTGTCGGGGCCCTCCGTTGCAAACATCTTCGCATCGCTAATGCAGAGAGACAGACACCCCCCCAGCCACTTTATATGGTACAAGCCATATGTCAATCGTGGAACCAGTCTCGCGTAAACGCGTAAGGTCGGTCGGGGGCCGCTTCATCAAACATTGCCGCAACGCTAAATGAGTACACGTGAGAGGGTAACAATTGAGAATTTATGCCCACATACTAGATGTGTTCTATCCGTACAATACATCTACGCATAGCCTTGCTCTGATACCACTGTTGGGGTTCGGGGCAGAAAACACAAATTTTTCCTTTACCTACGATACCCAATCCCAAGACCTATGCTATGCTGATGCAAGTAACGGACAGAAATAGATCACATACCAGTATGTAGTCCGTTAAGCGGGAAACGTTCCCGCATGAACGTGGTTGGTGTAGTCGTACCGGCAATCCCCGATGCCGCGCAGATCCACGATGACTCCTGTAGCCACCCGATCCTTGTGGACCGATGACGGGATTACGTCCCCGTCGGAACGTTGCTGATGAAGACCTCGCGATACGACCACGACGATGAAGTAGCACCACAAGTGTAGTGCCTTGCGGGATTATACACATACAGTATACCCGACGTCCCTCCGGGCTCCGAACCAGTAGAGCAGCGGAAAGAAGATGGATTCGGATCCCGATTCCAGCAGCACGACGGCGTGCGTATAGTGGAGAAATCCCCAACCCAGAGCAGCCTCCAAACAAGGGGAGTCCGCTCAAAGGAAGGAGAAAGGAGGGAGAGAGATGAGAAACTTTTCTCAAAAATTCATGATTAAAAGGGCACCCCTACCCCTCCTTATATAGGCCAAGGAGGGGTGACACCCCCCCTTCCCCTTCCGGGGTGGGACTAATCCCAAGGGAGGGGGGTGGCGCACCAAATAAAGGGGGTGGGCCCCTCTATGGCGCCATGGCCCATGGGGGAGGACTCCCTCTCCCCCTAATGGGCCCTATGAGGCCCATATGCCTTTTAATTCATTTTTAATTATATTTAAATACATTTTAATATTTAATTCAGATAATTAAATAATAAAACATATATTAAACATTATTAAATATATTTTGAACCTTTCAAAATACCCAGAACAACTTCCGGCCTTCATCGGAACAATTCCGGTCATCACCGGAACAATTCCGGTGTTCTCTCCAATTTCTCCGGTGATCCCGAATCAATCCTTACTGCGTCGAGTACCCTTAAGTGTAACACCCTACGGTCCGGGAAACAGCAGACATGATCGAGACAATTCTCATTGATCAATGACTAATCAATTGGACCTGGTTACAATCCTTGATAGCCCCTGCGCTTCCATCGAATGAACTTCAATCGATGTTGGATCCGTTAACCGTGTGCCTGTTCCCTTTGTCCCATGGTACTTTGCTTGTCCGAGGTTTGATCATCGGTATCCACTATACCTAGTTCGTCCTCGTTCTCAACAAACAAGTTTACTCGTTCCCGTGATATTACAACTCCGTGACCTAGTCACACGTTTGCAAACTTTATGATGCAATATCACCGAGTGGGCCCAGAGTACCTATCCTTCACACGGATGGACAAATCCCGCTTTGATCTATTTGCATACTCATTAACCATCTATTTCGGAATACCCAAAGTACACCGTTATAGCCAGCATATTTCAGTCAGGCGGTGGGATACAAATCAAAGCATCCTAATAGATCGTAATTACGTATGATCATTACGGTCAAAGGATCTGGTCACTACGTTATAGTTATCGCAATGTCGAACTATGTGACTTGATCACATCGCAACACTTCTGGTGGGTGTATGTCCATCATATCATTATCCAATGATACGACTCCATTGTCAACAGACGCCATTGTCTCATGATCAGGAAACCTTGATCATCAATCGCCCAATGGACTAGTATACTAGGGTTAACTAGGGACCTGGTTGTTTGTATACCACACCTGTATTAATGTTTCCGCTTAATACAGTTCTAGCATAGTATCAAACGTATTATGAACTAATGGAATATGCTCGATAAAACATATTTTATTTGCCTCTAGGGCACATTCCCAACAACTTGTGCATCTCTAGAATTGTATCCCTTCATGGTGTTCCTTTGGAAATCAATTCTGATCGCGGTAGCCTTTTCACCTCTAGATTTTGGGGAAGCTTTCAGAATGATATGGGAACTCATCTCTCCTTTAGTACAGCTTTCCATCCGCAGTCTAGCGGTCAAGTCGAAAGGGTTAACCAAATTCTTGAAGACATGCTCAGAGCTTGTGTTATATCATTCGGAAAGAATTGGGAGAAGTCTCTTCTATTCGCCGAATTTTCTTATAACAATAGTTTTCAATCTAGTCTGAACATGGCTCCTTTTGAACTCCTTTATGGACGACGATGTCGAACACCTTTAAACTGGTCAGAAACCGGTGAAAGACAATTCTTTGGACCGGATATGATCAAGGAAGCAGAAGAGCAAGTTCGCATTGTTCGTGATCAATTGAAAGCAGCCCAGTCTCGTCAGAAAAGCTACTATGATCGTCATCATAGGCAAGAGAGCTACAATCTGGATGAGAAGGCTTACCTTCGGGTTACTCCTCTGAAGGGAACCCAACGTTTCGGTATCAAAGGCAAGTTGGCCCCACGTTACATCGGACCTTTCCGCATTATTGCTAAACGTGGAGAAGTTGCCTACCAACTTGAACTACCTCCGCACCTCTCCCGAGTACATGATGTATTCCATGTGTCCCAACTCAGGCGTTGCTTCAAGGAACCCATCCGCGAAGTCGACCATGAAACGCTTGATCTCCAAGATGACCTTTCCTATCGAGAATACCCCGTCCGTGTTCTTGATTCCGCAGAGCGTGTCACTCGTCGTCAGAAGATTAGGTTTCTGAAAGTGCAATGGTCACACCACTCAGAAAGAGAAGCTACGTGGGAAAGAGAAGACTGTCTCAATGCCGAGTACCCCACCTTCCTCCCGCAGACTTCTGAATCTCGGGACGAGATTCTGTTGAGTGGGGGCGAGTTGTCAGAACCCTCTCTTAGGTAATGTGCTAGGATCTTTGTAACCTTGCATCATGTCAAAATTTTCAAAAAGGAATCTTTGAAATCAACTTCAAAATCAAAATGGGAGAAGGAAAACCCCCCAGATGAATTAATTCAAAAGGCCAGATAAAAATCTTCTCCAAAAATTCATGTTAGATTTTTGAAAAGTCTTATAAATGAGTGTGATCACATATCAAGTGATGTGGGACCCACCCCATGCTCATAGATATTTCAAATATTCAAACAGTGCCTTGGAATTAATCAAATAACCCTATTTGAGTTAAGATTCAAATTATTTGAATTTTAAAAATGTTGAAACTTTATAAGTGGCTAGTCTATATTATTATGAAGCCACATAAAAAATTTCAGCATTTAAAAAAATGTTTAGCTATTTTATTTAGCTAAACAGAACAAATGATAGAAAGAAAACAGAAAAGAAAAAGGGAAAAGGACTTACCTGGCCATTCGGCCCAACTCATCGCCCGCGGCCCAGCAAGCCAGCCCAGCCCGCTGCCCCCCCCGTTTATCTTCTTCCCCGGCGCGGCAAGCAGCTCGCTGGAGCGCATGTCGACGCCGGCGCCACCTGCTTGCCTGCCTGGAGGCCCTCTCGTGCCTTCTCCTTGCGCCAGAGAGACGCCGTGGCACCGTGAACCACTTTCCCCCCATCGCTGCTTCGTCTCGCGCCTTCTCCTCGTTTTCCCCTTCTTCCCCGAGAGCCTCCGCCGTTCACCGTCGACGGAATCCGCAGCCAGCGCCGGAGAGAAGCCGGGAGACCATGTCCATCGTGCGCGCCATCGTCGACTTCCTCGATCTGGAGAAGCTGGAGGACTAATCGAGCTCGAGGCCAACGCAAGCTTCACCGAGACCTCACCGGAGCCGCCGCGCGATTTCTTTGATTCCGGCAACCACAGGGCGTCCCCGACCGCGCCACCACCTCCGTTGAACTCACGGTGAGCTCACGGTTCACCCAAGCCATTCCTTCGTATCCCTCCTCCTTCCTAGCTGGATCCGCCATGAACGCAGGAGCTCGTCGCCGCCATGGTCGACGGCGAGGAAGTTCCCGTGCCCCTTCGACCCATCCATGACGACCACCGTGCTCCTGGTGCTCCAAGGATTCGTCCGAGCCATCGCATGCCCACGAAAACCCACCGCAGCGTCGTCTTCGTTGTCATCGAGCCACGGCCGCCGCTAGGGCTCGTCGCCGGCATCACTCTGGTGCCCCCCGGTGGCGCTGCTGTGCTCTGGGTGATGCGGACGAGCTCGGGCTTCCGTTTGGTGGTCTCAGCGCACCAAATGGTGGCCGGAGCCGCCGTCCCGTGCGTCGCCGCCGCGTCGGATGGTCGCCGGCGACTAGCCGCCGGCAAGTCTGACGTGGCCGGGGTGATTAGCACCTAATCCACCCCCTGGGTCACTTACAGGTGGGCCCAGCCCCCTCTAATCCTCTCTGTTAGATTAATCTAACAGGGAAATTAGATGTGAGGCTGACAGCCCTGGCCCACTGGTCAGTTTGACCGGGGTCAAAGCCCCTGCTGACGCCATGCTGGCGCAGTGCTGACGCAGTAAATGAATTTCCAGTATAAAAAGAATTAAAGTAATTCCAGAAATTCCAGAAAAAGGCTGAAACTTTGGAAATTCATAGAAAATTCATATCAACTCCAAATTTAACAAATAATATATGAAAAATGATCAGGAGAAAATAAGCTATCCAAATATCCAACTTTCAACCATGTTTGAGTTGATTTTAAAATGGGACCAGTAGCATATGTCATTTGAATTATTTTGGAATTAATTCAAATTCAATTCAAATGATTTTGCAACTTGAACCATGGAATTATACTACATTTCAACCACACATCAGAGGCATATCATACACATTTGAAGATGATTCAAAATGATCCAAACAATGTCACATGCAACTTGGTTAAGTTGAATTCAAATGTGGAGTTTGAATTTGCAATTCAAATTGCAATATACTCCATTTAAATGGAATTGCTTCACACATCAAAGCATGTACATCAAGATTCAAACTTCCATCATGTGTTTGTGCATTGTATTTACTTTGCTACTTTGCTTGTTGTTTGTCGAGTAGAGGTGGAACCGGAGCAGGAGGCTGCCCCCTTCGTTGAAGACCCAGAACCCGAACCTCGTCAGCAAGGCAAGCAAACCCCCGTTGATCATGTCGATAAAATCCCACTTCCCTCTCATGTCTCGCTTATGCATTGTTTAGGATGATCACCATGCTTCGTTTCTACCGCATAGATGAACCCATTCCTTTGCATGACCTATCATTTTGTCACAGTAGTAAACAAACCACAATCCTAGCAAATGTAGGAGTTGTTTGATATCATGTGGCCCCTGCAAATGTTATCGCTTATTGCATGCTTAGAATGATACCATGTTGTTACTGTGATGTGAGTCGGGATGGTAGTGATCATGTTGATGTTGGTATAAAAGTGTTGGTGAATCGACCCTAATACAAGGTGAACGATGAGAGGCTGTGTAGGAGTACACGGTGGGTTGTCTCGTTGAACACCGCCCTAGTACGAGTTCTTGTGTGGTGATCCAAGATGAAGAGTACAACCACACATTGGTCTCACTGACCCCTCTCAACTTACTAACTCATCCCTTTCGATGTCCAGATGTCGCAATAGTTCGGAGTTATGGTAGGTCTGTGGCCTGGATGCTAAGTGAGAGAACGGCTCATCCGGGACCGGCTTATGCACCACGCACACATCACTTGGGTCCACTTCGGTAAACCGGCCGGGTTCACGATTGTGGTAACCAACCCAAGTAGGCAGCTTTCTCGGACTAGATCGGCTATGAGGTAACAGTTGTGGTGAGCATCCTCGCCGACACTTCTTGAACGGTGTCGAGTACAAAGGCGGTAAATGATGATCATGTGTGTGTAGCGGTACACCCCTGCAGGGTTAACAAAACTATTCGAATAGCCGCGTCCGCGGTTCTGGACTGCTTGGAAAGCTTAGCTTGATTATTAGATAACTTGAACTGGATACTTCTAAAACACACCAAGATAAGTGTGAGTGCTATGGCGTGCTTTCTCGTGGGGAAGTCGAGGAAGGCACCATATTGGTGTAATTGGTTGGTGAAAGTAGTGGACTCGTGTACGCTTCTTACCTCAAAGTCTGGTACTCGTAGTTCAGGATTAGCCAAGTCAAAGCTGGCACTTCTGCAAGTGAACCCCACCTCCCTTTACCTTGATACATGTGCATGAGTAGTATAGCTCCTATGTAAGTCTTGCTGAGTACGACTTTGTACTCACGTTTGCTTAATCTATGTTTTAGATGATGCCACTGACCCCGAAGGTGGCTTCTTCATCGAGCTGGACGACTGAAGACCAACTAGTCTAGTCCCAGTCAGACGACTGGTTCCCTCGTGGAGGGCTTGTGTTTAAATAAGGCTTCTTAAGCCATTTGTTAAACTTGTCTGTACTCAGACATAATTTGCTTCCGTTTGTGTTGTAATGTTGGATCACATGTTTGTGATCTCTGTTTGCACTCTATAAGAGTTATCAATAAAATTGTACACTTTGTAGAGAATTGCAATCGTACCTGCTGTTCATACAAGGCATGTGTGCTGCGTGTATGTTTATAACATGCATGTCTTTGTATGGGTTTTCGAGACCTTAGTTGTGTTCTGGCCGGCGGTCTTTCATACACCAAGTGGCCCTTAGATGTGCGCAGCTTGGGGCATCGCGATGCGATTGCTTGAGACTCCGTCTCGTGCACACTTTGTGGTATGATCGAGCCCGCCCTAGACCCCGACTAAGTGATCGGGCTGGAGTAAGTCTATGTAAGAGTTTTGAGATAGTCGATAGTATGGTTGAGGCGACTTGTCTTTGAATATGGGAGTTCACCACCCATATCATTAGACTTGTGTGCGGACGATGAGGACCCATCTCAGTTGATCATTCGGCCTGGATGGGATGCCCCTCACGTACGATGCTTTCCGAGAATGTTCTGTGCTTGGCCTTGTCTTCTTAGACAAGTGGGTACGGTTCTCGGCTCTCCATATGACTATGTCTTAGCTGTACTTGCATACGCTAACCCCGGGTCCCGACAGTGATGATTCACAAGCAAGCCCCCGTCATCAAGCACGTCATCAGCAACATCATTGCAAACTGGGCATTGCAGCAGCATAGACAAGATTGATTCAAGACAAGGCACAGCAGTGGAAAGATTCCCTAAACTTGAGCCCCCAACTTTTGACCGCATCCTCGTGACTCATCAAAGGTTTGCTTTTACTAAACTTTTGATTTTAATCTCAAAAATTCTACTCCCATTGGCAGCACCCCATATTTACAAAAAGAGAGCAAGGGCTAAGACCTGAGTATGCGAGTGGTTAATCTCCTCCATCCAGAACAAACATGTATATAGAGTTCGGGTGCTCCCTCACCCCGCGGGCCGCAACATGCTCGAGTGTTCACTCGCCCCCACCAAGTATTAATACATCTATAGAGTTCGGGTGCTCCCTCACCCAGAAGATGATAGAGTGCTTGAGTAATAACTCACACAAGAAGGCAGGACTGGATCAAAATGTCCAAAATAACAAACCACCCGAGCACTCAAAGTGCCGCATGGGTGCCTACGTAATCAGCCCACTCAATGACCATCTGGGTGGGTGCGGCTCTTATCAACTCCTCGCCTGAGATCATCAGTACTCCGCGAGTGACCACTATTCATCCACGTGATTTGTTTTCCAAGTGGATGCTTGTCTAAATTAGGCTTCGCGCCTCAGAAAAATGATGCCTGGGCGGCGATACACTCCACCCAGATGCCGCACAAGCTTAGTGCGTAGGTAAGACCCTGCTGCACAGACGGTCGAGCTGGGACTTGCCACAGCTGCGACTTCACTCCCGATGTTTTCCATGCAACGCATGAGTAAGTTGAGCCAATGACGGACGCGTCAAGGCTGTTATCTGAATCCGGCGGCATTGATCCTATAAGACCTGCAGCGGCATGATCTTGCTAGGCACCGGTGGTTTTCCAAGTTCGTGTCGAGGGACGCGGCTTGATTTTTGGCTTTGGAAGTTTTTGCACCAATTCACCAGGACTCAACCATTCGACTACCTTGGGCCTCTCTAGCTTATCATCCCTCGAATAAACTATCTCTTATGGCTACCAACCGATGACTTGCAGCTGCGCTGCACGCTTGAAGAAAATTACGGATTCGAGTCCCTGTGCGACTCTTCGAGTCCCCGAGGCACTCGGGGGCTACTGAAGAGGGGTTGACCCCACGACTCTTACAGATGAGGGTACCTGCTGCGTATCAATCTAGAAGGCCCGCAGAAAGCCTCGACCCGCCCACATATGGCCCACTCATGGAAACCTCCATGAGGAGTCCTTGAGGATCATGGGAACCGCGACTTGGCGTCCAAGACTGAAGATAGATTAGGAAACCCTCTGTTTAAACCTAGATGGACTCTTTGCGACCCAGCCTAGTATATAAAGGCTGGGAGAGGGGACGTCTAGGGCAATCGAATCTCATAGCTACACCTTCGGTCTCGAGCGATCTCGCCTGGACCTCCACTGTAATTGCCTTGATTATAGTACAATCAAGTAGGAAGTGCTTTCTCTTGTTAGCCAATCAGTATAGCCAACCTGTACATCTCCTCTACAATCTAACCCAGGGTTCCCAACCATGGGATTTGCCGAGGTCAATCCTCGTCAAAGGTCCTCCTGAGAGTTTTCGGAATAGGAGGGACAAATAGGCAAAAGGGGGTCACCAGGGGGGCCCACCTGACCAGGCGGCCAGGTGCCCCACCCCTGGCCGCGCCAGGGACCCTCCTGGTCAGGGGGGTGGGCCCCTCTGGATCCCCTCCGGCCTTCTGGAGTCTTCTGTTGCGCTGATTATTTTTATATGATTTTTCTGGATTTTTCCGAGCACTTTCATATTTGCCATTTTCCTGCAATGCATGGACAACAGCAGACAGAAACTGGCACTAGGGCACTGAGTTAGTAGGTTAGTCCAAATATGTAGTAAAATGTATGAGTGTACCAAAACATGTAGCAAAGTCACCCATATAAGCATGGAACAAGCTGAAATTATATATACGTTTGGGACGTATCACTCTGTTCTTCTTGTTTACAAAGGATCAAAACACAAGGGGAAACAATAATGGTGGTGATTGCAACGAAAAGGAAATAAAAGCAGTAAAGGTGAACGGTGTAAACTATGATGAAAATATGAACCGGGGTCCCATGAATTTCAGTAGTGATGTTTCTCTCCCAAAAGACGATAAACAACTATGCCAGGTGAACAAATTACAGCTGGGCAATTGACAGAATTATAAACGCACCGCAATGCTAATCATGCTACAAGAAAGCTAGAGGCTCAATCATATGGGTAGTACGCCAAGACGAGAAGACCGTTTATTCACCAGCATCTACTCACTAATCATCCACCTTGAGATATCTATCCAGAACATCGCGTTGGTATTAAGTTGAGAACCCTAGCCAAACTGTAGGATCAAAGCAATAGACAACTGCATTAACACTCTATGCGTAATGTAAGAAATCCTAGCTCAAAGGCATAAAAGAAAGCACTTATTGGGAGGCAACCCAAAATGTTTTTACTTTGAGTTTTAGTGGTCTTGATGCTTGTTAATATTATAACAACATCATTGTATCTTTATTTTCAAGCTTTGTGCCAAGTTTTAGCATCCGGTGGCAAGAAAGATCAAAAGTTGTGACATGTTGTCCAGAAAAAATATTATGTTTGCTTCATTGAAAAAATCTTAAAAATCACTAGATCATCTTTTTGATCTGAATTGTTTTGACAGTATGCTCTATACAATTGAATATCTACCACCGGTTCTGAATATTTTTATTTATGTTGCTGAAGTACCCCAAAAAAAATATTTACTATCAGATGGTCTGTTTTTTCTCAGATTCTGCCCTTCTTTACATTTTCCCAGTTTTCCAAATCTTGTGCATTCTTTTTATTTGCAAAAACTTTATGGAAATCTTGAGAAACAGTATCACTTGTTGAAAATATTTATTTCCAGCAGAGTAAAATTATTTTATTATGGGTACTAACCTCTCTAATCAGCTTATGATGAGTTTCGTATGAAGGGAGTTTTCTAGTGTGCGAAGGGAGAAGATGAATGAAGATCTGGGAGTGTCAAAGGCTCAAGCTTGGGGATGCCCCCATGCACCCCAAGAAATATTGAAGGAGTCTTAAGCGTCTAAGCTTGGGGATGCCCCCGTGCGTCCCCTTCTCCATCAACAATCATTAGTTCGTCCTTCTCCACACTATTTTTATCAATTCATATGTTATGCGCTATGCTTGGAGCGTCTCGCTCTTTACTTTTTAGTTTGTTTTAGTTTTTTTTGCTTTTCATAACAAGTTGGACCCTAACATACCTTTTTTGGAGAGAAACACGCTCCACTTTCACCTAGAATACTCATAGTTTTCATGCTTATCTTTATTGAGTGTTCTTTACTTTTTCTAGTTTCTCTCATGTTTAGCTCTTGTTTTTCATGTTTATCTTTAAGATATTTAGTTTAGGTTGTTTCTTCTAGAACTCTCTTGAGTTTCTTGCTTGTCTTGTTTAGAGAGTTGGCTTGTTGCACTGAGTGTGTGTCTTACTTTGAGTAGGTAATTGAGGTTGCTATTATAAGTTTTGTAGTAACTTGCAATAGTTTTGACGTATTGTTTCGAGTAATGTTTGCACTTCTGTGTGCCGAGATCTCAAGCCTATTAGTGATAGGTGTCGTATTTTTGTTCAACGTTCTTATTTTTGAAAACTACAAAAACTAGTTGAGAACTATAGCTACGAGATGGATCACTAACCTCTTGAGGGGTTGTAATATATAGAGTACCCTCATGTTATCATGGGTCGAGGATGCGCAAGGATAACCAAGCCCCCATACACTCCTCCTAGGGGCACTTGTCTCTTTGTGAATCTCCTGACTAGATAAAGAGTTACCGATAATAAGTGGATGAGTTCCCTTGACTAATGCGAGTATTCAATTACTGGCACTTCTACCATCCATATTTTGCTAGCCTCTTCGATACCGTGCATTGCCCTTTCTAATCTTGAGAGTCGGTGCAAACTTCGCCGGTGCATCCAAATCCTTGGCATGATACACTCTGTCATCATAAGCCTCATTATATATCTTCCGCAAAACAGCCACCATACCTACCTATCAAGGCATTTCCATAGCCTTTCCGAGATACATTGACATGCAACATCCATCTTCTCATGAGTTGATCTTTCATTGTCATACATGATTTTGCTTAATCATAGAGCCGCATGCTAGTTGGGAATTTCCCTTATAATTGCTACATGATGCGCTAGTATCATTGCATATCCTGCTACACTGGCAGAGGCATACATTTGCATACATCATGATTCAGTTTCAGTTATCTTTATGTTGAGTACTTCTTATAATGTGTGTGATCTTCTAGATCCTTGTAAAATACAGAGTGTTGCCCTTAAAGTGAGGAAAAGATCCCAAAGATGACACAAATAAAATATCCCAAAAGAGGACACTTGAAAAGATCCCAAAGAGGACAAATGAGAGATAAATAGATAGAGCCAAAGCGGCCACAAACTATAAATAAATAAATAAATAAATAAGAGAAATAAAAAAATAAATGAAAAGAGAGAAGGGGGCAACACTACTATTCCTTTTAAAGATCCACACTCGTGCTCCAAAGTAGTATCTATACTTCATAGAGAGTTTCATATCATTCATGCATAACTATGTGGGGATCCTTACAATATAGAACTTGGCTTGTATATTCCAATGATGAGCCTCCTCAAATGAGCTTTAGGTCTTCTTGAGCAATCAAGTTGGATGCACCCCCACTAGTTCCATTGGAGAGCTTTCCATAGCTCATATGTGCATCCGTTGCATGGCAATCCCTACTCCTCACAACATATCTATCATTTGGCTTTCTCTTGCCTATGATTGTCCTCATTGATGTGAGCCTTTCACACATTTTTGACTTCCTTCCCCATCATTATTATATTTTCCATCCTAAGTGCCAACTAATCTTTTTCGTGCTCATTCATTGCATGAGTGCTCAAAATCGAAAGGGAGAGGATCAGTTTTACTTGTACCTGACCAGTGGTCTGGCGACGAGTCATAATAAGATTCCAAAGGAGACTAATTGTGAAGTTTTAGTAGATTGAGTTATCAACAAATACTAGTATTTTTTATGCTCTAAACCCATCTCCCACTTTCTTGCACGGGAACACCGATTAGAGACATTCGAGTCACGGACAACGAGAGCTCTTACACCTTTGTGTTCTTACTTTGCTAGTTTCAATACTAGATATAGACTCTTACTTGTTATTGTCTTGACTTGAATTGCATATCTTACTTGATGTACTTTAAATTTCAAATCTTTCTTGGTAGCATGTCACCACAGAAATTATCTTTGTTATCATTTACCTGCTCAGGACGAGCAGGGATTAAGCTTAGGGATGTTGACACGTCCCAAACGTATCTATAATTTCTGCTTGTTCCGTGCTTATATTGGTGATATTGCTATGTGGTTTGCTACACTTTCATACTTTTTACAACATATTTGGACTAGCCTACTAAATCAGTGCCCTAGTGACAGTTTTTGTCTGTTGTTGTCCCTGCATCGCAGGAAAATGTCAAATATTAAAGTTCTCGGAAAAATCCAGAAAAATCATATAAAAAATCAGCGCGACAAAAGACTCTAGAATCCCGGAGGGGGCCAGAGGGGAACCACCCCCTGACCAGGCACCCTCCTGGCGCGGCTAGGGGTGGGGCCACGCCACCTGTCCGCCTGGTCAGGTGGGGCCTTCCCTACTGCCCTCGTTTCGCCTATATATTTGTCTTCCTCTGAAAACCCTCGGGAGGAGCCCCGTTATGCGATTTTCCCCATTGTTGCGCCGCCGACACGATACCGAACTCGGGATCACCTGAAGAACCTGTCCCGGCACCCTGCCGGAGGGAGGATTGACCTTCGGAGGCCTCTCCATCACTATGATCTCCTCCTGGATGTGCCGTGAGTATTCCCCCTTGACCATGGGTCCATGATCAATAGCTAGATGATGTCTTCTCTCCAATCTTGTGCCTCAATTCTTAGACCTTGTGAGCTGCCCCACATGATCAACGCACTTTTGTATTAGTTTATGTGTTGCTATGCTGTGTTTGCTGGGATCCGATGGATTATGAGATTATGTTCATATTGTGATGAGTAATATATTTGGTTTACCTTTTATTTTTTTAGTTCTTGAGTATTCTTGCATGTTCTCCATTGCTTTTTATTGCTTTGGCCAAGTAGTAGATTGTAAATCCAAGAGGGAGAGTTGTGCATGAATGTGGGTTCATGCCCCCCGATCTCTAGCTTGAGTGACAGAAACATGAGACTAGGGGATGTGTTGTTGCCACCAGGGAGAAAACAACGGTGCTTGTAACTACGGTTGCAAGGATTGCTTACATTACGCATAGATTGTTAATGTAGTTGTCTGTTGCTTTGAGCTTACAATTTGGTTGGGTTCGCAACTTAATACCAGCGAGATGTTTTGGATAGATATCTCAAGGTGGATGATTAGTGAGTAGATGTTGATGAATAAACGGTCTACTCGTTTTGGTGTAATGCCCATATGATTGAGCCTCTAGCTTTCTTGTAGCATAATTAGCATTGCGGTGCGTTTATAATTCTGTCAATTGCCTAGTTGTAATTTGTTCACCTAGCATAGTTTTTATTGTCTTTTGGGAGAGAGACATCACTAGTGAAAGTCATAGGACCCCGGTCCATATTTCCACCATAGTTAACATCGCTCCAATTTACTGCTTTTATTTCTTTTCGTTCCAGTCACTATTATTATTTCCCCTTGTGTTTTGATCCTTTGTAAACAACAAGACCAAATAGATTAACAACCTCTCTGACTCGTTGGGTGCAAAGTTCTTTCTTTCGGTGTGCAGGTCCAGGCCAAGTAAGCAACCTCTAGGTTGTAAACGGCGCCATTGTTTTCTTGCTACCTTCTTGTTGATCCTTGAAGTCCTCCTGGTTCGATAAACCTTACAGTCCCCGTGTAAGTGAAATTGCTTCTACTACATCCTAACCTTCCACTTGGGGTAACCAACGAAGAGGTGTTATCTACACCCATCAGCGGCGTCGGCGTCGACACTACGATGGGGACGAAGATGGGCGGTCTGGTTGAATCTGGCGAGCGAAGAATTTTTTCGCCTGGTAGTGGCGGCCCACGCGAGCTTTTGCTTTCTCCGGCACCCCCAGGCGACCTCCAGCGCGTTGGATTCGGCCTAGGTTCGCCGACTTAATTTCGGCCCAATCCGGTGATATTTCGGCTCATGGGGAAGTGACTAGGCAAAAAATTCACATCCGGCGATAATATCACCGCTCTAGGGGGGCTGTTGGGGGCGCGGCTGGAGATACCCTAAAGCAGGTGCAAATTATGTTGAAGGAGCGTGCGATCCAGGTCGACCCCGGCATGCATCCGATCAGAAGCCCCATCTGCTTTGGCAATGCAACTTTTGAAGCATCGTAATTGGATGAGCTCCGTGCTTGGATTGGTATATAGGGGTTTCCGCCGGTTAAAATCCTCAAATAAAGAGGTAATTAATTTACAGCTTCAGCTCGATCGGATATGTTTGGTTTAGCACATAATAATCTTATTTCTAAATAGTGATTTTTTAGAAAGTTTTTCAATTATTAATTTTTATAATTTTTGTTGTTAAGATAAACTACTCTGAAGGGTAGATCTTCTTCTGCACAGTATAAGGCAGAGTTTTGCTCATTACACTAGTAGAAAACATGGCTTTGGTTCAGGCCTCTCCAGCCCATTAGTTTCGGTTGTGCCACGAACCGGAACACATGGGTGTCATACGTCCCGGTTCGTGCGCCCAGGGGGGCGGCCGGGCCTCGTGGGGCATTGGTCCCGGTTCGTCTGGGGGCATATGTCCCGGTTCCAGACAAGAACTGGGACCAATGGGCCTCGCTCCTGGCCCACAACCAGTAGTCCCGGTTTGTGGCTCGACCCGGGACGAAAGGCTGGCCATTAGTTCCGGTTTTAGCCACAAACCGGGACTAATGATTTGGCTATATATACCCCTCGCCGGCGAGCAGAGAAATCCACTGGTGCTCTGTTTTTTTGAGGAGGGCAAGGGGAGGGCTTTCTGGTGCTCTAGCTAACCTCCAATGCACATGATGTGTTCGATAAAATGCCCAAGCCACACTACTTAAGCTTTCTCCTCTCCAAACTTGACCTCCAAGCTCCGTTTTCCTCAAGATTTGTCTAGGTTTAGCGATTTATCACTTCTCGTACCCGTCTTCACCACCGTCGATCGCCCACGCCAATCTCGTCGCCGGCACCACCGTGGTGAGCCTCTTGTTCTTATTTTCTTTCTAAAAGAAAATAATTCTTACTTTTATGATTAGATATATAATTGTCTAATTTTCTTATTGCTTTTTATTATTGTTTTTTATTATATAGTGCAATGGTTATGGTATCTGCACATGTCGGCCCTAGTCCTGTCTATGATTCGGATGTGGTATATATTATCTTTTATAACTATTTGGTTCATTTTTTGTTTATGACAATTATGCCGACCAACGTGACATATATTTTATTTATCTAGGAGGTAGTTGAACCGGAAATTCCTACCGACCCTATTGTCGAGAGGTTAAATTTAGTTGAAGAAGAAAACAATAACTTGAAGGAAAAAATAAAAATAATTGAGGAGGAGAACATGCTATTGGAGTTGCATGTTGCGGATGTCATCAATGATAACAAGATCAAGATGGATGCAATGCGCTTGAAGATTAGAAAGATTAGAAAATATGCAATTGATACCGAGGCTTGGTATCATTATGTCGTTGGTTCAATTGTTACCTTCATTGAGATTATGATCGCATTTGTTGTTGCATTGAAATGTTTTACATAGTCTCAATGTATGGCTTAGTTAGATGCTCTGGAGAGTTGTATGTTGTTCAATGAGAACTATGTATGTACTTTGGTTTTACTGTGATGATGAACTTCTATTAATTTGGTCACTTATCTATTCATGATGTTCTATAATGGTTTTTGACACACTTAATTATATATAATTCACGCAGATGAACCGGCAATGGATGTACGGTGACAGACACACCTCCCAGTACATTAAGGGCGTGCATGAGTTTGTCGAACTGGCTGAGGCAAACAAGCAGAATGGTTTTATGTGTTGTCCATGCCCTACATGTGGGAATACGAAGTATTACTCTGACCGGCAAACCATTCACGCCCACCTGCTTTATAAGGGATTCATGCCACACTATAATGTTTGGACCAAGCACGGAGAAATAGGGGTTATGATGGAAAACGGCGAAGAAGAAGAGTACGATGACAACTATGTGCCCCTTGAATACGGTGATGCTGCAACGGGGGAAGCAGACAATGTGCCCGATGAAGATCAAGAGGAACCGGACGATGTGCCCGATGATGATCTCCGTCGGGTCATTGTTGATGCAAGGAGACAGTGTGAAAGTGAAAAGGAGAAGATGAAGTTCGATCGGATGTTAGAGGATCACAAAAAAGGGTTGTACCCCAATTGCGAAGAGGGCATCACAAAGCTCGGTACCGTACTGGAATTGCTGCAGTGGAAGGCAGACAATGTTGTGTCTGACAAAGGATTTGAGAAGCTACTGAAAATATTTAAGAAAAAACTTCCAAAGGATAACGAATTGCCCGACACTACGTACGCAGCAAAGAAGGTCGTATGCCCTCTAGGATTGGAGGTGCAGAAGATACATGCATGCCCTAATGGCTGCATCCTCTACCGCGGTGCGTACGAGGATTTGAATGCATGCCCCGTATACGGTGCATTGCGGTATAAGATCAGACGAGATGACCCTGGTGATGTTGACGGCGAGCCCCGCAGAAAGAGGGTTCCTGCAAAGGTGATGTGGTATGCTCCTATAATACCACGGTTGAAACGTCTGTTCAGAAACAAAGAGCATTCGATGTTGTTGCGATGGTACAATGAAGATCTTAAGAAAGACGGGAATTTGAGACACCCCGCTGATGGGTCACAATGGAGAAAGATCGAGACAAAGTACCGGGATAAGTTTGGACATGACCCAAGGAACATATGGTTTGGTTTAAGCGCGGATGGCATTAATCCTTTCAGGGAGCAGAGAAGCAATCACAACACCTGGCCTGTGACTCTATGTATGTTTACCCTTCCTCCTTGGATGTTCATGAAGCGGAAGTTCATTATGATGCCAATTCTCATCCAAGGCTCTAAGCAACCCGGAAACGACATTGATGTGTACCTAAGGCCATTAGTTGAAGAACTTTTATAGCTGTGGAATGGAAACGGTGTACGTGTGTGGGATGAGCACAAACAGGAGGAATTTGACCTTCATGCGTTGCTGTTTGTAACCAACAATGATTGGTCTGCTCTCAGAAACCTTTCAGGACAGACAAACAAGGGATACCATGCATGCACTCACTGTTTAGCTGACACCGAAAGCATATACTTGGACAACTGCAGGAAGAATGTGTACCTGGGGCATCGTCGATTTCTTTCGACCAACCATCAATGTTGTAAGAAAGGCAAGCATTTCAAAGGCGAGGCAGATCACCGGAAGAAGCCCGCCATGCGTATCGGTGATCAAGTACTTGCAATGGTCAATGATTTACACGTAATATTTGGAAAGGGTCCCGGCGGACTATCTGTTCCGAATGACGACGAGGGACGCGCACCCATGTGGAAGAAGAAATCTATATTTTGGGACCTACCCTACTGGAAACACCTAGATGTCCGCTCTTCGATCGACGTGATGCACGTGACGAATACCTTTGCGTGAACCTGCTAGGCTTCTTGGGTGTGTATGGGAAGACAAAAGATACACCGAAGGCACGGGAGGACCTGCAACGTTTGCATGAAAAAGACGGCATGCCTCCAAAGCAGTATGAAGGTCCTGCCAGCTACGCTCTTACCAAAGAAGAGAAGTAAATCTTCCTTGAATGCCTGCTCAGTATGAAGGTCCCGTCTGGCTTCTCGTCGAATATAAAGGGAATAATAAATATGGCCGAGAAAAAGTTTCAGAACCTAAAGTCTCATGACTGTCACGTGATTATGACGCAACTGCTTCCGGTTGCATTGAGGGGGCTTCTACCGGAAAACGTTCGATTATCCATTGTTAAGCTATGTGCATTCCTCAATGCAATCTCTCAGAAGGTGATCGAACCAGAAATCCTACCAAGGCTAAGGAGTGATGTGGCGCAATGTCTTGTCAGTTTCGAGCTGGTGTTCACACCATCCTTCTTCAATATCATGACGCACGTCCTAGTTCATCTAGTCGACGAGATTTTCATTTTGGGCCCCGTATTTCTACACAATATGTTCCCCTTTGAGAGGTTCATGGGAGTCCTAAAGAAATATGTTTGTAACCGCGCTAGGCCAGAAGGAAGCATCTCCATGGGCCATCAAACAGAGGATGTCATTGGGTTTTGTGTCGACTTCATTCCTGGCCTTAAGAAGATTGGTCTCCCTGAATCGCGGTATGAGGGGAGACTGACTGGAAAAGGCACGATTGGAAGGGACTCAATAATATGCAGGGACGGACATTCTTGGTCTCAAGCACACTACACAGTTCTACAAGGCCCCGTATGTCGATGAACACAAGAACAGTCTGCGCTCCAAACACTCGGAGGAGTGTGATGACTGGATTACACATGAACACATCAGGACTTTCGGCGATTGGTTGGAAACACGTGTCAGAGCTGACGACGCCGTTTGTGATGAGCTGTTCTCGTTGTCCAGGGGACCATCTTCAACTGTATTGACTTACAAAGGATACGAGATAAATGGGAATACATTTTACACGATCGCCCAAGATCAAAAGAGCACCAACCAATACAGCGGTGCCCACTTTGATGCAGCAACCGAGAGGGGAAAGGACACATATTATGCTTACATAGTGGACATATGGGAACTTGACTACGGACATGACTTTAAGGTCCCTTTGTTTAAGTGCAAATGGGTCAATCTGTCAGGAGGCGGGGTACAGGTAGACCCACAGTACGGAATGACAACAGTGGATCTGAACAATCTTAGGTACACAGATGAACCATTCGTCCTAGCCAATGATGTGGCGCAGGTTTTCTATGTGAAGGACATGTCTACCAAACCGAGAAAAACAAAAAATATGGAAGCGAATACATCATACAATGAGCCAAAGCGCCACATAGTTCTTTCAGGAAAAAGAGACATCGTGGGATTGGAGGGCAAGACAGAAAAGTCTGGAGATTATGAAAAGTTTCATGAAATTCCCCCCTTCAAAGTCAAGGCTGATCCAAGCACCCTGTTAAGCGATGAAGAATATCCATGGTTGCGGCGCAATAAGCAAAGGACACAAGCCAAGAAAAAGTGAAGACTGATGAAGTCATAAAGGGTTGAAATTTTAGTATGTGGCTTTGAAGGGTGCATATTGAATGCACAAAAATTCTTGAGTTCAAATAAGTTTAGAAAAATGAAATGCCTTTGTAACACATGAGTTTTTGTCTGAAACCCACGTACTTCGAAAGAGATGGTCCAGTTTGTACACGAAGTGCATCCAGATTTTGCCGTAACCCTCTCAACTTTTGCACACATGTTATGTGGGTCAAATTATGATACCATGCCAAGTTTCAACCTTTTCTGAGTTCAGTTGTAGTGCTTTCCAATTTCAGGATCATTTAGCCCAAAATAAATCATTAAATGCACGAAAAAGAGCAAATGAAGTCAGAAAGGATTGAAATTTTAGTATGTGGATTTGAAGGGTGCATATTGAATGCACAAAAATTCTTGAGTTCAAATAAGTTTAGAAAAATGAAATGCCTTTGTAACACATTAGTTTTCGTCTGAAACCCTCGTACTTCGAAAGAGATGGTCCAGTTTGTACACGAAGTGCATCCAGCTTTTGCCGTAACCCTCTCAACTTTTGCACACATGTTATGTGGGTCAAATGATGATACCATGACAAGTTTCAACCTTTTCTGAGTTCAGTTGTAGTGCTTTCCAATTTTAGGGTCATTTAGCCCAAAATAAATCATTAAATGCATGAAAAAGAGCAAATGAAGTCAGAAAGGGTTGAAATTTTAGTATGTGGTTTTCAATGATGCATATTGAATGAACAAAAAGTCTTGAGTTCAAATAAGTTTAGAAAAATGAAATGCCTTTGTAACACATGAGTTTTCGTCTGAAACCCTCGTACTTCGAAAGAGATGGTCCAGTTTGTACACGAAGTGCATTCGGCTTTTGTCGTAACCCTCTCAACTTTTGCACGCATGTTATGTGGGTCAAATTATGATACCATGCCAAGTTTCAACCTTTTATGAATCCAACCAATCAAGAAGAAGCACACGGATCGCGTGTTTCTTTCAAGCGTTTGTGAGTCATTGGATCAGGCTTCTGAGTCGTTGGATCCAACCAATCAGGAAGAAGCACACGGATTGCGTGTTTCTTTCAAGCGCTTGTGAGTCGTTGGATCTGGCTTGTGAGCCGTTGGATCAGGCTTGTCGTTGCCTATATATATAGCCCACCTCTAGGACATGTTCGACACTCAGTTCATCGGCCGAATACAAACCATTCGGATTCGCCTGCATACGTTCGACGGTGCATTTGATATGCTTGCACTCATGAACCACCGTCGGGCTGTATGCAGGAGAAATTGTGTGTTTTGTTGATCTTATATATATCTAGTTAGAAATCTTTCACTTCATCGACCAAATACAAATCATTCGGATTCCCTGCATACGTCCGACGGTGCATTTGATATGCTTGCACTCATGAGCCACCGTCGGGATGTATGCAGGGGAAACCTTGTGTTTTGTTTGATTGGAAAACAAAAACAAAAAAGTATAGCAATTTCATTATAGGACGTCAACGAAAGAATACTCCACATCATGTACAACATCAAGGCAAATTTCAGACGGTCCTCGCCTAGTTGACAAATCCGGCAAGTCTACCGACCAGGCGGGGATCGTCTGTAATACCCGTACGGGATTTTCATCCCATACGGGTTTACAGACGGTCCCCGCCTCGTGGGCACATCTGGCAAATCTGCCAACCAAACGAGGTCCGTCCGAATTTCCCTCGGACAGAATACAGGATACAGATGAATTTCTCCATTTACGTCCTTTAGTGAACTTGTTATGCTACGATAAGTCCACGCGGACCTATGCTTATAAACATGTCTAACTCCACTTCGGCTAGCGAGGTGGTACTAATTTTAGTTGCTTACAAGGGACCTTTAGTACCGGTTCTAGGAACCAACCGGTACTAAAGGGTTAGTTAGTGGTTAATTACGGTGGGAGAGGCCTTTAGTACCGGTTGGAGGCACCAACCGGGACTAAAGGTCCTTTTTCAGAGAAAAATAATGCCACCTACTGGGCTGACACGGCCTGGATACGACTAGAAACCCACTAATGGGCCAGGATCCAGGCCCGCAGCAGACCCAGAAGGCCCACAGGCAAGCAGTAACAGAGTAGGCCTAAAAGCCCGCGGTTGAGAGGAGCTCGAAGTGGTACGCGAGAAACTCCTTCTCAAGAAAGTGTCCCGTCTTGGCAACAAACGTTTTGCTGTCAGACTTGTTGTAGAAGGTGTACCCACAAGTTTCCTTGGGATAGCCCACAAAGATGCACTTATCCGCCTTGGATTCAAGTTTGTCAGGCTGTAGTTTCCTAACATAAGCCTCACAACCCCAAATCTTCAGGTGAGACAACTCAGGTGTAGTGCCATGCCATTCTTCAAATGGTGTTGTCTTTACGGATTTGGATGGTGCCCTATTAAGAATATGAAAGGCGGTTTCTAATGCATACCCCCAGAATGACACAGGCAAATCAGTATGAGACATCATCGATCGTACACTATCCAATAGGGTTCGATTACGTCGCTCAGCTACACCGTTTCTCTGAGGTGTGCCTGCCGGCGTAAGCTGTGGTACTATGCCAGAAGACTTCAGATGATTGCCAAACTCGTGACTCAAATACTCGCCACCTCGATCCGATCGAAGGTGCTTGATTTTCCTTCCGAGTTGATTTTCGACCTCATTCTGAAATTCCTTGAACTTTTCAAAGGTTTCAGACTTGTGTTTCATCAAGTAAATATACCCATATCTACTCAAGTCATCAGTAAAGGTCACGAAGTAACGAAGATCATTGCGAGTGGGGATGTTCATGGGTCCACATACATCTGTGTGTATGATCCCCAATAAGACATCCGCACGCTCCATCACACCATTGAATGGAGTCCTTGTCATTTTTCCCATGAGGCATTGTTCACATGTATCAAGGGATCCAAAATCCAATGAGTCAAGAAGTCCATCCTTATGGAGCTTCTCCATGCGTTTTACACCAATATGACCAAGTCGGCAATGCCACATCATCATGTGATCTTCATTATTCTTCAATCTTTTGGCCTCAATATTGTTAACGTGACTCACGTCACCATCGAGATTAAGTATGAATAAACCATGCGACTCCGGTGCGTGAACATAAAACATATCATCCTTATAAATCGAACAACCAATTGTATCGGATTTAAAAGAATAGTGGTCTTGTTTCAAGCAAGAACCACTCATGATGTTCACACTCAACGCGGGTACATAGTAACATTTATTCAGAACTAAAACCAATCCCGAAGGGAGACTAAGATGCTTCGTGCCGACCGCCAAGACTTCAATCTGGCAGCCATTCCCCACGCGCATCGTCACTTCATCCTTGACCAAGCGTCTCCTATTCCTTAGTCCCTGAATGGAATTAGAAATATGAGCGACAGATCCTGTATCAAATATCTAGGATGTGTTCCCAGCGCTTGTCAAGAGAAGATCAACAATATGTATATCAAATATACCTTCGTCTCTCTTGGCGACCTTGCCAGCCTTCTTGTCCTTTAGGTACTTGGGACAGTTGCGCTTCCAGTGACCTTCACCCTTGCAGTAGAAGCACTCTACTCCGAGTTTAGGCTTGGGTGCCTTGGGAGGAGCGGCAACTGACTTGCCATCCCTCCTGGGGCCACCTCTCCTGGCCTTCTCCCGTCTGCTTGACTTCTTGAAGTCAGTGGTCTTGTTGACCATGAAGACGGCGTGCTCCTTCTTGATTTCAACCTCAGCGCTCTTTAGCATGGCGAACAACTCAGAAGGGGTTTTGGTCATCCCCTGCATGTTGTAGTTCAGCACAAAGCCTTTGTAGCTAGGGGGAAGCGACTGCAACACCCTATCAACCGCAAGTTCATCTGGAATCTGACATTCCAGAGCATTTAAGTGCTGAACGTAGCCAGACATTTTGACCACGTTCTCAGTCACGCTGCCGTGCTCATCCATCTTTGCTGAGAAGAAGGCTTCAGAAGCCTCGTACCGTTCAGCCCTGGCTTGAGGTGCGAAGACCTCCTTGAGGTCGGTGATATTCTCATATGCACCCATCCTCTCAAAACGTTTCTGCAGCTCAGCCTCCATGGAGTAGAGCATGCCACTCTGGACAAGGTTGTAATCATCAGTCTTGGAGAGATAGACATTCTTCTCGTCCTGACTGGCATCATCTGCTGGTGCGTCACCTAACGCGTCCTCTAGTACGTATGCCATTTTGAGGGGAACGAGGAGAATCCTCAGGGTGCGGAACCAGTTGGTGAAGTTTGTCCCATCTGTTTTTAGCTTATCTTTCTCTAGGAATGATCCTAAGTTGAACGAGGGGCGAGGTGCTGCCATCTACAAGGTTGGATTCACAACGATACATATTTAGACTTTTGTTCATAATGTGGAGTTTCAATTTAATCTTAAAATTCTAGAAAGCTCCCACTTAGATAAACACCTCTCAATTTAACTAAGTGATTACACAATCCCAGCCCCCATACCTCCCCCGATATGTACGGCCCAGTATGCGAACCAGGTAGGCCTCTAAGACAATCACATCAGCCATGTGACTCGTGCTCGACCTTTCGGTCTTCTGTGTTCCAGGCCCGCATCTACATACGTCAAGCCTGCCAATCGAACCTTGATGTTAGCTGTTCAGCAAGGCCATATCTGCATATGCCAGGCTCGCCGAACCCAACCTCATGCGAACTCCGTTGAATATGTAGGACAACTCCGGTATGTACGGAGCATCAAGCCATATGGGAGAACCTTCCAGGTGGTGCCCATCAAAAGGGAGAACACAATGTTGGTATTGTGAGAGATGGTCCTGTTTCGTGCTACCGTCGATGTATCTAGCATACTAGCATAAAACAGGAAGTAAAACTTTAAATCATACAACCTATGATCCCCCTTCATGCAAAGCAAAGTTAGAACGTCTTTCTACTTTAGCTTGTGCAAGTTTTACGTGGCTGCTAGGGGTTTCGAGAGAGAGAACCGATTTCTATCCTGCGAAAAACAAGCCACAACACCGTCTCTTATTCGTCTCTATTACACCCCTGTCGGGGCCCTCCGTTGCAAACATCTTCGCATCGCTAATGCAGAGAGACAGACACCCCCCCAGCCACTTTATATGGTACAAGCCATATGTCAAGCGTGGAACCAGTCTCGCGTAAACGCGTAAGGTCGGTCGGGGGCCGCTTCATCAAACATTGCCGCAATGCTGAATGAGTACACGTGGGAGGGTAACGAATGAAGATTCGATGCCCACATCCTAGATGTGTTCTATCCGTACAATACATCTACGCATAGCTAGCTCTGATACCACTGTTAGGATACGGGGCAGAAAACACAAATTTTTCCACACCTACGGTACCCGAACCCAAGATCTATGCTATGGCGATGTAAAGTAACGGAGGGAATCGGTGTTCATACCTTTGAAGACCGAAAGCGGGAAACGTTCTTACGAACGTGGTTGGCGTAGACTCAGAACTACGACCTCCCTATCGTGTAGAAGACCACCACCGGCGAGAATGACTCCCGGTAAACCTCCAGCGATGAAGCAGCACCACAGGTGTAATGCCTCGAAGAGATTATACACGTACGGCACAATCGATGTTCCTCCCGGGCTCCGAACCAGGCGAGCAGCGGAAAGAAGACGGCTACGGATCCCGACTCCGGCAGAGCGACGGCCTGCCTTATGGTGGAGAACTCCAATCCTGGTGCAGACTCCAAACAAGGGGAGTCCACTCCCAGAAATGGAGAAGGAAGAAGAAGGAGATCAATTGTTGTATGGAAAAAGGGGGGTCTACCCCTCTATATAAAGGCCAAGGGGGGGTGTGATCCCTCTTCCCTCCCCCATGTGGGACTAAACCTCCAAGGGGGGAGGGGTGCGCCGGCCTAGGGGGGGTTGGGCCCCACCCCTTGGCGCCAAGCCCAAGGGGGGGAACCCCCTCCTCCCCTAATGGGCCTCTAAGGCCCATATAGCCTTTTTCCATTATTTTAATTATTTAATAAGTTTTAAATATTTAATTCAGATAATTAAATAATAAAAACATTATTAAAACAATTAAACTTTATTTTGAACTATTCAAAATGTCCGGAAACCATTCCGTCCTCCTCCGGAACTATTCCGGTGATTTCTCCTATTTCACCGATTGATCCCGTAACTGTCCTATGCATCGATTGCCCTTAAGTGTAACACCCTAACGGTCCGGAAAACAGCAGACATGGTCGAGACTCTTCTCATGGACCAATGACTAGTCAGTTGGACCTGGTTACAGTCCTTGACAGCCCCTGCGCTTCCATCGAATGAGCTTCGATCGCTTTTGGAAACCGTTAACGATACGACGTAATCCCTTTGTTCTGCGGTACCTTGTTTGTCCGAGGTTTGATCGTCGGTATCCCACATACCGTGTTCACATCTCGTTCACGACAAACAACTTCTCTCGTCCATGATCATTGCATCTCTTTGTGACCTAGTCACGTCCTTGCAAGGGTTGATGCAATATCACCGAGTGGGCCCAGAGTACCTGTCCTGTCACAAGGACTGACAAATCCCGCTTTGATCTATTAACATACTCATCAACCATCTATTTCGGAATACCCAAAGTGCTCCGTTATAGCCAGCATATTTCAGTCAGGCGGTGGGATACAAATCAAAGTCTCCTCATAGATCGTGATTACGTATGATCATTACGGTCTAAGGACTAAGCCATACGTTACAAAGTCATAGCAACGCTGAACTATGTGACTCGATCACATTGCATTACTTTAGGTGGGTGTCTGTCCATCACATCATTCCCCTAATGATATGACCTCATTGTCAATGGAATTAAGTGTCGCCATGATCAGGAAAGCTTGATCAATCAATTGCCCAATGAGATAGTTTACCCGAGTTAAACTACGGACCATGTTTTATACTACACCTGTATTAGTATTTCCAAGTAATACATTTATAGCACAGTATAAAACGTATTATGAACAAAACGGATATGTGACAAATATCTTTATTAATTTGTCTCTAGGGCACATATCCAACATCGAGGATCGTCTAGGGGTCTAGGTTCGTCGATGGGTCGAGGGGTCGAGGGTCGTCGAGGGGTCGATCTCTGGTCATCTATGGGTCGAAGATCATCGATGGGTCGAGGGTCGTCGAGGGGTAGAGGGGTCAAGTGGTTTTTCGGCTTATCCTCACGCTTTCCATCAGACATCAATTCCGCGGGTGTCTGGCTCCGGGCGTCATGTCACGTTTTCCATCAGACATCGGTTGCACGGGTGTATGGCTCAGGGCGCCATCTTAATTATATTGGTTTATTTTGCAGAAACTATGGACGATCATCCAAGAAACTTAGAAGAAGAAGACTTTTGGGGGGAAATCATCCACGAAGGACCGTTGTTAGTGCGCGACGTCGTCCGGGAAGGAGGTGATGTCTTATCGTTTCTGAACGACACAGATGGTCTGGAAGAAGAGGGTGAAGCAGGCTCCGGTGATCGGACAATGGAGACGGAAGGACCTTATGATGGCTCCGGTGAGCGAACGGAGGGAGGAGACGACGGCTCCGGTGAGCAAACGGAGAAAGGAGTTGTTGCAAAGTCCGGCGAGGCATATATATTAATTGATGCATTAATTGTTTTGGTATGTACACATTTAACTCTCTTCTTTCTTCTTTTCTAGCCCTCCGGATCCGGATCGAGCCAAACCTCGGTAACGAGACGAGGCCCGAAGAAAAAGTTACGCTCGGATGAAAGGTTCACGATCACCGGCATCAGTAGAGATGGCCAACCGATTGAACCCAGCCGGACCAAGCAAACATTTTCTGCTTAGTGCGGGGTTCTTGTTAGGGACATGATCCCGATCACCATCCACCAATGGAATAAGCCGAAGGACGGAGACCCTAAAGTGTCTTTTGTCACCGATAGACAGAAAGATGATCTTTGGACCGCGCTGAAGGCAAATTTCACCCTACCGGAAGAGGAGCATCCGGAAAAGCCAGTTATAGAGCAAAATTTCAAGGCTCATGCTCTTAAGAAGATGGTGGATCTATTCAGGAGGTGGAAGAATGAGTTGAAAACAACGTTTGTCGACAAAGATAAGACTCCAATATTCGAGGGTCGATTTGAGAAGATAAGAGAACAGTGGCCTGCATTTTTGGCCCACAAGACATCAGAGAAGAGTAAGAAGATGTCAGCGATAAACAAGCTAAATGCTGCAAATAAG
Source organism: Bromus sterilis (assembly GCA_950022295.1). Taxonomy (NCBI): domain Eukaryota; kingdom Viridiplantae; phylum Streptophyta; class Magnoliopsida; order Poales; family Poaceae; genus Bromus; species Bromus sterilis. Next base: position 236,386,826 of record OX465600.1, read on the forward strand.
AAGCATCACCATCACACGGGGTCAGGTGGATACCTCAAAGCCTGACCGTCGTGGGACAAGGCTGAAAAAGACCTTGTTGATAAAGGGATCGTACCAGAGACATTGAACTGGTCAGAGCGTGTAAGGAATTGGTTCTTCGGGGTTGGGGCAACCTTGCACCCTGAAACAGGGAACTGCGTTTGGACGAACGAACAATTGAACATACCGGTAAAAAAAAGCTTCGGGAATTATTCGCCGCATCGCGCGAAGGGACGTTCGTTCCCGACAGAGAAAACGACGAGCTCACAAAGGCCCTCGGGAATCCTGAGCACCCAGGACGAACACGAGGCACGCCAGGCTCCGTTCCGTGGAAGCATGGGTTTCCCGACGCAGGCAATTACAAAAGCAGGGAGAGGAAGAGGAAAAAGGAGCTCAGAGATATGTAGAAGCTTCATGCAAGAGTACAAGCACTAGAGGATATGCATCAAGCTGACGAAGCTACCCTAGAAGCTACCCCGCCATCTCAGCGTAGAAGCAGCGTGGCTTCCACCAAGCTCATTGCGCAACCTGATTTGACAGCTCCAAGGTACCCCGTGGATGAAATCACGGAGGCTCAAGTTTGCCACCTTAAGAAACCATTGCTACACTTAAAACCCAAGGTGGCTATCGGCCATGTTGCACCTCCTCGACCCAATGGAACTTTTCACTTTCGTCCGATTCCACAAGGCTATGCTGTTGTGATGGTCGATGAAATAGTGGAGGGATATGAGGAGATCGAGCTTGACTACCCTACCGGCGAAGATGGAACTCTCCTGGAGAATGCTCTGAGGACTTCATGTCTATGGCATAAAGAATTCATCAACCTTCCGAACTGGACGGCGCCTCCGCCTCCTCCTCCTCCGGTGAGTAAGGGCCCGCCTCCTCCTTTTCCTCCATCGAGTAAGGGCCCGCCTCCTCCTCCGGCGAGTGATCAGGGCACGCCTCCTCCTCCGGCGAGTAAGGGCCCGCCTCCTCCTCTGGCGAGTGATCAGGGCACGCCTACTTCTCTGCGTCCTCCTCCGGCGAGTGATCAGTGCACTCCTCCTTCTCCGCCTACGTTGGCGCGTCCGAGCAGCCTGCCGCCTCCTTCGCCTCGTCAGCAAGAGCATAAGAGAGTCGTCGCCGCTGCTCCGGCGCCTGATCTTAAACAACAAAGGAAAAGAGTCGTCATCGCTCCTGCGTCTAGCAGTACAACCAGTGGCGACAAGCGATACAAATATGGTCCATCATCTGTCAACCCTCTTGAGAAGTTACCATACGAGAAGATCTCGGAGGAAACCGTGAAGATCGTTCAAGCCGAAGATGCCTGTTTGAAAAATAAAAAACCACCTCCGCCTCCGAAGATAGATGAGGCGAGCTCAAAATAAAATTAATAAAAAAAAAGAAAATAGTGCATATTTTCTCTTATAACTTGCACAAAACTAAAGTAGAGGTTTTTTATATAAAAAAATATGTGAAGATAGAGTTGACACAATAAAAAAAATACCCTACATACCCAACTCTTCTTGGTTCAGGGTTATCCGTTTCCGAAGACTAGTAAAATAGGTGGATTCTGGAACCCCCAAGGATTCAAATATGGATATGAAAAATATAAGATTTCCGATCCTAGCAGGAAAAGGCAGGGAACAGATACCCAATAGGGTAGGATCCTTGGGAGGAACATTTGTTAATGGCCTTGATTCTCTATGCTCTTTTTTATGTGTTCTTAGTTCTATTGAACTTTTTCGATTCTTTTAAACAAGAATCTAATAAACTAGAATTGAATCAGTGGAAAAAAGGAGAGAGAGGAAAGTTTTAAATGGAGAGAATCGACTAATCAGAGACTTTTAGGATCTTCTTTACATCAGGTAAATCGGTCAGCCATGTCCGTTTTTTTCTTTAAGTTACGACTCTCTGCTTCTTACTTCTATCAAGCCAACCCAGGTCCCCCTCTAAGAGCCGTATATGAAAATTTCATCTCGTACGGCTCAAGCAGAAACAAAACACACAAATTTTCAACGAATATTAGAAAAAAGGTTCAAAACTTCATCATCCACTGAATTGGGTAGATTTTTCTTGAAGATATCAAATAAGAAAAATCCGAAATATATTCTTTGTGATGATAATGCCAAAAAATCTCAAGTTGGCACATCTTTCTTTCCCTTATCGAAAGCGAAGCGCACTTTGGATGCCCTGAAGCGACCAACACCGAATCCGCTGGATGACAACTGTGTCTGCACTCTGAAAAAGAAAGCGCAAGAAGCGCACCGGCTTGGAACCACTAAAACTGACAAAAGGAGAGAAAAACAAATTGCAATAGGGAAGACAATTCCCCAGCTCAGTGAACAGGCGAACAAATTGTGCCCCCCGCTGCAGGTGTCTAGCGATATCGTCGTCGCAAATCTGCCGGCCGGGATGGTGCCCGGTACCAATCCTGATGATTACTTGGCGTCCGGGATGGTGCCCGGTACCAACCCTGGTGATTACCTGCCCGACGATACACATTTTGATCCACTGGAGTTAGCGGACGAATACAAATATAAGTACGGGTATCCTCTCGTCACATCACCTATTGAACATCTACCAACAATGATGCGAAGATTACATCATTGGTACATGAACGCCTGCAAGAATTCTGAGTACGAAAATGTGATGGTTATGGTTAAAGAAAAGCAGGACCTCGTTGAACTTGACTTGTTGCCGGTTCCATTTGAGGATTTATTCCAGCTTTACAATCAAAGGGCCATCGATAAAGTAATCGTCACTTGCTACTGTCTGTAAGTACTACTCCCTCCGATCCATAATAAGTGTCGCTCATTTTGTACTAAGCTAGTACAAACTTTGTACTAGATGCGCGACACTTATTTTGGATCAGAGGGAGTACTTCTTTAATTAAGTCTTTATATATAGCTCAGCTCTTTCATTGCATGCACATATAATTCACTATATCATGCAGATTGAAGATCGTGGAATGCAAGCAAAGATAAATCTATAATATTGGGTTCATTAACCTAAATCTCTTTAATCATTTTGAGATTGCAAAATTTCCCAAACTAGCCGAGGCCAACTTGCTACAATCTTTGCTTCAACATCAAAACAAACAAAAAATAATCTGGCCTTACAACATCAAGTGAGTGTTACTGTGCATATTCAGTTTTCGTTATTTACTCGAGGTTATAGTAATGTAATTGATGAGTTATGCATATCACCGCCGCAACAACGCGTGCCCTGTGCGGCGGCTCAATCTGCCTAAATTTACCCACTGCATGTGTTAGCTTTTTCAAATCTAAATTTTCTAAAAGATTTATCTCGTAAACCGTTAATCCGATTGATGATCCGTTTTCACCAGTAGATTTGTCGTGACGAGATCTTCGAAACAAAATCTCATATTGATATGTTTCGATGAAAAAATTTCGTCGCCGTCAGTTGCCACATTAGGTCACCTTAGTTGTCATTTTTACCGTGACTGTTGCCACAAATTTTTGTACATAGTTGCTGGAGGAATAATTTTGTATACTTAAGCTTAGGATACAACCCGATAAAATAAAATGATAACTCAAACTGATAAAACTGGCAAAACAATAAACCATCATGTCAATTAAATGTAAAGAATACGACAACCGAACATAAGTAAACCTGTAATAAATTGTTCAAGCACAACAAGTTATTATGACATTTGGGTATAAATAACATGACAAGTATTGGTGTTTTTTTAGGTGATTCCAAAGAGAAACATATACAAATATTTAATTATGTATGTTAGTGTACAATATTTTTACAACCAAGTGATCTAATCTGGCAACTATATGAATAATTATCAGGTAAGTAGAACAATAATATGGCAAGTATTGATGAAAAAAATATTTAAAAACCAAGTTGATATAATCTGGTAACTATATGAATAATTGTCAGGTAAGTAGAACATTTTATATGGCAAGTGCTGATGAAAAAAAATTTAACAACCAAATTGGTATAATCTGGGAACTATATGAATAATTATCAGGTAAATAGAACAGTAATGTGGCAAGTACTCATGAAAAAAAAAGTTTGTCAAAACATGTTGACATGGGATCTAGTTTCGAAGATCTCATCGCGAGGAAACTACCGGTACGAACGGATCGTCAATTGAATTAACAGCTTAAAAGATAAAACTTTTTAAAAATTCAAGATTAGAAAAGCTAGCACTTTTATTATCAAAGAGAGATGAGTAGTAGCAGTCGTTGCATTAGGAAACTAAAGTGCATGCATGTGCTGCTATTGCTGAGACTGTCAGCTCGTATAATTGTTGTAGTAGGAGCCACCGCACCATACAAGCTTATATGCGGCGCCGCTCTCTAGTCAAGTCCTTATTTTGCATATGTAAGCATTGTTCCCTTCTTTTGAAGTGTTTAGCGATGGAGGAAGCCTTGTGCTTTGAGTGTTTAACTTTAACAAATTGATTGTCATAAAATGAAAGAGCCTCACAAGTTTATTTTTATTTGTCAATAATTTGCTAAAATAATGGATGGATGGATGGATGGCTTCAAGTGTATCTCGAAGGAGGATGAGTTGATGATTGAGTGGCTGAGGCAGGGCTCCTGTGTTCCTAATGAAGAGTACGAAATGAGCTATTGGATTCGGCAACGTGTCCTGGACCTTGCAATGTTCCAAGGGGATTGGTGTGTCCATGCTGACGCGCTCCTCCTGGTATGTGTATGCCTTCCTTTCACAAAAGAGAAATGTAGGGTGCATATGCAAAGTAATTTTCACTTGAATTTGGTATTTTTTGTGCACATCGACCGCAAAACCAATCATATGTAAAGGGTATCATAAAGGAGGCTCATCCTATGTTGGACAATGCACGGCTTGGCTCTTCAAACCCCACACATTCCAACAAAATCCGTGCATATATGGCTTAGCATTTCTAAGTGGCGAATTGATTGAATATCAATCGAAAATGCTGGAGGTCAGCGGTGAAATGGAGGTTGGTGATGTCTCTACAGTGGAAATAAACCAATCTACACGGTATGTTCTGAATATAAAATGCTCTTGTTTCCTACTGAACACTTATTAATGGATAGTATCTTGTGAAAATTCAGATACATGATCATTCATAAAGACATATATTAATATCATTGTTGCTTCCTATGTATATCTAGGGACACTGAAAATGCTATCTTTGGAACGAACAAGATCCAGAAACAGTCCACATCCAAGATCAACACAAACGAGGGACCAGAGGTAGGAAATACTGACAAGGAGAAAAGTACTGGTGTCTCGTTTTATGTCATCGTGAAGTTTCGTTTCATGATGGCATTCATTAATTCTCCTCTCCCTTTCAAGCAGAACATCAAATGTTTGGTTGGCATATGCTTCTCGGCCCGAAGAGAAAGGTGTGTATTGATATGTGGAAAGCTTGCTTTGTGATATTCATTTGTGTTGGAGCAGACTCTGATTGTTTCATTTCAAGCAGAAGATTACACAATAGCTATTTCTTGACCTGATGTGGAGGTGGAGGACTGTGCACACCCCGGTCGTTATATGAACAATGACATTTGATTGTCACCCTGGTTGTTTCATGCTATTCAATCACTGCAGCAGCAAAGTAGAAGAATGCTGCAAGCATGGGTGGCGTGATCAAGTCTGATGGACAACCGATGATGAAGATGATGACAAATAAGTGTAGACAACGCTGCAACAAGGGTCATGCACAGATCTGTCTTTCAAGGTTCATACATTCATGGATCACTCCCTCCCGAACAGATTGAACTCCATTTTTCTTTTTGTTCGTTTTGAGAGAGGAATCTCCAATCGTGGCCCCAACAGTTAATCTGAAAGGCAACACCGGCGGATAATTCTAAATACACCATCGATGGAATTGTTACAGTATTTCTCGCAACGGGATACAGGATCAGGCAAAACCGGGGCCAACACATCCAACAACCAACTCTCATCTTCTCTTCAGCCCCCCCTTGGCAAAATTGGCGTTAGAAGCTGCCTTGCCAAAAAAAACCTCCCCTGCAATAGTCTGATTAATTTCCGCCGCGCATGTGAATCAGCGTTATTCATCTCCAGGTGTCAGTTTGACGCTCCTCAAGACCAGAAATAATGCAACTCCTCAGCATGAACAGGTCATTAATAAGAGCAGAAGCTAGCCCCCGTCAGTCTGAACAGAAGTTGAGCAGTGATGAGAATTCACATAACAAACTACCCCATGACCGGTAGACATAGTCATCATGGCGTGCTGTCGGGGTGCAATCTGAAACACCAGATACTCAAGGAGGATCTGGAAGCAATTGCTCTCTCAGCATCGATTTTGCACGATGTGAAATGTTTGTTTCCCAGAAGAACAACATTTGCACATAAGCATAAGAATCCTTTTGAAAATCAGCAGCCCTGCAAGAACGAGATAAATGAGAATTTCTTAATAACTCTTCATCTTCAATGAGAAGTTGAGACAAATTAATGCAACTACAATTGAGTATTGCCATGATGGGTCTTTTATTACCACTCGAAGGTCACGGCTTAATATGCCAAGGCACATGCAACACATATAATATCAAGCTACAGGCTGCATTCTTGGTATACTTGTGGCATCCTAATTCAATAATACATAAAGCATCACCGTCCCCACGGCCAAATTTGCGTGTGAGCAGCTTTAAGACTCTTTAGCAGTACATGGAATCTACTACGTATATCACTATGCTCCCTAGGATTAAAGGCCTCTTATTCAATTGAGGTCTCAATTTGAGACTGAGTGTACGATTTTTACCAAGTCTTCACGTTGGGCGGGTCCCAGTGGTGAGGTGTTCGATATTTTTTTAGTAATAATATCACGATGCATTCTAATTTTAAATGTCTCACATTCAATTGAAGTTTCACATTTTGAATTAGTGTGACAATTTTGATTTCGTTATACCCCTTGGCTATGTGTGTGAACATCAATATTTTTTTATTAAATTTCTCAGATCTTTTTTTCTTTAAGTTGGAATGTGCAACACACGAGCATCGCCTACATGTATCTTTTCTAGAAAAAAATGTACTCCCTCCGACCCATATTAATGGGCACACACTTAGTACAACTCTAGTACAAAGTTGTACTAAGTGTGTGCCCATTAATATGGATCGGAGGTAGTACGTCAATTTTGAAATGATTTGTACGCACATTTTAGATTGGATTTTTCGTTATAGTACAAAATTATCGACTTCATGATCGAACGATTCATCCCATGCACAAATGTCGACCCAACAACTTTCAAGCTCGACATGCGTAACAAGTTGATATTCTACTTCAACGCTAGACCTGAACACAATTATTTGTTGCTTTAGGGGACCAATTTATCTCTAACTTCACCAATTAAGCTCCCTAATTTTGAAGCCCCAACATTCAGCTGAGGTCTCAATTTGAAATTGGGTACATGATTTTGACTTACGTTGCTCTAGGCTTTATGATGGAATCTCCCAATGGATGATTCCCCTTGGTAAATGACTTGATGGTATGGGCTTTGGTTGGCAAAGCGCCACCTATGACACGTTTGGCACTAATATAACACACGCGGCCAACAACAATGATAACTCTGTCACGTATGTGTACTCATTAAAAGATGTTTCAAACCCCATGGCCATGAAAATCCACCCAAACACCACATTAAAAAAACACTCCCTTGTTTCCCCAACAGGCCAAACCAATTAACATGCAAATAATTTTCATACTTAAAAATATTAGCACATAAAAATAAAACATATCAACTAAAGAATATAAGCGGCACAGCGAAGCGTGCATTGCTCTTCTAGTTATAGGAATGTTGCACCTGATGTTACATGTTTACTGAGCACTACTAGAAATTTCTGGCTACCCTTTGTTTCAAACTAAATTTCGTTAGAAGTTTGCTATGGCGCCAGAGATTCATTCCCTGTCTTTATATGCCTTTCACACAAGTCCCACTGCCCTCTCAGGCCTTGTTTGGCACACAGGGTTTTGGGAGGTTTTTAGAGGATTTTCCCTCTTGGGCTTAAAAGCCCCTAAAATCCTCCGAAGCGCGTTTGGTGAACAGGGCCGATACCGGGCCAGCCCCAAAATTCCTCTTCGTTCCCCTTCATTCCACGGGGTTTTCACGCATCGAGGGTTACCTCGCGGTTCGCCCCTAGCTCGCTCGACGCGAGGCGTCAGGAAGAAAGGAGCCGTCGCCGCCGCCAGCCGCCTGCACGCCGACGTCTCCCACCAGCCGCCGCGAGGATTCTAAGGTATATCTCTGCCGCCACCTTCCCTTCCCTCTCCTACTCTTCCCTAGGGTTTCTTCTCTCCCCGGATCTTGGGTGTGAGGTGCACTTATAGGATGGGTTCGGCGGTGCTTTTCTAGGTTTAGATAAGCCCTCACAGTCGTGGGTACGCGGCGCCATCGCTCGCCGGCGGTGGGTGGATCAGCGGATGCGCTCACGGCGACTTGAGAAATTTCGTTGATAAGCCACCGGGGTATTGGCCTGCACAATCATGCGTATAAATCTTGTTTATTTTCCAGTTGTTGGAGAGTTGTAGTACATGAAGGCAAGCAACAAGGACGAGTTCCTTTTTCTTAGACGACTAAAAACAAATTATTGAGTCAGTCGTTAAAAAAGGCAGAAGATGTGTACTTGAGATGTAGCCTGAAGCTATGCATCTTAGTGATTGGCTGCTACATGTGTCTGTTATCATATTTTATCATACAATTGCTTAAAATATTTTTTGATATATGAGAATGATTGCGAACTGAATATAAACTGGTTATTTGACATGCATGACAGGGTTTCTAGATTTTTATCCTCCACGACGCAGGTTCTTTGGCAAGCTGGCCTTTTCTCCGGTACTTATCTCCACCATATTGCTTGCTAAACCTATAAACTAGTACGCCCAGAGTATCTGATGGCTTGCCATTATCAAGTGTCAATTTTATTATTGCTCACTTTGCTTATGTTATGCATCTTGTTATAGGTACCTGCTCCTTGGAACCTTGTAGGAGTGGACGACCTGCCGCCCTCGTGGGACCCTGTTGCAACGCCGAAGTTTGGTATATTATGCTGTCATTCTTGTCTATTTCTTCACTTGAACATGCTCTTCTTGTAGTCTTCTTTTTTTATTATGAAAACTGCATCCATGTTGTAATCTGATTGTTTCTTAATTGCTTAGTTTCTAAATGAATTCGCGGAGCCTTGAGAGAATTAGGAAAAGGAGAGAAGAGGATGAAGATGAGATGGTCTTCTTTATTTGGCCAGTAATGCACCAGATCCTTAGTAGACTTGACAAAAATCAGCGACATAGTTCCGTCCTTTATGGCAAGAGGCGTGTTAATGAAATCCTTCAAGGTCATGTCAAGAATTGCCTCGTAGCTTTTAGGATGGAGCCGCATATCTTTAGATCGTTGGCATCATATATTAGAAGGGAAAATTTGATGAAGGACAAGACAATAAAGGTGGAGGAGAAGTTAGGCTTTTTCCTGTACATGTTGTCTCACAATGCGTCTTTTGAAGATCTTCAGCTAGAATACCAACATAGTGGGTGGACCTTCCATGAATACATCAAGTCATTCTTTGACATCGTCCCCGCTCTGTCTTGTCGATTTCTAAAGCATCAAAGCATCGATGAACCTCATCCTAAGATTGCTGGAGATCCAAGATTCTTCCCATACTTTGAGGTTTTCACCTTGACAATTTCACTTCTTCTCTTATCTATATCTTCAAATTTTGGATATTGACTGGCAATCAATCTATTCGCAGAATTGCATAGGCGCCATCGATGGAACTCATGTTCCTATGACTGTAACACCTGATAAAGCTGCCCCTTTCCGCAATAGGAAGGGTACTCTTAGCCAGAATGTTATGGTCGCATGTGACTTTGATCTGAACTTCACATTCATCTCATGTGGTTGGGAGGGGTCGGCTACAGATGCTAGAGTGCTCCAGTCTGCCCTGAATCGCGGCTTCAAAGTACCCGAAGGAAAGTTCTATTTGGTTGATGGTGGTTATGCAAATACCACATCATTCCTTGCACCATATCGGGGTGTCCGGTATCACCTCAAGGAGTTTGGTCATGGGCACCATCGACCACAGAACTACAAGGAGCTATTCAATCATCGGCATGCCGTGTTGCGCAACCATGTGGAAAGGGCCATAGGAATTCTTAAGAAGTGTTTCCCAACTCTTCGTGTTGGTACATTCCATCAAATAAAAAACCAAGTCAAGATCCCAGCAGCTACTGCAGTCTTTCATAATATCATCAAGATGCATAATGGCGATGAAAATTGGCTTGATAATCAACCCAATAACATACCTCCCACAGATTTTGTTGACCTTCCGGATGGTGATGATCAACAGCAGGGTAACCACCAAGAGAATAACATCCCAGGCGACAACTTGAGGGACCAGATTGCTAGGAGGATGTGGGATAATTTTCAAACTTGACTCGCTAGTAACTTGTAGTAATGAACTCTTGTTATGTTCTTGTTGTTGTAATAAACTATTTTGTTATGTTCATCATGTAATAAACTCTTTTGTTTATGTTCTTCTTGTAATAAACTCTTTTGTTTATTGCCTTTGTTTATGATGAAATAACGAGCTCTTTGTTATCTTACATGTTCATCATGTAAGATATGTATGCTAAAGGCTCTCCTAAGTTCAACTTGATGCAAAGGAAAGCTTTGCAAAAGAAACCTTCACCAAAGGCAATGAAAAGGGTTGCTTCACCAAAAGGTATTTTCCATGTTACATATCTTTTTCATCAAAAGTTCAACTTGTATTTTCAGAAACATATCTTTTTCATCTGCACTTCTCTAATATTTGTGCTTATGTAGTTGACAAGCCAAGGGCCCAGTGGAACAGAGGACTTGAGAAGTCGTTGGTTGATTTGCTTCATGAGCATGATGATCCCTGTTCTAGAGGCGACAATGGTTGGGGAAGTGAAACATGGAATCAGATGGTTAAGCTATTCAATGCTCGGAATGGTGTGAACTTTACCAAGGGGCAGATTCAAGAGAAAGAGAAAGAAATGAAAAGGGACTACAGGGCTCTAAAGGAGGCTCGAAGACAAAGTGGTGTTAGTTGGGATGATGCCAGATGCACGATAATTGCTGATGAAAACCTTTGGAAAAACATGATGATAGTAAGTTATTTTACCAAGATTGCAACTTCAGTTCCATGCTTGAACCTACTATTACTCGGGTACTAATTATTTCACTCTTCTTGTTTGTAGACATGGAAAAGAATCGGGAAATTCAGGAGAGGGTCTTTCCCCCTATATGAGAGGCTAGGAGACTTGTATGATGGTAAATTTTCCAGAAATATTTGTTCTCAAGCTTTTTCGTTCTGAATGTAATGCTTCACCGGATACCTGAACTATATGTTTTGTGCAGGCCATACAGCTGAAGGTAATTACAACTTTACATCATCTGAACCATCACAAGTACCAGATATTACACAAGTTGAAGATGGCGTCGAAGAAGAGGAGGCGGAAGAGGTAGATGCTGATGAATTACAGATCCTGGAAGGAGGAGATATTGCTAGCGCTAGAGTGCATGAAAATAGAGTCGCCGCTGCTGATCCTGGAGGAACTGGTGAACAACTTGGTGAAAAGAGGGTTCCTACTGCTGGTGCTGCTGCAAAAACGAAGCCTCGAAAGGAGGCAAAGAAGCCAAAGAAGACTGGAGATGCGATGGTGGAAGTGATGCAGCAGTACGTCAATATAAAGAAGAAACAAGCGGAGGATGAAGTCGCCCTGCTAACAAAAGAGAGTGCTGGATCAACAAATGTACAAGAATTCTCCATTAGCAAGTGCATTTCTCTAGTGCACAAGATGGAAGGCATCGCACGCCATGAGAGAGCCAGAGCATACAAGGTGTTCAAAAATGTTGAGAACCGTGAAACATTTATCACTTCCGCTGGTGAGGATGAAGCGAGTGCGGTAGAGTGGCTTCGGAGCGAAATGGATGAGTTGCCTACCTAAAAGAGGTAAACTTTCTTGGAACCGTAGTAGCTTTGTTAACAGTTTATTTACTTGTTAGCAGTAGCTTGGTGTACATTCAAGTCTAGCAGCCCTTGCTCTGTGCATTCATGTTATGCAGCCCTTGTTGTAATTAAGCTAGTTGCTCTTGAATTAGAGAGACCTAGGCTATGTACAGTATGTTTTGGTTCTGAATAATCCTTGCTAGTAGACGGGTTACAAATATTTACTACTTTACAAATTGAAATATCACATGCACATCTCTTACTGCCAAAGTTTGTCCAAGTTCAGAAGTACACCCTCATTCATTACTGTGCTTTTGGCCGCCTTCACAACTATGGCTTGTAACTTTCGAAGTTCAGGTTGTAATAAACTACTTCCTGAAAATTGTCTTCAGTCTTTCTTACTCTGTTAATTTTGGTTGCAGAAGCATGGCGGCACAGCAGCGTGACTAGAAGGTGTGGCCGTACATGCTGCTTCCATACTCGACTTAGTCAAATTCATGCGTCTGTTGTGACTGTTAATTTTTGATAAACTGTTATGCTGAACTACTAGCATGATCACTTTCATTAGCCCAGATGAGATTCCTGTTTTATTTGATTCAAAGTTGTGCAAAAATTGTGGTGGTGTTGCTGTGATGAGCTGATGTGATGGACTACTATCATGATTTTCTTTATTTAGCCCAGATGAGAAATGATTTTAACTGCTTGATAAAAACTGTTGTGTTGCTATTGTTGTTGGTGTGATAAAAACTACATTTTTATTCTGTTGTGTACCCATGGCTACGCCCAGCCAAACAACAAATTTACGTGCTAGGGAATATTGGGGCTGGGCGTGGGAGGGAATGTAGTGGATTGAAGGGGATTGGTGAAGGGGAGGGATTCACCAAATCCCCCAAAATCCCCAGCCCCTTTGGGGCTTAAAAACCTCCTGTGCCAAACAAGGCCTCAAAGTCTCAACGCAAGTTTAGCTTAGCTCGTACCCCGGTAGCTATCATCTGAACTGAACCTGAATTCATGTTGCACTGCCATCAGCTAAAAACTTAGTGAAATGCAATCTGAATTTTTGACAAGGGACTTTCAGTAAACAGTGAACTGAATTCGGCCTAATAATTAAGTTTGCTTTGAGAGGGCACGGACAAGAGAGAGATTTCTACTGATTTTTTGCGAAGTGTTGCTGCTTAAGTGCTTATAGAGAGAAAGAGAGATAGTTTTTGTGAAGTGTTGCTACTTATACAAAGAAATAGAGAGTTTGAGAGATATGTAGATTGTTGACTGATTGTATTGCTTCTATTTGTATATTCTTTTTACTGTTGATTTCATGTGCGGATTGTTGTGATGGAAAACTAGCAATTGAAGATGTAGCCGGGTCAGTTTCAAATGATAGTCATAGGACATTGTTGCTGTGCAGCTTGATAGCTAAGCTGTAGGAACTTCAATATCCTAGGAGCTTTAATCCCGATTTCTCTAGTAGTTTACACTGGGACAGACAGCAAACTTTAATCATGATTTCTCTAGGAGCTTGGCCTGGCCTCTAGATTGTAAGCTCACTTGCCTGTTCTTATGAATCATCTCTGATCTACTCTTTCCCTTTTTCTTGAAGATTATTTATTTCAATATCCACCTGGAAGGAAGTAGGAAATTAGGGAGGCTGATTTACCCTCATTCTGTTTTCCTGAAGGTGTAAAGGTTAGATAAAAATTAATTGTAGCAAAAGATGCAGCTGTTGTGGTGAGCTTCAGACATCAGCAGCATCAGCATGCCTGCAACCTCTTATTACCATGACATGCCATATATCCATATCCCATATTTTGTTCATTTGAGTATTTCTTTGTATAAGGATAGTACTCATGAGAATATCTTGTACCAAAAAAGATAGATAGGGGGAAATCCACCCAATTGACAGAGTTAAAATCTTTTAAAAGTAAGTTTGGGGTGGGCTGATTGTCTGCATATGCATGTGCAGTGCTGACAATAAGATTTGAATTCCCAGTAATCTCAGTGATGTAAATGTTTTTGCATCTAAACCTTCTATGTAAATAGAGACAGGCAGCCCACTTTATATTGGCTATCAGATTTATTTTACTGAATTTCCATGTTTGGCTATCTTATTCACTTGGAACCCAAATTTGATTACACTGAAACATCATAATGCAGGACGCCTCTCTATCATAATGCAGGACACCTCTCTGTCAACTACGAGGTGGAACTAAAAGTGAAGGGCGACACCCCATCTGAAGATAAACTCTTGAGCCTTCTGCTCATCGAGGACAAGTGCTACTTATATGCAACAACCTGCGAACAACAACAACAACAACAACAAAGTCTGTCAGTCCCAAACAAGTTGGGGTAGGCTAGAGCTGAAACCCAAAAGATATCGTAACCCAAACATGCATAATTTGCTGGTTCTCCCTCAACCTACAACTCTGAAATTTTTTATTCGAATTATGGAGCCCCCAATTTCATTCAACATGAAACTGGTAATCATCAGCCTTGTGCTTTTGGGCTTTATATTCTGTGTCTTCACGCTGGTGATCAGAGGCTTATGCTAAAATAGTGAAAATTGATGTAACCCGGTGGCTCAACATTTGGCCAACATCAACCTGCGTCACTGTCATTGTCCAGTAAGATTGTGTGACTGAGAGTGAGATGTCACTTAATACTCCAAAAGCCCCGGGTCGTCTCGCTGCCGGGGCATTACCGTGTGGCCCTGCCTGCCGACGTCAGAAGAGAGAGAGAGAGAGAGAGAGAGAGAGAGAGAGAGAGAGAGTGGCGGCCGGGGACTTGCCCAAATCCCGCACCAGAGTGGGTGGCTGCCGCGGGCGCGAGGAAGCAGCCGGGGACGCAAGCAAGGCGGCGAAGCCCAGCCGGTCGAGGAGGAGGCACCCGTCGAGGTGGTCAAGGCCGGGGAGGAGCTCGCCTCCGTACGGGCGGCGCAGGTGGGCAGAGGCGACGGGTGCGTGGCGGCGCAAGTAGGCCTTGGTCGCGTGCAGGTGGGCGGCTGCCGATGGTGGCTGGGGCTGGGCCCGACGGCGACTGCCGACGGTGGCTGCAGGCGGGCTATGGGGGAAGGAGGAAGAAGGAGAGGGGGTTATTTGTATGAGGTTTAAAAGTGTGAGGTTTTTTTTTTTTGCAAAAGTAGAAGTGAACTGCACATCCAACAATCTTTTCGGGGTGGAGGGAGTACAACCAAAAATAAAATGGAACTAGTCCTAGAAGTACATGAAATCCACTTTTTATTAGCTTGCAGTCTTTCCTCTCCAGTATTTGCAAATTAAAAGCAGCTATAAAATTTTGCATGAGAGTTCATCCCTTTAAGTAGAGAGGTCATAGAAATATGCAAAGAGCTAGAAGAAACATACTAATTTCTTCTGCAACGATTTTCAGATGGAAATGCGCAAATCGATATCATTCTCATGCCAATATGAAGCAATGGGCGCCGAGAAGTTCCAAGTGATTCATCTGGAAATAAGATTTAACAATTATGCTTGGCTCAGTAAGAAAACAGAGCAGGACAAATGATATATCATCAAAACAGAGTGTGAGGAGCGGTTATGGATAGTGATGTTGGGCTACTACACCTTAGCAACGATGAGACTGTTGTGAGCCTTCATTGCAGGAGGAGGGCATCTTTCATGTACCAAATAGCATGCAGATACCAAACTGCAACTCACACATTGACAACTCGGGTATCTATTTCAGGCTCTGTGGTACGATTAGAACCACAATCCAACTGAACATTTCTGATGTGACATTTGTTCATCAAATGTCCTGCCTCACTGAATCGGCCCATTTTAGTAAGTGCAAAAACAATTGGCCAGTATGATTGATGATGATCGGTCACACTATAGCCACTAGACTCAATTGCAGCTAGAATTTCTTTGGCATCATCAACCCTTCTTTCATCACACAAAGCTTTAATCAGGATGTTGTATGTGTAACTGTCTGGAACAACACCTACTCTCAGCATGGCATTAAAAATACTACGAGCTTTATCTACTTTCCTCATTCTGCAAAAACTCAAAATGGGAGCATTGAAGGAATATGCATCAGGAGTAATGCCATCTATTTTCATTTTATTAAGAAGATCAATGGCCTTGTTAACGTGCCCTACTGAACAAAACGCCCGCATTAATACATTGTAAGTATGAGCATTTGGTCTAACACCCCACTCTGCCATCTCACTGAAGCAATCAAATGCATCATCGATTTGATGGGCGTGGCATAGCCCGTCAATGAGGGAGGTAAAAGTAATGATATCTGGCATGAACCCATGCTCCATAAGCATCTTAAGAACAGCCTTGGCATTATGTACATCCCCTAACTTTGAGTAACCACTTATCAGTACATTAAAGGTAACAAGGTTTGGAAGGAAACCTTTCTCTCGCATCTGTTTTATAATCTCCACTGCCCTATCCAGTGCACCTGCCTTGACAAAGCAATCTATCACCATGTTATAAGATGCTACACTAGACAAGAGCCCATCCGAAACCATGCGCACTAAATAGTGATTTGCCTTTGAAGCACTTTTGCAGTCCAGTAAAGATTTGATGATCGTGATATAGACATTAAATCCAGGACTCCCACCTTTCTTTACGAAATCATCAAGGAACTGACACAAATCACTCAACTCCAGGAACTTCATGGCACAGGAGACCACGATGCTAAACATTGCATTGTCGAGGAGATGACCCCTAGTTTCCATCTTCTTCATGACCTCAACAACCTCTTTGGCCATCTCGTTCTTTGATAAGCAATAAAGCATAGCATGCCACGCGCTTGGGTGCGGTGGAGGCTCGCATCCTAGCCACTCACTCAGCATCTCATATGCCTTGTGTCTCCCCAAGCACCGGAACGCACCATGAACCAAAGTCCTGTACGAGGCCTCATTCGGCGACACACCCTTCTCCTTCATCGTATTGAACACACGAACCGCATCCTCTGACCTGCCAGCATTGCAGAACCCATCAACAAGCATGGTGTATGTGAACACATTCGGCTTGATCCCAGCGCCCTCCATCTGCCTCACCAGCCGCAGCGCCTCATCGATGATCCCACGGCGGCAGACCCCGTGGACGAGGGTGTTGTATGTGAAGCAGTCCGGCTGGCACCCATCAGCGGGCATCTGCTGGAACCTGAGGTACGCCGTGTCGACGGCGCCGGCACGCACAGACGCGGCAATCAGCGCGTTGTACACTGCGGTGCTGGGGCTCAGCCCGAGGCGCGGCATTTGCACGAACACCTCGTGCGCGTACTGCGCGAGGCCCAGCCTGCCCCAGCTTGCGATCATGGAGCAGAGCAGCTCCTCGGAGACCTCGCAGCCGCAGCCCCTGACCTCCGCCACCAGCGCCGCGGACAGCACCAGCGGGCCGCGCCGCCACAGGGCGTCCTCCAGGGCCCGCCGCACCGAGGCGTCGCGCGCGAAGTGGGTCCCGAACCGCGACGCCCAGACGTAGAGGCGGACGCAGAGGCGGGGCTCGAGGGGCACGGCGGCGTGCAGCACGCGGACCACGAAGCGCGGGCCCAGGCGCGGAAGCGCGGTGGCGAACTCCGAGTTGAGCCGCGAGAACCAGTCCTTCTCGGCCAGGATCGACGCCGCGCGGGCAGGGGTCGGGTCGGCGGGTTCGGGCCGACTCCGGCCGGAGTTGGTGGAGAGGTTGGATCCCGGCGGGTTGCGGGGTGGGAGATTGGTGCGGCGGTGCAGGAGGAGATCGGGGCGGCTCCTGCCTGCCATCGCCATCAGGTTCGATTGGGCGGCGGAAGAAATTCAGACAAATGTTTTGAGGAGTGGTGTGGTGTCTCTCCTGTCCATGTCAAGTGGGAGGGTTTACAGGGTTTATTGGAGTACCATTCTGAAATCAATTCAAGGATGCAAATTCAGTTTCAACCTAAGTTTTTCAAATTTGGTAAGCGGAAGTTTAAAATCCTGGGCTCTAAGCGTTTGGAGCAACATATACCAAATATTGAGTTTGCAAGTTCAACTTTGGATTTTCAAAACCGGGAGGAATTGGGCCAGTCCGAACTTGATGGGCATCACGATTGAAGGTTCTCTTTTCACGATTCTTCTTCACCTACTTTTGTAGTGCGCAATCCCACTTACTTTGGTGAACACCGATTTAATAACATTTTCTTTATTTTTTACGATGCACTCATAGGTTTTTTTTTATAAAAATCAAATAATCATCGATCAAAAAATCCTGCAGCCTCAGTCGATTCACTAACATAACCACACACACAAATGTCAGTCTTCTCGTCTGTTAATTTTATAACACTAGATTTATTTCTTTAAGATTAAGCAAGTCTATATTATTTAGAGAAATAGATAGGGATTGATGTAGGAGAAGAATTATTTAGCGATAAATTGAAATGACAATACCGCTTAATGTACAAAAATATTTTAAAGGTATTTGTGACATAATTGATGCTAAACAAAATGATGGACTAACAATATCAAAGATGCTGGTGAGTGTGCACTCAGCTTCAATTTGCCCAAGTCAGTATCTACAGAATAGATTCTGAACTGCACTTGTTCATTTGCAGGGAAATTATAGTGTCCAATTGAGTGAGAAAACCCATCATCAGCTTCAAAGAGTCAAAAACACATATAACAGCACGTCTGCATGCATCAAACTTCTAATATCATCATTTAGAATGTCATGGAGCATGAGCAATGGAGTTCAAATCATATCACCTTTCAAACATCACATTGTAACAAACTCGACCAAAAAAAAAATCTAGGACAAAGGTCCCCAGACTTTGCACTAAATCCATTACATCACATATGTACTGGCACCATGACCAGCTAAGCTCCCTAACACTTGCGACAAGTAAGGTAAAACAAGAGTATCATCATGACTATTTATAACATTTTTTTTCCCACCCACCTCTGCCGATCGCTGAGTAACATTTTTTTATTTGATATACTGCGACATCCATTTGAACCCTTCACCGTAGCCCATCTTGCGGACAATGCTGCACATGAAGACCTCCAGGGGGCGGACGTTGGACTCGCTGAGGCTCACCTTGCCCTTGCCGGTTGTGAAGTTGCTCAGCCCCAAGTGGTAGCGGAGCTCTTCCTCTGAGGCAGCATAGGGGATGTCGATCTTGTTGCCCAGGATTAGGAAGGGGACAGTGGCCAGTGAATCATCTGAGAGGAGCGCGTCCAGCTCCTTCTTGGATTCGGCAAACCTCTCCTTGTCATACGCGTCCACGAGGTACACCACAGCATCAACCTGACCACACAACAATCAGAACATCAAACAGATGGAATAAGTAGTTGTTGCCACAACAGAACTCAGAATCACAGAAGTACATTACAAAGTCGGAACACCATCTTTCGCAAAAAAAAGTCAGAACATCATCAGGATTAACAGGGGTCGCTATGCATGCAGACAATGGGAGTACATGCATAATGCACCAATATCGATGATTAAGCAATTAAGCGTTCTTGGCTGCAACGTGCAATTCAAGAGGTCAGTGCACAGTATAAAAAAAACACAAGGAAAAGGATAATTATTGTACAATCAGGTTGACTGCTGAGTTGATCTGATGTGTACGTATCCATTTGCAGTTCATATAGTTCGTAGCTTCCTCTTTATAATCCTGTCACTATCCAAGTGCCCACCCACCCCCCCACCCCCCGTTCCACCAAACTCCTAATATTTTTGGTTTGGGAAAGTTAATCACACAGAATCTCATAGCCGTGGAATCACTAGAATGTCAGAGCTCGACTGTGACACCAAACTGATCCTGCTGCAACACTAATGAATACTAGAGTTATACACCGATTCATCCAACAAGCCAAAACGATTAGCTACCATGTAATAAAGTACGAAGCCATTTTGGGGTAAAAGACACATTTAAGATAGATAAGAACACAAGTCAGTACAGCATTCATGCTAATATACATTTAAAAGGGGTAAAAGGAAGACCACTGGTATTTCAAAAGATTATTGCGCACACATACTACTATTAGAGCATATTTCCCACTTTACGTAAGCAGCTAGATTGACATATTGCACATATATCACTGGCACTATATCATGGATCTTGATAGCTACACAATGGTAGGATAGCATATAGGAGTACTGGAGTAGGCTACTTGCGGTTCAAAATGCACTAACCCCCCACCAGCCAACTTGATAAATATTTCACAACGCACAGCCGGTGTTACATGTGGGGACAAAAGTTAGAAGGACATATTCTAGTGCATTAGTGCCAACTACTATCCACTGATAATGACATTTAATAGAACTTTTAGGGCTACTGTCAAACTGTATCTATAGTCTGTATTTCATATGGACATAACAACATAGTACCAAACAACAGCACAATATTTCTAGAAAACTACACCACAGGCAAAGAAATGCATTAAACAGATATAACAGCGCCAAATAACTCATGTATACAAAAGAGAGTAAAAAGAGAGAGGAAGGTGAGACCTTGGCATAGTAATCCTTCCACACACGGCGGGCAATCTGATGGCCTCCTAAATCAAATGCCTTGAACTTGATCTTCCCGATGCTCAGCTCTTCAGAGGTTGGATACTGTGTAGGCTGATGCTGAACCAACCTCTGCCAGAAGGAACACAAATCAAAACAAAAATTTAATCAGCTAACAGGCACAAATAAATGGGTTTTGGCATGTGTTTTCTATGTTGAACTTAATTATGTACAACTTCCGCATAACCGCCAGTATGAACTTAAGAAAACTGATTACCAAACAAAGTTGAAAAGTAAAAAAACAATCCTTCTTATATTGACAAGTCTCCGAACTTGATAAATTTAAAGTAAAATATAAATTCTCTGAAGAAGCATTTGCACCAGATCTAAATTACATGCCCCTGAATTTAGGTACCCAGGTTGGTTGAGGTTTTTTTTTACAAAAATAGCATGATACTAGCATTCAAGAAACCAACCCTGAATCTGGAAGACCCCAAATTTATACTGTGCAACATGGGAATCATCCAGATCTGGCAAGCAATCCAGTACTCAAAAGAAAGGACGCAGCTCAGCTACCAAAATAAAATCTGTCCACTACTATCCTCAACAAGAAACAAAGACTTGGGGTAGTAATCCACAAACTCCTTCCAAAATGGGAATCCCTTTTCCCACAAACGATCGAAGCCTCCCGAATCTAAAGAAAGGGGAATTTTGTTGCAACGTGCCATGAAGATCCCACAATTTGGTTGAGAAATGGTCTACAACGAAAATCCACAAAGGCTCTCACTGGTTGAGATGAACATCTACGGGCACAGATATCTCCGAACAGAATCAAAATACTTCAATCAGACAATACAGATGCTATAGATGAACATGTATTACTAGGAGAAAGGGAAGGGATCGATCAATTATTCCTAAAACCACAGGGATATAAGCCGTAACCCATCCCGATCCAACAACCATGGCAATTCCTCCAAACCTCATTCCACGAAGATCAACTAATCCACCATAACGGACATAATAAGCAATCAGAAAGGAACAGATTTATCTTCTTTTTTACAGACCTCGTCCTTGAGCATGTGGAGGAGCGTGGTCTTGCCGGCGTTGTCGAGGCCGAGGAAGAGGATCTTGGCCTCCTTCTGCCATAGGCCGAGCGACGCGAGCACCCCGTAGAACCAGTCGACAAGGAACATCTTCGGTCGCCGGCCGCCGTCGGTGGCCTCCCTCTCTGCCGCCGGAGTCGCCTCTTAACGGAGATCTCGACGCGCACCCGCACAAGGAAGGGATCAATCAATTGGTGACGTGGCGGGCACCACGCCGCTGGGGCGGGGATTAATAGGGGAGCGGCGTGCGCATGACACGTGGGCCAGCACGCCGTGGGGCCCGGGGGTCAGAGGAGTAGGTGGGAGTTGGGTGGTTTGGAGAAAGACCGTGGGCCAGCAACTCGCGGATTCTTTTGTTTCTAGCCAGCCAGCCGAGCACAGGAGGTTTTTCCGGATTCCATGTGCAAAGTGCCCTTGGTCAGAAGTTACAACTTGCCATATTTTGAAGTTTGAACGAATTTTCTTCAAACATAAATGATTTCTTAAGGTGTGAAATACTATGAGTCACTACGTCGATGAAACTGTCGCAATATTGCATATGACGAGAGTGTTATTCAGAATTTTGTTAAACAAAATGTGTGTTAGGATGGATATGATCAAGGGTTTTGACTGTCCACATGAGCAGAAAACATTAGGTTGTTATCGATTATTTCTTTAACGATGAATCCTAGAATATCATCTTAGAACAAACACTTGAGAAACATGGAAGTGGAGTTTTCTGCTTCCAGATGCACTTGAACCTGGATAAACATGAAAAATGTAAAAACTTGTAAAAAGGAAACTGAAATTTTTGAGATAAACATGAAGGATTGTTTCATATGTGTGCAAAATTTCATGATGAAATGACATTTTTGATTGTGCAGGGAAAAACAAAATCGATGATCCAAAAAAACTATTTTAAAGTATTTTGGAGCGTTGAAATTGTTTTTATTTTGTCATCACATCCATGATTGTCATTTCATCATGAAAATTTTCAGGCACCCAACAAATTAAAAAAATGCTTGTTGACATTTTAATCTTGAAATTTTACTATCCATATTTTGTGCATATGAGCTCAAGACCAGAAGGACACTTTTGAGGAAACATTCCCTTATGTGTTGTCTGATAAGAAATTATCTTTGTACAGGTCATACGTGTTGGTGCTTCTATAATTCCTAACCACCTAAATTTAAATCTCGTGTGCCTCATCCCAACCACCTCATCATGTCATGTTTGAGTTATCTC
The DNA here is from genome assembly GCA_950022295.1 of Bromus sterilis. Lineage (NCBI taxonomy): Eukaryota > Viridiplantae > Streptophyta > Magnoliopsida > Poales > Poaceae > Bromus > Bromus sterilis. The sequence continues at coordinate 236,409,537 of OX465600.1, forward strand.
GTTTTCTTGGCCCATCCATCCCATCACACACCCGAGCGGGATCATCCCCGAGCTCGATGCTCCACGTCATCGGTGCAGCGTCCCGCCCCCATCTACTCCATCGAACCATGTTGTCATCACTTACCGGAGCTAATTTCGATAGATCCCTCGTTAGGATATCCCGAGCTAGGTGATAGTTCGATCTCACACCCTCGTTGGACCCCAAGTGGAAGGTGGTTGTTGTCGATATGGAAAGACAGATGCCATGGGGATGGCTAAAGTAGAGGGACGAGTCCAAGGGAGGCCGATGATACCGGAGACGGGATTGGGAACAAGCACAGTAAGGCTCCGTGATGTACTCAGGTTCAGGGCTCTCGTGAGGACATGATACGTCCCAAACGTATCTATAACTAGATGATACCCCGTGCGTTGCTGCGGGAACTATTAACAAATGTTGTAATGTTTTAAAACAGGAGAAAAATTATGAAACATAATATAATTTGATTATAATTATTTTTTCAAAAAATACTTGTTTAGAGTACAAATCTAAGATAATTTGATGATCCAAAAATATGTGTGTGTTTTTTCTTTGTTAATTTATTATCTTGACAATATATCGGTGAGATGATAAGAGACGAAAAGAAGTTGAGTAGAGACAGTGGAAACATCTCCACCTTTGACTAAACCTAAAACAATGATAGCAACTACAGATGTGCATTCATAGAAAATTTATCAAATAGAAAAATAACATGAGGTAACTTATAATTCGATTTTTTATAAAGAAATCGTTTATAAATTGTGGAGCTAAGTGCATAACTTTTATAAATATTTATTTGTGATGCATGGAGAATTAATGGTAGCATGTGCATGAAGAGTTGCTGAAAATTAGTTTTTGCATGGTGGACCTACTTGATGATGTGGATAGCTTGCATGTCAAGATAGAAAGGTTAGTGGGAATGAACTATTTAGGTATTATAGATTTATGTTTGCTCCATGCTTATTTTGGTGATACTGTTATATGTTTTGATGCACTTTCATATCATTTACAACATATTTTGGACTAACCTACTAATTCAGTACCCAGCGCCAGTTTCTGTCTGTTATTGTTCGTGCATTGCAGAAAAATGTCAAAAATAAAATGCTCGAAAAATTCCAGAAAAATTACCAAAAAAATCCACAATGGAAGACTCCAGAAGACCGAACGCCATGAATATTTTGGCCTGGAACTGTCGAGGATTGGGGTTGGACTCGACAGTTGGTGAACTACGGGACCTGATTAGGTCATACAACCCAGCAGTGGTTTTTCTTTGTGAAACGAAGAAGAAAGCAAGGGCGATGGATAGGCTAAAATTGAAGCTTGGTTATAAGGAGGGTGTTGTTTCGAACTGTGTCGGGCAGAGTGGAGGGCTGGCCTTGTGGTGGTGCGATCATGTGCAAGTCACTACAAGACCGTGGTCCCAATATTTTATGGACTGCTCCATCACGATGGAGGGTAAGACTTGGAGATTAACGGGGATCTACGGGGAACCCTGTGTTGAACAAAGGCAAAAAACATGGGATGTGATGAGGTACCTACGGCGACAAGATAATTTGCGGTGGCTGTGTGCGGGGGACTTTAATGAGATACTTTTTCAGACTGAACAAAGAGGAGGTAACCCATGGAGTTTTGCGCAGATGGAGAGGTTTCGTGATATCTTGGCGGAGTGCGGACTAGCATATTTGGGAGCATCGGGCTACCCATTAACGTGGGATAACAAGGGGGATGGCTCCCAAAACATCCAATGCAGACTGGACCGAGCGACATGCAATAATGATTTCATGGAGATGTTCCCGGCTACGGAGGTTCAAAATGTGCTGACGGAGGAGTCCGACCACTCGGCCATAGTAGTTCTATTCGTGAGGCGCCTGCAGCCAGTGTGCCCCAGGGGCCGAGAGGTTTCATGTATGAAGAGGCCTGGACACGGCATGCCGAATATGAGGACAAAGTGGCTTCGGCGTGGGAGGCAGTAAATCTGGACATGGGGAATGGCGCTCCGGTCAGTGAAAAAATGAAGGCTATGGGTAGAGAGCTGCAGACTTGGAGTAGAGAAGTTTTTTGCTCCATAAGGAAACAAATCCGTGAAGCAAAGAAGCAGTTATCGGAGGCCAAACAGAGAGCGCTGAATACTGGCTACCAACAAGAAATAAAGGACGTGGAGAATCTGCTGCATGACCAGTATGAGATGGAAGAAATATATTTCAAGCAGCGAGCACGCATTGACTGGCTTCAGTGGGGTGACCAGAATACGAAGTACTTCCAAAACCGTGCGTCACACCGGAAGCGGAAGAATACAGTCAATAGGCTGGTAAGGGAGGATGGGTCTGTGTGTTCAGATGATTCGGGGATGAGAGCTTTAGCTGCTGATTTTTACTCTAATTTGTTTGGTTCAGAGGGATCGGTTGGCGCGGACAGACTTCTCACGCTCATTGATCCAATTGTGTCCGATGTTATGAATGCCAAATTGTGTACAAGGTTTACTGATCTGGAAATTGAGTCGGCTCTCTTCCAGATGGGACCCACTAAGGCGCCTGGTCCGGATGGTTTTCCCGCGCTATTCTACCAACGCCACTGGGCGTTGGTAGGCCAAGATGTTTGTAGGGCTGTTATAGATTTTCTGGAAGGCAAGCATGTTTCCAACGACTTCAACGAAATAGTTATTGTCATGATCCCAAAGATTCCATCACCCGAAGACATGGCTCACTTCCGCCCAATCAGCCTATGTAATGTTGTGTACAATATTGCCGCTAAAGTGCTTGCAAACAGGCTCAAGGTGCTCCTCCCATTGATGATCTCAGAGGAACAAAGTGCGTTCGTGCCCGGTCGGCTGATCACGGACAATGTCTTTGTGGCGTATGAGTGTGTACAAGCTATCCGCACTAGAAAGCGCAAGACACCACTATGTGCAGTCTAGCTTGATATGGTCAAAGCCTACGATAGGGTGGAATGGGAGTCCCTAGATAATATGTTGAGACGATATGGTTTCTCCAATGCTTGGGTCCAAATGGTGATGAGATGTGTCTCCTCGGCAAAGTTTTGTGTGAAGCTGAATGGAGGCTTTTCGGAAGGCTTCCTTCCCTCGCGAGGGCTTAGGCAGGGGGATCCACTCTACCCCTACCTATTCTTGTTCTGTGTTGAGGGGTTATCGGCTCTCCTGAAGCAAGATCAGGAGGAGCAATCTTTGAAGGGGTGGCTTTTGGTAGCGCAGGCTGATACGTCCCAAACGTATCTATAATTTCTGCTTTCTCCATGCATGTTTTGTGTGACTTTGCCATGATTTGCTTGAACTTTCATACACTTTTGAGCATATTTGGACTAATCTATTAACCCAGTGCACCCAGCTGTCAGTTGTTGTTTTCTGCTGTTTTTGTATTTCAGGTTTTCCGGCCATTAAAAGTGCTCCAAAAATCCGGAAAATCAGATAAAAAATCAGCGACTCGGAAGCTTCCGGAATCACCAAGGCAGTGAAGGGGGGCTGATGTCTTCTCGCCCTTCGTTGGTTACCCCAAGTGGAAGGTGAAGATGTAGCGCAGCAGCAAGTTTCCCTCGGTGAAGATACCAAGGTTCGTCTCCAGTAGGACTCCAGAGATGATAAGTAGGTGTCAGCGGCGCAACTGACGTGGACCTACACACAGACACAGATAACTTTGTCCCCAACGAAGTTCAGAGAGGTCGTCAATCTCTCCGGTCTTGTTGTTCACAAAGGATAAAATGCAAGGGATAATGATAGCAAGTAAAAGCAGTAAAGTAAATATAGCGTGGAAACAGTAATAAGGATATGGACCGGGATACGTGATGTTCACTAGTGATGTCTCTCTCCCAAAAGACGATAAAACTGCTATGCGAGGTAAACAAATTACAGAAGGGCAATTGACATGATTATAAACGCACCGCAATGCTAACTATGTTACAAAAGAAAGGAAGAGGCTCAAAAGCACAGGTAGTACGCCAAAATAAGTAGACCGTAATCCAACTGCATCTACTACTAATCATCCACCTTGAGATATCTATCCAGAACATCTCGCTGGTATTAAGTTGCGAGCCCCACCCAAAGTGTAAACCCAAAGCAACAGACAACTGCATTAAAAAGCACTCTGCGTAAAGTAAACAATCCTTGCAACCGCGGTTACAAGCACCGTTGTTTTCCCCCTTGTGGCAACAACACATCCCCTAGACTCATGTTTCTGTCACTCAAGCATGTCATCGGGGGGCATGAACCCACAATCTAGCACAACGTTCCCTCTTGGAGTCACTACCTACTACTTGGCCAAAGAAATAAACAGCAACGGAGAACATGTAAGAATTACTTAGGAACAAAAATATAAGAGATAGAAACCAAAAATATTACTCTATCACAATCTGAACATAATCTCATAATCCATCAGATCCCATCAAACTCAACATAGCAATAGCAGAAATATTACAAAGGTGCCTCGATCATGTAGGGCAGCTCACGAGGTCTAAACAATGAAGATCAAAGAGGGGAGGAGAACATCACATAGCTACTGATCACGGACCCATGGTCCAAGGAAAACTACTCACGAGACATCCAGGGAGCATCCATGGTGGAGAGGAGACTCCCAGAGGTCAATCCTCCCTCCGGAAGGGTGCCGGGAAGAGGTCTTCTGGTGCTCCCGATCTTGGAAGCGCGGCGGCGGCGGAACAGAGGGGAGTTTGCGAAATAGGGTTCTGTCTTCGGAGTTTTCCCGTGACGGGGGATAAATAGGCGAAGGGGGGCAGCCAGAGGTGGACCAGGGGCCCCAGGCGCCCCCCTGGCGCGGCCAGGGGTGGGGCCGCGCCGGGTGGCCGCCTGGGCCCCCCTGGCTTCCCTCTGGCCCCTCTTGGGCTCTTCACAAAGCTTCCTTTACGCTGATTTTTTATCTGAATTTTCCCGAATTATTCTGGCACTTTTTATATGGGGGAAAACTGAAATAGAAAAACAGCAGAAAACAGGAACTGGCACTGGGGTGCACTGAGTTAATAGGTTAGTCCAAATATGATCAAAAGTGTTTGAAAGTGTATCTAGATCATAGCAATATCACACAAAACATGCATGGAGCAAGCAGAAATTATAGATACGTTTTGGACGTATCAACATCCCCAAGCTTAATTCCTGCTCGTCCTCGAGTAGGTAAATGATAACAGCATAATTTCTGTGGTGACATGCTAGCAACCATAAAAGAACTTTGAAAAGTAAAGCAATCAAGGTTAGAGATTCAATTCAAGTCATAACATGCAAGAGTCTATATTAGCATTGAAACAAGTAACAAAAGAACATAAAGGTGCAAGAGCTCTCGTTGTCCGTGACTCGAATGTCTCCAAATGGTGTTTGCGTGCAAGAAAGGGGATAGAGAATACGAGAAAAAAGTATTTTTGTGTTGAGAACTCAATCTACTAAAGTTTCACACTTGGTCCTTTTTTTGGAATCTTATCTTGACTCGTCCCCAGACCACTAGCCAGGTACAAGTCAATTTGATCCACTCCTTTTCGATATTTTGAGCACTCATGCAATGGATGAGCGTAACCACGAGAGTTGACACTTAGGATGGCAAAGAGAGAAATAGGGTGGAGGATGAAGACAAAAAGGATGAGAAAGGCTTACATCAACGAGGACAATCATAGGCAAGAGATGCCAAATGATAGATATGATGTGAGGAGTAGGGATTGCCATGCGACGGGTGCACATTATGCAAAATGATAATCTCTATGGAGTACAACGATATAAAGGGAGTACTAGTGTGGATCTCTCAAAAGGATAGTCATGTTGCCCCTTTCTCTATTTTTATTTATTTTTCTCTTTTTTCCATTTTTGTATTTTTTGGTGGCCTCAATGGCTCTTTCTATTTAACTCTCATTTGTCCTCTTTGGGATCTTTTAATGTGTCCACTTTGGGATCTTTTCCTCACTTAAGGGAAACACTCTATTTTACAAGAAGGTAAAGGAGATCTTTCACACTTTACAAGGTACTCAAAATCATAAAGAAGATGTAACTAACATGATGTATGCAATGTATGTCACTGCCAGTGTAGCAGGAACATGTATGACATGAAGATCAAGTCATGAAGAGGTGGATGTTGCATGGCAATGTAACTCGGAAAGGCTATGGGAATGCCTTGATAGGTAGGTATGGTGGCTGTTTTGAGGAAAGATATAGGGAGGCTTATGATGACAGAGTGTATCATGCCAAGGGTTTGGATGTACCGGCGAAGGTGGACACCAACTCTCGGAGTGAGAAGAAGGCAATGCACGGCACAAGAGAGGCTAGAAAAATATGGGAAGGTGGAAGTGTCAACTTTCAATACTTACATTAGTCCGAAGAACTCATGCACTTATTATCGGTAACTCTCAGTCTAATAAGGAGGTTCACAAAGAGACAGGTACCCCGAGGAGGAGTGTCTGGGGGTTTGGTTATCCTTGCGCATCCTCGACTCATGGTACGTGAGTGTTCTCTGATATTCGACTCCTCAGAAGAGTAGTGATCCATCTAGTAGCTAGAGTTCTCAACTAGTTTTGTAGGTTTTGAAAATACACACGGATTGCCCAAAATACGACACCTATCACTAATAGGCTAGAGCTCTTGACACCAAAAAGTTCAGACATTACTCACATCAATACCTCAAAACTATTGCAAGCTACTACTAGAATTAAATAGCAACCTCAATCACCTACTTTCAAGACAAGACACAACTCAGTGCAACAACCAACTCTCTTAAACAAGATAAACATGAAAACTAAAAATATTTGCAGCAACAAACTAAACAAAAGCCAAGGCTCTTGCTAAAGACAAACTAAGACTAAAACTAAACATGGCAGTAGCTATGAAAAGATAAAGAACACACAACAGCAAAAAGATAGGCATGAAGAATCCTATGATGTGTTCTAAATTTTGAAAGTGGAGCGTGTTTCTCTCCCACACAAAGTAATACGGGATCTAACTTGTTATGAACAGGAAGAAAAACTAAAGAAAACTAAAAACAAAACCTAAGAGCGAGACGCTCCAAGCATAACACATAATGCATGAAGTGATAAAAACATAGTGAGACGAAGGACGAACTGATGATTGTTGATGAAGAAGGGGATGCACGGGGGCATACCCAAGCTTAGACGCTTGAGTCTCCTTGAATATTTATTGGGGATGCATGGGGGCATCCCCAAGCTTGAGCGCTTTACACTCCTGGATCTTCTTTCATCATCTTCTATCGCACACTTGAAAACTCCCTTCATACATAACTCATCATAAGCTGATTAGAGAGGTTAGTACCCTTAATAAAATAATTTTTCTCCACTGTACATAAAGATATTATTGAAGAGCTACTATTTCTCAAGAGTGCCAAAAAGTTTTTGCAAAGAAAAAGCAAGCTTAAGGTTTGCAAAAGTAAGGAGAGACAGAACGTGGCAGAATCTGTGAAAAACAGAATAGCAGAGAGTAAAGAATTATTTAGGGGCACTTCTGCAACTCAAATAAAAAAACTCAGAACATACGGAAGTTTCTTAATTGCATAGAGCATACTGTGTAAAAATTTCAGCTCAAAAAGATGAACTAGGATTTTTCTGGAATTTTTCTGGTCACGAGGACAGAATCTGTTTTCTGGACAGCATGTCACAACTTTTACTTCCCTTGCCGTAAGAGGCTATAACTTGGCACAAAGCTGAAAAATAAAGATACAATGATGTTGCTACAGTAGTAACAATCATCAAGACACAACAAAAGAAAAAATAAAAACCTAAATTCGTTGCGGGCTGCCTCCCGAAAGCGCTTCTTTAAAGCCATTAGCTAGGCATGATGCAAAAAGATCAAGTTGTATCAATCGAATCATTATCAAGATCATCAAAAAGCTCTTCAATTGTACAACTAGTCTTAAGAGGTCTTTCAAATAAAGGCCTAATGACGATACTTTTAGGGAGAAAACCAAAGGCGGAAAATCAATGGAAGATTCATTTATAAAATTATCAAAGAGAGGTATTTCTTCCAAAGTTTTCACGGTTTCAACTTCTTTGGCGATAGGTGGTTTATTTTTAGGTCGGGGAACCTTAGGGACATAATTGAACTTAGGTTCCTTTATTGCCGAAGTCTCTACCTTTTTTTGTTTGATTGAGGAAAAAGTAGTTCCTAGAGTATTAATGATTTCCTCAATCCTATCTATCCTAGAAAGATCTGTATCACGGGATTTGATGACCTCCAAAGTTTTAATAATTTTAAGCATGGAGCTATCAAGCCTATTCAAATTCCCTTGAATCTTGCGATCCAACTCATTTATCCTAGTTATACTTGGTATTTCTAACTCTATCTTTTCAAGTTTCTTCATAATGTGAGCTAGAGTTATGTCTTCTTGTATGCTAGCAATAGGGAGATTTTCAACAAGATTTTCAATAACATTAAGGGACTCCCAAGTCGGGGCTTCTAGAAAATTCCCATTGATAGCAGTATCTAATATGAACCTATTCCAAGGAGTAATCCCAACATAAAAATTTCTAAGCAGGATAGTAGTGGATTGCTTCTTGGTGGCTCTTTCTTGAGAATCATTAATTCTATACCAAGCATCTTTTAAACTTTCACCACCTTTTTGTTTAAAGGTGAGAACCTCGGTCTCAACAAAGGCAAAAGGGCCAGACATAATGACAACTAGCAAGATAAATATTTTTTTTATAAATTTTGATAAAAGACACAAAGATAAAAACTAAAAGATAAACTAACAAGACTAAAAAACAAAGGTAAAGGGTAGTGTGCAACACCCCTATCTTAGCACTCGGAGTCCCCGGCAACGGCGCCAGAAATTCGCTTGATGGCTTCTCGCCCTTCGTTGGTTACCCAAGTGGAAGGTGGAGATGTAGCGCAGCAACAAGTTTCCCTCGGTGAAGATACCAAGGTTTGTCTCAAGTAGGACTCCAGAGATGATAAGTAGGAGTCAGTGGCGCAACTGACGTGGACCTACACACAGACACAGATAACTTTGTTCCCAACGAAGTTCAGAGAGGTTGTCAATCTCTCCGGTCTTGTTGTTCACAAAGGATAAAACGCAAGGGATAATGATAGCAAGTAAAAGCAGTAAAGTAAATATAGCGTGGAAACAGTAATAAGGATATGGACCGGGATACGTGATGTTCACTAGTGATGTCTCTCTCCCAAAAGACGATAAAACTGCTATGCGAGGTAAACAAATTACAGAAGGGCAATTGACATGATTATAAACGCACCGCAATGCTAACTATGTTACAAAAGAAAGGAAGAGGCTCAAAAGCACAGGTAGTACACCAAAATCAGTAGACCGTAATCCAACTGCATCTACTACTAATCATCCACCTTGAGATATCTATCCAGAACATCTCGCTGGTATTAAGTTGCGAGCCCCACCCAAAGTGTAAACCCAAAGCAACAGACAACTGCATTAAAAAGCACTCTGCGTAAAGTAAACAATCCTTGCAACCGCGGTTACAAGCACCGTTGTTTTCCCCCTTGTGGCAACAACACATCCCCTAGACTCATGTTTCTGTCACTCAAGCATGTCATCGGGGGGCATGAACCCACAATCTAGCACAACGTTCCCTCTTGGAGTCACTACCTACTACTTGGCCAAAGCAATAAACAGCAACGGAGAACATGTAAGAATTACTTAGGAACAAAAATATAAGAGATAGAAACCAAAAATATTACTCTATCACAATCTGAACATAATCTCATAATCCATCAGATCCCATCAAACTCAACATAGCAATAGCAGAAATATTACAAAGGTGCCTCGATCATGTAGGGCAGCTCACGAGGTCTAAACAATGAAGATCAAAGAGGGGAGGAGAACATCACATAGCTACTGATCATAGACCCATGGTCCAAGGAAAACTACTCACGAGACATCCGGGGAGCATCCATGGTGGAGAGGAGACTCCCAGAGGTCAATCCTCCCTCCGGCAGGGTGCCGGGAAGAGGTCTTCTGGTGCTCTCGATCTCGGAAGCGCGACGACGGCGGAACAGAGGCGAGTTTGCGAAATAGGGTTCTGTCTTCGGATTTTTCCGGTGACGGGGGATAAATAGGCGAAGGGGGGCAGCCAGAGGTGGACCAGGGGTGGGGCCGCGCCGGGTGGCCGCCTGGCCCCCCTGGCTCCCCTCTGGCCCCTCTCGGGCTCTTCGCAAAGCTTCCTTTATGTTGATTTTTTATCTGAATTTTCCCGAATTTTTCTGGCACTTTTTATATGGGGGAAAACTGAAATAGAAAAATAGCAGAAAACAGGAACTGGCACTGGGGTGCACTGAGTTAATAGGTTAGTCCAAATATGATCAAAAGTGTATGAAAGTGTATCTAGATCATAGCAATATCACACAAAACATGCATGGAGCAAGCAGAAATTATAGATACGTTTTGGACGTATCAGGGGCCACCACAGGGACTCCAGAAGGGTCCCTGGCGCGGCCCCACCCTAGGCCGCGCCAGGGGGCCTCCTGACTGCCATGTGGGTCCCCTCGACGCCCCCCTCCGCCTATATTTAGCCCTCGGGGTGGAAACCCCTAAGAGAGATCTCTTTTCCGTGAACTCTCCTCAGTACCGGCGCCGCCGCCGTTTCTAGATCGAGGCTGCCTGGAGAAGCTGCCCCGACACCCTGACGGGAGGAGGAACCCCCTCCGGGAGACCATGCATAGCCATGGACGCCTCCCGTATGTACCGTGAGTAGTCCCCCTTGGACCATGGGTCCGTGACCAGTAGTTATGTGATGTACTTCTCCCCTCTTTGTGCTTCCACTTTCGAGACCTCGTGAGCTGCCTCACATGATCGAGGCACCTTTGTAATTTTCTGCTGTTGCTATGCTGAGTTTGCTGGGATCTGATGGATTATGAGACTATGTTCAGATTGTGATGAGTAATATATTTGGTTCTTCTCTTTTATATTTTGTTCTTGAGTAAATTCTTGCATGTTCTCCGTTGCCGTATTTTACTTTGGCCAAGTGATTTGTTGCAACTCCAAGAGGGAGCGTTATGCTTGATTGTGGGTTCAACCCCTTGATGTTTAGCTTGAGTGACAGAAACATGAGACTAGGGGATGTGCTGTTGCCACCAGGGATAAAACAACGGTGCTTGTATCCGCGGGTGCAAGGATTGTTTACTTTACACAAAGTTCTTTTAATGCAGTTGTCTATTGCTTTGAGTTTACACTTTGGGTGGGATTCACAACTTAATACCAGCGAGATGTTCTGGATAGATATCTCAAGGTGGATGATTCGTAGTAGATGCAGTTGGATTTTGGTCTACTTACCTTGGCGTACTGCCCATTTCTTTTGAGCCCTTCCTTTCTTTGCAGCATAGTTAGCATTACGGTGCCTTCATAATTCTGTCAATTTCCCAGCTGTGATTTGTTTACCTTGCTAGCACTTTTATCGTCTTTTGGGAGAGAGACATCACTAGTGAAAATCACGGGACCCCGGTCCATCTTCACATCACTGTTTACATCCTTAGTTTACTTTCAGTCTTTACTTTCAGTTGCCACTATTATTATCTCTTGAGTTGATCCTTTGTAAACAGCAAGGCCGGAGGAATTGACAACTCCTCTGTACTCGTTGGAAGCAAAGTTATTTGTTGCTGTGTGAAGGTCCACGTCAACCGCCTAATTTCTGGTGCCGTTGTCACCTTCTTGTATATCATGGAGTCCTACTGGTTCGATAACCTTGGTATCTTCACCGAGGGAAATTTGCTGCTACGCTACATCTCACCTTCCACTTGGGGTAACCAACGAGGAGTGAGAGAACTATCCTCACCGTATCAAGCCAATTTCTGGCGCCGTTGTCGGGGACTCCAGTCTACAAGATAGGGGAGTTGCACACTATCTTTTATCTTTGCTTTTTAGTCTTGTTAGTTTACCTTTCAGTTTTTACTTTTGTGTCCCTTATCAAAAATACCAAAAATACCTGCTGCTACTATGGGTTCCAATGAAAACACCAAGTTGTGTGACTTCACTAGTCACAACAACAGTGACTTTATCTGCACTCCTATTGCTCCACCTGCCACTTCAGCACCTTCTTATGAAATTAAACCTGCTTTACTGAACCTTGTTATGAAAGATCAATTCTCTGGTGCTAGAGATGATGCTGCTTTGCATTTAAATAATTTTATTGAGTTTTGTGATATGCAGAAGTACAAAGAAGTAGATGGTGATATTGTTAAGCTTAAGATTTTTCCTTTCTCCTTGAGGGATGAAGCTAAAATGTGGCTGCAATCCTTACCCAAGAACAATATCGATTCTTGGAGTAAATGCAAAGATACTTTTATAGGGAAGTACTATCCCCCTGCTAAAATTATTCAATTACGGAGTACCATTATGAATTTCAGAAAATTGGATAATGAAGACGTTGCCCAGGCATGGGAACATATGAAGACGCTTGTCAAGAACTGCCCCACACATGGACTGGCTACCTGGATGGTTATCCAGACTTTTTATGCAGGCTTGAACTTTACCTCGCGGAACCTGTTAGATTCGGCTGCGGGAGGAACTTTTATGTCAACCACACTTGGTGCTGCCACAAAGCTACTTGATGAGATGATGCTGAACTACTCTTAGTGGCACACCGAAAGATCTCCTACTGGTAAGAAGGTAAATTATGTCGAGGAGATCTCCTCGCTAAATGAAAAGGTTGACCTTATCATGTCTCTACTTACCAAGAAAGCTCATATTGATCCTCAGGATGTTCCTTTAAATTCTTTGGTTGCTCAGGAACAAGTAGATGTGAACTTCATTGCTAGAAACAACTTTAATAATAATGCTTATAGGGGCAACTTTGCTAGTAATCCTAGACCGTTTCCATCCACTTATGGGAACAACAACACCTACCCTAGCAACAAGAACCCCACCTCTGAACTAGAGAGTATGCTTAGAGACTTTATCACTACCCAAAAAGCCTTCAACAAGAATGTGGAAGAAAGACTATCTAAATTAGATAATCTTTGTCTGAAGGTAGACAACTTAGCCCTTGATGTTGAGATGTTAAAAATTAGAACCTCTCCCCTTGAGGAGAGTAAGGTCACTCCTATTAATGCTATCCAGTTACAAATCAATGAAAATATTAGGATGATGGCTAAACTCAAAGAAAGATGGGCTAGAGAAAAAGAGGAAGAGGAGAGAGTTAAGAGCCTTCCTATCTACCACACAGTAGCCACTATCCAAGTAGTTGAGGATGTCCAAACTGTTAGCACCCATCACACCCCTAGTCCCACTGGACCTATCAATGGTGATGCTACCACCTCAAACATAGATGAAGAAACCTCTATGAACATAGAGGCTTACAAACAAGTGAGCCTAAATGATATCACTACCTCCTTGATAGATAGTAGTGACCTAGACTTTGACAACTGCACTTTACCTGAAGTTATTGGTTTCCTACACAAGATGTCTAGAGACCCCCACACTAGCACACTTAATCTTGCCTTCACAGAGCATATCACCAATGCTCTAATCAAAGTTAGGGAGGAGAAGCTTAGACTAGAAGCTTCCATACCTAGGAAGCTAGAAGATGGTTGGGATCCTATGATAAAAATCAAATTGAATAACTTCTCTTGTTATGCTCTTTGTGATGTTGGAGCAAATACCTCTGTTATGCCCAAAAGAATGTATGATATGCTTGAATTGAAACCTTTTGATCCCTGTTCTTTTGGTGTTTCTCTTGTTGATTCTTCTGTAAATAAACCTTTGGGGGAAGATCGACGATGTTCTTATCATTGTCAATGACAATTATGTTCCCGTTGATTTCACTATTATGGACATTGAGTGTGAGCCTTCTTGTCCAATTATTTTTGGACGTCCTTTTCTTCGCACAGTTGGTGTTTTCATTGACATGAAAGAGGGGAATATCAAATTCCAATTCCCTCTCAAGAAAGGGATGGAACATTTCCCTAGGAAAAAGATTAAGTTACCTTTTGAGTCCGTCACATAGGCTATGACGAGGGGGTGACCCCACGATTCCTATGGATGAGCCTACCCGGTGTACCAGAAGACAAAAGGCCCACAAAGATGCCGCCTGGGCCCAGCCTTGGCCCACTAGTGGCACCGATGTAGGAGTCCACGAGTCATAAGGAAGGTGCAAACTTGCCGTACGGAACAAGTTCATGGTTAGGAAACCTCATCTGTAATCCAGGACGGACTCCCCGAGACCTAGCCTAGTATATAAGGGCTAGGAGGGGAGACGTCGAGAGGAAGCAATAAACAATATGTAACCTAGCCTTGCGCGCACTAGCCTCGGCTTCCCTGTAATCGCCATCTCCAATCAATAATATCGAGCAGGAACGTATCCTCCTGTTAGCCGATGAGCTTATCGTCCAACCTGTGCCTCTCATGACTAACCCAGGGTCCGTGACCATGGGATTTGCCGGGGTACATCCCCGTCAATTGGCGCCGTCTGTGGGAACCGCACAGGTTGGGAACGTGATCTCGGCGGCCTCATCAGCATCTTCAACACCCACCGGCGCGACGACTTCACCAGCGCTCCTCAATCCGACGACCCAGGCGGAATCCGATCTGTTTGGGTCCCTTGGTTTCACGGCCCACCTTTCGACTCTCCGACCAATCTTCGCCGACCTACGCTCCGGCATCAACCTGGTCTTCGGAGCATATCAGATCTACATCAACCACTGGGGTGCCCTCCGCCTCACGGACGACGCCCGAACACCCGTGACGACATCTACAGCAGCAATCGACGCAGTCGCCACCCGCGCGACCACCCTTCAGGCTAGCCGCGACTGCCCACCCAAACCAAGGCTCCGCGTCGCCCGCGATCACTCGACTGGACCATCGGCCCGGAAAAGCAGCATCACATGCACGAGCAACAAGGCAGCCAGGGTACCATCCCAGGTGTTCATGGCAGAAGTCGAAGCGCCACCAGCAAACGGCGAGGCCCAGGACGACGACTCGAATACTCGCCAAGCCAACGGCAACACGAAAGCGCCCGAAACCACCAATAAGATCGTCGTGAAGCTGGGAGACGTGGGAAGCATACCAATGAAAGTACCACAAGGACAAGAGCAGAGCAACCACAAGAGCGACAAGCCATCAAGAAGTAAGCAACAAACCCCGAGTGCGGCGGTGGATGACCCAACCAAAGAGCGAATCTACCTGACCAAAGAATCAATGGCCAAGGTAAAAGACGCAGTCGAACACGGGAAGTTACTATCGGCAAGCGCAACAAGGAACGAGCTCAGGGCATACAACAAATTGGCAAGCGAGTTAACCCGGCAAGCGAGACAACAACGCCTAGAGCTGGAGAAGCAAGAAAGGGCGGCCGCCGAGCAGAAAAGCAATCGCAAGCCACCACCAAAAGATGACTCCCCGGATCACGGCTCCCCTTTCCGCAATAAATCAAAATTTAGCAACCTGCGATGAACAGATAAGAAGAGAGTGGTCCGGAAGCTCGACGACGACTTCAAGCTAGAAGAGGAGGACGACGAAGAGGAACCCCTCACACCAGCAGAAGCCCTTATAAGCGCCCGAGACTACGTATCCCACGCCCATAGGAACAAGCAGAACAGACCAGACCGCAACACTTCAATAGCCTTACAGATAATGAAGGACGCCATCGCCGCCTCAGCACCCAAAAAATCAAGTGCAAGGCGACCGACCCGTGCAAGGACACCAGACAGAGACCCCAGCTCACCCGATGACGATGACAGCAGCGACGACTGGCGCAAACGCTCCGGCAAAAACAGGAAACACGACAGCGACGACAACGACAACAGGCGCTACATCAGTCGACGAGACGCGCGCGACGACATCACACAGAACAAAGTCAACCGCAGCAGATGAAGACCCGCAGCACGCGAAGAGTACTCAGACGAAGAAACCTTCGACGAAGAAGTTGAGCCATGCTTCACGCGTTCCATACGCGAGACGCGAATGCCTAGCGGGTTCAAGCTCAAATACAATGGACTCGAAGAGACAGAGGCGTGGCTCGACGACTACTTAACAACAGTCAAGTTCCAGCGAGGGGCCAACGTCACGGCAATGCAGTATGTGCAGCTCATGCTCGAGAGCTCGGCACAACACTGGTTGAAGAATCTCCCGCGAGGATCCATCAGCTCATGGAGGCAGTTCTGTGAAGCCTTCATAGAAAACTTCAAATCCACATACAAGAGACCGGCATCACTCGAGGAACTGCGGGCATGCAAGCAAGGAACCAGGGAAACCCTGCGAGCCTACATCCAGCGGTGGACCATACTCAAGAATTCAGCAGAAGACATATCAGACGAAAGCGCAATCGACGCGTTCAGGCGAGGCCTGCAGCGCATCGAATTCAAGGAACAACTCGGGCAGATGAAAGTCCGAACACTCGCACGACTGCTGGAGCAAGCCAACAGCTGGGCGGACAACGAGGGTCCCATTCGCAACGAAACAGAAATCCACATCACACGCTCAGAACACGACTATGACTACCACAACGGAGAAAGAGGACTCGACCGTCGAAGGAAGCGGCCCAGGCGCAGCTTCTACGACGACAGAGGACCCGACATGGTCGCCGCAGGCTTCCCAGACGACAGAGACGGCAGGCATCATGACGACGGCAGGATACAGCGCAGAGACAACCTCGAAGATGCGCCCCAAGCTCAGAAATGAGACTGGAGGACGAGGCAGCCGCGCGACAACACCAGAACATACCGCTCGGCCAAAGAACAACTTGACGGACCATGCTCAATACACGGATTCAGAAACGAACGAGGGGAGCTCAGATCAGGACACACCCTCAGGAACTGCAGAAGCTTCAACGAGTTGGTGGAGGAAAAAAGCCGATCCGCGACAACAGCGGGCCAGCCACTCGCGAGCATAGCAGTCGGGCCTATCGCCGACGATGCACCACCAGTCCCTCCCCTACCAGCAAGGCAAGTGGCCGCAATCCAGCAACGGCGCAGGACACCAGATGCAGAGGAGTGCTTGATGCCCCACAGGCGTAAGGGATCGAGATAGTCTTCGTGGGTAAGTTAACCCAATTTATTGATTTGACACACGGGGAGCCAAGGAGTATTTATAAGCTTTGACAGTTGAGTTGTCAATTCAACCGCACCTGAAATATACTTGCTTGAAACAATAGATAAGTGGTAATGGTAATATGATAGTGATAGTGGCAACAGCAAAAGTAACAACAAAAGTAACAACTAATGACCAGCATGATTGAAAACACTGTAGGCTAGGGAGATGGATGGTTGGGCGCTGCATGGATGAGAGTGAACATATAATAGATTCGAACACGGGGCAAGGCACACAGAAAATCAATGATCATCTAGGCATATATCAAACAATAGGCATGTATCCCGTAGGTAGTTGTGCGTGCTTGCAATAAGAACAGAACTTGCACAACATCTTTTGTCCTACCATCCCGCTACGAACGGGGACAAAGGGAACTTATGGAGATTAAGGTGCTCCTGTCAAAGAGCACCGAAACAAAGCAATAAACTCAATGGATACATGGAATCCTCAAATTATGGACCATCCCCTTTGGTGTCCCAAGCTGTCACCTTTGGGATCGCCGGTTCCGGACCATAATAGGTGCATACAAGTCATAGATAGGATCTTAAACACAAATATAATCATGAAAACACATAGGGTTCAGAACTGAAAACATGGCACTCGGGCCCAAAGTGACAAGCATTAAGAACACCAAGTTGAAGCAAAGAAGATAAACACCAATCTAGATGATAGGCAACATGGTCCCAACAATCTGACGAACTATTACATGATCAAACTCATCCAATTCCTACCATCCCCTTTGCCTACAGCAGGGAATTACTCACACATGTGAAGAGAAGTCATGGAGGATGGATGGATTGCTGATGGTGATGACGATGGCGACGATCTCCCCTCTCCGGAGGCCAAATCAGCCTCCAGATTAGCCCTCCCGAAGAAGAACAGAGGGTGGCGGCGGCTCCGCGATGGAAACTGGGAAAACGACTTCTGTTCTGGGGTTTTCCCGTCACGGGGATAAATATGAGTCTCGGTAGGGCACCAGAGGAGGGGGGAGGCGCCCAGGCGGCCAGAGGGCGCGGCCCCACCCCTGGCCGCGCCAGGGGCGCGCCTGGGGCCCCCAGGGCTCCCCTCTGGTCCCACTTCTGGCTTCTGGCTCCTTCGGGTGCGTGGATTTTCTGGTATTTTTCTGGGAATTTTCTGGAACGTCTAAAAATCCATTTTCCTGCACACAATAAAACCATACATGCAGCTCTGCTGAAAACAGCGTTAGTCCGGGTTAGTTTCGTCCAAATCATGCAAGAATGAGGGCAAAACAATAGCAAAAGTTTTTGGAAAAGTAGATACGTTTGAGACGTATCAACTCCCCCAAGCTTAGCATATTGCTTGTCCTCAAGCAATTCAGTTCAACGATTTGGACGCGACAAAGAAAACTTTGAAAAACTCTTTTGCTTCATTAGATGTATATAAGCATGTACTACGAAAAGAGTTTAGCAGGTATTGAAACAATGCTATAAGGACAATGCACGAAGCAATTCTTCTTTCATGTGATCAGTCACAAACAACTAAATGTAAATAATAAGCTACTGAAAATCAAGACAAGATCACAATGCACATAGCTTGAACATACTGTGAGTGGCATTTCGCTAGCCTCCATGAGTGAAGCAAAACATAAATGCAGAAACTCCTCCGGAGTTTTAAAGGTGACTAGAACTCAGTATTTCAGACTAGTAATAACAAAAGCATGCAGAAGACAATGTAATACTTTGGGACAATGCATGTTACACTAAGAATGACAATTATGCTCTCATAGTTGGTGCTTTGAAGAAAGAAGGGGAGACTCTCGAACCGTGGCTTTTGATGGCAAGGTTGAAAACCCGTGAAAGGAAGCAAAGACTAAACATGTGCCAGAGCTCTTGGTTTTGAAAACAGAGATAAAACATTTTTTTGAGAAATGCAACTTTCCAGTCAACGGTGAACGGTAAAGGTCTCTCAATATCTCCCATGTCAACCATATATAATGCCTTTTGCTTACACATATTCCCTTATCCATAAATCCTTTGATGGTCTACGGAACCTTTTATTTTGCCTCAAGGATGGAAGGCGGGTATTGTTCCACCTATCATAAGCAGCATTTGGTCCATTTCACTCCATCATTAAGTATGGGGGAGGTGTAACTCTCATATTTTTCTTTTTCTTTTTCTGTTTGACTAGTTAAAACTTCCGTCAAAATATTTTTGGCATGAAAGATACTGATTTCCCCTCACCGCACCATGAGCTTGTACGGTTACAAAAAGGGAAACTTTTGAATAAATTTCGAGATGGCACAAGAAAGTCTAAGTTAGGAGTGGCAGGTAAATACCACATATAGGTAGGTATGGTGGAATCAAATGGAACAACTGGGTTTGAAAAGGAGTTTGGAAGCACAAGCAGAATTCCGCTTGGTGCGAGCGAAGGCTAGCAAAAGACTGGGAAGCGACCAACTAGAGAGCAATAACTGTCATAATCATGCAGAGCGACAAAGCAACATTGAATCGGGCATGAAAGTGATATAACTATTCTGAAACAAAAAGATCATCAAGGCAAAAATAGACTTTTTAGTCATAAGCATGTGTGAACATGTGCCAAGTCAATCCAAAAATTCTCCGAAGGGAAATACCACTTCAGTATGCCAAACCATGAACAATGCAATGCATGTAAATCATTTCAACAACACATTATGCACTCTAGCTATTTGAGACTAGCCACAAGGAAAGCATGAACACTGGGAAAGCATTGTAAACATAGCACTATGTCGCTACAAGCTGGTCTCTAGATCATAAGTACAGGCATATGTACAAAAGTAGAAACAAGAAGAGTTCATACTGGTTTTCCTTGTTACTTCCCTTCCGTCGATCTTCGTCATTACTGCCTGGTCACTTGCACGACCGAACGTAGGAAATATAATCAAATGCCATCACGGACTCGAGCTGAACTCTGAAAACAAAGCAAACTAAAGAGAGAAAGGAATTTTTTGGGGTTTTTTAAAGGTTTAAACGAGAGCAAAAGAAAAGAGAAAATCTTTTTGTTGTTTTTGCAAAGAAAGAAAGAAAGAAAACGGGCAAAAGCTTCGAAAAGATCAAAGCGAACAAAAATAAAACGGATAATACAATGGAAAAGTGAGAAGGGCACGTACTCCCCCAAGCTTAGGCTTTTGGCCTAAGTTGGTAGTAGCTAATGTCCCCAGGAGCCTCCTGCTCCAGGGTAGTACTGGTGAGTCCAAGGGTCGTATGAGGCTTCCGGTGCGTACACCGAAGTCCTCGGATCCTCCCACGAAGAAGGATCCGCGATCCAAGCAGAGGAAGACCCTTCACCAAACTGGGTGACGGTCTCTCCCTGGAAAGGTGGGAACTCACCATGCTCCTCCTCGTCGGGCACAACCCCCTCCATGGGGTTATGAAACGGATGCTGGACCACGAACTCATCGAAGTGGATAACATCAAAGGACCATCCGTTCCTGCGAGAAAAATCAAACAAAAGAGGTGCAGGTAGACGGATCTTGCGTTCCGTGGTGGCTCCGAAACGCAAGATATAATCAAGGTTACCAAACTCGGAAGTCATGGTAACAAACTTATGCCTTTTCATAGCAGCAAGATCAAAACTTAAATAAGTAAAAGGCTTATCATCGGGGTGTGGGGTGCCATTAAGAGACTCTAGGATAAGTGTGGCGTAAACGCCACCAAATAAATCTCCCTTGTTACCGTTCATAGCAAGGCGTCGAGCAATTAAGGCACCCACATTATAATCAAACCTCCCTGAGAGGGCGGTTGCCAGGATAGCAATATCCAGCGCAGATATGTTGCTCGTGTTGTCACGAGCTAACACCCCTCTAGCAATAAAATACGCAAAATACCTAAGGTGTGGGAATGAGATGCTGGATATATTTGACCGATGAATATCCCTTGTATCCATGCTACAGAGAGAGTTGAAGACGGTTCTCAGCTCGGAGGACTGAGAGCTCATCTTCGCCGTCAATCCAACGTTCGGCACACCTATTATTTCACAAAACTTTTCCAAAGGCATGGTCAAAAGATCATTGTAAATTTTAAATTCAACAGAACCAGCATCAAGGTTATATCTAAAACTGTTAATGAACCATGAGGTGAGTTCTTGATACTGAGCAACACGGCATGTTGCGAGCCGCGTCAGACATTAGCACAAAGATTATAGAACTCCTCCTTAATTCCTGCAGCTTGAAGGAATTCATCTCACGGGAAAGTCATTGCACGTGCTGGATTTGTGTCCTCAAACAACTCTAAGGGCACATGATCTTCGTTGTAGCTCACCCTAGCAGTCGAGGGTGAAGTTGCAGCTCTTGTAACTCGATCGGAGCGCTCGGGCCTTTTCTTCCCAAGCCACCCCTTTGCTCTTCCTAGCAAACTCATTTCTGAAATTTTTGACAAACTACAAAAACAAGGATTTAAACAAAGTGAGTTAAGGCAAACTACTCAACTCACTTACCTAAGGCATAAACTTGCATCAAAACTAGGAAAATAAAATCCTACACATGCATGCAAGCTCATATAAACAACACCAAGAGCTACTAAATACTCACAAATGAGGCCACCAATCAAAAATCTAATTGGAGGGGTGAAGGAGTTACATACCAGGGAGTATTTGCTCAAAAGTTCAGCTCGAATGGTGGGATGTAGAGAGAGGTCGAAAATCGCCTCCAAGAACAGCAAGAACGCAAGAACAAAGTGCAGAACTCGTGTTTTTGGAGAGAGAAGAAGGAGGAGGAAGAAGACATACCTGGAAGTGGGGCCTGTGGGCCCCAGGCGCCCTATGGGCGCGGCCAGGGGGCAGGCCGCGCCAGCTGGCCGCCTGGGCCACTGGTGGCCCCCCTGGTCAGCCCCAGGTGCCTCTGTGTCACTCCCGGCATGGAAATTTTTATTTTTATTTTTCTGGATTTTTTCTGAAAACTTCACTGTTGAAAATTTCTCGGAGTTCAAAAAGCTGCAAAACTTTTTGAAAACTTAAAGTGGTGATTAGTATTGTGAAGCTTCAAAAACATACAAACTTGGTACAACAAAGAGAATGAAAGCTAAAGCAAATGAAAACATAACAAGCTTAACTTTTTACCTATATAAAACAAGCTCACTAGTAAGGTTGATCAAGTCTTACCAACAAACCGGCGATATATAGAACAAGAAGTCTCCCCTCTTATGAAGTGATCATTGCACCTTTACTTTAATGGACATTGTCCCCACCATAATGGTTTTGTATTTGTGGTGTACATGTAGTGGACAGTCCCATTCTCCAATCTTCACGGTCTCGATATTCTCTATAGAGTTAAGGCCATGCCTCTTGTCGATCTTCTTTGGAAAATACACCGTGTGTTCTTTATCATCAATGTCGAAAGTGACCTTTCCTTTATTGCAATCAATAATAGCACCTGCGGTGTTAAGAAAAGGTCTACCAAGAATAATTGACATGCTCCCATCCTCGGGCATGTCAAGCACAACAAAATCTGTAAGGATCAAACAGTTAGCAACTTCAACGGGTACATCCTCACAAATATCTATTGGGACAGCTGTTGATTTGTCAGCCATCTGAAGGGAGATATCTGTAGGGATCAATTTCTCTAAACAAAGCCTCTTGTAAAGAGAGAAAGGCATAACACTCACTCCTGCACCAAGATCACATAAAGCAGTTCTGACGTAATTATTCTTTATGGAGCAAGGAATGGTGGGTATACCTGGATCACCGAGCTTCTTAGGAATATTGCCACTGAAAGAGTAGTTAGCAAGCATAGTAGATATTGCCTCATTAGGAACTTTTCTTTTATTAGTAACAATATATTTCATATATTTCGAATAGGGAGGTAACTTAATAGCATCAGTCAAAGGAATTTGAAGAAAAAGAGGTTTCATCCATTCACAAAATTTATTATAATGCTCTTCTTCTTTAGATTTGAGGGACTTACCTGGAAAGGGCATGGGTTTCTGTATCCATGGTTCTCTTTCCTTCCCATGTCTTCTCGCGATGAAGTCTTCTCTAGAATACCTCTTGCGCTTATCGGGTGTTTCTCCTTCTCTTACCTCAGGAGAATCATCCTTCTCCACGTCCTTTTCTTCAGGCTCGGCACCATCTTCTGTTTCAGCATCAAAGGTAGATATGCTGTTAGGATCAACAGCTGGCTTTTTACTTGTGATAGGATCATCGGGATTGTCAGCCTCCTTGTGTTTCTTCTTCTTCTTTTTCTTCGGAGAGCTAACAGTCTCGTCTTCTTCTTGTACTTGAGAATCTTGCTCGATCCTCTTTGGATGCCCCTCAGGATAGAGAGGGTCGTGGGTGTGTGTTCCACCCCTAGTTTTGATGCCATAAGCTTGTATGTCCTGTTTGGCATTATTAGCAAGCAAATGTTTTTGCACATTAGAAATTTGTTCAAGCTGAGTTTGAACCATATGAAAATGCTTAACAAGACATTTAACATCATTAACTGTTGTTTCTAGAACATCACACAAAATTTTGATAGCAAGAGAATTATCATGCAACTGACTTTGTAACCTCCTATTAAAATGGTCTTGCTTAACAATAAAATTATCAAGCTCATCTAAGCATTGGTCGGGAGGCTTACCTTTAGGGATGTCACTTTCAGTAAAGTCTAATAGAGAGTGTACCTCTACCAAGGGAGGGTGAGTAGTAGGCTCACACAACTTCTCAATAGGCGGTAAATTCTTCACTTCTTCGGCTTTAATACCTTTCTCCTTTATAGACTTCTTCGCTTCTTGCATATCTTCGGGGTTCAGAACAAGCATGCCCCTCTTTTTAGGTGGTAGAAGTGGTTCAGGAACGGACCAATCTTCATAGTTCTTGGCAATTTTGCACATTAATTCTTCTGCATCGTTCGGCGTTCTTTCCCTGAAAACACAACTAGCACAACTATCTAGGTAGGATCTGGATTCATCGGTTAAACCAGTGTAAAATATATCAAGAAGTTCATTCTTGGGGACTCCATGTCCCGGCATAACCTTAAGTAAATCACAAAACCTCCCCCAAGCTTTAGGGAGGTGCTCATCCTGCAATTGTTTAAAGTTATAGATTCTTTGCAAAGCAACATGTTGCATATGAGCTGGAAAATATTTATCAACAAAGAATTGGACTAAGTCCTAAGGACTCTTAATGGAACCATAGGGTAGTGCATCATACCATGATTTAGCGTCTTCCTTCAAAGAAAAAGTAAAAAGCTTGGCCACATAGAAGTTTCGTATCTTCTGATCAGTAGTGAATAGGTTTCCTAGCTCAACGAGCTTGGTCAAGTGTGCTATAGCATCATCATTTTCTCTGCCATAAAAGGGGTCAGCCTCGACTGTAGATATAAGTGAAAGATCAACAGAGAAATCATAATCAGGATCATTGATGCATATAGGAGATGTGGCAAATTGAGGATCAGGAATAACTTTGTTCTTCATGGAGTGCTTTTTGAGCAGCTCCTTAACAACACCAGGGTCAGAGTCGACACACTCTATGAGTTCCCTGCAAAAATCATCATCAAGAGTAACATAATCATCATCAAGGATTCTCTCCGTGAGTTCATCTAAGCACGGGTAACCAAAGGTTTTGCAAGTAGGAATATAGGTAGCAGGGGTCTTGGTCTTGGATTCTGCTGCATCTTTAGCAGTCTGAGTTTCAATATAGTGACAAAGAAAAGTAGCATCATCAAGAGTAGTGGAAGCATCATCAAAAGTATCGGACATAGTGACAGACTCAATAGAAGCATCATGTAGTGGTGGTGAAGTAAACTTACTCATAACAAAAGGTGAATCAAGTGTAGCACTAGTGTTCAGAACAGTACCTTTTCTTGTACGGGATGGTAAGATCGGAACCTTGGGGTCTCCTTTCTTACCCATAGCGGATGATGTGCAGCAGGCATGATACTTCAAGTAGACTTGTAAATATTGCTATGCTCCCCGGCAAAGGCGCCAGAAAACGCTGCTTGATGCCCCACAGGTGTAAGGGATCGAGATAGTCTTCGCGGGTAAGTTAACCCAATTTATTGATTCGACACACGGGGAGCCAAAGAGTATTTATAAGCTTTGACAGTTGAGTTGTCAATTCAACCGCACCTGAAATATACTTGCTTGCAACAATAGATAAGTGGTAATGGTAATATGATAGTGATAGTGGCAACAACAAAAGTAACAACAAAAGTAACAACTAATGACCAGCAGGATTGAAAACACTGTAGGCTAGGGAGATGGATGGTTGCGCGCTGCATGGATGAGAGTGAGCATATAATAGATTCTAACACGGGGCAAGGCACACAGAAAAGCAATGATCATCTAGGCATATAGCAAATAATAGGCATGTATCCCGTAGGTAGTTGTGCGTGCTTGCAATAAGAACTTGCACAACATCTTTTGTCCTACCATCCCGATACGAACGGGGCCAACTTATGGAGATTAAGGTGCTCCTGTCAAAGAGCACCGGAACAAAGCAATAAACTCAATGGATACATGGAATCCTCAAATTATGGACCATCCCCTTTGGTGTCCTAAGCTGTCACCTTTGGGATCGCCGGTTCCGGACCATAATAGGTGCATACAACTCATAGATAGGATCTAAAACACTAATATATTCATGAAAACACATAGGGTTCAGATCTGAAAACATGGCACTCGGGCCCAAAGTGACAAGCATTAAGAACAACAAGTTGAAGCAAAGAAGATAAAAACCAATCTAGATGATAGGCAACATGCCCCCAACAATCTGACGAACTATTACATGATCAAACTCATCCAATCCCTACCACCCCCTTTGCCTACAGCAGGGAATTACTCACACATGTGAAGAGATGTCATGGAGGATGGATGGATTGCTGATGGTGATGACGATGGCGACGATCTCCCCTCTCCGGAGGCCAAATCAGCCTCCAGATTAGCCCTCCCGAAGAAGAACAGAGGGTGGCGGAGGCTCCGCGACGGAAACTGGGAAAACGACTTCTGTTCTGGGGTTTTCCCGTCACGGGGATAAATAGGAGTCTCGGTAGGGAACCAGAGGAGGGGGGAGGCGCCCAGGCGGCCAGAGGGCGTGGCCCCACCCCTGGCCGCGCCAGGGGGGCGCCTGGGGCCCCCAGGGCTCCCCTCTGGTCCCACTTCTGGCTTCTGGCTCCTTCGGGTGTGTGGATTTTCTGGGAGTTTTCTGGAACGTCTAAAAATCCATTTTCCTGCACACAATAAAACCATACAGGCAGCTCTGCTGAAAACAGCGTTAGTCCGGGTTAGTTTCGTCCAAATCATGCAAGAATGAGGGCAAACCAATAGCAAAAGTGTTTGGAAAAGTAGATACATTTGAGACGTATCAAGGAGCAGTACCCAGAATCCCACGGCAGGATTTACATGATACAAGAAGGCAGGCCTTCAAATAGGCAGCAGAAGCAGGTCACACGACAAGTCTTCCTCGCAGCCTCCTGACACCCCGCTATCCCGAAGTACTTGAGCAGGTCCGAAACAGATATTACCTTCTCTCGGGAGGACCACCCTCCTGCCATCCCTTGACCAGGACATGCCGCACTAGTGCTCGAGGCCAGAATAGGGAACTACGACATGTCACGAGTATTCATGGACGGCGGCAGCAGGATCAACACCATCTTTGCAAGGACACTCGAAGCAATGCTAATCCAGAGCTCCGCGCTGAAATCCTCAAGCACAACCTTCCATGGGATTGTGCCAGGAAAAGCAGTCTACCCTCTGGGAAAGATAAACCTAGAAGTGGTCTTTGGTGAAGCGACCAACTTCCGCAAGGAGATCCTAGACTACGAAGTGGTCGACTGGAAATCGCAGTACCACGCAATCCTCGGACGACCGGCCTTCGCCCGCTTCATGGCAGTGCCTCACTACGCCTACCTTAAGCTAAAGATGCCAGGCCCTCACGGTGTCATCACAATCAACGGCAGTTTCGTCCGGTCCGACTGCTGCGACAAGGAATTCCACAAGATATCAGAGGCCTTTGGAGCCCACCAAGCCAGCGAGACCACGGGACCCGCAGAAGAAGCGCTCCCGTAGAAGAAGCCGCCACCCGAAGGACCCCGAGCACTCAGAGAAGAAGCCATCCAGCACGTAAGGCTACCACGCCGCCGTTTTTAATAAAGGGGGACTGTCCTCATCAGAACGCCCCCCCATTCTTACTAAATGTAAGAGACACCAGGAAGAATATTGAAAAATGTTTTTCCAACAATTGATCCATTGGCACTCGGGGGCTCGCCGCAACAGCCACCCCCCGAGGCATGCTTCGCAATCGCGACATAAACAAAACTGACACTCGGGGGCTCGCCGCAGCAGCCACCCCCCGAGGCGTTCTTCGCAATCGCGACATAAACAAAACTGGCACTCGGGGGCTCGCCGCAGCAGCCACCCCCTGAGGCGTTCTTCGCAATCGCGACATAAACAAAACTGGCACTCGGGGGCTCGCCGCAGCAGCCACCCCCCGAGGCGTTCTTCGCAATCACGACATAAACAAAATTGGCACTCGGGGGCTCGCCGCAACAGCCACCCCCGAGGCGTTCTTCGCAATCGCGACATAAACAAAACTGGCACTCGGGGGCTCGCCGCAGCAGCCACCCCCCGAGGCGTTCCTCGCAATCATGACATAAATAAAATTGGCACTCGGGGCTCGCCGCAGCAGCCACCCCCAAGGCGTTCCTCGCAATCGCGACATAAATAAAATTGGCACTTGGGGGCTCGCTGCATCAGCCACCCCTCGAGGCGTTCCTCGCAACCGCGACATAAATAAAATTGGCACTCGGGGGCTCGCCTCAGCAGCAACCCCCCGAGGCGTTCTTCGCAAATCGCGACACACAAGGGCTCGCCACAGCAGCAAAACCATTTACCTACAGTACACCAAGAAGAAGCGTATACAAAGGAAGGAAGCATCTAACCCCCAGGCTCCATCTTCGCCTTAATCAGGGCACCCAGATAACGATCGTTCTCTTCACAAACTCGCTCCACAACTCGGCGCGCAGGCTCATCGACCGCCGAGTAATGCTCATTCATCGGGTAATCCCTACCACTAGGAGGACCCCCCACTACTTGAGCAATATCAGCTCCTGGCCAGTGACTATGGACCAAGCCCAAAGCAGCACGGGCTCCATCATGAATCTGATGATTCATCACGCGACGCAGCTCTACAGGCTGAGAAAATACTCGGCAAAGCGTCTCAAAGGACGACGGCACCACCTGCAGCGGATAAAACTCAGCATGGATCCTACCCAGCACCTGCTGACAGTACCGCAGAGCAGCCGACACCCGCTCAGCTCGAAGACGAAGCACAGTAAATGCTCGAGCACGAGCCCCATCTGCCCAGAAAGGATTGCTCGCCTGCACTTCAGGATCGTCCAATCGAGACAGCTCCGACTGGACGGCCTTATCTTCATCCCAGGACCTCCCCGACAGCACTTCAAAAAACAGAATCAAAATCAAGACGACGACAGGAAAACTACTAAAGGCAGTCGAGCAATCGAGCAGCAGCAAGACTCACCTCGCAGGAGGTCAGACAACTTCACCACCCACGAAGCAAGACTATCCAGCACGGCCTCAGCACGCTTGCGTTTGGAACGATGAACTGCTACAGCCCCCTTCAAGCGAACAACCTCTCGCTCAGCGTCCCTCGGCCTCAAGCACACGGACTCATACGCGCCCTCGCGAGCGTCCTCCTTCGAAGAACTCCAAGACCGGAGCACGCCCGGGGAGGCCTACCGCAAAATGAACAAAAAGAAAAGACAATCAAACACAACAGCAGGACGGCCAAACAGTTACTTCAATCCAGGTAGCACAAGATCCATCACAACAAAGGAGGCATATTACAACCAGAAAGTTCCAAACGACATGACATGGCTACGACCCCCTGCCTACAGATGAGGGATACTGACCATCCACAACCTCCTGCAGGCGACGAGCCAGAACAGTGGCTCGCGCACTCTGCTCATCAGTATAAGCAGGGACAGTCTCAACCAACGAATCGCCAATGACAACTCCGTGCCCCAGTAGAACAACAAAGGACGTGGAAAGACCACTCACCACGGTCTCCCCAACTAGCTCTTCCAAGAGATCCCCGCCATTACCAAATGCAGCAACGCGGGCGTCCAGACCAGCAGGTACCTTCACACCCTCCGACATGAGATGCTGATGAACAAGACCCACAAGAGTAGAAGCCCGGGTACAGACACCCTTGGCAACGCCAACAGCGGCCAACATGGCATCCACGGCCCCCCAGAGACTCCAGATTCCGATGCAGCCACTTCCGTCACACTCGCACCCGTGGAGGCTGCACCAGACAACAGAAATCACTACAAAATGAGGAAGGAGACCAAGCACCCAGCAACGAAATCAATGACTTACACACAAGCGAGTCCGCCAAGACCCGAAGACGCTCGCACTCGACCGCCTCCGCCTGTACAAGCGCATCCTCAGCCCGACGCAGGCGCACCAGTTCCTCGTGCTGATCGTGCAGCTCCTTCTCCTTGGAAGCCAAATCATCCTTAAGGTTGGAAACCGTTCTTTCCGCCTTCTCGGCCTGCTTCTCGACAGTCTGACAACGGTCTTAAAACACAAGACAACACTCAGAATCGAAGACCAGCAGTTGAAGCACGTCAGCACTGGAAGAAATACTCACTACTCATGGCAGACAAAGCATCCTGGGTAGAAGCGTGGGCCTGTCGCCAACGCTCAGCATCGACCACTAGACGTTCACAGTGCTGAAACACCGGCTACTCGACGAAATCGGATATTAAAGTCAGAACCAAAGCAAGACTACAACCAATCGCAAGCGCTTGCTTGCAGCCTCGGGGGCTACTCCCATCGGGAGCACTGGCCGTGCTCCCAATGACGACACTAAGGAAAAAACAGAGCCAAGGCAAGACTGCAAGCAACCGTAAGCACTTGCTTGCAGCCTCGGGGGCTACTCCCATTGGGAGCACTGCCGTGCCCCCGATAACAAAAAACTACACAAGTAAACATGAAACAAACTTACCAGCCCAGCTATGCGGTCGAAGAAGCGGATTTTATCCTCGACACCAAGATCACGACGGCCCAAGTAAGGACGATCTGGAGCAGCAGGCTCGACATCAGGAACAACAATACCAGACGCCACTGGTGGAGCAACAACAGGAATCACACCCGCAGCCAGGACAGCAGGGGTCACCGACGATGCGGGCCGACAAACAACAACCGACGAATCCCCAGTATTCTTGGCGTCCGCTCCGGAGTCAGTCGACTGCAGGTCGACAGCAGCCGCACTAGAGGAGGAAGCAACCGGAGAAGTCGCAGCGCTACAAGATAAAACCCATCAGACAAAAGAACAGAGGAAAAACAGCCTCAGCAAAGACAAGCATATGCTCACCCGCCGCGCACAAAGCCAACACGCAATAACCTCCCAAACCTGGGCCTTTTGAATTCAGCAGCAGAAGGAGATGGCTCAGCAGACGGTACAGACATCGGAACAGCACCACTAGTCGCGTCAAGACCCTCGGCGCCCGAAGGCCATGACCGCTTGACACGAAAGGGCGCCGACTCCTCACCATCTCCAGTCCCCGGCAGCTCGACCCCCGTGGACTCGTCAGCACCAGTGGCGCCCGCAAGCACGCTGACACCAGCACTCGGCGCAACATCGTCAGCAGCGGAAGCATCCGGCTTCTCGCGAATATCAACATCCTCCGGCTGCGGAGGGTTGCACAACACAGGAACATCATCCTACAAAAGCAAGAAACATCATCAGCAAGCAGTCAAACAAGCATCTCCAGTCCCATGGTAAATTCAAAAACGCGAACCTGCGGCAACGCGTGATCAGAAGAATACGGAGTGACGAAACCCATCTCGGAAACGTTCGAGCATTTGGTCACGTACTGGATCCGGGCCAGGAGGCCATCGGCATCAAGCTCTTGGCCGGAGCATCTCGTCGAGTCCCCGAGTCCCTCATATTGATACATGGGACGGGCTCGAGACTACAATGGTTGAACGCGCCTCCCAATGAAAACAGAGATGCGCTGCCCACCGGTCAAGTTGTCCTTCACCAGGGCAATCCTCTCCAAGAATGGAGCCACTTCAGATTACCCTTTCACAGACAAAGAATGGCACCATGAGGCCTTCTTGACTACCCGCGCTTCAGGATTAAAGGGAGCAAGACCAAATCGCTGCCCAGCAACATGCTGGTCCTTCAGATAGAACCAACTTTTTCACCAAGCACTGACGGAGTCAAGCATCTCCAAATCAAAGTACGATTTGGAGTCCCTAATGGATATACCCACCTGCCCTACAACGTACTCAGAGTTCGTCCTCTTTATACAAAAGAGGTGCTTCCAGAGCCCCCAATGGGGATAGACCCCCAAGAAAGCCTCACAAAGGGTAATAAAACAAGCAATGTGCAAAATACCATTGGGAGTCAAATTGTGCAGCTGAAGCCGATAGGTGTACATCAAACCACGAACAAAAGGGTGAATTGGAAGGGAAAACCCGCGAGGGAAGAACGCCTGAAAGCACACCCGCTCATCGGCCGTGGGAGCAGGAACAGGTTCATTCCCTGGAATCCACACGGCATCTCCAGCCACCAAGCCATCGGAAATCAGCGGGCCGAGATCTGCAACCCCAAAAGTCGAACGCTCCCACTTGCCAGACATCTTGGCCGATTTCGGAGCAGCACGGGAGCGCGTTGTCATCAATCCCGCATCAAGCAACAACAGGAGGAAGGAGAAGGCTTAAGAATAGGGGAATCAAGCAGCGAGGGGAGAAGGCAATGGCCGGGTAAAACCTAAAATTTACCCAGCCGCTCGGTATTTAAACACCAGCCAGGCGAGCAGGGGCACCGTTCGATCCCAGCGGCCAGTAAGCGTGGCACGATCCCACGCAGGCGAAAAACATGGAAAACCCAAATGGCGCAGCAACAGCACCGACCACTACGCGCGCAAAAAGAGGACCATAATCACATGAAGCGAAAATCCCGGCGGGACAGTGCCAATTCATTTCTTTCGGCAGGTTACAATGGTCAAAGACACCAGAAAAATCAAGCCAGCATCGCAAGGCATATCAAGTACGTTTCCCAGCTTCAGAATTTCAACTTTTTAAATCTTTTTCCGATGAGCAAATTTTTTTACTCCCATCGGGAGCATCCCCATGAGAGTTTTCGGGTGCTCCCTCACCCAGAAGATAAAATGTGCTCGAGTGATCACTCGCACCTACGAGAGTCTCAGGTGCTCCCTCACCTAGAAGCAAAAACGTGCTCGAGTGATTACTCGCACCCATGAGAGTTTCGGGTGCTCCCTCACCACGACGCGAGATGACCAGACTTGCACTCGCCAGATCGGGCGGTCCCGGAGTATCGGGTGCTCCCTCACCCCGAGAGCAAAAACGATATTCGAAGATTACTCGCAAAACTCTATATACTAAAGCACTCGACGACCTCCCGAGCAAATATCCCTCTACGCCCGAGCACTCGGAGAAGCTCCACGAGTGACCGCTAAAACCGCCCACTTGATTGTTTATTCCAAGTGGGTGCATTATCTACTAGGCTCCGCGCCTCAATAAAAATACATATTCCTGGAACACGATACACTGTGCCCAGATGCCACGCAAGCTTAGCGTGTAGGTAAGGCCCCACTGCGAAGATCGGCCGGGCTGGGACTTGCCGAAGAGCGATTTCACTCACAACCTTTTCCATGCGCATGCATGATAGAAAAAGCCGGGTGGACGCGCCTAGGCTACGAACTTTACTGGCGGCAATTGATCACTGTAAGACCTGCAGCGGCATGACTTTTGCTAGACACCAGTGTTCCAAGCTCATGTCGAGGGACATGGGTTTGATTGGACTACTGCGGTTTTTGCGACTAGTGCAATTCACCAAGGCTCGACCAGTCGACACCTTGGGCCCTTTCAGCTTAGCATCCCTCGAAACAGGTTTTGTCATGGCCCCAGACTGCCAGCGACCCGCAGTTGAACCGTGCATACATCAAAACGACACTAGAGTGGATTCGAGTCCCTGCGCGCCTCTTCGAGTCGCCCAGGCACTCGGGGGCTACTTACGAGGGGGTTACCCCATGATTCCTATGGATGAGCCTACCCGGTGTACCAGAAGACAGAAGGCCCATAAAGATGCCGCCTGGGCCCGGCCTTGGCCCACTAATGGCACCGACGTAGGAGTCCGCGAGTCATTGTGAGAACCCCAAAGTAGGTTTGTGTTTAACCTAGCTTGCATTTTTGCTTCATGAAAAAAAATTGCAAAAGAAAAGGAAATGGGGAAAAGAAAAAGCCCTAAATGAATTAAATAAAAAGGCCAGAAATAAATCTTTTTCCAAAATTCTTTTGGATGTATTGAAAAATCCTAAAAATGAGTTTGATCATTTTAAAAGTGATTTGGGATTAATCCCATGCTCATAGATTTTTCAATAATTCAAATAGTGGCTTGGAAATTAAATAAATTGCCTATTTGAATTGAAATTCAAATAAATTGAATTTCAAAAATTCCCAAAACTTGGGGTTGACTTCTATATAGTCACCTAGGTTTTATAAAAATGTTTGGGGATTTTTATAAATGCCTTAGTTATTTATTTTAATTGGGCAAACAGACAACAGCAAAGAAAATAAGAAAACACAGAGAAGACTTACCTTGCGCCCACGGGCAAAGGCCCACCTGGCCCAGCCCGGCCCCCTCCCTGTCGTCTTCCTCCTCTTGACAGAAGGAGCGCAGCCCGCGCCGTGCGCTGCGTGGCGGGCATGCCTCCCCCTCCTCGCCACCTCCTGCTTCCCCCTCCTCTTCTCCTTTGCGCTGGAGACGCCTGGGAAGCTCCCAGTTCCTTTCCCCCCCTCGCGCTGGCCTTCTTCTCTCTCTCCCTCGGCGAATCTCGCGAGACCCGAGCCCCAGCCGGAGCACGCCGACGTGGTCCGCGCGGCCACCGTGCCCCATTCGCCGCACAACCGTGTCCAGACGCACCACGACCGTCGCCTTCGTCAAGCCGCTGCATCAATTCGAGTCCGGAGGCCCCAAGGACGTCGCCCCCTTCTCCAGTTCGCCGCCGGCCACCGAAGACGCCATCGTCAAATTCTTCACGGCCAGCTCATGCCCGACCTCCTCGTCGACGCCTTCACGTTCCGGTGAGCTCCGCGCTTCGAATCCCACTATCCGTGGTTCTCCCCGTGCTCCCAATCACCATTTCCCCGCCATGGCCGTGAGCTCGTCGCCGCGGGCCTGCTCGCCGGCGTGGCCACGGGCCCCTTCTGGGTGCCCCGTGTGCTCCAACAACTGCAGGAGACCGCGGGCTAACCGCTGGTGTCCTCGCCCTCCACCCCCGAGCCCTCTGTCGTCATCCACCATGACCGGTGGCTCCGGCCGCTGCCCCTCGTCGTCGTAGCCATGGCCAGGGGCCTCCTCGAGGTCCCCCGCTTGCTTCAGGAGACGCGCGACGTCGCGAGCAACCTGCCCGTGCCCCCAGCCCCCTCCCCCGTGCCCGAAATCCCACCCCGGCAGAGCGCGAGCCGTGGCCCAGGCCACCGGCGTTTAGCCGCTGGTTGGTTAGCCCTAACCGAGCTGCTAATCACCCTCAACTCTCTCTATGACAGTGGGCCCAACCCCTTGATTAATCCGGGTTAAAATTAAACAGATTTAGTTAACCCCAGTGAAGCTGACAGGTGGGGCCGCCCTGTCAGTTGACTGGTCAACCCTGGCGTCAGCATGACCTAGTGATGACGCAGTAAAGATTAAATCAATTTGTTTAATTCAATAAATTCCAGAAAATGGCTGAAACTTTGAAAAATCATAGAAAATTCATTTTAACTCCAAATTCAACATATAATATATGAAAAATGATCAGGAGAAAATCCTCTATCGAAATATCCAACTTTCAGCTATGTTGGAGTTGATCTTAAAAAGGGATCAGTAGCTTTTGCTAGTTGATTTAATTGGAATTATTTCAAATTCAAATCAATTACTATTCCAACTTCAAACTTTGAAATGCACCACACATCACTTGTACTTCAGAAGCATTTCCCACATATGATCACTTGGTTTACAATGAACAAACTTTAGCAAATGCAAGTTGACCAACTTTGAATAACATTTGGAGTTTGAATTTGAATTTACTTTTCAAATCAACTTCAATTAAAATGTGGCAATTCAAACACTGGTCACATCAGCACACTGCCATGCTTTATTTTGCATATTGAATGTGCATTGTATTATTTTGATTGTGCTTTACTTCCAGTGCTTCGGTGATTGCATCTTCTCGGTAGAGTTGATCTCGGAGACGAGTTCAACCTCACGTCAGAAGAGTGATACCTCGTGATCGTCAGCAAGGCAAGCAGCCCCCTCTTTGATCATGTCTATAAAATCCCAGTTCCCTCTCATTATCGCAAATGCATGTTTAGGATGTCACCATGATACGTTCTACCGCTAGTTGAACCCATTCCTTTGCATGACCTATCATTTTGTCACAGTAGTAAGCAAACCAAAATCCTAGCAGATGTAGGAGTTGGTTGATATCATGTGGCCCCTGCAACTGTTACAGCTTATTGCATGCTTAGAGTTGTTACCCGAGGTTACTTTGATGTGAGTCGGGATGGTAGTGATCATGTGAATGATGGTGGTAACGTGTTGGTGAATCTACCCTAAACAAAGGTGAACGATGAGAGGCTGTGTAGGAGTACACAGTGGGTTGTCTCGTTGAACACTGCCTTAGGCCCGAGTTCTTGTGTTGTTATCCAAGACCAAGAGTACGACCACACATTGGGCTCACTGACCCCTCTCGGCCTAGTACCTCACCCCGGACCAGTCCAGGAGTCGCAAGTAGTTCGCCCTTTAACGATCTCAAGCAGGTGGAACTAAGGTAAGTGGTTGGCGTAGGTTGTGGGCACGTTGAATCAAGTGATCATGATCGAGTTGAGCTTGATGGCGGTCACACAACGTTTGAGTCCGCATCGGAACAATCGGCCGGATTCCGATCGTGGTCCCAACTCAAATAGGCGACTCCCTAGGACTAGAGATGGTGCCGTGAGTGAAGTGTCGTGGCAGCATCCTCGCCGGTACTCACTTGAAGGGTCCATCCCCAGGCGGTAACTGATGAGGCGTGTGTGTAGCAGTACACCCCTGCAGGGTTAATGAACTATTCGAATAGCCGTGTCCGCGGTTATGGACTACTTGGAGACCTTTACTTGATCATAGATAACTTGAACCAGATACTTCTAAAACACACCAAGATAAGTGTGAGTGCTATGGCGTGCTTCCTCGTGGGGAAGTCGAGGAAGGCACCATAGTGGAGTATTTTTTGGAGACTGTTACTTGGACTCGTGTACGTTCTTACCTCTCTCTGGTACTCGTAGTTCAGGATTAGCCAAGTCAAAGCTGGCATTTCTGCAAGTGAAACCCCACCTCCCTTTGCCTTGATACATGTGCATGAGTAGTATAGTTCCTATGTAAGTCTTGCTGAGTACGACTTTGTACTCACGTTTTCTTATTCTATGTTTTAGAGACGAGACCACTGACCCTGATGGTGGCCTCTACCTCGAGCTCGACGTGGACCAATGTCGTATAGTTCCAGGTAGCAGCCTGTGCCCTCTGGAGGGTCGTTGTACTTTTCTTTCAGGCTTCTTAAGCCATTTGTTAAACTTGTCTTTACTAAGACATAATTTGCTTCCGTTGATGTTTGATGTAATGTTGGATCACATCCGTGTGATCTCTGCTTGTAATACAACTATTATGTCTGCTCTGTTTAGCAGAAGTTATAAAGACTATGAGTTTGTAGAGTTCATGTTGTGATTACCTGCGGTTTACACTGGACATGTATGCTGCGTGTATGTTTATAACGTGCACGTCTTAGTGTGGGGGTTCGATAGCTTAGTTGTGTTCTTGCCGGCGGTATTTTATACACCAAGTGGCCCTTAGATGTGCGCAGCTTGGGGCATCGCGATGCGATTGCTCGTGACTCTGTCACGTGGCACACTTTGTTGTATGATCGAGCCCGCCCGAGATCCCGACTAAGTGATCGGGCTGGAGTAAGTCTATGTAAGGGTTATGATTCAATCGATAACATGGTTGAGGCGACTTGTCTGTGAATATGGGATTCACCACCCATATCATTAGACTTGTGTGCGGACGATGAGGACCCATCTCAGTTGATCATCCGGCCTGAATGGGATGCCCCTCACGTTCGATGCTTACCGAGAGTGATCTGTGCTTGGCCTTGTCTGCTTAGACAAGTGGGTACGGCTCTCGGCTCTCCATGTGATTGTATTGTGACCGGAATTACATACGCTAACCCCGGGTCTCGACAGTCATAAGGAAGGTGCAAACTTGCCGTACGGAACAAGTTCATGGTTAGGAAACCTCATATGTAATCCAGGACGGACTCCTCGAGACCTAGCCTAGTATATAAGGGCTAGGAGGGGAGACGTCGAGAGGAAGCAATAGACAATCTGTAACCTAGCCTTGCGCGCACTAGCCTCGGCTTCCCTGTAATCGCCATCTCCAATCAATAATATCGAGGAGGAACGTATCCTCCTGTTAGCCGACGAGCTTATCGTCCAACCTGTGCCTCTCATGACTAACCCAGGTTCCCTGACCATGGTATTTGCCGGGGTACATCCCCGTCAGGCTAGTTATTCTCTTGAAAAGACTTGATCTTCTGCTTTAAGCCTAGCTAATGGCTCTAAAGAAGCGCTTTCGGGAGGCAGCCCGCAATGAATTTAGGTTTTTCTTTTTGCTTTTATACTGTTCTTAGTGGTCTTGATGATTGTTACTACTGTAGCAACATCATTGTATCTTTACTTTTCAAGCTTTGTGCCTTTTATAGCCTCATACGACAAGGGAAGTGAAAGTTGTGACATGCTGTCCAGAAAACAGATTCTGTCCTCGTGACTAGAAAAATCAGAGAAAAATCCCAGTTCATATTTTTGAGCTGAAATTTTTACACAGCGTGCTCTATCAAATTAAAAAACTTGCGTATGTTCTGAGTTTTTTGATTTTAGTTGCAGAAGTATCCCTAAAATATTCTTTACTACCTGCTGTTCTGTTTTTCACAGATTCTGCCACGTTTTGTCTCTCTTTACTTTTGCAAACCCTAAGCTTGCTTTTTCTTTGCAAAAACTTTTTGGAAATATTAGGAAATAGTAGCTCTTCAAGATTATATTTATTTCCAGTAAGGTTAAAATTATTTTAATAGGGTACTAACCTCTCTAATCAGTCTACAATGAGTTATGTATGAAGGGAGTTTTCAAGTGCGCGGTGGAAGATGATGAAAGAAGATCTTGGAGTTTCAAGCGCTCAAGCTTGGGGATGCCCATGTGCACCCCCAATAAATATTCAAGGAGACTCAAGCGTCTAAGCTTGGGGATGCCCCCGTGCATCCCCTTCTTCATCAACAATTATCAGTTCGTCCCTTGTTTCACTATATTTTTATCACTTCATGCGTTATGTGCTATGCTTGGAGCGTCTCGCTCTTTACTTTTTTAGGTTTTGTTTTTGCTTTGTTTGCTGTAGTAACAAGTTAGAACCCATATTACTCTTTTATGTGGGAGAGTTACACGCTCCGCTTGAACTAGAACTCCTCATAGGATTTGCATGCTTATTCTTTTAGCTGTGAGTTGTTCTTTTTCTTTTCTTAGCTGTTGCTCTGTTTAGTTGTAGTGCTTTAGTTTTTCTAGAGCTTTTCTTTTGTTTTAGGTTGAACTTTCTATAGGTTGCATTTTTTATCTGGCTAGAGAGTTTGCCTGTTGCACTGAGTTTTGTGTCTTGACTAGAAGTAGGTAGTTGAAGTTGCTATTCTCTTTGTAGTAGTAACTTGCAATAGTTTTGAGGTATTGACTAGAGTAATGTTTGAACTTTTGGTGTCAAGAGCTCGAGCCTATTAGTGATAGATGTCATATTTTGGGCAATCCGTGTGTTTTTCGAAAACAAAAAACCTCCGTTGAGAACTCTAGCTACTAGATGGATCACTAACCTCTGGAGGGTTCGAATATTAGAGAACACTCATGTACCATGAGTCGAGGATGCGCAAGGATAACCAAACCCCCATACACTCCTCCTCGGGGTACTTGTCTCTTTGTGAACCTCCTGATTAGATTGAGAGTTACCGATAATAAGTGCATGAGTTCTTCGGACTAATGTGAGTATTCGAAAGTTGACACTTCCACCCACCTATACTTTTTCTAGCCTCTTCGGTACCGTGCATTGCCCTTTCTCACCTTGAGAGTTGGCGCATACTTCGCTGGTGCATCCAAACCCTTGGCACGATACGCTCTGTCATCATAAGCCTCCTTATATCTTTCCTAAAAACAGCCACCATACCTACCTACAAGGCATTTCCATAGCCTTTCCGAGATTCATTGCCATGGAACATCCACCTTCTCATGACTTGATCTTCATGTCATACATGCTACTTGCTTGATCGATGAGCCGCATGCTAGTCGGGCCTTGCCCTAATCATTGCTACATGACGCGCTAGTATCATTGCATATCCTCCTATCCTGGCAGAAGCATACATTTGCATCATGATAGTTATATCTTCTTTATGTGAGTACCTTTGTAAAGTGTGAAAGATCTCTTATATTATTGTAAAATATAGAGTGTTTACCCTAAATTGAGGAAAAGATCCCAAAGAGGACAAAACCAAAAGATCCCAAAGAGGACAAATGAGAGTTAAATAGAAAGAGCCATTGAGGCCACCGAAAAAATACAAAAAATAGAAAAAAGAGAAAAATAAAAATAAAAAGAGAGAAGGGGGCACACTACTATTCCTTTTGAGAGATCCACACTAGTACTTCATCCTCTATCCCTTGTACTCCATAGAGATCATCATCATGCATATAGCTATGTGGGGACCTTCACACTATAGAACTTGGCTTGTATATTCCAATGATGAGCCTCCTCAAACGAGCTCTAGGTCTTCTTGAGCAAGCAAGTTAGATGCACCCCCACTAGTTCCATTGGAGAGCTTTTAGCTCACATGTGTATATTTTGCATGGCAATCCCTACTCCTCACATAATATCTATCATATGGCCTTCTCTCGCCTATGATTGTCCTCATTGATGTGAGCCTTTCACACCTTTTTGTCTTCCTCCTCCACCTTCTTTATGTTTCGCCTTTTAGGTGTCAATTTTCTTGCTCACGCTCATCCATTGCATGAGTGCTCAAAATATCGAAAGGGAGTGGATCAGTTTGACTTGTACCTGGCTAGTGGTCTGGGGACGAGTCAAGATAAGAATCCAAAGGAGACTAAGTGTGAAACTTTAGTAGATAGTTGTTCTCAACAACCTTTTTCTCTCTTTTTCCTAGTCCCCTGCTTGCACGCAAACACCATCTGGAGACATTCGAGTCACGGACAGCGAGAGCTCTTGCACCTTTTGTTCTTTTGTTACTTGTGTCAATGCTAATATAGACTCTTGCTTGTTAAGACTTGAATTGAATTGCATGCTTTGATTGCTTTACTTAAAAGTCCTTATATGGTTGTGTGGCATGTCACCACAGAAATTATGCTTGTTATCATTTACCTACTCCAGGACGAGCAGGAATTAAGCTTGGGGATGTTGATACGTCCCAAACGTATCTATAATTTCTGCTTGCTCCATGCATGTTTTGTGTGACTTTGCCATGATTTGCTTGAACTTTCATACACTTTTGAGCATATTTGGACTAATCTATTAACCCAGTGCACCCAGCTGCCAGCTGTTGTTTTCTGCTGTTTTTGTATTTCAGGTTTTCCGTCCATTAAAAGTGCTCCAAAAAATCCGGAAAAATCAGATAAAAAATCAGCGACCCGGAAGCTTCCGGAATCACCAAGGCAGCGGAGGGGGCCCACCACATGGACTCCAGAAGGGTCCCTGGCGCTGCCCCACCCTAGGCGGCGCCAGGGGGCCTCCTGGCTGCCCTGTGGGTCCCCTCGACACCCCCTCCGCCTATATTTAGCCCTCGGGGTGGAAACCCCTATGAGAGATCTCTTTTCCGCGAACTCGCCTCTGTACCATCGCCGCTGCCGTTTCTAGATCGGGGCTGCCTAGAGAAGCTGCCCCGGCACCCTGCCGAGAGGAGGAACCCCCTCCGGGAGACCATCCATAGCCATGGACGCCTCTCGTATGTACCGTGAGTAGTCCCCCTTGGACCATGGGTCCGTGACCAGTAGCTATGTGATGTACTTCTCCCCTCTTTGTGCTTCCACTTTCGAGACCTCGTGAGCTGCCTCACATGATCGAGGCACCTTTGTAATTTTCTGCTGTTGCTATGCTGATTTTGCTGGGATCTGATGGATTATGAGACTATGTTCAGATTGTGATGAGTAATATATTTGGTTCTTCTCTTTTATATTTTGTTCTTGAGTAAATTCTTGCATGTTCTCTGTTGCCGTATTTTACTTTGGCCAAGTGATTTGTTGCAACTCCAAGAGGGAGCGTTATGCTTGATTGTGGGTTCATCCCCTTGATGTCTAGCTTGAGTGACATAAACATGAGACTAGGGGATGTGCTGTTGCCACCAGGGATAAAACAACGGTGCTTGTATCCGCGGGTGCAAGGATTGTTTACTTTACGCAAAGTTCTTTTAATGCAGTTGTCTGTTGCTTTGAGTTTACACTTTGGGTGGGATTCGCAACTTAATACCAGCGAGATGTTCTGGATAGATATCTCAAGGTGGATGATTCGTAGTAGATGCAGTTGGATTTCGGTCTACTTACCTTGGCGTACTGCCCATTGCTTTTGAGCCCTTCC
This sequence comes from Bromus sterilis, assembly GCA_950022295.1. NCBI lineage: Eukaryota > Viridiplantae > Streptophyta > Magnoliopsida > Poales > Poaceae > Bromus > Bromus sterilis. Next base: position 236,451,186 of record OX465600.1, read on the forward strand.
TTTCTTTGCAGCATAGTTAGCATTGCGGTGCCTTCATAATTCTGTCAATTGCCCAGCTGTGATTGGTTTACCTCGCTAGCACTTTTATCGTCTTTTGGGAGAGAGATATTGTAAGAGCAAAGTTATACCCCCATGGGTTTTGGATATTGTTGGGCAAAACAGTAGAGGAACTAACAAGTTTTCTAGTGTGAAACAGATGGTTAGGTTCCTGAAATTATAGGTTGGTGATAAAGCTTCAACGAAGATTTACATTGTTACCGAAGCATATCCTCTGGAGTGAAGCTCATCTCAGATGTCGACCCCTAAAAAGATAAGGAATACTGAAGCACGTCTCATCGAAGGAGATGACCAAGATGGCGCAAGACTTAGTAGTTTTGCGTAGTTCTTTTTCAATTCTTTGAGTCGTAGGAAAAACCGTACTATCAAGAGGGGTTTAGTAAATGTACTCCGAAGGTTTTGGTGAAAAGACTCAGATCGAATCCAAACCTATGAGAAGCCAGAGTTGAGAAATCTCATGTGCACTAGGTAATGCTTCACCAGCGAAGACTTCGTTCTTTCGGCTCCTGAAGCAGAACCAAGTCCGTGAGTCAGCTTTACTTGGACCGCAAGTAAAGTTGCGCTTTGATTGAAAATATGACCGTTGCAGACAGGTGTCAAGCTGTCACATCGGGTCATTTAAGACATTTCAAACCTAGGGATTGCCACCTATAAATACGCCACCCCCGCCCTCATTGGCCGGTGGCTGCTCCAAGAATATTTTCTGACAGTGAAGAGAAAGAGCAACCCCACCGAAGCAAACCAAAAACCCATCCACCGAAGCATAAGTCCTATTGATCTGAGTTGATTCATTATGACTTAGGAAGAAGTTTGCTAGCCTTTTTATCTTGGAGAACTGCAATTCTCCTAGACGGTTAGAGCGTTGTTCTTCAGAGAGCGAAGAGTTATTGTCGCCTCGAAGTCCAGTTTGTCAAAGGTTTCGGTGATTCCCTCAATAATCAACCACGAGTGAAGAACTGACCAAGCTCAAGGAGATTGGTGCAGTGGAGATACGGCCGGAGAGTGGTTAGCTCCTGTGTTCAATCACAAGTCCCTCCAACCAGACGTAGCACTTTGCAGAGTGTGAACTGGTCGAACAAACATCGCCGAGTCAAGTGTTCGTTTTACTTTCCGCATTTACATTTAGTTTATCAATTGCTTCAGTGATTTGATTCAATGCAATTGATTCGATGCTTTTGATTCGCTATGTTATGCTTCAATCCAGTTCTGCTTCAATGTTTACCTTTCTGTTGAATTTCTTCTGCTGCTAAGTTATGCTTCACTTCATAGTTTCATGCAAAAATTTGAAGTGATCATTCACTCCCTCCCCCTCTGATCACATACTTGGACTTACAATTGGTATCAGAGCTAGTCACTCTTTGTTTGGATTAACCTCCTAGAGTGTTTTGCAAGTATGTCTTTCGCAGCCATTCGCTCCGGCGAACCCATACCCGTGTTCAATGGAAAGGACTATCCATACTGTAAGGACAAAATGAAGAGAAATATCATGGCTATCAATTCGACTGCCTGGCAAGTTGTCTTGTATGGAGTTACAGTTGCAGACAAGAACGCCATCACTCCTGAAGAAGCGAAGCTGATCGATCTTGATTCTGAAGTCTGGGTTTTCATCACCAATCATCTGACACCAGAGAAGTATCATGAAGTGAAGAATATTCCTTCTGCCAAAGGTGTCTGGGACTATCTTGAGAATATTGGTGAAGGTGTTTCTGCCCAAAAGGATGCCAGAATTGACACACTTTGAAGCAAATTCTATCGATTCAAGAGAAACGAGGGTGAAAAAGTCAGCTCCATTTACAGCAGACTCACTGCTCTTGCAAATGAGTTGATTTCACTTGGTGCTGATGACATTACTCCTCACTCAGTTGTTAGAACTCTGCTTCGCTCATTGGATGATTCGTTTGATCACATTGTGCTGATGATCAAGGAAAGGACTGATTTCAGACATCTTGTTGCCGCTGATATTCTTGAGAGACTCAATACTTTTGAAATGGAAGAAGATGAGAAACGTGACATAAATGGTTCTCGAAGAAGATATCATGCCTTGAAAGCAAAAGCTTCGCACCATTCTTCACCCGAAGTCAGTTCTGCTTCAGGTGTCGAATCAAAAGATCCTGCAAGCATTGGAAAAGATCTAGCATTGATCATGAGACGCTTCAGTGGCTTTCAGGGAAAAGGTTTTTCTTCACCCAAGAAGAGTTATCCTTCAAGAAGCTCAAGTCATTCTTCTCACCGTTGATCCTCAAGAAGCTCTCCATCGAAGGACAACTGCTGCTACAAGTGCAAGAAACCAGGTCACTACATTGTTGATTGCCCATTGTGGGAAGCTGAGAACAAATCGAAGCATTCGCTCAGAGACTCCTCAACAAAGTCCCACAGATCCTACAGAAGCTATGAGTCAAAGAGACATGATTCCAGTTCGAGAAGAGAAAAGAAGAAAGATTATGATGATGATAAGAGGAAGAAGTATCATAAGAAGCGTGAGGGTTCTTCATCGAAGACTCACTCGTCTCGTCGAAGCATCTCTCACCGTGCCAAGGCCTATCTGGGAAAGGAGATGAACTCTGAAGACGAAGTCTCTGGATCCGAAGCTGAACCAGGCTCGAGATTTGGGTCTGGGTCCGAATCAGATGGTGTTGCTGGTTTGGCTTTCGCTTCGGCAGATGCTTCAACCAACGCTTCGAGGTCATTCTTCACCAACAATAGTAGTGAAGATGAAACTCCTGCATATTGCTTCATGGCCAAGGCGAAGGTATCTTCATCCAAATCAAACTATGATACTTCTGACTGTTCCTCATATGATAGTGATTCGAAGATAAGCTATGCTAAACTTGATAAAATTGCTTCAATCCAACAAGATGAACTTGATTCACTAAGCAAAACCATTAAGAAATCAGAAACTTTGTTGATCGATGAGATAGAGAAAGGTCAAACTTTAACTAATGAGCATGCTTCTCTGAAGGAGAAGTTTGAAGAATTATCCTCTCGGCATGATCTTCTTTCAGTTGATTATGAGAAGCTCACCTATGAATTTCTTCAGAGGAAAATGGCTCTCGAAAGACTGAAAGAGGCTCATGAAGAATTGGAAAATGTCAATCTCTCTCTCATGGCTCAACAAGGTTCTGAAGCAAATCATAAAACTGATTCACCTTGCTTAACTTGTTTGGAACGAAGCAAAACTGATTCCAAAGGGAAAGCTCCTACTTTTATTGATGATACTAGTGCCTCTGATGAGGAAAATCCTGCTGTTACCGAGGAACTCCTCAGGTTGAAAACTTATTTGAAACAGGCATGTTCAAAAGTGTGCAAGGCCACCAATATCTCTGTGATATCCCGAGGAAGTCTCTCCTTCACAGGAATCCCAGGAATGAGAGTGTTGGTTTCGAGAGAAAGATAAACCCTGATGGCACCTATTGGGAACCTGAGCAGTATCCTAAGACTGTTTGGGTTCTAGCAAAGGAGAAACCCATTGACATTGCTAACCTTTCAGGTTTCGACTGCAAAATGAACAAAGCCATTGTGGATGAATCACTTGATTCAGACTACAAACTCATTAGGGATGAATAGATAAAAGTTACAGCTGAGTATGTAGGTACTCCACCAAAGAAAGGCTTGTATAAGAGGAAGATATGGGTGCAGAAAGCACTTGTGAAAAAACTGCCTGCTAACCATACTATGTAGGGAAAGCCTTCGGTACCACCGAATCATTTCTATTATCTAGAGACGAGAAACGATTCACTGGTGCCTGAATCAACTGTTCCGCAGAAACAATATTATCGTACTGGTCGTCATACGTATCGTCCTCATAATAAGCATACTAAGATTGCATATGCTCATTCTTATCCTAACCATTCGCAGAGGACTTACATTTATGGTGTGCTTGATGGTACACCGAAGCAATACACTCCTGTTCGCTTTAATATTGCTTCAACCAGTGCTTCAACATCTTCTCCGTCACCTGCTCGTTTGTGGGTGGTTAATAAGAACTAATTCTTCTGCAGGGCTAGTGGATCCGAATGGTTCATGGAGAGTGGTTGTACAAATCATATGACCGGAGACAAGGAGTTATTCACCGAAGAAAAACTATCTCAATCTTCTCAGAAGTACGTTACCTTCGGTGATAACAACAAGGGTAAAGTTTTAGGCTTGGGTAAGGCTGCCATATCGAGAGATAAGAACATTGACAAGGTTATGCTAGTCCAATCACTTGGATATAATCTTATGTCTATTTCGAAGTTATGCTATATGGGTATGCTTGTTCTATTTTCAGCTTCGCGTTGTGTTGTCTTTTCACAGGATGACTATACGTTTGTCTTCGAGGGTTACCGAAAGGGAGATTTATACATTGTTGATTTTTCTTCGGGCCCTGTTGTATCCACATGCTTAATGGCAAAAGCTTCATCTGGTTGGTTATGGCATCGAAGACTTGGTCATGCAGGGATGAGAAATCTTCATAATCTAGTGAAGAAGAAGCATGTTATTGGCCTTAGCAAAGTAAAATTCGATAAGGATCGTCTCTGCAGTGCTTGTGAAGCCAGTAAAATTACGAAGAAACATCATTCAGCGAAGACTATCATGACTACCACTCGTCCTCTTGAATTGCTTCATATGGATCTTTTTGGTCCTCAAAATTATGCAAGCCTAGGAGGAAACAAATATGGTCTTGTTATTGTTGATGATTTCTCTCGTTATACTTGGGTTTTCTTTTTGGATGACAAGAGCAAAGTTGTTGAAATCTTCAAGTCATTCGCTAAGAGAGCTCAAACTGAATATGAATTATCTCTGAAGCATATCCGAAGTGATAATGGAACCGAATTCAAAAATACTCATTTGAAGATTTTCTTGATGATCATGGTTTTACTCATGAGTTCTCTTCTGCATATACACCTCAAGAGAATGGTGTAGTTGAAAGGAATAATAGAACTCTCATTGAAATGGCCAGAACTATGCTTGATGAATACAAGACTCCTATTAGGTTCTGGGCCGAAGCAATTAACACTGCATGTCACATCATTAACAAGGTTTACCTTCACAAATTCCTGAAGAAAACTTCACATGAGCTTATCACTGGTAACAAACCAAATGTTTCATATCTTAGGGTATTTGGTGCTCCATGCTTTATTAGAGATATGAATCATAGCTCCAAATTTGCCCCTAAGGCACATGAAGGTTGTCTTTTAGGTTAGGGCTCAAACTCTCACACTTATAGAGTGTATAACTCTCACTTCGGGAAAGTTATGGAAACTGTAAATGTGAGGTTTGATGAAACTAATGGCTCTCAAAAAGAGCATTTGCCTCATGATCTAGATGAACCTCCACTTGATGAAGTGATCAGGTCCATGGCTATTGGAGAGATTCGCCCTGTTGAAGCCAATCATCGTCAAGCTGTTAGGGATGATTATGGTCCAATGTTCCCACACATAGCACGGGGCGCTGGAGTTCAACATCCTGAAGCTAATGGTGAACAGGACGAAAAAGGACAAGGGAATGAAGGAAATGCTAATCCTGAAGGAAATGCCGAAGCTGAAGGTGAAGCAGATCCCGAAGCTGATGCAGATCCTGAAGGAGAAGCTGAGCCTGAAGCAAATGACACTACGTTATCACGAGTTCGAAGAAGAGTTGATGTTGATTCGATCCTCGAAGATAATCATCAACCAGGTCGTCCCACTACTCGATCTCGTACTCGTTTGGCTAACTTCTGTGGAAGTTTTTCTTTTGTTTCCATGCTAGAGCCTTCAAAATATGATGAAGCCATGAAGGACCCTGATTGGTATTGGCTATGATGGAAGAACTTCACCAGTTTGAAAGGAACAAAGTCTGATCACTTGTTGACAGGCCAGATCCCACGAAGCACAATGTTATTGGCACAAAGTGGATATTTCGCAACAAGCAAGATGAAGATGGTATTGTGGTAAGAAATAAGGCTAGATTGGTAGCACAAGATTACACCCAAATCGAAGGCATTGATTTTGGTGAAACCTATGCTCCAGTAGCCCGTCTCGAATCCATTCGTGTCATGCTTGCTTTTGCAAACCACAAAAATATATTGCTATATCAAATGGATGTCAAAAGTGCTTTTCTTAATGGTGAGATAGAAGAAGAAGTGTATGTTATGCAGCCACTAGGTTTTGAAGACTCGAAGAATCCTGATATGGTGTACAGGCTTCACAAAGCTTTGTATGGACTGAAGCAAGCATCTCGTGCTTGGTATGAAACATTGAAGGATTTCCTCCTGAAGAAAGGCTTCAAACCTGGAACCACTGACCCCACTCTTTTCACTCGATCATATAACAATGATCTATTTGTGTGTCAAATATATGTAGATGATATCATTTTTGGCTGCACTAACACTGAAATCAGCGAAGAATTTGCAAGGATGATGTCGAAGAATATGAGATGTCCATGATGGGTGAATTGAAGTTTTTCCTTGGACTTCAGATTCGCCAACAGAAGAATGGCACCTTTATTTCACAAGAGAAATACTTGAAGGATTGCCTGAAGAAATTTGATCTTGCTGAATGCAAGACCATCAGAACTCCCATGCCTACAAATGGTTTTCTTGATGCTGATGAGAAAGGGAAACCCTTCTATCAGAAGAAGTATCGGTCTATGATAGGTTCACTCTTATACTTATGTGCATCTAGACCTGATATTATGCTATCAGTTTGTATTTGTGCTCGTTTTCAGGCCAATCCAAAGGAATCACATCATACTGCTGTGAAGCGAATTCTTCGATATCTAGCACATACTCCTTCTTTGGGACTTTGGTATCCCAAAGGAACTCAGTTTGATTTGATTGGATATTCTGATTCAGACTGGGCTGGTGATAGAGTTGACAGGAAATCTACCTCAGGCACTTGTCATTTCCTTGGTAGATCTCTTGTGTGTTGGGCTTCAAAGAAACAGAATTGTGTCTCAATATCTACTGCTGAAGCTGAATACATTGCTGCTGGTTCATGCTGCACTCAAATACTTTGGCTTAAGCAGACGCTAAAATATTATGGCATATATGTGAAGAAAATCCCTCTGCTTTGTGATAATGAGAGTGCTATCAAAATTGCACACAATCCTGTGCAACACTCTCGAACGAAGCATATCGATATTCGTCACCATTTTCTTCGAGATCATGTTCAGCACGAAGACATTGAGATCAGCCATGTTAGAACTGAAGATCAATTGGCAGATATATTCACGAAGCCATTGGACGAGAAAAGGTTTTGTGCATTGAGATGTGAACTAAACATCCTAGACTCACACAATGTTCAGTAAGAGCGAAACTTTTCCATTGTATATATTCACCTTCGTTGTGTGTTTGTTTACTTAGTTTCGTTTGCGTTTTCCTTCGTCCAAGTTTATGTGTTTAGCTTCGTTCGCCATTTGCTTTCAGTTCTGTGTTGTTTTTATTTGTTCGTTTCTTTTGTCCCCTATACTTATCACTTTTAGCTTCGTTGTTGTTGTTCTTCGAAGTGATAAGTTTCGAACCCTACCCCTCCATTCTGATTCGCTCCCAATCTATTCTGTCTTGAATGGTTAACACAATTGAAATGGAAAGCATATTGCTTCGAACGTCATTGAGTTCCGAATCAAATGCTTCCAACTTTATCGAAGTTTTTTCTCTCGGTCAAGACTAATTCTTCGGCCATTGAGTCCCCGTCTTTCTCGGGTCGTTGAGATTCGCTCGCGAACCTCCACTTCATCTGAGCCGTTGAATCGGAAGAGACACTCGCTGGCAGCCGTCCGATACGATCTGGCAACCGTTTCAGATCGGGCCTATATAAGGCAATCCCTCCAGCGAACCGTTCCCCACGTTCATTCTCTCCCGATTTCCCCGTCTCCCTCCTCGAGCACGCCGCAAAGCTCTCGTTCCCGACGTCGAATGCGCCGCTTCACTGCCGGACCGCCGCCACCGTGGACGTTCCCCGTCGACGAAGAGCACGTCTCCGCACTCCGTCGCCGTAGCCGCTTCGCGTCACCAAGTTAGGGTACGCAAGTTCCCTTGGATCCAATCTTTCCTGCGAGTTCTTCATCTAGGGCCTGGATCTAAGATTTGTTAGGATTTTGTTTTCTGTTTATAGGACTGTTCTGATCCGTGTTGATCATTGCTCCTTGGGAAAACTGTTTGTAGCATCAAAGTAATCCCATCTACTCAGGTCAGTATTGAGATTCGATCTATTCTGTGTTTGGACTGAGTTAGGTCTTGTTCTTGAACTAGTTCTAGCCCTATCCAATGACATATTTGCATCTGATCTTAGTTTGCTCTGGGTTCTTGTCAAAATTTGGTTTTGGTCGAAACTTTTGCCAGTGCTTATTCATTCCCTTTCCTATTCCCTCTTTTCTATCCTTCTGGTCACAGGATGTCTGACGAAGAGGCAGCCATGGGGAATGAGCCACCTATTGTTGAAGGACTTGAGAACTATCCTGAGCCCCCGAAGCAGAAAGGCAAAGGTGTCAAGTCGAAGGATGTCAAAAATGCCCGAGGCATACCCGAAGCCATTCGTCTCAATATGGGCTATGACACACCTCCTGAAGAATCTGACCACGATAGAAAGATTTGACTACAAAAGGTTCGACGCTACTGGGACATAAGGTGGTACAAGTACAAGAGCATTCCAGACTGGAAGTGGGCAATGCAGTTTGCTTTCAGCCCTCCTTATCGGTACACAACTGCCATGTGTGCCCAATACAATGCAGCGAACAGAAGAAAGTACTACCCGAAGCCTCCTGCTGTTCCTCACCCAAATACTCTCAAGACTCCAGATAACTATCCAGAAGAGCAAGAGAGACTTGCCACATTGGCTGAGAAGAAGAGAATCCGAGAAGAAAAGAAGGCCAAAGCACTTGCTGCTGCAGGGCAAGCTGAAGCAGGTGCATCGAAGCCTAAGAGGCGAAATCTTCGAAAATTGAGTGCTTCACCGCCTCCTGCTATTTCCGAAGAGGAGAGTGATAATGAAGCTGATGACGAAGCTGAACCTGCCGCACAACCTGAAGTCTCTCTCCCTGAAGATCCTGCAGATGACACAGATGATGCTGATGATGAGTCTGAGCACACCCCTGTTCCCCCTAGTCCTAAGAGACAAAAGCTTAGGAAGCCATTGAAGAAGAAGGCTTGAGAGAAACCGCCTGCCTCAAGAGGCGTAAGGGTTCAAGATCCATCTGACCCTCCTGTTCCTAAACCAACCATTGATATGACAAACTTGGTGGTTGAGGCTCCTTTGGCTTCAAAGCCACCTCGCCACCTTGTTCCTGCTGAACAGAGAACGAAGGAGAGGCATGACCCGAAGGCAAAGCCTGCTGCTAAGCCCGAAGCTAAAGCTCCTAAACCAGCCAAAGCTTCGAAGCTGAAAATCTCTGTTGCCAAGCCTGGCCAGTCTTATGCCCAGGTCGGCACCAAGAAGTTGTCTGAAGCAGATATGCGCAAAAGAGACCGTGCTGAAGCTGAACGCCTTCATGCTGAAGCACAAGCCCAAGCTAAGGCTGATAAAGAAGCTAAAGCAAAGGAAAAGGCAGATAGAGATGCTGCTCAGTTGGAGAAGCAAAGGAAAGATCTTGCTGAAGCTAATCAGAAAGCTGAAGCGAAGCGCAAGCTCGCTGAAGTAAAAACTCAAGAGGCTAAGGCTGCTGCCGAAGCCAAACAGCTTAGTGATGCTGAAGCCAAGCGCCAGGCTCAACTTGATATCATTCGCACAAAGAAAGCAGAGAAAGCTGCTAGAGCCGCTCAGAAGGAAGCTGCTGTTGACATGACGCCAAAGGATATCCCTCCGAAGCCAGTCGCAGCCCCTGCCCCCGAAGCTCATGAAGAAGCTGAGCATAGTCACCACAACTTCCCAGATGCAAGAGAAGGTGAACTATGGGACTGTTTGAGCCTGAATCAGGCATTCTGCCAGCTTGCTGAAGCGGTTGATCCCAAAGCTGTGGATGTTGGGAATGTTTACATTTCACCAACTCTTTCTGCCATGATTGAAACCTTATACAATCAGCTAAGGGATTTGCATGCTAGGGACAGATCTGAATCTGCAAAAATTCTGAAGTTTAAGAAGAAAGCAGATGCTGAATCAGATGAAGACTTCAAGAACGAAGCCGAAGCTGCTTCGAAGAAAATTGCTGATGTGAATGAAAAGACAAAGAACAATATTCAAGTGTTTCAAGGCAAGATAAAGTCTGCCATTGAAGAATGTTGCAAGACGCACAATGCTTCGGTCATGGCTCTTGATTCCAAGAAGCGCGAAGAAATTCTCAAGCAACTAGCTTCACCCCTTCCCAAGCTGCAACAAAGGAAGCGCCGTCTTATCACAGATGCAGACAAAGCTGATGAGGTGAGCTCTCATCCGGCCAAGAAGGCCCCAAGATAAGCATCGCCCCCTCGATGCAAGATTATCAGTCTTCCTACCCCCACTTCAAAGCCAACCGCTCCCGAAGTCATTCCACCCCGTGCTCCAACTCCACCTCCCCCTCAACCCGCTCCTCAACCATCGCACCACGACAACTTTGAGCCAGAGCCTTCTCCTCAAGCTCAAGACATACCAATTCCTTCAAGGGATTATTCTTCGGCTCACTCTGCTGATGAGTCCGAAGAACAAGAAGGCGAAGCCAACGAACAAGCTGTTCCAGAAGAGCCTGAAGCCGATGCAGAAGCTGAAGCCAATGAATTGGAAATTATGACTCAAACTCAAGAGCGAGCCATAATTGCTCGAAGGCAAGCTCCGCACCGCATTCCTGCGCAAGATACCCAACTAGACTCCATCTACCCACGTGAAACTTTTCCTATCTTCCTGGGAGATGGTTCTTCTTCAAGACATGGTCCTGAGTTTAACCTCGAAGCTCATCACCAGAAGCTTCACTTCTTTGGCGCAAGTCCTTATGATTCACCCCGGACTGCTGATGACCTTCGATTCTGGACAGCCGAGCAACATATTCTGTACACGAAGCTATACTGCCAGAAGGGTGTTCTATTCAGGCATAAGTACTTGGATATGCGAAGTCTAACTTCTGCAACATGCTTCCAGAACATTGTGGAAACCATCGAAGCACAGAATCTTACCAACATGTTTGCTATGGAAACACCATTCAATTCCGAGCTAGTGAAGCAGTTCTATGCAACTCTCTATGTCTCTGGAAATCCTGATGACACAAGATCTTGGATACTTGAGTGGATGATTCAAGGAAAAGTCTTTCGAATGCATTCTGATGAATTCATGGATATTGTGAACATCCCAAGGCACACTGGAAAACTTGCAAAGGTTCATTTGATGCCAGATCCTACTGAAGCTGAATTTTCTTCACTACTGGATCCCGAAGTCACTGGAGACCACATGCCAGAAAACATTCGCCCAAAGCATCTGGTATTCTTATCAAAGACTTGGTTTTACATCTTGTCTAACTCACTGATGCCTCTCAGCACTGCAAATGATGAGTCCAACATTCATTATCATACACGTCATGCTTTGCTGAAGCTTACTCACGGTCATGTGTTTGACTTCGAGGATTGTTTTCTTCGCTATATGGTCCAAGCTGCTGAACTCGTGCATCAATTGAAGCCATATGCTCCCTGGCTCCAAGCCATTTGCAACCATGGACGCAGGGAAGACTTCGTTGCGAAGCATCACCCGAAGATGTTCTGTCCTTCTGTGCGTGATACAATGAATATCTTTAGAAGGCCAAATGATCCATTTGCCACATATGTCGGAGTCAGACAACATGTCAATGAACGCAACATGTCGAAGAAATTTCAGAAGGAAGTTTATCACTTTGAGGTTGGCATTCGCACTCAACAATTTCTTGAAAATTTCATTGAAGGAAATCAACGCCAAATGCAACATCTTTCTGATGAGATCAATAGAGTTGGCAACATCGCTTTGAACAACAACCAGTACTTGAAGGTTTTGAAGCGCCACTCTTGGAAAGGTTTAAGGAAGTTCAACTCAGTAAAGAAGCTTAAAGATGATCAGATTTTCAAGGAGTATCCACATCTTCAACGCCACTTCTCCAGAAATAATTCGATCGACCGCCCCAACCCAAAGATCCCGCCGCTAGAAAAGATTGATGAAGTCCTTTTTGTTAATCCAGCTGAACAGATTCGCCCTGATACTCTATCTGATGAAGACTCCCACACATCGAAGCAAGAAGATGACCCTCTCAACGACAGTGATCTTGATTTGCTTCAAGCGCCGATGGACATTGACGAACTGGAGTCGCCTGCTTCAACCGAAGGATACACTTCAGGAGATGCATCTTCTTCGGGCGAAGACAATCAGCAGGGTCCCCGGGTTGCAGCAAACGCGTAAATACTCTTGATCTACCTCTCAACCTTTTGTCCAATTATTGACAAAAAGGGGGAGAAAGTAGCATCGATTGAGTTTAGATTCGCTGCGGGGTTTAGGGTTTCGATTCGATCTTTTGTGTGTTAAGTTACAACAAACTTTCCATTCGCTTCGATTGGGTTGTAACTTAAGTTTTACTTCGTCTGTGAACTGCTACATTTTATGGGTTAATAACCCCCGTGCTTGCAAGTTGCTCTCGTATATCTTTGTCTTGCAGGTGGTTATTCTCATTAAGTTCACAGGTCATTGGATGATTGCATATTCTTCAAGACCAATATCCTCTATATGCAATTGATTCACTAAGATATGTGTTAGGCTTCCCATCAAAGATATTCTTCATCAAGCATTCACTTCGATTATATAAATCTTCGATGCTTGCTTTCAGGGGGAGTCAAAAGCTTCATATCTTAGAGTTTGCTCTCAACTCAACTCAAAATTCCATATTTTTATCGATGCCTGTTTTGTCAACAATAGTCCAAAAAGGGGGAGATTGTAAGAGAAAAGTTATACCCCCATGGGTTTTGGATATTGTTGGGCAAAACAGTAGAGGAACTAACAAGTTTTCTAGTGTGAAACAGATGGTTATGTTCCTGAAATTATAGGTTGGTGATAAAGCTTCAACGAAGATTTACATACTTATCGAAGCATATCCTCTGGAGTGAAGCTCATCTCAGATGTCGACCCCTAAAAAGATAAGGAATACTGAAGCACGTCTCATCGAAGGAGATGACCAAGATGGCGCAAGACTTAGTAGTTTTTGCGTAGTTCTTTTTCACTTCTTTGAGTCGTAGGAAAAAACGTAATATCAAGAGGGGTTTAGTAAATGTACTCCGAAGGTTTTGGTGAAAAGACTCAGATCGAATCCAAATCTGTGAGAAGCTAGCGTTGAGAAATCTCATGTGCACTAGGTAATGCTTCACCAGCGAAGACTTCGTTCTTTCGGCTCCTGAAGCAGAACCAAGTCCGTGAGTCAGCTTTACTTGGACCGCAAGTAAAGTTGCGCTTTGATTGAAAATATGACCGTTGCGGACAGGTGTCAAGCTGTCACATCGGGTCATTTAAGACATTTCAAACCTAGGGATTGCCACCTATAAATACGCCACCCCCGCCCTCATTGGCCGGTGGCTGCTCCAAGAATATTTTCTGACAGTGAAGAGAAAGAGCAACCCCACCGAAGCAAACCAAAAACCCATCCACCGAAGCATAAGTCCTATTGATCTGAGTTGATTCATTATGACTTAGGAAGAAGTTTGCTAGCCTTTTTATCTTGGAGAACTGCTATTCTCCTAGACGGTTAGAGCGTTGTTCTTCAGAGAGCGAAGAGTTATTGTTGCCTCGAAGTCCAGTTTGTCAAAGGTTTCGGTGATTCCCTCAATAATCAAGCACGAGTGAAGAACTGACCAAGCTCAAGGAGATTGGTGCAGTGGAGATACGGACGGAGAGAGGTTAGCTCCTGTGTTCAATCACAAGTCCCTCCAACCAGACGTAGCACTTTGTAGAGTGTGAACTGGTCGAAAAAACATCGCCGAGTCAAGAGTTCGTTTTAATTTCCGCATTTACATTCAGTTTATCAATTGCTTCAGTGATTTGATTCAATGCAATTGATTCGATGCTTTTGATTCGCTATGTTATGCTTCAATCCAGTTCTGCTTCAATGTTTACCTTTCTGTTGAATTTCTTCTGCTGCTAAGTTATGCTTCACTTCATAGTTTCATGCAAAAATTTGAAGTGATCATTCACCCCCTCCCCCTCTGATCACATACTTGGACTTACACACATCACTAGTGAAAATCACGGGACCCCGGTCCATCTTCACATCACTGTTTACATGCTTAGTTTACTTTCAGTCTTCACTTTCAGTTTCCACTATTATTATCTCTTGCGTTGATCCTTTGTAAATAGCAAGGTCGGAGGAATTGATAACTCCTCTGTACTCATTGGGAGCAAAGTTATTTGTTGCTGTGTGCAGGTCCACGTCAACCGCCTAATTTCTGGCGCCGTTGTCACCTTCTTGTATCTCTTGGACTCCTACTGGTTCGATAACCTTAGTATCTTCACCGAGGGAAATTTTCTGCTACGCTACATCTCACCTTCCACTTGGGGTAACCAACGAGGAGTGAGAGAACTATCCTCACCGTATCACAGGCCCAGTGGTCACCCATCTTCTCTTTGACGATGACATCATCGTCTTTCTGGAAGGCTCTAACGACAATTTTGTGAAGCTAAAATCTATCCTCCAGATTTATGAGGAGGCATCCGGTCAGAAAGTTAACCTCCAGAAAAGCTCTAACTTTTTTGGTAAGGGGAGCATTAGTGAGTAGAATGAAAACCTCAAGCAGATTGTTGGGATCGCCTCGGAGGCTTTGAGCGAACGATACCTCGGTTTATCTACTGTGGTAGGGAGATCTAAGGAGGGCTATTTTAAACATGTTCGTGAAAGTGCCGGGGGAAAAGTCTCGGGATGGAAGGGTCAAGGACTATCTAAGGAAGCAAGGGAAATCTTGGTCAAGTCTGTTCTTCAAGCCACACCAACCTATACAATGAGTTGCTTTCACCTCTCGAAGAAGATGTGCCGGAACCTGACAACAATCTCGTCCAAATTCTGGTGGGGTGCAAACAACGGTGTTAGGAAGGTGCACTGGGTTTCTTGGGACAAGACGTGTGTGCGCAAACATGAAGGTGGGATGGGGTTTAGGAACCTGGAGGCCTTCAACCAGGATCTGCTAGCCAAACAAGCATGGCGCATGCTGCTGGTGCCGCAATCCTTGTGTGCACGGGTGCTCAAGCTAAGGTACTATCCTGAATGTTCTATTCTCAGCGCAACAGGCCCGGCAGCGGGATCCTTCACTTTCAAAAGCATCCTTCATGGCCGAGATCTGCTAAAAGAAGGTTTAGTGTGGAGGGTCGGAGATGGAAACAGCATCAACATCCATCATGATAACTAGATTCCAAGGGAGGGTTGCATGCGGCCACTGGGCCAAATTGCACGCCATGGAATAATAAATGTGGCTCACTTGCTCAATGGGGAGGGTGACGACTGGAACCGTTAAAGGATCAATGATATTTTTTCCCCTAAAGATGCAAAGGATATCCTTGCTGTTAGAATTGGGGGAAAGGAAACTGCAGATTATCAAGCGTGGAACTTGACCAAGAGTGGCGAATTCTCAGGTAGGTCCGCCTACCACTTGCGAGTAGCCATTGACAGAGCTCGAGTGAGTAGGCCATCCCCTTCATCTTCTGTGGTCATTCATCAAAGCTGGCTCGGACCGTGGGACACCAACGCGCCGGGTAAGGCGAAGTTCCACATGTGGTGCCTGATTTCCAACGGATTGGCTGTGGGTTCAGAACTGAGACGTAGGCAGATTAAACAACGAGTTTTTTGTTGTTCTTGTGGACGCGATGAGACCTTGTTGCACAGGTTTTGGAAATGTCCTCACTCCCTGTTGTGGTTATAGACCTAACAATAGATATGAGGGTAGTGATGGAGCTATGAAGATCTGTACGCAAAGATGGTGACACCAGGAAAAGTTATACAGGTTAGGCCTCTCCTTGGAGATAACAACCTTAATCCTGTCCCAAATAGTTTGGGGTGTTCTTTCTCTAGATGTCCAAGTTTTCCCTGCTGGGGTGAAAGGATGGGCTTATATAGAGTGCGCCATGTCCCTTCATTGCCCAGTAATGGGTTTTAATTACAGAGTTTAAGGATGGCTATTATTACAATGGGAAACGTCTCCCCATTATTGCTATTTAAGTAGGGGTAACGCCTATGGCTTTAATGTCTTGTAACAGCAGTCCTTCTTCCTCTTATCCGAGTACCATGCAGCTCGGCTTCTTCTTCTTCCGAGTAACCATGCAGCTCGGCTTCTTCTTCTTCCGAGTAACCGCCTTATTCGGATGGTAGTGCTTCACTCCGAGTGACGGCTTACTCGAGAAGGGCCTCTTCTTAATAAGGTTGCTCCTGTATAATGGTGTCGCTTGAGTAAACTAGCTACTCGGAAGAGTTTGATTTGATCCGAGCAATTTCTTACTCGGATAGAAAAGAAATAAGAGGTTTTTGTTTATGTTTTGATTTACAAGTATTTTCCAAGAGATGGTAGAACTAAGGGTATCCCCTGATATAAGGAACATGGGGGTATACCTTAGGTATTACCACGACAGTTGCCCCCAAGTGCTTCTGGGTGCTCGCGTGAATTCATGAGGTATGTGGAGATCAAATTCGATAAGAGGCCCGGAAGGACTTTATCAATATTTACACTGTCCCCTCGATTATGTGTAGGGTGAGTCGTTTTTGGAAGGATTTGGCGACACTCAAGCGTCTCTCGGAAGAGGTAGACTGAGGCCTCGGAAGGCGTGTCTTGGGGTAAAAGGCCTTAAACCCCATATGTAACCAAATCTGTAAAGTTTGATATTTAAAGCATCAGCTGACGAGCTTTAAATCGTATCCCATGGGATATCAATTCTTTACCCCTCACACCAGATCGTGCTAATAATCTGGTGATCTACGTCAGAGACGGATTATCAGCGAATTAATCATTCAGAACTTCCTCTGTAATGCTTACCGAAGCTAGTTCGGGATTCTCTGAAAGTGATTGCCTATTTTAGCTGTTTCGAGTGATGACTTACTCGGATTGTTTTTAATGATCCTTTCCGAGTGATGACTTATTCAGAATGAATCAGAAAATGACATTTTTGTCTGAGTTGGGCTTGTCTGGAAAAGTTATTTGTTTAACTTTCTTTCGAGTAAGGTTTTTACTCGGAGAAATTGTCTGAGGGTTTTTTACTTCCGAGTTGTGCTAACTTAGAGAAATTTTGTATGTCTTGCTCCCGGGCCGCTTTTCCAAGGGAGCGAATCTTTTTTCTCTCAGGGGATCTTTTCTGTCAGAGCGGTTCCTCGATTTCCGCGACGGTCAGTTATTTTATCATTAACTGCGCGCCTTTTAAGGAGGCTGGATTTGGGGGACCGTAACGGGCGCCCTCATTAAATGCCTTGATAACTGTGTGGGCTTCCCTCTTGTATCTTATAAATACAGCTTCCTCTTTTCCTCTTTCTTCTCATTACAGCGCTTGCTCCTTCCTCTTTTCCGCTGGTGACCTTCTAGATCGAGGGTTTCTTCTCCCATTGGTGATCTTCCAGGCGCTCTTCATACCAGCGGGGCTCCTATCCGTTTGCTCCCTTGGCGTCATGTCTGCGGGGGAATGGTTGCCTTCCATCGTCACGGTGGAGAACATCCGACGCTACCAGGAAGAGGGGCTACTCCTCGCCATGGCTGCCGCCTTCCTGGCCCAGGTGAGGTTGAACCTCACCCTAGGGAGGACGAGCGGGTTCTGCTCCTTTCTCATGTGGATAGGGGATTTTCTCTTCCTCCTCATCCTTTCTTGCTTGATTTTCTTGCTTTCACCGGATCTCAGCTGCATCACATCGTTCCCAATTCTATCACGCTTCTGTCTAGCTTTTTCTCTTTGTGTGAGGGTTTTCTTGGTATCGATCCTCATTGGAACCTTTTCCGCACCATTTACACCATAAAGCCCCAAAAGATAAAGAACTCTGGGGAGGCAGAGATAAATCATCTTTGCGGGGGGCTGTTTTTGGCGAAGAGGCAGGGTATCCAGTATTTCGCTTCTAGCTTGCCCGATTCCGTGAATAACTGGCAAAATAGCTGGTTTTATTGTAAGGTGGAAACTGCCCCTGGTACTCGGACGTTGCCTCCTTACTCGGATGTCAGGCTGGCCGACTCCCGAGGCTGGAATCCCCGGTTGCTCACTTTCGAGAAACAGCGGTTTTACCACTGATGAGGGAAGTAGTGAGGATGAAGAAGGCGGGGTTGGACGCCATGGATCTTATTGCTCTTTTCGTCAGTCGGAGAATTCAACCTCTGCAAGCCCGAGCTAGGAGGATGTGGGAGTACACGGGAGTTGATGATAACACCCGCTATAACAACTCGGCGATGTCTCAGAAAGAATTTGAGCAACTCATGAAGATCATTACCAGTGTGACTCATGGTGCGCAGATGTCTGGCCGAGTCAGGCCTCTTGATATTAACCGTCCTCCGACTCTCGTGATTTGCTTTTCCCTGGCTAGTCTTTTGGATGTTGCGATAAGTCCTGAATTTTAACTTGGTTATTCTGTCCATCTTTTAGACGAAAGTCGCTCCATCCCCGATCCCTTTGGCGCCGCAAAATCCTGAAGATGAGGACGAGGACAGCAACAACGACGCAGGGCTCGGGATTGAAGATGACGAAGAGACGGAGTCTGATGCAGTGCCTCCTCGTACTACTGCCGAGCAGCGCTCCAAGAATAATCATGACCGTGAAGCAGCTCGGGAAGGATCCGTATGGGGGATGAAGCGTCCCATGTCTCCGAGTAAAGGGGAGAATAGCAACAAGGCCGCCGCCCTTAGCCCGAGTCATGGGAAGGTGGCTCCCATGAAACAGCGGAAGACGCTTTCTACCCTTGGCGGGAGGAAAGCTAGTGCTTCGACAGATGCCGCCAAAATCCCCAAGAAGGTTTCCGAGTCCGGAGCTGCTCAGGCTGCTCCTGTCGTTGTTGCTCCCCCAAGACGGGCTCTTAAGACAGCTCGGAAGTAAAATCCGACAACTTTTTATTTATCCTCAGTGATCTTTGTCGATCCTAACATTCTTTATGTTGCAGTGTTCGTCCGAGTGGTTCCGAGACGCTTCCTGGCGTTGAGGCTCCTGATGCTGCAGCTTATGAAGATGTTAGCAACTGTGTTGTGACTGATTTTCAGGTGTTGGATTCTATTCCTGAACGAACTTCAATCGATGGTGAGTATACATTCTTTGGCTCTGAATTTCATCTTTGCTCAAGGCTTTTCTTATAAATTTCTTTTGTTAGACATGGACATTGATCGTGACGCAGATCCGATCCCAACTGCGAATGAGACGATCTTCCCTGCTCCCAGCACGCGGACTGCTCCGAAAGGTTCTACCAATCAGGAGGTTATTACCCCTGCGGCATCGGTTCCTCCTACTACCTCGGGGGTGAAGGATGCCGAGAAGAGCTCTACTGTTCCTGTTGCTGCCCCAGGAGAAGTTCAAGCTTCTCCCCCTTTAGTCTCAGTTGATACCTTGCTTGAGGGTGCCGTTCTGGACGGATTGAAGGGGTCTTTGGCGAAGGCCTCGGAAATCGAGCTGCGGCTACGTGAGATGGCTTCCGATGCTGGAGTGATAAAGGCCAGAATGCATGTAAGTACATGTGCAAGTTTTCTACCCACTGGGTGTACATATTTCCGAGTTGTTTTGAGAATTTACTTGTGGGGGTACTACTTAGTGCATCTCGTAGGTGTAGCCCCCAAGGCTCTGAATAACTTCTTGGAGTTACTCGGAGTCTTATGTAGAGATTATTGATTTAGTGATTTTCCAGTGGGGGCACTTCTTAGTGCACCCACTGGGTGTAGCCCCCAAGGCTCCGAGTAACTTCTTGGAGTTATTCGGAGTCTTATGTTGTAGAGACTAGTGGTTAGGTGATCTTCTAGTGGGGGCACTTCTTAGTGCACCCACTGGGTGTAGCCCCCAAGGCTCCGAGTAACTTCTTGGAGTTATTCAGAGTCTTATGTTGTAGAGACTAGGTCTTGAATAATTTTTCCTGTGCCAGGAGGCTTGCGAACTAGGCACTGCTTTTGTAAAACTGCAGGGAGAGCATGAAGTCTTGAAGAAAAAACATGCTGAGGATAGTGGTAAGGCTCTGCTTCTTGTATCTTAAGAGGAATTCGAGATTTTTCACCACGTGATATTTCCGATTATTAAATCTGCAGAGGCTGCAAAGAAGGCGTTTGATGCGAAGGTGAAAGAAAGTGATGAATTTGTGAGCAAAATGAAGAAAGAGATTGAACAAGCTGAGAAACGTGCGAAGGAAAAGAAAATCCTGGAAAAGCAAGTGGCCAGCCACAAGAAGGCTCTTGAGGAAAAGGAAGCTGCCATCTCCAAACTTCAGTCCGACCTGCAGAAACTCTCCGAGCTGCGGTCCAAAGATAAGGAAGAGCATGAAGCTGAGCTGACCGCAACTCGGGAGTCTGTCAAAAATGCTGAAGAATATTGTGCCGGGAGGTTTGCTTCATTTAGCGAGATGCTATCTAGTAAGATGCCGTTCTTTGTTGTGCGTCCGACTTGTTTCTGTCTTGTTAATTTGGTTTGATTTATACGCCATTATTGTCTTTGCAGTTTATTCCACTAATCCTAAAGCGGAACAGGCTCATATGGCACAGTTTGCCAAGTTGATGAAGAAAGATAATTATACTCCCAGGACGACGGAATTTGCCTTGTCCAGAGGTCTGCTAACCATGAGGTGCGCCAAGGCGAAGAAATATGCTGAAGAGACCATGGGTGCCACCTTAGGGTTGAAGAATTACATCTCTCCTACTGAGGAAAATCGTGTTCATCTGGATACGGTTGTTCCTGTGCTTCAGGCTACTCCGCAGCAGATTGCTCGTTGGAAGAGGTCTTCAGCACGAAGTGGTGCCAATTATGCTTTGGCTCTGACTAAAGCTCACTTTTCAGAAAAGGTTCACAATCTGGAACGAGTCGGAGAAGGTGATCTTGAGCATGGTCCGAGCTGTACGACCTTATTGTCACGGTATGCTGAGACTGCGAGTCGGATTGCAAAGATCCCAGATCTTGATTTCTTCGTGGAATCTACTGGAGTTACCAGTGAATCTGATGAGGCAAGTGATGCCTGATCGAGGAAAAACAGTTAAATTTGCCTCGGAATGCCGAGTGGTTTTGTAATAAACAGTTTATGTCTTGTTGATGTGCCCTGGGTACACAGTTTGTCCTTTAAAACTACTGCCCTTTATTAAGAAGGCCTGACTCTGAGGTGTTGATTTGTTTTGCTATAACCAGTTATCTGTAAGGATATAGAACTATGTTTCTGAAATCATCGTTTCTATTTTTTCGCAACCTTAAGTGGCCCCCAGGTTTGAAAAGAAACTTGGCAGGTCACTTAGTGAAAGTTAGCTTAAGCTCTCGTCCGAGCTGCATGCAATTCGGATAGAAACTTGAATAGTTCGTAACACTAAGTAGCCCCCAAGTTTGAATAGGGCTTGGCGGGTCACTTAGTGAAAATTAGCTGAAGCTCTCGTCCGAGCTGCGTGCAGCTTGGATGAAGAACTTGAATAGTTCGTAACGTTAAGTAGCCCCCAAGTTTGGAAAGAGCTTGGTGGGTCACTTAGTGAAAATTAGCTTAAGCTCTCGTCCGAGCTGCGTGCAGCTCGGATGAAGAACTTAAACAGTTCGTAACGTTAAGTAGCCCCCAAGTTTGGAAAGAGCTTGGTGGGTCACTTAGTGAAAATTAGCTTAAGCTCTCATCCGAGCTGCGTGCAGCTCGGATGAAGAACTTAAACAGTTCGTAACGTTAAGTAGCCCCCAAGTTTGGAAAGAGCTTGGCGGGTCACTTAGTGAAAATTAGCTTAAGCTCTCGTCCGAGCTACGTGCAGCTCGGATGAAGAACTTAAACAGTTCGTAACGTTAAGTAGCCCCCAAGTTCGGAAAGAGCTTGGCGGGTCACTTAGTGAAAATTAGCTTAAGCTCTCGTCCGAGCTGCGTGCATCTTGGATGAAGAACTTAAACAGTTCGTAACGTTAAGTAGCCCCCAAGTTTGGAAAGAGCTTGGCGGGTCACTTAGTGAAAATTAGCTTAAGCTCTCGTCCGAGCTGCGTGCAGCTCGGATGAAGAACTTAAACAGTTCGTAACGTTAAAGAGCCCCCAAGTTTGGAAAGAGCTTGGCGGGTCACTTAGTGAAAATTAGCTTAAGCTCTCGTCCGAGCTGCGTGCAGTTCGGATGAAGAACTAAAACAGTTCGTAACGTTAAGTAGCCTCCAAGTTTGGAAACAGCTTGGCGGGTCACTTAGTGAAAATTAGCTTAAGCTCTCGTCCGAGCTGCGTGCAGCTCAGAAAAAACTTGAATTTTTTCGCAACCTTAAGTGGCCCCCAGGTTTGAAAAGAAACTTGGCAGGTCACTTAGTGAAAGTAAGCTTAAGCTCTCGTCTGAGCTGCGTGCAGCTCGGATGAAGAACTTAAACAGTTCGTAACGTTAAGTAGCCCCCAAGTTTGGAAAGAGCTTGGCGGGTCACTTAGTGAAAATGCGGCTTAAGCTTACCTCCGAGCTGCGTGCAGCTCGGATGAGGAACTTGGATTTTAAATAATGGAATTGATGAAGGCAGAATCTCTTTATTGAATCAATTCGCAAGAATCTTATGCATAAAAGCGCCGCAACATTTGGGTGTTCCATGCATGTGGTTCTTCTATATTATTCGTTACATCATATAGCCGATAGGCTCCATTACCTAAAACTCGGGTTACAATGTAAGGGTCTTCCCGGGGAGGGCCTAGCTTGTGACCAGAGGCTTGTCTGACACGCAAAACCATGTCACCTTCCTGAAAAGAGCGAGCTCGGATATGACGCTCGTGATATCGTCGAAGATGTTGCTGATAAAATGTTGAGCGTGTCAGAGCTAAGTTTCTTTCTTCTTCTAGAAGGTCAACACCATCCTGTCGAGCTGTCTCGGCTTCTTCTTCGGTATACTGAGTTATTCGGGGGGCGTTGTGCTTGAGGTCACTCGGTAGGACAGCTTCTGAACGATACACCAGAAAAAAGGGAGTTGCTCGAGTTGATCGGTTTGGAGTTGTTCTCAATCCCCATAATACTGAGGGGAGCTCTTCAACCCAGGCTCCTGCTGCTTCCTTCAGTTCCCGCATAAGACGTCGTTTGATTCCTTTCAAGATTAACCCATTTGCTCGCTCCACCTGTCCATTGGATTGAGGATGTGCTACTGAAGCGAAGTTTACTCTGGTACCCATGTTCCAGCAAAACTGCTTGAATTCGGTTGAATTGAAATTCGACCCGTTGTCAGTGATGATGTCATGGGGGACGCCAAAACGATGTATGATGCCTTGGATGAAGCTAACTGCAGTGGCTGATTTCAAACTTTTTATTGGTTTTGCCTCTATCCATTTTGTGAACTTGTCCACAGCTACTAGGATATGAGTGAACCCGGATCTGCCTGTTTTCAAGGGCCCTATCATGTCCAACCCCCATGTAGCAAAAGGCCAAGCTAAGGGTATTGTCTTCAGCTCGGAAGCTGGCTTGTGCGGCTGATTCGCGTAAAACTGGCATCCTCTGCAGTTATCCATAATATTCTTGGCATCCCTTAAAGCACTCGGCCAGAAGAATCCTGCTCGGAAGGATTTGGCTACTATTGTCCGACTTGATGCATGGTGACCACATTCACCGGAGTGTATGTCTTGTAAGATGAGTCAACCTTCTTCTTCCGAAATGCATCGCTGGGGAAGCTTTGTGACACTGTTTCTGTACAACTCGTTGTTGATCCTCGAATAGGATTTTGCTTTTCGCGCTACTTGCTTGGCTTCTACTTCATCTTCTGGCAGCTCTTGTTTTTGCAAGTATCTCAGAATGGGCAAGGACCACTCGGGGGGAATTACCTCTATGTCAAAGACAAGATCTACAACCGCGGGAATATCTTCTTTGTCTGGAATGTTCCCATCTGGTAACATGCTTGGGTCGGCTTCCGAGTAAGGGTCTTCCTTCACGGTTGGTGCATGTATGTGTTCCAGATAAATTCCTGAGGGGATTTGACCCCGAGTGGATCCTAACTTGGCTAAGTCATCTGCTGCTTGGTTTTGAGCTCTCGGGATGTGATGGAGCTCTAGCCCATCAAATTTTTTCTCCAGTTTTCTGACTGCTACACAGTAGGTTGTCATTGCTGCGCTCCGTATATCCCATTCTTTCATGACCTGATTGATCACTAGATCGGAGTCTCCAAAAATCATCAACCTTCTGATCCCGAGTGAAATGGCCATTCGTAATCCATACAAGAGGGCCTCATACTCGGCTTCATTATTTGTTGCGGGGAAATGGATTTGGAGGACCAATCTCATTTCATCCTTTCTCGGGGAAACCAACACTACTCCTGCTCCTGCCCCATTTAACATCTTTGATCCATCAAAAAACATAGTCCAGTGCTCAGGGATTGGTTGTGGGATGCTTTGTGCTTCTGTCCATTTGGCCAAAAAAATCTACCAGAGCCTGTGATTTGATTGCCTTATTGGGCTGATACTGGATATCATATGGTAACAGGTCTAATCCCCATTTCGCAATTCTTCCCGTGGCATATCTGTTGTTCATTATCTCGGCCAAAGGAGCTTCTGAGACTACTGTGACCGAGTGGTCTTCAAAGTAGTGAACCAGCTTTTGAGATGCCATGTGAATTCCCATTGCCAACTTCTGGTAATGAGGATATCGCTGCTTGGATGGCGTGAGGACCTCGGAGATGAAATACACAGGCCTTTGAATCTTCTATGTTTTTCCTTCCTCTTCTCTTTCCACCACTATCGCTATGCTGACGACTTGGCTTGTGGCTGCGATGTACAGCAAGAGTGGCTCCTTTTCTTTCGGTGCTGCGAGAACTGGCCGAGTTGACAACTGTTTTTTCAATTCTTCGAAGGCCACCTGAGCTTCTTCGGTCCACTTGAAGTTTGACGACTTTTTCATTAGCTGATAGAGGGGTAGTGCCTTCTCTCCAAGTCGGGAAATGAATCGACTGAGTGCTGCAAGACACCCTGTCAATTTTTGAACATCTCAGAGTTTCTGAGGGGGCTTCATGTTCCGGATTGCTGCTATCTTCTCAGGGTTAGCTTCAATCCCTCTTTCAGAAAACATGAAACCAAGTAGTTTTCCTGCTGGCACACCAAATACACACTTTTCTGGATTCAATTTGATGCTATAAGATCGCAGACTCTGAAAGGTTTCAGCCAGGTCGGCCAACAAGTTACTTCCTTCAGCTGATTTGATTACAATGTCATCAACATATACCTCAACATTTTTGCCAATCTGCCAGATCAAACAATTCTGCATCATGCGTTGATATGTAGCCCCTGCATTTTTAAGTCCGAATGGCATGGTGACATAGCAAAAACAGCCAAAAGGAGTTATAAATGCGGTTAGTATTTCATCTCGTTCATATAATCGGATTTGATGATAGCCCGAGTATGCATCGAGGAAACATAGTCTTTCACATCCAGATGTGGAATCTACAATCTGATCAATGCGAGGAAGAGGAAAGTGATCCTTTGGACAAACTTTATTGAGATGACGGAAATCAACACAACTTCTCCAAGTTTTATCTTTCTTTGGAACAATCACAGGATTTTCTAACCACTCGGAGTGGAAAATTTCCCTGATGAATCTAGCTGCTAGCAATCTTGCTATTTCTAGTCCGATAGCTTTTCTCTTTTCCGAAGAAAAACGCCTAAGGGACTCTTTTACTGGTCTTGCCTTTGGATCAACCCGTAATTTGTGCTCAGCCAACCCCCTTGGGACTCCATGCATGTCAGATGGATTCCACGCAAAAATGTCCCAATTCTCACGGAGGAAGTTGATGAGCTCGAGTTCCTATTTAGGGTCCAGATCGGTGGCGATGTTGGTGTACTTTTTCTCATCGGAAGGATGTATCCGCACCTTTTTGGTCTCTCCTGCCGACTCAAATGAAGATGATTTCTTAGGTTCTAACAACTCGGACGTGTCAACTATTTTCTTCAACTCGGCAAACTCAACCTCTGCCATTTGCTGGTCGGCTATAAGTGATCCTTTTTGCAGCAGCTCTTCTGCTTGTTTATAGTTTCCGGATACAATGGTCACACCTTTAGGACCTGGCATCTTTAGCTTCAAATAGACATAGAAAGGAATTGCCATGAACTTTGCATAAGCGGGCCGTCCGAGTAGCGCGTGATAAGCACTCGGAAAGTCGACTACTTCAAAGGTAATCCTTTCTTTCCGAAAATTATCAGGTGTACCGAAAACTACATTCAGAGTAATCATACCTAGTGAAAATGCTTTCTTTCCTGGGATGATCCCATGAAATTCCAAGTAACTGTTACTGAGTTTGGACATCGGAATGTTCATGTCTTTTAAGGTACTAGCATATAAAAGGTTTATGCCACTGCCTCCATCCATCAAGATATTCCTTAGCCTAAAATTACCGTTTCCTGTTTCCACCAATGGGTCAACTATCAAAGCATGTCTTCCAGGGTGAGGGATATGAGGAGGGTGGTATGATTGATCGAACGTAATCGGAACATTTGCCCATTTCATATAATTCGGGACAGCAGGAGCCATCGTGTTAACTTCCCTGAATCTCAATTTTTCCACTCTTTTTGATTCCCGTCCTGCAAAAATGACCAGTATTCCATCTTCCTGAGGAAAACCTTCACTATCCAAATCTGGACTTCCTTCCTTTTTCTTCCCCTTATCTTGCTGGGGCCCGGTCTTCGCATTTTGCGCAGCTCTCTTGATTAGTCGGCACTGCCTGGCTGTGTGCTTCGGGAGAACTGTCTTTCCTTCAGCGTCTTGGGTGGTATGAAGAGGACAAGGCTGATTCAGGATATCATCATCATTTGAAGGCTTCTTCTGACGAGGTTGCCATTCCTTCCTTTGTTGATTTTTGCTGTGGATACCTACTGCATTTGCAGCCGCCACCAATTCGGCATCTGTTGGTGCCTCTTCTGCCTTTCGCTTACCAGTCCTGCCTCCATTCTTTTGCTTGGGATTAGAAGCCGAGCTGTTATTTCGATACTGCTGGGATTTTTGCCGAATTTCCTCTTCCCCATTAGCATACTTGTTTGCAATTTCCATCAATCTGCCGAGTGAAGTGACATCGGGAGACCTTGCAAGCTTCAAGATTAACTCTTTGTACTTGACACCTTGCTTAAAGGCATGAATCGCCTGGAACTCGGAGACTCCCTCTACCGAATTGTGGAGAGTAATCCATCTCTGAATGTATTCTCGAGTAGGCTCGTTGTGACCTTGGATGCACAACTGTAATTCGGTCAACCCTCCTGGTCTCTTGTAGGTTCCTTCAAAATTCTTGACGAAAACCCTGACTAAATCCTCCCATGTCCAAATGCTGTTTGGTGGGAGCTGGTTTAGCCATGTCCGAGCTGAACCTTCCAGCATCAGGGGAAGGTGCATCATGGCTATCTCGTCTCCACCACCTCCCATCTGGACTGCTATTCTGTAGTCATCCAACCACGTCTGCGGCTTGGCATCACCCCGGTACTTCTCCACTCCTTGCGCTATCCTGAAGCGAGGAGGAATTGAGGTTGATCTGATTCTCTCGCTGAAACAGACAGGGCCTGTAGCCATCGGATAACTAACTTGGTCTTGTCGATACATCCTCGCACGATCTACTCGCTTCTGTACCAAATAGCTTCGAGCATCATCTTCAATATCTCGATATCTTTCCTCTTGATGATCCACTCGGCGCCGCTCTTGGTCCCTCCTCCGAGCTGCAAACTCTTCGTCTCTCCTCCGAGCTGTGAACTCTTCGTCTCTCCCCCGAGCTGCAAAATCTTCGTCTCTCCCCCGAGCTGTGTATTCATCACCTCTTCGGAACTCCGGGTTTCGAAACTGCTCATGGCGATATTTATCATGAGGATTTCCCTTGTTCCGAGGTGAATGATTTCTGTTTCTTCGAGGAGTATAAACGGACTGAGAGGTGCCCGTGAGGGGCGGCTGAGAATGAACTCGCTGTAGTGATTGACTGACTTCAGCGTTCTGCTCTACTGCCTTTTGTAACAAGAATGCTAAGTGTTCTATTCCTTCGGCCGCCGAGTCGCTCGGCTGCAAGGAATTTTCAATCCGAGTAGCTACTATTAAATTCTCCATTGGGGTATCCAGAGCTCGGAAGGGTTGATTTTCACCAATCCCCCGCAGTTGCCGACTGGTTCTACTCTGTTTGAGGCGAGCTACCTCACGAGCCTGGTGCTCCAATGTATTCTGTAGCTCGGTTAAACGTTGTCGCTCAGCTAAATTGGTTAACCTAGCTTCTTCTAAATGTTGCCCTTCCGGAGTTGAGGTATCTATGGAGGTTTGTAACACTCGCTCTGCTGCCTCTGCCGTCCCTTGTTCTTCCCGAGTAAGGGGCCGCCGACTTGAACCTCCGAGCTCTAGACGTCTGAAAGAAGATGTTCGTCGACGTTCTCTTTCTCCGAGTGGAATCTCTTCATTGCCCCGAGCTGCTTCATTAGTACGATCTCCCCCCTCTCTGGCCGGTGACGCCTGAGGTGGTGGAGTTCCGGCCAT
Source organism: Bromus sterilis (assembly GCA_950022295.1). Taxonomy (NCBI): domain Eukaryota; kingdom Viridiplantae; phylum Streptophyta; class Magnoliopsida; order Poales; family Poaceae; genus Bromus; species Bromus sterilis. The sequence continues at coordinate 236,479,668 of OX465600.1, forward strand.
ACAAACTTCTGCCATGGTGACGGGAGAACCATTGCTCCCTTCTTGTTCGGCTTCTGGTTCTGAATCAGACATCAAAAGGTCTTCATCATCTCCAGAGTTGAAGATGTGCATTAGAGATGCCGTCGGACCTTCCTTCGCGATCAGCTCGCTGATGGCCTGCTGAGATGATTCCATTGAGTCGATGACCGCCACCTGTTGGATCGGGCGGGGCTTGTTCCGGTAAGGAATACGCGGGAGGCCTGATCTCTTCTTCTTGCGGTGAACAGGCAACAGGGCCTGGGCTTGAGGACGAGCTGGTAATTGGAGGCGAAGAGCCCCCCGATTCGTCGGCTCGAAAGTGCACGCTGCCTCTTAAAGGCAACAGCTGCGCTTGGAGCGGCGCATCCGCCAGCCAAGCAGAATCGTCAGCCACAAAGGCTAACGATCCAAAGGAAAACATCTCGCCGCGGATGAGTTGGGGGCCGCAGGACGACGAGGAAGACGAAAAGAATCCCATCTCTACGGTTGCTGATCAGCTCAACCCCAAGGTGGGCGCCAATTGTTGTGGTTATAGACCTAACAATAGATATGAGGGTAGTGATGGAGCTATGAAGATCTGTACGCAAAGATGGTGACACCAGGAAAAGTTATACAGGTCAGGCCTCTCCTTGGAGATAACAACCTTAATCCTGTCCCAAATAGTTTGGGGTGTTCTTTCTCTAGATGTCCAAGTTGTCCCTGCTGGGGTGAAAGGATGGGCTTATATAGAGTGCGCCATGTCCCTTCATTGCCCAGTAATGGGTTTTAATTACAAAGTTTAAGGATGGCTATTATTACAATGGGAAACGTCTCCCCATTATTGCTATTTAAGTAGGGGTAACGCCTATGGCTTTAATGTCTTGTAACAGCAGTCCTTCTTCCTCTTATCCGAGTACCATGCAGCTCGGCGTCTTCTTCTTCCGAGTAACCATGCAGCTCGGCTTCTTCTTCTTCCGAGTAACCACCTTATTCGGATGGTAGTGCTTCACTCCGAGTGACGCCTTACTCGAGAAAGGGCCTCTTCTTAATAAGGTTGCTCCTGTATAATGGTGTCGCTTGAGTAAACTAGCTACTCAGAATAGTTTGATTTGATCCGAGCAATTTCTTACTCGGATAGAAAAGAAATAAGAGGTTTATGTTTATGTTTTGATTTACAATTATTTTCCAAGAGGTGGTAGAACTAAGGGTATCCCCTGATATAAGGAACATGGGGGTATACCTTAGGTATTACCACGACACTCCCTGCTATTCTGGAAAGAACTGAGCTCACTGATGGACGCCCCGGTGTCCAGCCCGTGTGTCCAAGATGATTCAACAAGGGCCCTTTCACAGTGGCTGCTGTCCTGGTTTGCCGAAGCTAGCAGCGAGGAGAGAGCTTTGATGACACAAGGCGTCTATGCACTTTGGCTCGCAAGAAATGATGCTCGGGATGGCTGCAAGATTGAGGATGCAAGAGATGTAGCCAGGTCTGCCAAGCATTACCTCCTGGAGTGGGTTCAGGCTCATGAAAGGAGACCCCAGGAACACAAAGAATGCCCTGTTGCTAAGTGGCTGCCGCCGGAGGTGGAATGGCACAAGATCAACGTCGATGGGGCTACGACGAAGGGAGAGGATAGGGGAGCTGGGGGCTGGATCATCCGAGATGAAAGTGGCGCTTTTAGAGGAGCGGGAACAAATGTGTGGCCTGATATTTCATGTGGCGAAGCGGCGGAGATCCAATCCTGCAGGGCTGCTGTAGCTGGGGCAGCCTCCATGGGACTCCCGAAGGAGCACTTCGAGCTTGACTGTAAGGTTGCCGTATCTATGATCAATTCCAAGGACAAGAACAGGTCGGCTCATGGGTGCATCATTGAAGAGATCAAGCGACTGCTGGGCAGTTTTGACAACCACAAGGTATCCTGGGTGAGGTGGGAGGCGAACAAGGCGGCGCACATTCTAGCTCGTCAAGCGGTCTGCTCAAATTCTCCTTCTGTCTGGCCTTCTATGCCTCCAGATTGTGTTCTGGAGGTTGTATCGTCGAAGATTGCTTCTGTTTTTTGCTTAGGTAGCTAAGTTGTTTACGTTCAAAAAAAATCAACTGGTGACGTGGCGGGCACCACGCCGCTGGGGCCGGGATTAATAGGGGGAGCGGCATGCGCATGACACGTGGGCAAGCACGCCGTGGGGCAAGGGGGTCAGAGGAGTAGGTGGGAGTTGGGTGGTTTGGAGAAATACCGTGGGCCAGCAACTCGCGGATTCCTTTTGTTTCTAGCCATCCAGCCGAGCACAGGAGGTTTTTTCGGATTCCATGTGCAAAGTGCCCTTGGTTAGAAGTTACAACTTGCCATATTTTGAAGTTTGAACGAATTTTCTTCAAACAAAATGATTTCTTAAGTTGTGAAATAATATGAGTCACTGCGTCGATGAAACTATCGCAATATTTCATACAACGAGAGTGTTATTCAGAATTTCGTTAAACAAAATGTGTGTTAGGATGGATATGATCAAGGGTTTTGACTGTCCACATGAGCAGAAAAAGTTAGGTTGTTATCGATTATTTCTTTAACGATGAATCTTAGAATATCATCTTAGAAAAAACACTTGAGAAACATGGACGTGGAGTTTTCTGCTTCCAGATGCACTTGAACCTGGATAAACATGAAAAAAGTAAAAACTTGTAAAAAGGAAACTGAAATTTTTGAGATAAACATGGATGATTGTTTCATATGTGTGCAAAATTTCATGATGAATTGGCATTTTTGATTGTGCAGGGAAAAACAAAATCGATGATCCAAAAAAACTATTTTAAAGTATTTTGGAGCATTGAAATTGTTTTTATTTTGTCATCACATCCATGATTGTCATTTCATCATGAAAATTTATAGGCACCCAACAAATTAAAAAATGATTGTTGAAATTTTAATCTTGAATTTTACTATCCATACTTTGTGCATATGAGCTCAAGACCAGAAGGACACTTTTGAGGAAACATTCCCTTGTGTGTTGTCTGATAATAAATTATCTTTGTACAGGTCATGCGTGTTGGTGCTTCTATAATTCCTAAACACCTAAATTTAAATCTCATGTGCCTCATCCCAACCACCTCATCATGTCATGTTTGAGTTATCTCGTTGTCTTGGCCCATCCATCCCATCACACACCCGAGCGAGATCGTCCCCGAGCTCGATGCTCCACGTCATCGGTGCAGCGTCCCGCCCCCATCTACTCCATCGAACCATGTTGTCATCACTTACCGGAGCTAATTTCGATAGATACCTCGTTAGGATATCCTGAGCTAGGTGATAGTTCGATCTCACACCCTCGTTGGACCCCAAGTGGAAGGTGGTTGTTGTCGATATGGAAAGACAGATTCCATGGGGATGGCTAAAGTAGAGGGATGGGTCCGAGGGAGGCCGATGATACCGGAGACAGGATTGGGAACAAGCACAGTAAGGCACCGTGATGTACTCAGGTTCGGGGCTCTCGTGAGGACATGATACGTCCCAAACGTATCTATAATTTATGTTTGCTCATGCTTATTTTGGTGATACTGTTATATGTATTGATGCACTTTCATATAATTTACAACATATTTTGGACTAACCTACTAATTTAGTACCCAGCGCCAGTTTCTGTCTGTTATTGTTCGTGCATTGCAGAAAAATGTCAAAAATAAATTGCTCAAAAAATTCTATAAAATTACCAAAAATATCCACAACGGAAGACTCCAGAAGACCGAAGGAGGCCCCAGGGGGGGACACCCCCCGTCCAGGTGCCTGCCTGGCGCAGACAAAGGGGTGGCCGCTTGGGCCAGGGCGGAACCCCTCAGGCCCCCCTTTATTTACCTCCTGAGACAGAAACCCTCGAGGAGCCCCTCACAAGGAAGGGATCAATCAACTAGTGACGTGGGGGGGGGGCACCATGCCGCTAGGGCGGGGATTAATAGGGGGAGCGGCATGCACATGACACGTGGGCCAGCACGCCGCGGGGCCCGGGGGTCAGAGGAGTAGGTGCGAGTTGGGTGGTTTGGAGAAAGACCGTGGGCCAGCAACTAGTGGATTTCTTTTGTTTCTAGACAGCCAGCCGAGCAGAGGAGGTTTTTCCGGATTCTATGTGCAAAATGCAAGCCCTTGGGGTCAAAAGTTGCAACATGCCATCTTTTGAAGTTTGAATGAATTTTCTTCAAACATAATGGATTTTTTTATGAGTAACATAATTTATTTTTCACTCTTAAGGTGTGAAATACTATGATTCACTACTACGTTGGTGGATATTTCCTTGAAACTATCGCAAAATTTCATGAAATAGAATGTGTGTTAGGATGGATACAGTCAATTGTTTTGGCTGCCTGCATGAGCAGAAATATCATTTAACACCTGATATGTTAAGTTGTTGTCAATTGCTTCCTTTATTTTAAAATAAGTGTTGCAGATTTATTTAGATATGGATGTATCTAGACTCCATTTTACATCTAGATACATTCATATCTAAATAAATTTATGACACTTATTTTAGAATGGGGGAGTTTTTTTTAATGATGAAACTAGGAATATCATCTTTAAAATAACACTTGAGAAACACAAACATGGAGTTTTCTTCTTCCAGATGCACTTGAACCCGGATTAACATGAAAATGTAAAAAACTTGTAAAAAACACATTGATATTTTTGAGATAAACATGGAGGAGTGTTTCATATGTGTGCAAAAATTAATGTTGAAATGACATTTTGGATTGTCCAGGGAAAAACAAAATCGATGATCCAAATAAAGTATTTTTAGCGTATTTTGGAGCGATGAAAGTATTTTTTATTTTGTCGGCACATCCATAATTTTCATTTCATCATGAAAATTTATATGCACACAAAAAATAAAAAATACTTGTTGAAAAAAACTTGATTTTACTATTCATACCTTGTGAATATGAGATTGGGACCAAAAGCACACTTTTTAGGAAAAAAAATACTTGTTGAAAAAAACTTTATTTTACTATTCATACCTTGTGCATATGAGCCTGGGACCAAAAGCAAACTTTTGAGGAAACATTTCTATGTGTTGTCTGAAAGGAAATTTTCTTTGAATGGGTCATGCGTGTTGATGCTTCTATCCCTAACCACCTAAAATTATTCAATCTTACTAAATCTCGTGTTCATCATCCCAACCACCTCATCACGTCGTGTGTTAGTTAATCTCGTCGTTTCGGCCCACCCATCCAATCACGTCTTGCATCCCCCGAGCGATCTCATCTCTCACTCGTATACTTCGATGACAAATTCCTTCTCTCCCCACTTATCTTTTGTGGCGTAGATGGCCAGTGTGGCTCGCAACCAAGGCGGTTGTGGCGGCCACGACATGTCACCGCCGCGAAAGATGTTGCGGAACGACGCGAAGCTCGGCAGCTCCAGCTCGCTTTGTCATCGCGTCGTGTTGATCAAGCCAGTCCCGAGACTAAGGTCCTCTGTGAGAACAAAGGGTGAATCACTTAGGGGGGGATTCGATGAGCTGTATGACAAGCTTTTATGAAAGGGCATTGTGCCCTCATGTTTGCTTTTGGTAATTGATGATAATTCTTATGGACTAATGGTTGCATTGAGTTATACTTTAAGGTTTATCCATAGGCAATGCTTGAAGTTCATATGTTGGCTTCAAGGTTGAAAGGATATTATGTATTGACCAAGGTGGTATTCATGGGGTTATCGAAAGATTGGTCATGTGAGAGTTCAACATATTGCAAGTATGACTTGAAGAAGAAGATTGTGTGAGCATTCATGTTTACCTTCAAGACAACATCCTAATGAAGAGAGTTGGAAAGATACAAGGTGCAAGAGTGGACTCAAGTTGACCAACACACAAAGCGTAGAAGATGTACATTGTGGGATCATGTGATCTCACGGTATGGTGAGCATTATCCATTACGCTTTGTGAAATAACCCATGATCTATGTGTTTGGTGTTTCTATGCGGGTATAGGGATATTTCCATGGGCTTTTATCAAAAGGAAGATCTCATAGAGCGCAAGAGAGGATGGAATAAAGTGGCGATAGCCATCAAGGTTGTGGTGTGCAAGTTCAAGAGGAGCATCACGAAGAGATCATATGCTTGGAGCTTGCTGTCCATTTGGTGATAATGGTCTTGTGAAGATGTACCTAAAAGAGGCTCACCCATAGTGAAGTATGGGGGAGCGATGGATACGTCCCAAACGTATCTATAATTTCTACTTGTTACATGCTCTTTTGGGTGACATTGCTATGTGTTTTGCTACACTTTCATAACTTTTTACACATATTTCGACTAACCTACTAACTCAGTGCACCTAGTGCCAGTTTCTGTCTACTGATGCCCGTGAATTGCAGTTTTTCCCATATTTACATAGCCCAAAAAATTCCAACAAAAATATATAAAAAAAATCAGCGTGACGGAAGCTTCCAGAGTACCGAATGAGGGCCAGGATCCACCCAGGAGGCCAGGTGGTGCGGACCCACCCCTGGCCGCGCTAGGAGGGCACCTGGGCGGGGGCCACCTCCCCTGGAGCCCCCTTCGACTTATATTTACACCCCGTTCTAGAAACCCTCGAGAGGAACCCCGCATCACGATTTTCACCTCTGTTTCGCCGCCGCCTCGCTTCCAAGATCGGGAGCACCAGAAGACCTCTTCACGGCACCTTGTCGGATGAAGGATTGACCTCCGTGAGCTTCTCCACCACCATGAGCTCTTCCTGGATGAGCCGTTAGTAGTCCCCCTTGGACCATGGGTCCATTACCAGTAGCTATGTGATGTCTTCTCTCCAATCTTATGCTTCAATTCTTAGCCCTTTGTGAGCTGCCCTACATAATCAAGGCATCTATGTAATTTTCCTTCTGTTTCTATGTTGTGTTTGCTGGGATCCGATGGATTATGAGATTATGTTCAGATTGTGATGAGTTATATATTTTGTTCTCCTTTTATATTTTGTTCTTGAGTAATTCTTGCATGTTCTCCGTTGCTTTTTATTGCTTTGGCCAAGTAGTAGATAGTAACTCCAAGAGGAGCGTTTATACTTGATTGTGGGTGCATGCCCCTCGATGTATAGCTTGAGTGATAGAAACATGAGACTAGGGGATGTGTTGTTTCCACCAGGGAGAAAACAACGGTGCTTGTAACCGCGGTTGCAAGGATTGTTTACCTTATGCAAAGTTTGTTAATGCAGTTGTCTGTTGCTTTGGATTTACACTTTGGGTGGGGCTCGCAATTTAATACCAGCGAGATGTTTTGGATAGATATCTCAAGGTGGATGATTAGTGAGTAGATGTTGTTGGATTACAGTCTACTTGTCTTGGCGTACTGCCCATACTTTGAGCATCTAACTTTCTTTGCAGCATAATTAGCATTGCGGTGCGTTTATAATTCTGTTCACTCAGCTTAGCTGTTTTATCATCTTTTGGGAGAGAGACATCACTAGTGAACATCATGGGACCCCGGCACATATTTCCACAACTTTTTACACCTCAACTATCTACTGTTTTTCATTTCCATTCAGTTGCTATCACCATCATTATTTCCACTGTGTGTTTGATCCTTTGTAAACGACAAGGCCGAGGAGATTGACAACCTCTCTGAACTCGTTGGGAGCAAAGTTATATGATTCTGTGTGCAGGTCCACGTCAACATCGAACCAATTCGACAACTTAATCTTCGGCGCCATTGACACCTACTTACAGAATTCAGAGTCCAACCGATCCGATAACCTTGGTATCTTCACTGAGGGAAATTTACTGCTAGCTACATCTCAACCTTCCACTTGGGGTAACTGATAACCCTCAACTGTAGAGTATTGAGATAGTCTTCGCGGGCAAGATAACCCAATTTATTGATTCAACACTTGGGGAGCCAAAGAATAAGTACAGGCTTTGACAATTGAGTTGTCAATTCAATCGCATCTGAAATAAACACTTGTTTGCACAAAGGTATGAGTAGCAATGGTAGTATGGATGTGGTAGTGGTGATGATAATAATGGTGATGAAACAACAAAAGTAAACAACTAGTCACCAACAAGATTGAAACACTGTAGGCTAGGGAGATGGATGGTTGGGCGCTGCTTGGATGAGATCGAACATGTAATAGATTCTAACACGGGCAAGGCTCACTGAAAAGAAAGGATCATCTAGGAAAATATCAAACATCAGGCATGTATCATAAGGTAGTTGTACGTGCTTGCAATAAGAACTTTGCACAACATCTTTTGTCCTACCCTCCCGCTACAAACGGGGCCAAAAGTAACTTAGGGAGATTAAGGTACTCCTTTCAAAGAGCACCGGAACAAAGCATTAACACTTCATGGATACACAGAATCCTCAAATTATAGTCCATCCCCTTTGGTGTCCCAAGCTGTCACCATTGGGATCGCCGGTTCCGGGCTATAATAGGTGCATACAACTCATAGATAGTGTAACAGCCCAGATTTCACAAAAATTACAATTTTTTGTTTTCGGTGTGAATTGTTTGATTGTCTGATTTGTTTGCGGTGTTTGCATCCCCGATTTATCGATCGGCGATTATTTTCCCCCCTCTTATCTCGTATCGGACGGAGACCGACCCTTGCCACCCTGACACTCGACCTTTGCGACACCGGGTTTCACCCGATCACCGTCGCGAAAACCGCACGAGACCAGCCGCAGCCAACGGAACGAAGACCCCGTTTAATAAGTAAACAAGATATTTTTATAGCGCCCCGGAAAGTGTTCTCGGAACGGTTCCAGCGCGAGGTGAATGCCGTCGGCTCGACGCGCTGATCGCGCAGTTCGAAGTTTTACCCGAATCGGAGGTACTGCGGAACCCCGGCGGTCAGAAACGTAAACACCGCGCGCGCGAGAGAAAACCGGGGATGTTTTTGCAAACTGCCAGCCACCTGGGCTATATAAAGACCACCACACTCCCACCCCTTTTTAGGGTTTCCCTAGCCACAAAACTGCAGCCACGCCCTCCACTTTGCCCCAAAAAGTACCCCATTTTCGCAATCCCAACCCCATATCCAAAAAACCCTAGTTCTGGCCAGCCAGGTCCGACGGATCGCGAGATCGACGGCTGCCAGCGGGCCACGTCGCCCGAACCACCTCCACTGCGGATCCAGCCCCGATCTGGGCCTGCACGCGCCCGAGCCGCCGCCTTGCTTGGCCATGGACGCCGCCCGCCGCCGGCCGGTGAGCCGCCGCGGCCAAGCGCCCCGCTGACCACCTCTTCCCCCGCGCCCGGCCCCTTCTTCCCTCTCCTCCCCGGCCCTCTCACCTCGCCGTCTCCCGCTGCAGGCCGCCATGGGCGCCGCCCGACCGAGCTCGCCGCGGCCACCCGAGCGCGCCCCTCGCCGCCCGCCTGTTCCCTCCTCGTCCAGATCCGTCTTGGGGTCGGCCGGATCCACCACCCCCGCCTGCTGCACGCCGCCGTGCGCCCTGCAGCCGCTCCTCGCCAGAGGAACGCCGGCGTCCCAGGCCGCCGCCGCCGGGTGCTGTCCGGGTCGGGACGAGCCAGTCCGGCCACCGCGTGGGCCAGCACGCCTGTAGCGGCCCACCAGCAAGCCGTGGCCCACCTCGCCTTCTCCCTCATGGCCCAGGCCGCCCCTCCTCTTGGGCCGAGCCCATGGGTGAGCGCCCCAGCCCCTTTTTTCTATTTTTTATATTTTCTGTTGGGCCCAGTAGCTTTTGGCCCGTTTAGTTTTTTTTCTGCTAGTTTTTTGTATTAATTTTGGCAGATTGTATTGTTTTATTGCGGTGCCTGTAACTTTTTAACCGTAGGTCCGATCGCGACGCGTTAAATATGAAAGTTGCTTAGTTTTTTGTCTAGTTTAATAAAATGTTGCTTGTTGCCATGTTTGACTTTGTTTACATGTTGTTTACCTGCTATTTACAACTGCTTTCCACTGTAAACTGTAATTGCAATAACTTTTTAACCGTTGCTCTGTTTAAAATGTTCTTTATATGTAACTAGACTAAAATTTCATGTAGATTGTGTTTATGATGTTCTTGCTTGCTAAATAAAATAATAAAATATTTTTTAGGGAAAAACAGTACCAAATTCCATTTTATCGTGGGGTCCGCAATAGTTTGCCATGTCTAGGATTTCACCCCACTTAAATTGACTAGCCCAGGTAGTTTATTTATGCTTCACCTCTTGCCATGCTTGAGTGATATGCCATGCTTGAGTGAGATGCCATGTTAACACCCTTTGTTGATCACCTGTAGCTAAATAACTTGAACCACCGTAAATGTGCGGTATCGTCGTGTGTGACGAGTACTCCACTTAACCTGTTAGTAACCTCTCTCGACGGTAGGTGCGATGTCTCGTGTTGCCTTTCTTGTTGTTGCTTGATCATGTTTGCTTCGTAGTAATAGATGCTTGCTCGTTGATTGCTTTCCAGTGTTTCCGTCTTGTGTGCTTCCGCGGGTACCTCTCGGAGACGATGCGAGCTTGCGATCAACTACACCTTCGGGACCCGACTTATCAACAAGAAAGGACTATGCATTACTTATGATCCATTCTATTTCAACCAGCGGTTTGCATGCTAGTCTAGGATAGGTTCGATGTTTGATCCTACCACATGTTTACAGCCTCTTTCAAACCGATACAGCCATGTCACTTTCCAGCAAACCATGTACTGCTATGTTACTATTGCTCGTTGCTCAACCCCTGCTTAGTATGCATGCTTAGGGTTCTACGATGTTACCCTGTTACTCCTTGGTTTGGGATATCACATTATTATTATTATTGTTGTTGATGATATGATTATTATAATGTTGACTATACTCGATGAAGGATGGAAGGTCTAGGCTATCCCGCCCCGACGCTTTGTTCCATTCGAGTCACCTAGGACCCGAGTTTCGGGTATTGGTTTTAAGACTGAGCGTGCCTAGCCGCGTGTGGGATTTTATGGGGTCCCCTTTTCTTACCTACCTAGCTTCAAACATTTCTAGTGGTGGCCCAAGATGATTTACCATTTGAAACCGTGTGTGTGCTGGTCGGCCGCCAGTTGTTTACAAACCAACCTGGACCAGTGAGGACTTAGTTCCCTTGCTAGCCCACCTTGTCCGGCTGAGGACCCGGTGTCCCATGTGTGATTAACCGGCTATCCAAACCTAAGACAGACGGTTGAGACCAGATCGAGAGCGCGACCGGCTCTTGAGATGGATGTCGACTCACTGGGGGCCACCCGAATTTGTTCGTTGTTAGCTAGAGGGACCTGGCGTTTCAGATCTCTTGGAACTAAATCATAAAATGGTTGCCTGTGATGGGTAGCAACTGAGACAGATGGATGTGCGTGCGGAGCCTCGTAATGGGCAGTTGGTGCACCCCTGCAGGGTTAAATCTTTTCGAGAAGCCGTGTCCACGGTTATGGACGACTTGAGACCTACTCCTTGTTCATAGACAACAACAACTGGGATAATCTTAATATAACTTGATCAACGTGTGTGTGTGCCTTGACTGCTTCTTCTTCGTTGGGATGCGAAGAGGAGGACAAGGATAGGATAGGTGTTATGTTTGCGTAGTAAGTGGATAGCAGACTTGTTGGAGGCGATTCCTCATCGAATGCTTGACTTCTTACCTTACTCTCTAGATCGTTAGCCACTTCATAAATGCTAGTGCGGCAGCAACCTCAACACTTACCCCTTCCTTACCGTAAACTACTAGTTGTCCTATAATGACGAGTGATGAAGTCCTTGCTGGGTCAGATGACCACTACAGTTGGATGCTGAGTACTTCTGTACTCATGATACTACCCCCAAACTCTTTTCAGGGTTCTTGATCGACGACAGGTATGGTGATCGATGTTTCACGTGGAGACTCGATGACGACTAGTTAGGCGGATCCCAGCGGAGGGCCTGGACCCGTGTGGTTATGGGATCGATGTTTTTCTTTTTGCCAGTAGGCATCTATTTGTAGTCTGTACTTAGACATATATGTTCCGCTGTTGTATTGTATTAAGGCAGTTGTATGCCGATTGTATGAGATGTTGTATCCTGTATCTGTAATGTTGTGATATCATGTTGGAAATCCGGGGCATATGACTTCGTCATATGTCGCGGTGGGACCGATATGTGCTTCGTCCCCGGATCTGGGTGGAAACATCTAGATCTGGAACAGTACCGCATATCGGGCCTTACAGATAGGATCAAGAACACCAACAAACTCAAGAAAACAAAAGATGATCAGATCTGAAATCATGGCATTCGGGCCCAAAGTAGCAAGCATTAAGAGCAACAAGTTATAAGAGAGATGATAAACACCAAGTAGATGATAGGCAACATGCCCCCAACAATCTGATAAACTATTACATGATCTAACTCATCCAATCCCTACCATCCCCTTTGCCTACAGCAGGGAATTACTCACACATGAGAGAGGAAGTCATGGAGGGGTGATGGAGAGGCGATGATGATGACGATGGCGATGATTTCCCCTCACCGGAGGCCAAAACAGCCTCTAGATTAGCTCTCCCGGAGAAGAACAGAGGGTGGCGGCGGCTCCGCGACGTAGATTGGAAAAGCGACTTCTGTTTCGGAGTTTCCTCGTCACGAGAATAAATAGAGGCCAAGGTAGGTCACCAGGGGGTGTGGGACCCACCCAGGAGGGCAGGTGGCGTGGCCAGGGGCTGGGCCGCGCCCCACACCCTTCTGGGTGCCCCCTGGCTGCCCTGTGGCCCCCCTTTGGCATCGTCCAAGCTTTGGGAACGCTGATTTTTTATTTGATTTTTGTGGATTTTTCCAGCGTACCTAAATATCCAGAAACCTGCACAATATAAAACAACACTGGTAGCTCTGCTGAAAACAGCGTCAGCCCGGGTTAGTTTCGTCCAAATCGTGCAAGAATGAAGCCAAAACAATAGCAAAAGTGTTTGGAAAAGTAGATACGTTTGAGACGTATCAACTCCCCCAAGCTTAGCTATTGCTTGTCCTCAAGCAATTCAGTTCAACGAACTGGACGGGACAAAGAAAACTTTGACAAACTCTTTTGCTTCATTAGATGTATATAAGCATGTACTACGTAAGAGTTTAGCAAGTTTGACACCATGCTACAAAGACAATGCACAAAGCAATCATTCTTTCATGTGATCAGTCACAAACAGACAAAAGTAAATAATATGCTGCTGAAAATCAATTCAAGATCACAATGCACATAACATGAACATACTAGAGTGATACCTCGCTAGCCTCCATGAGTGAAGCAAAATATAAATGCAGAAGCTCCTCCGGAGTTTTAAAGGAGACTAGAACTAAGAATTTCAGACTAGCAATATAACAAGCATGCAGAAAACAATGTAGTACTTTGGGACAATGCATGTTACACTAAGAATGACAATTATGCTCTCAATAGTTGGTGCTTTGAAGAAAGAAGGTGAGACTCTCGAACCATGGATTTTGATGGCAAGGTTGAAAACCCGCGAAAGGAATAAAACACTAAACATGTGCCAGAGCTCTTGGTTTCGAAAATAGAGATAAAACTCTTTTGAGAAGTGCAACTTTCCAGTCAACGGTGAACGGTAAAGGTCTCTCAGTATCTCCCATGCCAACCATATTAATGCCTTTTGCTTACACATGTTCCCTTATCCATAAATCCTTTGATGGTCTACGGAACCTTTTATTTTTCCTCAAGTATGGAAGGAGGGTATCGTTCCATCTATCATAAGCAGCATTTGGTCCATTTCATCCCATCATCAAGTATGGGGGAGGTGTAAGTCTCATTTTTTTATTGACTAGTTAAAACTTCCGTCAAAATATTTTTAGCATGAAAAATACTTATTTCCCCTCACCGCACCATGAGCTTGTACGGTTGCAAAAGGGAAGCTTTTGAATAAATTTCGAGATGGCACAAGAAAGTCTAAGTTAGGAGTGGCCGGTAAATACCACATAAAGGTAGGTATGGTGGACTCAAGTGGAAAAACTGGTTTGAAAAGGAGTTTGGATACACAAGCAGAATTCCGCTTAGTGCGAGTGAAGGCTAGCAAAATACTGGGAAGCGACCAACTAGAGAGCAATAATTTTCATAATCATGCAGAGCGACAAAGTAACATTGAATCGGGCATGAAAGTGATATAACTATTCTAAAATAAAAAGGTCATCAAGGCATGATAGACATCATAGTCATAAACATGTGTGAACATGTGCCAAGTCAATCCAAGAATTCTCCGAAGGGAAATACCACTTCAATATGCCAAACCATGAATAATGCAATGCATGTCAATCCTTTCAAGCAACACATTATGAACTCTAGCTATTTGAGACTAACCACAAAGAAAGCATGAACACTGGGAAAGCATTGTAAACATAGCACTATGTCGCTACAAGCTGGTCTCTAATCATAAGTACATGCATATGTACAAAAGTAGAAACAAAAAAAAGTTCATACCGACTTTCCTTGTTGCTTCCCTTCCGTCGATCTTCATCATTACTACCTTGTCACTTGCACGATCGAATGTAGGAAATAACTAATCAAATGCCATCACGGACTTGAGCTGAACTCTGAAAACAAAGCATACTAAAGAGAGAAAGAAAATCTTTTTGGGTTTTCCAAAGGTTAAACTAAATAAAAAGAAAAGAAAAGAGAAATCTTTTTGTTGTTTTTGCAAATTAAAAGAACAAAGAAGAATAGGCAAAAACTTCGAAAAGATCAAAGCGAACAAAACGGAAGATACAATGGAAGAGTGAGAAGGGTACGTACTCCCCCAAGCTTAGGATTTTGGCCTAAGTTGGGCTCGTCTACTGCGGTCCCGAGGAGCCTCCTATTCCGGGGTAATGGTAAGTCCAAGGGTTGTATGAGCCCTCCGGTGCGTACACCGAAGTCCTCGGGTCCTCCCATGAGGAAGGTCCCTCTTCCCAACCAGAGGAAGACCCTCTGTCCAATGGGGCGACGGTCTCCTCCTAGACGGGTGGATACACCACGTGCTCCTCCTCATCCGGCACAACCCCCTCCGCGGAGTCGTGAAAATGGTATCTCCCCATGATCTCATCAAACTGGGTATCTGAAAAGCGGTATCCGTTCCTGCAAGAAAAATCAAACACAAGTGGTGCAGTTAGACGGATGATGCGTTCCACATCGCCCTCAAACCGCAAAATATAATCAAGTGCATATCGTTCAGAGGCCCTAGTAACAAAGAAGTTCCTCTTCATGGAAGCCAAATCAAGACTAACAAAATGAAAAACTGTATCATCTGGGCGCGGTTCTCCTCGGAGAAACTGCAAAAGAAGTGTGGCATAAACGCCACCAAAGAGACCCCCCTTGTTGCTATTAGCAACAAGGCGTCTAGCAATCAACGTGCCCACGTGATACTCCTGATTCCCTGAGAGGGCGTTCTCCATGATAGCAGTATCAGGCGAAGAAGTGTTGCTCGTGTTGTCTCGAGCCAACACCCCTCTAGCAATATAATATGCGAAATACCTGAGATGAGGGAACAAGATATTGGAGATCTTCTGACGGTTAGTGTTCCTCACTTCAGTGTTGCAGAACGAGTCGAGAAGGGTCTTGAGTGCAGCAGTTTGAGAATTTTTCCTCCTGTTCTCTCCTCTGTCGGGCAAACCTAAAGCTTCACAAAAGGTACTCATAGGCATGGTTAGTAACCTTTCATAAAT
Source organism: Bromus sterilis (assembly GCA_950022295.1). Lineage (NCBI taxonomy): Eukaryota > Viridiplantae > Streptophyta > Magnoliopsida > Poales > Poaceae > Bromus > Bromus sterilis. The sequence goes on from OX465600.1 coordinate 236,495,252, forward strand.
CTGAAATACAACAGCATCACTTTCAGGATAAAATCTAAAACTGTTAATAAAGATAGCAGTGAGCGTCTCATACTGTGGCACACGGCTCGTCACAAGCCGTGTCAAACCTTCTCTGGCACACAGGGCGTCGAACTCCTCCTATATGCCGGCATCCGCCATGAAATCTCTGCATGGAAATGCCATGGCCTTCGCGGGTGATGCGTCCAACAACTCCAAGTGTACGATTTCTTCATTGTAGCTCACCCTCGCAGCCGAAGGTGAAGCTGTGGACCGCGTAACACGGCTAGAGCGCTCGGGTTTCTTATTCCCAAGCCATCTTCCTAGCCTATCCATTTCTGAAATTTTTGGCAAATAACAAAAATGGAGGTTTAAGCAAAACTAGTTTGGGCAAAACATTCTATTTACTTTACGAAGGCTCGAACTAGCAAAAAAACTTGGAAAATAATTTTCTACACATACATTTAAGCTCAACTAAACAACACCAAGAACTACTAAATACTCACTAATGAAGCCACTGACGGGGATCAGCCCCGGCAAATCCCATGGTCAGGGATCCTGGGTTAGTCATAGAGAAGGCACAGGTTGGACAATACTCGTCGGCTAACAGGAGAAGCACTTCCTACTCGATATTATTGCGTAAAGGGGTGATTACAGTGGAGGCCAGGGCGAGTTCTCACAAGACCAGATGAGTAGATGTGTATTGGATTGATCTGGACGTCTCCCCTCCTAGACTTTATATACTAGGCTAGGTCTCGGGGAGTCCGTACTAGGTTACAAAGATAGTTTCCTAGTTCTAGTCTTGTCTTGTACGCCAAGTTTATGCCTTCCATATTAGTCGCGGACTCCTACGTCGGTGCTTGGTCGGGCCAGTCGTGGGCCTATCGTGGCTTCCTAGCGGGCCCTCTATCTTCATACGCACCGGGTAGCCTCATACGCAGGAGTCGTGGGGTCACCCCCTCGTCAGTAGCCCCCGAGTGCCTGGGGGACTCAAAGATTCGCGCAGGGACTCGAATTCGTCAACGCTTTATTGTCTGTAGGTGCGGCATCGCCGCGGGTCGCTGGCAGTTTTGAGCCATGACAATATCTGTTTCGAGGGATTTCTAAGCTGAAAGGGCCCAAGGAGTCGACTGGTCGAGCCTTGGTGAATTGCGCTAGTGGCAAATACCGCAGTAGCCCAATCAAGCTCACGTCCCTCGACATGAACTTGGAACGACCGGTGTCAAGTAAAGTCATACCGCTGCAGGTCATATAGGATGAATTGCTGCCAGTCTAAGAAAATAGCCTCAGTGCGTCCGCTCGACTCTTTCTATCATGCGAGCGCATGGAAAAGGGTCGGGAGTGAAATCGCTCTGCAGCAAGTCCCGGCCCGGCCGTTCTGCGCAGCGGGGTCTTACCTACACGCTAAGCTTGCGTGGCATCTGGGTACATTGTGTCCTAGCCCATGCATAATTATTATTGTAGAGGCACGGAGCCTGGTTAGCGATGCACCCACTTGGAATAGACAATCAAGTGAGCTGTTTAGCAGTCACTCACGGAGTTTTTAATGGACTCAGGCGAGGAAAATAAGAAAGCAGCCACTCGGAATTTCGTCGAGTGTGCGAGTAGATCATACTGTCGAGTACTTGTTGATCCTTTTACGAGTGGTCACTCGAATGCTTTACTGTCTTCAGGGTGAGGGTGCACCCGAACTCTGGGAGTATGTTGTTTCTGCTGGTGCGAGTGATCACTCGGGCACATCTTTGTCTTCTGGGTGAGGGTGCACCCGAACTCGAATAAAGGTACTCCCAATGGGAGTAAGAGATTTTTCATTTAAAAATCGGAAAATTTGGACACCAAGAAATAGGTTGCTTTTGTAATCTTTCAGTCTTTCCAATTGTTTTTTATCTTGATCCGTCCCTCTTTGAGATGTCATGCTGATATCTATTGTCAAGCTTTTGGTGACGTGTGATGATGTTTGCTTCTTTGATCCGTCGTGTCTTCTAGCCCGTCATAATGATGGTTTGGACGTCATGCTTCCTGGTGTCTGTTGGATTTCTGAGGCTTGTATGGGGAACAGGCGAGATTTGACGTGTCCTTTAAATAGTGCTATCCGTGTGAAGGCATCTTGTCTTGGAATTCGTAACGCTCGACCCGTTTAGTCTTTGATGTAATGATGGCGCCGCCTGGGCTTCTGCGTATTTTCCACGGTTTGCCCTTGTATTGCACTATAATGTCAGAACCCTCTGTTAGGTAATGTGCTAGGATCAAAGTAACCTTGCATCATGTCAAAATTTTCAAAAGAAATCTTTGAAATCAACATCAAAAGAAAATGGGAGAAGGAACACCCCCCAGATGAATTATTTCAAAAGGCCAGATAAAAATCTTCTCCAAAAATTCATGTTAGATTTTTGAAAAGTCTTATAAATGAGTGTGATCACATATCAAGTGAGGTGGGACCCATCCCATACTCATGGATTTTTCAAATATTCAAACAGTGCCTTGGAATTAATCAAATAACCCTATTTGAGTTAAGATTCAAATTATTTGAATTTTAAAAATGTTGAAAGTTTATAAGTGGCTAGTCCATATTATTATGAGCCCATATAAATTTTTTCAGCATTTAATAAAATGCCTAGCTATTTATTTTAGCTAAGCAAAACAAATAGCAGAAAAGAAAACAGAGAGAAAAAGGGAAAAAGAATTTACCTGGAAGCAGCCCAACTAGCTCCCCGCAGCCCACCTAGCCGGCCCAGCCCGCGAACCCCCTTGTCGTCTTCTACCCCGCGCTTCCAAGCAGCTCGGTGGCGAGGCGCCGACGCCGTGGACGCCACCGCGACGCCTTCAAGCTTCCAGGCCTCCCCAGGCCTCATCTCCTTGTCTGGACGCACCCTGGAGCCGCCCCAGTTCATTCCCCTCCCTCCTCGTCGTCCTCCCCTTTCTCTCTCGCCCGATTCATCGCCGCCCGAGAAGCACGCCGGAGCGCCGTCAAGCCCCCACGTAGCCATCGACGCCGAGAAGCCCCCGGAGCCTGTCCATCGCCTTCACCGCCGTCGTCTTCGTCGAGCGGTGCAAGGAATCGAGCCCGGAGCCCGCGTAGACGCCGGATTCTTCCTCGAGTTCACGCCGGCCACCGTGAAGGTCCTCGCCGAATTCCGTCGCCGTTGGACCACCCCAACCATCGCCACCACCTCTCCTGAGTTCCTGGTGAGCTCACGGCCGGAACCCCTAATTTTCCCCCTTCGTTTGCTTCCTCTAGCCTTGGCCGCCATGAGAGCCGAAGCTCCTCGCCGCCGGGATCCATGGGGACGTTCAACCGCTACGCCATCGAGCCCGCCATGATGTCCATCATGTTCCCCGTGCTCCTCCTCGCCGAACCAGCCTAGGCCCGCCTCGATCCGTGCCCTGGAACGAAATCCCGATCACGGCCGTAGCTAGGTCGCCGCAAAGCTTGACGCCGGCGAGCGTACGGTGCACCCCAGCGCTTGGTTTCGGTCCCATTCGACGCGCGCGAGTGAGGGCTTCAAGTTGATGGTCTCGGCACTACAAATCGTCGACGGATTCGCCCTCCCCGTGCAGCGCCAGCGCGGTCCAGTCGCCGGCGTTTAGCCGCCGGCGTGTTAGCCCAAACCCCCTCCCTTAATCACTCGCCTAATGACCCCCTGGGTCACTGACCAGTGGGCCCAGTGGCTTAATTAAGCCACTGGATTAATTAACCCCACGGTTTAATTAAACCCAGCCACTGACAGGTGGGACCCCCTTGTCAGCCCCCCCTGACGCCAGCACTGACGCAATAAATCAATTTAAATGAATTTCCAGAAAATCAAAATGTTTTAAAGAATTCCAGAAATTCCAGAAAATACCCCAAACTTTGGAAATTCATAGAAAATTCATATTAACTCCAAATTGGACAAATAATATATGAAAAATGATTAGGAGAAAATTATCTTTCCAAATATGCAACGTTAAACTATGTTTGAGTTGATTTTAAAATGGGACCAGTAGCATATGTCATTTGCTTTATTTGAATTTATTTCAAATTCAAACCAAATGATTTTGCAACTTGGACCATGGATTTATGTTATATTTCAACCACACATCAGAGGCATATCTTATACATTTGAAGATGATTCAAAATGATCAAACAATGTCACATGCAACTTGGTTAATTTGAATTCAAATGGGGAGTTTGAATTTGCATTTCAAATGCAATATACTCCACTTAAATGGAATTGCCTCACACATCAAAACTTATACTTCAAGTTTCAACATTCAATCTTGTGCTTGAGCATTGCATTCATATTGATTGCTACTTCGTGCTTTGTTTGTCGAGTAGAGGTGGAACCGGAGTAGGAGGCTGCCCCCTTCGTTGAAGACCCAGAACCCGAACCTCGTAAGCAAGGCAAGCAAACCCCCATTGATCATGTTGATAAAATCCCACTTTCCTCTCATATCTCGCTTATGCATTGTTTAGGATGATCACCATGCTACGTTTCTACCGCATAGATGAACCCATTTCTTTGCATGACCTATCTTTTTGTCACAGTAGTAAGCAAACCACAATCCTAGCAAATGTAGGAGTTGTTTGATATCATGTGGCCCCTGCAATGTTATCGCTTATTGCATGCTTAGTATGATACCATGTTGTTACTGTGATGTGAGTCGGGATGGGAATGATCATGTTGATGATGGTAGAAAAGTTTTGGTGAATCGACCCTAATACAAGGTGAACGATGAGAGGCTGTGTAGGAGTACACGGTGGGTTGTCTCGTTGAACACCGCCCTAGTACGAGTTCTTGTGTGGTGATCCAAGATGAAGAGTACAACCACACATTGGGCTCACTGACCCCTCTCAACTTACTAACTCATCCCTTTCGATGTCCAGATGTCGCAATAGTTCGGAGTTCTGGTAGGTCTGTGGCCTGGATGCTAAGTAAGAGAACGGCTCACCCGAGACCGGCTTATGCACCACGCACACATCACTTGGGTCCACTTCGGTAAACCGGCCGGGTTCACGATAGTGGTAGCCAACCCAAGTAGGCGGCTTTCTCGGACTAGATCGGCTATGAGGTAACAGTTTTGGTGAGCATCCTCGTTGGTACCCCTTGAATGGTGTCGAGATCAAAGGCGGTAAATGATGATCATGTGTGTGTAGCGGTACACCCTTGCAAGGTTAACAAAACTATTCGAATAGCCGCGTCCGCGGTTATGGACTGCTTGGAAAGCTTAGCTTGATTATTAGATAACTTGAATCGGATACTTCTAAAACACACCAAGATAAGTGTGAGTGCTATGGCGTGTTTCCTCGTGGGGAAGTCGAGGAAGGCACCATAGTGGTGTAATTGGTTGGAGAAAGTAGTGGACTCGTGTACGCTTCTTACCTCAAAGTCTGGTACTCGTAGTTCAGGATTAGCCAAGTCAAAGCTGGCACTTCTGCAAGTGAACCCCACCTCCCTTTACCTTGATACATGTGCATGAGTAGTATAGCTCCTATGTAAGTCTTGCTGAGTACGACTTTGTACTCATGTTTGCTTAATCTATGTTTTAGAAGATGCCACTGACCCCGAAGGTGGCTTCTTCATCGAGCTGGACGACTGAAGACCAACTAGTCTAGTCCCAGTCAGACGACTGGTTCTCTCGTGGAGGGCTTGTGTTTAAATAAGGCTTCTTAAGCCATTTGTTAAACTTGTCTGTACCCAGACATAATTTGCTTCCGTTCGTGTTGTAATGTTGGATCACATGTTTGTGATCTCTGTTTGCACTCTATAAGAGTTATCAATAAAATTGTATACTTTGTAGAGAATTGCAATGGTACCTGCTGTTCATACAAGGCATGTGTGCTGCGTGTATGTTTATAACATGCATGTCTTTGTATGGGTTTTCGAGACCATAGTTGTGTTCTGGCTGGCGGTCTTTCATACACCAAGTGGCCCTTAGATGTGCGCAGCTTGGGGCATTGCGATGCGATTGTTCGAGACTCCGTCTCGTGCACACTTTGTGGTATGATCGAGCCCGCCCTAGACCCCGACTAAGTGATCGGGCTGGAGTAAGTCTATGTAAGAGTTTTGAGATAGTTGATAGTATGGTTGAGGCGACTTGTCTTTGAATATGGGAGTTCACCACCCATATCATTAGACTTGTGTACGGACGATGAGGACCCATCTCAGTTGATCATCCGGCCTGGATGGAATGCCCCTCACGTACGATGCTTTCCGAGAACGTTCTGTGCTTGGCCTTGTTTGCTTAGACAAGTGGGTACGGTTCTCGGCTCTTCATACGACTATGTCTTAGCTGTACTTGCATACGCTAACCCCGGGTCCCGACAGACTTGGTATCAGAGCAGGACTGACTATAGGACTAGTAGCCTTGGCCGAAGTTGAGTGTAGCTTGCTATAGTTATATAGTTACTCTGGGTATATAAGGGAACAACGTAAGGCTTCTTTTTTGCTCTCCTTACCCCCTTCGTTCTGAGTTCTGAGTCACCCTCATCTTATTCTACGGGAAGATAGGACTAGGCTCTCCTCTGTCTGATTAGAACATCTCGTTGTTTGCTTCCTTGTAGCCGTAGGAAAGTTGTGATCGGTTTGTTAGAGTGATTATGCTCCCTGTTTTATTACATCGTATGTAAGTGCTGTTTCCATGTTGGAAGAAATTGTCATTTCTTACAATTACAGCCGTTATGTTGTCCGAGTCATTCCAGGTTTATCTCATAATCTGATGCATTTGCAAACTCCTTTCTGTTTCAGATGGAAGATCTTCCCCCTCGGCAGATTGTTCGTTTGACCAGGTGCCTCGGTGTGCGTGGCCATCCCGCCACGTTGGTCGAGATGATGTCCTATGTGGGATATCGATGGTACCCTGAGTACACCGTCGAGGAGCAGTTTCACGACTTCAACCAGACGCAGTTCCACTGCATTGTCCGGATCTACCCGCACCACGTTGGAGTCACTCAGCCTATCCACTTTGGACATGGCATTGGCGTTACCGAGAACATGGCTGTGCAGGATGCTGCATACTCATGTATGACCCTACTGAGAGAGGAGCACACTTTGCTGAGAGAGACTTCTTTCCGCTATATCCCTGCTGCACTTCCAGGAGAAGAGGGATATTACACCGGACTCTACTCAGATCACTCTGCAGAGAATCCCGCACTTCAGATGACTGCTAGGTTTGCTAGTGACAGAGATCGTGATTCACGCGCTCTCCGTTTCGAGCTCCACGCCACCCGTGTTCGTCTGTATCGAGCACTGACACTTTTGGCACCCTTTGTGAGCGTGGGATCAGTTGAGTTTGATGCGATCTACCCAGTGAGGACTCAGATGCCTTCTCGAGTTGCTTGGCCCGAGATTGGAGGCATTTTTCCACCCCGTGGTCCTTTGCTTCCACCCTACGCTGGACCTAGGCCCCATCCTTGCCCAAATGGATATCAGGGTCCACAAGCCTCCGTGTTTTCCGATGGCCACCTCCAGCTACCGGGATACGCGGGTAACTTTTATGAGGAGTACTATGGAGATGGAGATGAGTCAGACCGCCTGTGGTCTTACTTAGTGATGATGTAGTAGTATCTTAGTATATTGTAAGCAAGGTGTCTAAGTTCCAGAGGCTTAGATAAATAATGTATAGGAAGTCAGAGTGCCTCTGAAGGATGTATCATCTTCATCACGTTTGTATTAGCTTGGTGCTTGTACTAAAACGATGTATGGTTTGTATGACAGCTTGTGAATATATGGCTTGTATGCTTTATCACCATGTTGTCAAGATGATTACTTCCTTTGCTCTGTAATCCTTCTAGTACTTCAATACCTTGTTTAGACTCTTCAAATCAACTCTGTTTGACTTTGGTTTTCACCTTCAGGATGTCTCAAGGAACCCGTGGCCAGGTTGGTCGTAACCAAGGTCGTGGGAATGACCAGGAGGAAGGCAAACTTCCACCCCCACCCACGATGGCACAGGTTCTGATGGAAGTCGAGAGGAACCGCCGAGACTCTCACCACCTGCTGGAAGTCATTGCTCGCAACACCACTCAGCAGCGCAATGAGCTGGTGTCCCTGAACGACTTCATCCGACTCCATCCCCCGGTTTTCAGTTACTCCACCGAGCCCCTTGACGCCGATGACTGGCTTCGCAGCATCGAAAGGAAGCTCCAAGCAGGCCGTGTTGCAAATGGCGACAAGGTCAGCTATGCCACCTATCACCTCGAAGGTGCAGCTAGCTCTTTGTGGGAGAACTTTCTGAATATGCGTCCCGATGGACCACCTGCATCTTGGGAGGAATTCTGCACTTCTTTCCGTGAGCACCACATTCCCAAGGGTCTTATGGACCGCAAGCGTAAGGAGTTCTGCAACCTCACCCAAGGCAGAAGAACCGTTGATGAGTTTAGTCGTGAGTTCAACCGACTTGCTCGTTATGCAACTGAAGAAGTCTCCACCGACTCCAAGAAACAAGAGAGGTTCCGTCGTGGCCTCAACACTGGACTCCGTCGTGAGCTCAATCTTCATGACTTTGCCACATTCCAGGTCCTTCTCAACAAGGCCATCAAAGCAGAGGACATGAACAACCCTAACGACTTCCGCAAACACCCTAGAGATGATGGATCATCCAGTTCTGGCTCCCAGAAACGCAAGATCTGGATCCCAAATAGCATGTTCCGCCAAAACAACCCACCGAGGCCATCCTATGTGGCGTCTCGTCCACCCACCCAGTTCCACCCAGCTCCACCAAACAACCCAACTCCACGCACTGTTTTCAGAGCCTGTTACAAATGTGGTCAGGCAGGCCACTATTCTCGTGAGTGTCCCCAGAACCAGCTCCAGCACAAGAATGCTCCACCCCGTGCCGAAGGCAACAACAACAACAATGGTCGTGGAAAGCCACCCCAGAAGGTCTACACCGCCAAAACCGCTCCTCCCGCCACTCGTGGACGTGTGAACCAGATCGCCGCCGAAGAGACTGACGACAGTACTGACGTCATTCTTGGTACGCTCCCAGTCAATTATGTTCCTACTTCCGTTCTTTTCGACCCAGGAGCATCTCATTCATTCATGTCGGAAAGTTATGCACTTCGTCATGAGTTATCTTTTGTTGAATTGTCCACCCCAATGATTATTCAAACTCCAGGGTCAAGATGGCAAACTAATAGAGTAAGCCATGGTAATCAAATTGCAATTGAGGGTTTAGTATTCCTTGCTTCACTCATAGCCCTCAAGTCTTCAGATATTGATGTCATCCTTGGCATGGATTGGCTATCAAGACAGAATGCCTACCTGGATTGCAAAGGCAAATCCGTGAAACTCACCCACCCTTCAGGCAAAACAGTCAAATATACCTCACCCAGAACAAGAACCCAAGTGCATTCCTTGAGTGTACTTCCCCTTCCCGATCTTGAAGATATTCCGGTGGTTCGTGACTTCCCGGATGTCTTTCCTGAAGAGCTTCCGGGAATGCCACCCGACAGATGTGTAGAGTTTATAGTGGTTCTTGCCCCAGGAACCGCACCAATTTCTAGACGCCCATACAAAATGGCCCCACGTGAGTTAGCTGAGCTTAAAACCCAACTGGAAGCTTTATTGGAGAAAGGCTTCATCCGCCCTAGCTCAACGCCATGGGATTGCCCCGTTCTGTTCGTAACGAAGAAAGATGGAACAGAAAGGATGTGCGTAGACTATCGCCTGCTAAATTTAGCGACGATAAAGAACAAGTACCCTTTGCCCAGGATCAATGATCTTTATGATCAACTTGCAGGATCCTCTGTCTTCTCCAAGATGGATTTAAGATTAGGTTATCATCAAATCAAAATCCGAAACGAGGACATTCCCAAAACGGCTTTTACTACTCGTTATGGTCTTTACGAGTATACCGTCATGTCCTTTGCTTTAACCAATGCCCCCGCCACTTTCTCACGCATGATGAATTCGATCTTCATGGAGTATTTGGACCAGTTCGTCGTAGTTTACCTTGATGACATCCTTATATACTCGAAGAACGAAGAAGAACATGCCGAACACTTAAGGCTGGTATTGATGAAACTTAGAGAGCATCGCCTGTATGCTAAATTCTCCAAGTGTGAATTCTGGCTACCAGAAGTGACCTACTTAGGCCACGTGATTTCTGCAAAAGGCATTGCTGTGAATCCAGAGAGAGTTCAGGCCGTCCTTGACTGGACTACACCTGAATCGGTGAAGCAAGTTAGGAGTTTTCTTGGCCTACCAGCTATTGCCGCCGCTTCGTCGAGAAGTTTTCTAAAGTCGCAAAGTCTCTAACTGAACTCCTCAAGAAAGATAAGAAATTCCTATGGACTCCCAAGTGCGAGGAAAGCTTTCAAGAGCTAAAAATAAGATTGACTTCTGCACCTGTACTTGCACCTCCAGACACCAAAAAGGATTTCGAGATCTATTGTGACGCATCACGGCAAGGGTTAGGATGCATACTTCTGCAAGATCGACATGTGGTAGCTTATGCTTCACGCCAATTGCGGCCACATGAAGAGAACTATCCTACCCATGACCTTGAACTCACTGCCGTAGTTCATGCCCTAACAACTTGGCGACATTACCTCCTTGGTAACCGTTGCGAGATTTATTCCGACCACCAAAGCCTCAAATACATTTTCACCCAGCCAGATCTTAATCTCAGGCAAAGACGCTGGATTGAGTTGATAAAAGATTACGACGTAGTAATTTCTTACACCCCAGGCAAAGCCAATGTCATGGCTGATGCACTAAGTCGTAAGTCGTATTGTAACAACCTCATGTTACAACAGTATCAACCACTTCTTCATGAGGACTTTCGCAAGCTCAACCTTTAGATTGTTCCTCATGGCTATCTTTCTACCTTGGTGGCGAAACCAACTCTTGAGGATCAACTCATAGTTGCCCAAAGGCGTGCACGAGGTGTTCGCCGGATCAAGGAGAACATTGCCAGCGGAGTTGCTAAATGTTTCTCCACAGATAGCAAGGGAACGGTATTCTTTGAAAATCGTTTGGTAGTACCTAAGAATAGGGAACTAAGGCAACTCATCCTCAAGGAAGCCCATGACACACCCCTCTCGATTCATCCCGGTAGCACAAAAATGTACCGAGATCTACGCCAGAGATTTTGGTGGACTAGGATGAAGAGAGACATTGCTCAATTTGTTGCCGAATGTGATGTTTGTCGTCGCATTAAGGCAGAACATCAAAGACCTGCTGGTACACTGCAACCTTTGTCTATTCCCGAGTGGAAATGGGACAAAGTCGGTATGGACTTCATCACCGTCTTTCCAAGAACCCAGAAAGGAAACAATGCCATCTTCGTTGTCATAGATAGGCTTTCCAAAGTTGCTCACTTCCTTCCGGTTCGCGAGTCTATAACTGCTAGCCAGTTAGCAGACTTGTACATCTCTAGAATTGTATCCGTTCATGGTGTTCCTTTGGAAATCAATTCTGATCGCGGTAGCCTTTTCACCTCTAGATTTTGGGGAAGCTTTCAGAATGCTATGGGAACTCATCTCTCCTTTAGTACAGCTTTCCATCCGCAGTCTAGCGGTCAAGTCGAAAGGGTTAACCAAATTCTTGAAGACATGCTCAGAGCTTGTGTTATATCATTCGGAAAGAATTGGGAGAAGTCTCTTCCATTTGCCGAATTTGCTTATAACAATAGTTTTCAATCTAGTCTGAACATGGCTCCTTTTGAACTCCTTTATGGACGACGATGTCGAACACCACTAAACTGGTCGGAAACCGGTGAAAGACAATTCTTTGGACCAGATATGATCAAGGAAGCAGAAGAGCAAGTTCGCATTGTTCGTGATCAATTGAAAGCAGCCCATTCAGAAAAGCTACTATGATCGTCATCATAGGCAAGAGAGCTACAATCTGGATGAGAAGGCTTACCTTCGGGTTACTCCTCTGAAGGGAACCCAACGTTTCGGTATCAAAGGCAAGTTGGCCCCATGTTACATCGGACCTTTCCGTATTATTGCTAAACGTGGAGAAGTTGCCTACCAACTTGAACTACCTCCGCACCTCTCCCGAGTACATGATGTATTCCATGTGTCCCAACTCAGGCGTTGCTTCAAGGACCCCATCCGCGAAGTCGACCATGAAATGCTTGATCTCCAAGATAACCTTTCTTATCGAGAATACCCCATTCGTATTCTTGATTCCGCAGAGCGTGTCACTCGTCGTCAGAAGATTAGGTTTCTGAAAGTGCAATGGTCACACCACTCTGAAAGAGAAGCTACGTGGGAAAGAGAAGACCGTCTCAGTGCCGAGTACCCCACCTTCCTCCCGCAGACTTCTGAATCTCGGGACGAGATTCTGTTGAGTGGGGGCGAGTTGTCAGAACCCTCTGTTAGGTAATGTGCTAGGATCAAAGTAACCTTGCATCATGTCAAAATTTTCAAAAGAAATCTTTGAAATCAACATAAAAAGCAAATGGGAGAAGGAACACCCCCCAGATGAATTATTTCAAAAGGCCAGATAAAAATCTTCTCCAAAAATTCATGTTAGATTTTTGAAAAGTCTTATAAATGAGTGTGATCACATATCAAGTGATGTGGGACCCATCCCATACTCATGGATTTTTCAAATATTCAAACAGTGCCTTGGAATTAATCAAATAACCCTATTTGAGTTAAGATTCAAATTATTTGAATTTTAAAAATGTTGAAAGTTTATAAGTGGCTAGTCCATATTATTATGAGGCCATATAAATTTTTTCAGCATTTAATAAAATGCCTAGCTATTTATTTTAGCTAAGCAAAACAAATAGCAGAAAAGAAAACAGAGAGAAAAAGGGAAAAAGAACTTACCTGGAAGCAACCCAACTAGCTCCCCGCAGCCCACCTAGCCGGCCCAGCCCGCGAACCCCATTGTCGTCTTCTACCCCGCGCTGCCAAGCAGCTCGGTGGTGAGGCGCCGACGCCGTGGACGCCACCGCGACGCCTTCAAGCTTCCAGGCCTCCCCAGGCCTCATCTCCTCGTCTGGACGCACCCTGGAGCCGCCCCAGTTCATTCCCCTCCATCCTCGTCGTCCTCCCCTTCCTCTCTCGCCCGATTCATCGCCGCCCGAGAAGCACGCCGGAGCGCCGTCAAGCCCCCACGTAGTCATCGACGCCGAGAAGCCCCCGGAGCCTGTCCATCGCCTTCACCGCCATCGTCTTCGTCGAGCAGTGCAAGGAATCGAGCCCGGAGCCCGCGTAGACGCCGGATTCTTCCTCGAGTTCACGCCGGCCACCGTGAAGGTCCTCGCCGAATTCCGTCGCCGTTGGACCACCCCAACCATCGCCACCACCTCTGCTGAGTTCCTGGTGAGCTCACGGCCGGAACCCCTAATTTTCCCCCTTCGTTTGCTTCCTCTAGCCTTGGCGGCCATGAGAGCCGAAGCTCCTCGCCGCCGGGATCCATGGAGACGTTCAACCGCTACGCCATCGAGCCCGCCATGATGTCCATCATGTTCCCCGTGCTCCTCCTCGTCGAACCAGCCTAGCCCCGCCTCGATCCATGCCCTGGAACAAAATCCCGATCACGGCCGTAGCTAGGTCGCCGCAAAGCTTGACGCCGGCGAGCATACGGTGCACCCCAGCGCTTGGTTTCGGTCCCATTCGACGCGCGCGAGTGAGGGCTTCAAGTTGATGGTCTCGGCACTACAAATCGTCGACGGATTCGCCCTCCCCGTGCAGCGCCGCCGCGGTCCAATCGCCGGCGTTTAGCCGCCGGCGTGTTAGCCCAAACCCCCTCCCTTAATCACTCGCCTAATGACCCCCTGGGTCACTGACCAGTGGGCCCAGTGGCTTAATTAAGCCACTGGATTAATTAACCCCACGGTTTAATTAAACCCAGCCACTGACAGGTGGGACCCCCTTGTCAGCCCCCCCCCCCGACACCAGCACTGACGCAATAAATCAATTTAAATGAATTTCCAGAAAATCAAAATGTTTTAAAGAATTCCAGAAATTCCAGAAAATACCCCAAACTTTGGAAATTCATAGAAAATTCATGTTAACTCCAAATTGGACAAATAATATATGAAAAATGATCAGGAGAAAATTATCTTTCCAAATATGCAACTTTCAAATATGTTTGAGTTGATTTTAAAATGGGACCAGTAGCATATGTCATTTGCTTTATTTGAATTTATTTCAAATTCAAACCAAATGATTTTGCAACTTGGACCATGGATTTATGTTATATTTCAACCACACATCAGAGGCATATCTTATACATTTGAAGATGATTCAAAATGATCAAACAATGTCACATGCAACTTGGTTAATTTGAATTCAAATGTGGAGTTTGAATTTGCATTTCAAATGCAATATACTCCACTTAAATGGAATTGCCTCACACATCAAAACTTATACTTCAAGTTTCAACATTCAATCATGTGCTTGAGCATTGCATTAATATTGGTTGCTACTTTGTGCTTTGTTTGTCGAGTAGAGGTGGAACCGGAGCAGGAGGCTGCCCCCTTCGTTGAAGACCCAGAACCCGAACCTCGTCAGCAAGGCAAGCAAACCCCCATTGATCATGTCGATAAAATCCCACTTTCCTCTCATGTCTCGCTTATGCATTGTTTAGGATGATCACCATGCTACGTTTCTACCGCATAGATGAACCCATTCCTTTGCATGACCTATCTTTTTGTCACAGTAGTAAGCAAACCACAATCCTAGCAAATGTAGGAGTTGTTTGATATCATGTGGCCATTGCAATGTTATCGCTTATTGCATGCTTAGTATGATACCATGTTGTTACTGTGATGTGAGTCGGGATGGGAATGATCATGTTGATGATGGTAGAAAAGTGTTGGTGAATCGACCCTAATACAAGGTGAACGATGAGAGGCTGTGTAGGAGTACACGGTGGGTTGTCTCGTTGAACACCGCCCTAGTACGAGTTCTTGTGTGGTGATCCAAGATGAAGAGTACAACCACACATTGGGCTCACTGACCCCTCTCAACTTACTAACTCATCCCTTTCGATGTCCAGATGTCGCAATAGTTCGGAGTTCTGGTAGGTCTGTGGCCTGGATGCTAAGTGAGAGAACGGCTCACCCGAGACCGGCTTATGCACCACGCACACATCACTTGGGTCCACTTCGGTAAACCGGACGGGTTCACGATAGTGGTAGCCAACGCAAGTAGGCGGCTTTCTCGGACTAGATCGGCTATGAGGTAACAATTGTGGTGAGCATCCTCGCTGGCACCCCTTGAATGGTGTCGAGATCAAAGGCGGTAAATGATGATCATGTGTGTGTAGCGGTACACCCTTGCAAGGTTAACAAAACTATTCGAATAGCCGCGTCCACGGTTATGGACTGCATGGAAAGCTTAGCTTGATTATTAGATAACTTGAATCGGATACTTCTAAAACACACCAAGATAAGTGTGAGTGCTATGGCGTGTTTCCTCGTGGGGAAGTCGAGGAAGGCACCATAGTGGTGTAATTGGTTGGAGAAAGTAGTGGACTCGTGTACGCTTCTTACCTCAAAGTCTGGTACTCGTAGTTCAGGATTAGCCAAGTCAAAGCTGGCACTTCTGCAAGTGAACCCCACCTCCCTTTACCTTGATACATGTGCATGAGTAGTATAGCTCCTATGTAAGTCTTGTTGAGTACGACTTTGTACTCACGTTTGCTTAATCTATGTTTTAGATGATGCCACTGACCCCGAAGGTGGCTTCTTCATCGAGCTGGACGACTGAAGACCAACTAGTCTAGTCCCAGTCAGACGACTGGTTCTCTCGTGGAGGGCTTGTGTTTAAATAAGGCTTCTTAAGCCATTTGTTAAACTTGTCTGTACCCAGACATAATTTGCTTCTGTTCGTGTTGTAATGTTGGATCACATGTTTGTGATCTCTGTTTGCACTCTATAAGAGTTATCAATAAAATTGTATACTTTGTAGAGAATTGCAATGGTACCTGCTGTTCATACAAGGCATGTGTGCTGCGTGTATGTTTATAACATGCATGTCTTTGTATGGGTTTTCGAGACCTTAGTTGTGTTCTAGCTGGCGGTCTTTCATACACCAAGTGGCCCTTAGATGTGCGCAGCTTGGGGCATCGCGATGCGATTGTTCGAGACTCCGTCTCGTGCACACTTTGTGGTATGATCGAGCCCGCCCTAGACCCTGACTAAGTGATCGGGCTGGAGTAAGTCTATGTAAGAGTTTTGAGATAGTTGATAGTATGGTTGAGGCGACTTGTCTTTGAATATGGGAGTTCACCACCCATATCATTAGACTTGTGTACGGACGATGAGGACCCATCTCAGTTGATCATCCGGCCTGGACGGGATGCCCCTCACGTACGATGCTTTCCGAGAACGTTCTGTGCTTGGCCTTGTCTGCTTAGACAAGTGGGTATGGTTCTTGGCTCTCCATATGACTATGTCTTAGCTGTACTTGCATACGCTAACCCCGGGTCCCGACAGACTTGGTATCAGAGCAGGACTGACTGTAGGACTAGTAGCCTTGGCCGAAGTTGAGTCTAGCTTGCTATAGTTATATAGTTACTCTGGGTATATAAGGGAACAACGTAAGGCTTCTTTTTGCTCTCTTTACCCCCTTCGTTCTGAGTTCTGAGTCACCCTCATCTTATTCTACGGGAAGATAGGACTAGGCTCTCCTCTGTCTGATTAGAACATCTCGTTGTTTGCTTCCTTGTAGCCGTAGGAAAGTTGTGATCGGTTTGTTAGAGTGATTATGCTCCCTGTTTTATTACATTGTATGTAAGTGTTGTTTCGATGTTGGAAGAAATTGTCATTTCTTACAATTACAGTCGTTATGCTGTCCGAGTCATTCCAGGTTTATCTCATAATCTGATGCATTTGCAAACTCCTTTCTGTTTCAGATGGCAGATCTTCCCCCTCGGTAGATTGTTCGTTTGACCAAGTCCCTCGGTGTGCGTGGCCATCCCGCCACGTTGATCGAGATGATGTCCTATGTGGGATATCGATGGTACCCTGAGTACACCATCGAGGAGCAGTTTCACGACTTCAACCAGACGCAGTTCCACTGCATTGTCCGGATCTACCCGCACCACGTTGGAGTCACTCAGCCTATCCACTTTGGACATGGCATTGGCGTTACCGAGAACATGGCTGTGCAGGATGCTGCATACTCATGTATGACCCTACTGAGAGAGGAGCACACTTTGCTGAGAGAGACTTCTTTCCGCTATATCCCTGCTGCACTTCCAGGAGAAGAGGGATATTACACCGGACTCTACTCAGATCACTCTGCAGAGAATCCCGCACTTCAGATGACTGCTAGGTTTGCTAGTGACAGAGATCGTGATTCACGCGCTCTCCGTTTCGAGCTCCACGCCACCCGTGTTCGTCTGTATCGAGCACTGACACTTTTGGCACCCTTTGTGAGCGTGGGACCAGTTGAGTTTGATGCGATCTACCCAGTGAGGACTCAGATGCCTTCTCGAGTTGCTTGGCCCGAGATTGGAGGCATTTTTCCACCCCGTGGTCCTTTGCTTCCACCCTACGCTGGACCTAGGCCCCATCCTTGCCCAAATGGATATCAGGGTCCACAAGCCTCCGTGTTTTCCGATGGCCACCTCCAGCTACCGGGATACGCAGGTAACTTTTATGAGGACTACTATGGAGATGGAGATGAGTGAGACCGCCTGTGGTCTTACTTAGTGATGATGTAGTAGTATCTTAGTATATTGTAAGCAAGGTGTCTAATTTCCAGAGGCTTAGATAAATAATGTATAGGAAGTCAGAGTGCCTCTGAAGGATGTATCATCTTCATCACGTTTGTATTAGCTTGGTGCTTGTACTAAAATGATGTATGGTTTGTATGACAGCTTGTGAATATATGGCTTGTATGCTTTATCACCATGTTGTCAAGATGATTACTTCCTTTGCTCTATAATCCTTCCAGTACTTCAATACCTTGTTTAGACTCTTCAAATCAACTCTGTTTGACTTTGGTTTTCACCTTCAGGATGTCTCAAGGAACCCGTGGCTAGTGTGATGATGCTCGTCAAGTTGTGGTACGAAAGTGCCAATTATCTCAGAATGAGCATACATGTAGAAGCCATAATTCCTTGGGATAATTATAATCCGGCTTGTAGTTGCTCGAGTCCTTATGTAGTGATAACTGTCTTTTGACTCCTATGGAATGAAATTGTCCTCGGCTCCTTTTTAATGAGATTTCCCTCGGCTCCTTTATAATGAAACTGTCTTTGAGTTCCGTGTAATGAAACTGTCTTTGACTCTTGTGTAATGAAATTCGACTCCTTCGTAATGGAGCTGTCTATCGGGTGCGCGGCAGCGCTCCCGATGGGAGTAGCCCCCGAGGCTATGTTTGATTTGTAGAATCAGACGTATGCTGTGATTTTTGTCTGCCTGATCTGTCTTGCTGCTTTTTATTCTAAGTTTTGACCGGGTGCGCGTCAGCGCTCCCGATGGGAGTAGCCCCCGAGTCTTTAGGTGATCGCTTGCGATCAGGTGAAGACTAAAGGACTTTGCGTTTTTTGATATGCTTGTTGTTTGTAGATGAACTTTGCGTTTCTCGGCGGGATTTTTATGCTTGAAGCCCCCGAGTGTTTTTGTAGTCGCATGAGTGAGGATAGCGTCTCTCGGGGGGAGTTTATGCTCGAGCCCCCGAGTGCTTTTGAGTATAGTCGCCTGAGCGAGGATAGCGTCTCTCGGCGGGAGTTTATGCTCGAGCCCCCGAGTTCTTTTAAGTATAGTCGCCTGAGCGAGGATAGCGTCTCTCGAGGGGAGTTTGTGCTCGAGCCCCCGAGTTTTTTAAGTATAGTCGCCTGAGCGAGGATAGCGTCTCTCGGGGGGAGTTTATGCTCGATCCCCAAGTGCTTTTAAGTATAGTCGCCTGAGCGAGGATAGCGTCTCTCGGGGGGAGTTTATGCTCGAGCCCCCGAGTGCTTTTAAGTATAGCCGCCTAAGCGAGGATAGCGTCTCTCGAGGGGAGTTTATGTTCGAGCCCCCGAGTGCTTTTGAGTATAGTCGCCTGAGCGAGGATAGCGTTTCTCGGGGGGAGTTTATGCTCGAGCCCTCAAGTGCTTTTAAGTATAGTCGCCTGAGCGAGGATAGCGTCTCTCGGGGGGGGGGGGAGTTTATGCTCGAGCCCCCGAGTGCTTTTGAGTAAGGTGTTTGGGCATCATTATTTTATTTCTTCGAGTTTTACATGGGTTGCCGATCGGTGCTGCTGCCGATGTCTACAACAATGCTTAGAGGACTATGGGTAGAACAGGCGTAGATTCGCTACGTTCCATGGATTTCCCATGTCCTCGTTGGTCTTCGGGTTCTTCAACCTGTATTCGCCTCCTCCTATGACTTGCGGAGCAAGCTTGTGCACTTTTTCCTGTATCAGCCGTAACACGAGGCTCCTTTGGTGAACGTTCTGGTCCGCAGGCGACTGCTTTGATATGTGCGCAGTTTGTCCTGGTATCCTTCAGATCTTGTGATGGCTGTGTCCCGAGCTTCGTCTGCTATGTCTTTGTCGTTCTGCAGCGCTTCTTCTGCCTCTTCCTCTCCGTACCCTAAGATTCTGGGAGCTCCAAATTTTAAGTCGTGCGGTAGTACTGCTTCTGCCCCGTATACTAGGAAAAAGGGTGTATACTGGGTTGATCTGTTTCGGGTGGTGCGCAGGCTCCATAGTACTGCGGGAAGTTCCTCTACCTAGTTTCCTGCAGCTTGTTCTAGTGGTGCTAGAAGTCGCTTCTTTATTCCTCCGCATACTAGGCTGTTTGCTTTCTCCACTTGGCCGTTGGACTGCAGGTGTGCGACTGATGCATAGTTGATTTTGATGCCCAGCTCTTGGCAGAAGTTTTGGAATTCCGCTGCTGTGAAGTTTGTACCATTGTCTGTGATGATGTTATGTGGCACTCCGAATCTTAAGATGATTGACTTGATGAATTTGACTGCGGTGAGGGCTGTTGAGTTGGTGACTGGTACTGCTTTGATCCATTTGGTGAACTTGTCGACCGCGACTAGTAGGTGTGTTCGCCCTCCTTTTGAGGATTTCTTGAGTGGGCCTACCATGTCGAGCCCCCATGTGGAAAATGGCCATGATAACGGTATGGTTTTGAGTTCCGATGCTGGGGCGTGTGGCCTGCTGGCGAACTTTTGGCAGGCGATGCAACGCCGTACAATATCTTCTGCGTTTCTCATAGCAGTCGACCAATAGAAACCTGCTCGAAAAGCCTTGGCCACGAGTGCTCGACTGCTTGCGTGGTGTCCGCAGGTGCCTTCGTGGATCTCGAGTAGTAGGGCTTTGCCGTCTTCTTCGTCTATACACCTTTGGAGGACCTGAGAAATGCTACGCTTATAGAGCTGTCTGTTGATTACTGTGAATGCTTTGGATCGTCGACTAATGCGTCGGGCTTCTGCAACATCTTATGGTAGGGTGCCATCGATTAGGAATCGAAGGAAAGGTTTTGCCCATGCTGGGCCTTCGAGTGCTGCTGGCTCTTCGGGTTCGGTTACTTGGCTGCTTGTGCCGTTGGCTGTGTTCGTTGCTGCCACCTGTGCTGGTTATTATGTGTCATCTTCCTCTGCCACTACCTTGGTTTACGTTGGCTTTGCTTTGATTGATCTCTGGTTGATTCTCTCTAGGAAAACGCCGGGTGGTACTGGTCCTCGAGTCGATCCGATGTTCGGAAGTTCGCCGGCTTCTGTGTTATTTGCTCTGGGTATGTAGTTGAGTTCACAGCCGTTGAATCCTCCTTCTAGTGTGTTGTAGAGCTTCTGGTAGGCTGTCATGTTGTCTGCGACTGCGTTGCAGTCTCTGATCGCCTGTTGGACGACGAGGTTGGAGTCGCCATAGATCGAGAGGCGGGTGGCGCCGCAAGTTTTTTCCATGCGCATGCCGTGAAGTAGTGCCTCATATTCTGCTTCGTTGTTGGAGGCGTTGCTGAAGTTGATCTGGAGGATGTATTTGAGCTTCGTTCCTTTGGGGGGACTAGTACAACGCCTGCTCGATCTTCTTGCTGTCTTTTGGATCCGTCGAAGTACATCGTCCATGAGTTGGATAGGTCTGGGGGACCTGGTGTTTGGACTTCTGCCCACTCGACCAGGAAGTCTGGGAGTACTTGGGCTTTGATTGCCGTTGGGTGTTTGAACTGCAGGTCTCGCGGGCTGAGCTCCCTATTCCACTCAGCAACTCGACCGACCGCTCCGGAATTGTTGAGGACGTCCGCAATTGGTGCGATGCTCACGATTGTGATGGAGTGTTCGTCGAAGTAGTGCGATACTTTCCTGGAGGTCATGGTAATGGCGAGCAGGAGCTTCTGGTAGTGTGGGTACCGCTGCTGTGGCTTTGTGAGTAGCGTGCTGAGGTAGTAGATTGGTCTTTGTATGCTTTGGATTTTTCCTTCTTCTGCGCGCTCGACGACGAGCACTATGCTCACGACACTGCTACGTGCTGCTATGTAGAGGTACAACTTTTCCCTTTCTTTAGGCACCGCCAAGATTGGTGGGGTCGAGAGGGTCTTCTTTAGATCTGCGAATGCGTTGCTGGCTTCCTCGGTCCACTCGAATTTTTCTCCTTTTCTCAGCAGTTTGTAGAACGGTAAGGTCCTTTCTCCTAACCTGCTGATGAAACGGCTCAATGCTGCGAGTTTTCCCGTGAGCTACTATACTCCTCTGATGTTGGTTGGCCTTTTCATCTTGGAGATTTCTTGAACTTTTTCGGGGTTTGCTTCGATTCCTCGGGCAGAGACCATGTACCCGAGTAATTTTCTGCTGGGATGCCGAACACGCACTTTTTTTGGGTTGATCTTGATTCTGTACTTGTTGAGGGCCGCGAGTGTCTCGCGGAGGTTGTGGAGTAGCATGTTTGCGCTGTAGGTTTTGATGACGATGTTGTCTACATAGATCTGGACGTTCCTGCCGATCTGGTCTCTCAAGCATGCTTGCATCATCCGCTGGTACGTGGCTCCTGCATTTTTAGTCCAAAGGGCATTGTTTGATAGCAGAATACTCGATAGGGGGTGATGAACTAGGTGTGCTCTTCGTCTTATTCCTTCATCCTGATCTGATTGTATCCTGAGTATGCATGGAGGAAGGAGAGGAGGTCGCATCCTGCTGTGGAGTCGATTATTTGATCGATTCTTGGCAGGGGGAAGTGGTCTTTTGGGTAGTGCTTTGTTCATAGACCCATAGTCGACGCACATCCTCAGTACCTCGGTGTCCTTTTTAGGGACTAGGACTGGATTTGCTATCCAGGTTGCTTTCTTCGTCTCTCGGATGAACTTTGCGTCGAGTAGTCGGTTGACTTCTTCTCTGATTGCTCTGCATTTGGGTTTTGAGAATCATCGCAGTGCCTGCTTTACTGGTTTGGTGTTTGGCTTGATGTGGAGCGCGTGTTCTTCAAATTCTCGTGGTATCCCGGGCATGTCGGATGGGCACCAGGCGAAAATTTTCCACTCTTCGCGAAGGAAGGTTATGATGGCGGTTGCTTGCTCTTATGGAAGGTAAGCATATACGCGAACCATCTCCTCTGGGTCTGTTGGGTGGACTTGGTGTGTGATTGTGTCGCCGTCGATGTTGAAATCGCGGCCGAATTCTTTTGTCTCGCTTCGGCTTGCCAGCGTAAATATGCTTTTGTCCGTCACCATGGCTATTTCTTTGAGCTGTTGTTGGGCTCCAAATGTGTCAGAGACTTTGTGGAAGTCGCGGTCGCACTGGCCCGGTTTGGTGAAGCTTCCCTTGACTTTCATGATCCCTGCAGGTCCCGGCATCTTGAGCTTGAGATATGCATAGTGCGGTACCGCCATGAATTGTGCGAATGCTAGTCGCCCGAGTATGGCGTGGTACTGCGACTGCCAGTCGAGCACTTTGAACTCCAGGACTTGCTTTGCGAAGTTGCACTTGCTGCCGAAGATTACATCAAGCTCGATTGTTCCGATGGAGGCAGCTGCTTCACCCAGGACTACACCGTGTATTGTTGTACCTGACTTCTTACAGACTGATCATGGGATTAACATCTTGCGTAGCGTGTTGACGGAGATTATGTTTACACTGCTGCCACCATCCCTGAAGACTCTGTCCAAGTCATAACCTCCTGACGGGGATCAACCCCGGCAAATCCCATGGTCAGGGACCCTGGGTTAGTCATGAGATGCACAGGTTGGACGATAGCTCGTCGGCAAACAGGAAGGCTCGCTCCTGCTCGATATTATTGATGGGGGAGATGCGATTACAGTGGAGGCCAAGGCTGGAGCGCTCAAGGCTAGGGTTACAGGTGATATTAGATTTCTTTGGCGTCGCCCCTCCTAGCCCTTATATACCGGGCTAGGTCTCGGGGAGTTCATCTATGTTTACAGGTAAGCTTTCCTAACCCTAGCTTGCTCCGTACGGCAGGTCTTTGCACCTTCCTTGTGAGTCGTGGACTCCTACGTTGGTACCAACTAGCGGGCCGAGGCTGTATCTTCATGGGCCTTCTGTCTTCATGGACACCAGGTAGGCTTATCCATAGGAGTCGTGGGGTCACCCCCTCGCCAGTAGCCCCCGAGTGCCTGGGGGACTCGAAGAGTCGCGCAGGGACTCGAGTACATTCATTTGTCGGTTATTGGTATGCGCGGTTCATCCGCGGGTCGCTGGCAGTCTGGTGGCCATGACAAAACCTGTTTCGAGGGATGCTAAGCTGAAAGGGCCCAAGGAGTCGACGGGTCGAGCCTTGGTGAATTGCACTAGGGCAAATCCCACAGTAGCCCAATCAAACCCACGTCCCTCGACGTGAGCTTGGAACACTGGTGTCGAGCAAAAGTCCGGCCACTTCAGGTTTTACGGTGTTCATTTGCCGCCAGTAATATGCATAGCCTAAGACGCGTCTGCCCGGCTTTTTCTATCATGCGCAGCGCATGGAAAAGGTTTGGAGTGAAATCGCTCTTCGTCAAGTTCCAGCCCGGCCGTACTTCGCAGCGGGGTCTTACCTACACGCTAATCTTGCGTGGCATCTGGGCACAGTGTATCGTGTTCCAGGAATGTGTGTTTTTGAGGCGCGGAGCCTTATAGCATTGCACACGCTTGGAACAAAACATCAAGCGAGCTGTTCACTCATTCACTCGAGGAGCTTGTTTCGAGTGCTCAGTCGGGGTTTTTTCGCTAGTAATCACTCGAATTCCGTTTCGGCTCTTGAGGTGAGGGAGTACCTGAGACTCTTAGCGTCGTATGGTCTTGGCGAATGCATGTTTGTCTTACGTCGGGTTGAGGGAGCACCGGAGACTCTCATAAGTGCGAGTGGTCACTCGAGCACATGGCTGGCCTTTAGGTGAGGGAGCACCCGGGACTCTTATGATGTACTCTCCCGATGGGAGTAAGATGTTTTTTCTTCACCGGGAAAAAGATCTGAGAGATGGAATCTCAGGGCCTTGATGTCTGTTTGGTTTTCTTCGCCGCTTGTCAGTGATAGCGATGCCTCTGTTTGATGGCTGTCGGGGATGCTCTGCCAGTGAACCGTCACGTCTTCATGACCGGTCATAATAATGGCCGATGTGGCGTGCGGAAGGCGCCAGTTGAGTTTCCGATACGCGCGTTGGAGACGCGCGTGAATTGACGCGTCTTGCGCACAGTGCGTCCTGTGGGAGAGCATCTTGGTCTTGGAGTCCGAGACGTCTGCGACGTTTGGTCTTTGAATTATTTGCTGCTGTCGTCTAGGCTTCTCTGTGCTTTGAGGATAGTTGTTCTATAAATAAGCCTTTCTCTTCCACAGTGTTCCGCCTCTATCCAGCTTGCTGCTTTGCCTCTTCCTTCTTCTCTTGTTCCTCTCATGGCTCCCAAGCGGGATGTTGGCCGTGGCCGTGTTCGTCGTGGCCGTGGTGGCCGTACGCCACGCTCATGCCTTGGTGGTCGCCATGGTGCGGCACCAGTGCCTTCCTCTTCTCCCTTGGAGGAGGGATTCTGGCGCTATGACTTTCTTTTACATGTTCGTGGCCAAAGTGCCAATCGCGTTCTTCTTCCTTCTGCTTTTTCCGCCATTGTCTCTGAACATGGCTTGGATGGCTTGCTTCTGCATCTACAAGGGAGCTGTCTATCTCCTTCTTATGTTGACTTGGAGGTTGATAGTTCCCGCTTGACTTTTCTTGGCTCTGGTTGGAGTTTGTTTGCTCGGCGATTGAACTTGCGAGATGGCGATGTGCTCAACTGTCGTTTTGACGGCGAAAGCACTGTCACTGTCCGCGCGTTCGACCCGAGCGGCAACAACATGGATCCGTGCTGGCAGGAGTCGAGCAATGACAGCTCCACAAAGTCGAGGAGTCCTTCGCCTGCGTCTTCGACTGCTTCTTCCTCCAGGGACTCTTCTGGTGCTGGTGGTGAGCCGTCTTCAACTGCTTCCCCCTATGGCTCTGAAGAAAACCTCGATGTCAAGCCACCGGTTAAACGAGCCCGGCAGGCGACCTTGTAGAACTGGAGGCAGCGGCGTCATCTTCGCCGGCAGCTTGGGCGGAGCTGGAGAAGAAGCTAGAGGAGCAGGAGAAGAAGCTGGTGGAGCATCGTCTTCAATGGCTCCGCAAATAAGTCGAGCTTCACCTTTTGTTATGTCATTGACATCATGAGCCTGGTGCTTCGACTCCTCCTTTGTCTGTGATGATGCTCTTGTACTAGAGTCGATTACCCCTCATGGGCACACATGTAGAAGTCATAATTCCTTGGGTGATTCCCTCTTGTAACAGGAGCTGCCTTCTATCCAAATGTAGTTGAGTCCTTTTTGTACTGAAGATGATCCTTATGATGTAAACTGTGCTTTATCCTTTGCAATGGAATTTATATTTGGGCCTTTATGCAACCAAAAACTGTATTCGAGTCCTTGACGATTAGGAGTTGTCTTTGATTTCTTTGGAACTGAGAGTTGTGTTCGAGTCCTTTGCGGCCGAGAGCTGTCTTCGAGTCCGTCCAATACTTTGCACTGTGGGTTCTATCGGGTGCGCGACAGCGCTCCCGATGGGAGTAGCCCCCGAGGCTACGCTTGAGTCGAAGGGTCGAGCGTAGGCTAAAATTTGTTTCCTTTGTCGTTAGTTTCTGTCTTTTATCGGGTGCGCGGCAGCGCTCCCGATGGGAGTAGCCCCCGAGTCTTTAGGTGATCGTTGGCGATCGGGTGAAGACTAAATGAGCCTGTGTCCTGTGCTTCCTCCTAAGTTTCTTCAGAGTACTTGGTGCTCCATCTGATTGTGGCCATGTCTTTCGAGCCTTGTTTTCAGCAGGTGGGGCTGGACGGGTATTTTTTGCTTGAGCGTTTTTTAAGCTTCAGGCTGCGCGAACGGTCTTCGGGAGGCGATGGTCCTCGAGCTCCCGAGTGCTTGGATGTAGAGGTCGCGTGGGTGACGATAGCGTCCTTCGGGGGGAGTTCTTGTGCTCGAGTCCCCGAGTTTTTTTGGGTAGAGGTCACGTGAGCGTCGATGGTCTTCTCTCGGGTGGGGGTTGTACTCGAGACCCCGAGTGCTTTTGATGAAGATCGCGTAGGCGATAGTATCTCTCGGGGGGATTTTTCTCTTAAGCCCCCGAGTGCTTTGGTTAAGATCGCGTAGGCGATAGCATTGCTCGGGGGGATTTTTCTCTTAAGCCCCTGAGTGCTTTGGTTAAGATCGCGTAGGCGATAGCGTTGCTCGGGGGGATTTTGCTCTTAAGCCCCCAAGTGCTTTGAGATGGCAGTATTGGGCAACATTTATTTTATTGCGGTCAAGCGGTTACATGAGTTAGCAGTCATGTCTGACCAATAGGGGCTATGGATAGAACATTCGCAAGTTTTCTACGTTCCATGGGTTGCCCACGTCCTCGTCTGTCTTCGGGTTCCACAGCCTGTAGGCGCCACCTCCGATGACTTCTGAGACTATGAATGGTCCTTCCCATTGGGGGGCAAGTTTATGGACCTTCTCTTGTTGAAGGTTCTAGTGTAAGGCCCGATCGGTAAGGCTCTGATACCAAGTTGTAAAGCCCGATATGCGGTACTATTCCAGATCTAGATGTTTCCATCCAGATCCGGGGACGAAGCACATATCGGTCCCACCGCGACATATGACGAAGTCATATGCCCCGGATTTCCAACATGATATCACAACATTATAGATACATGATACAACATCTCATACAATCGGCATACAACTGCCTCAATTACAATACAACAGCGGAAGATACATGTCTGAGTACAGACTACAAGCAGATGCCTACTGGCAAAGAGAAAACATCGATCCCATAACCACACGGGTCGAGGCCCTCCGCCGGGATCCGCCTAACTAGTCGTCGTCGAGTCTCCACGTGAAACGTCGGTCAACATACCTGTCGTCGATCAAGAACCCTGAAAAGAGTTTGGGGGTAGTATCATGAGTACAGAGGTACTCAGCATCCAACTGTAATGGTCATCTGACCCAGCAAGGATTTCATCACTCGTCATTCTAGGACAACTAGTAGTTTACGGTAAGGATGGGGTAAGTGGTGAAGTTGCTGCCACACTAGCATTTATGAAGTGGCTAACGATCTAGAGAGTAAGGTAAGAAGCCAAGCATTCGATGAGGAATCGCTTCCAACAAGTCTTGCTATCAACTACTTACGCAAACATAACACCTATCCTATCCTTGTCCTCCTCTTCGCATCCCGACGAAGAAGAAGCAGTCAAGGCACACACACGGTGATCAAGTTATATTAAGATTATAGCAGTTGTTGTTGTCTATGAACAAGGAGTAGGTCTCAAGTCGTCCATAACCGTGGACACGACTTCTCGAAAAGATTTAACCCTGCAGGGGTGTACCAACTTCCCATTACAAGGCTCCGCACGCACGCCCATCACTCTCAGTTGCTACCCATCACAGGCAACAATTTTATGATTTAGTTCCAAGAGATCCGAAACGACAGGTCCCTCTAGCTAACAACGAACAAATCCGGGTGGCCCCCGGTGAGTCGACATCCATCTCAGGAGCCGGCCGCTCTCTCGATCTGGTCTCTACCGTCTGTCTCGGGTTTGGATAGCCGGTTAATCACACATGGGAAACCGGGTCCTCAGCCGAACAAGGTGGGCCAGCAAGGGATCTATGTCCTCACTGGTCCGGGTTGGTTTGTAAACAACTTGCAGATGACCAGCACACACACGGTTTCAAATGGTAAATCAGCTTGGGCCACCACTAGAAATGTTTGAAGCTAGGTAGGTAAGAAAAGGGGACCCCATAAAATCCCACACGCGGTTAGGCACGCTCAGTCTTAAAACCAATACCCGGAACTCGGATCCTAGGTGACTCGAATGGAACAAAGCGTCGGGGCGGGATAGCCTAGACCTTCCATCCTTCGTCGAGTATAGTCAACATTTATAATAATCATATCATCAACAACAATATAATAATGTGATATCCCGAACCAAGGAGTAACAGGGTAACATCGTAGCGTCCTAAGCATGCATACTAAGCATGGGCTGAGCAACGAGCAATAGTAACATAGCAGTACAAGGTTTTCTATGAAGGGACATGGCTGTATCGGTTTGAAAGAGGCTGTAAACATGTGGTAGGATCAAACATCGAACCTAGCCCAGACTAGCATGCAAACCGCTGGTTGAAATAGAATGGATCATAATTAATGTATAGTCCTTGCCTGTTGATAAGTCGGGTTCCGAAGGTGTAGCCGATCGCAAGCTCGCATCGTCTCCGAGAGGTACCCGCGGAAGCACACAAGACGATAAACACTGGAAAGCAATCAACGAGCAAGCACTCTATTAATACGAGGAAAACACGAGAAAGCATCAACAAGAAGCAACACGAGACATCTCACCTACCGTCGAGAGCGGTTACTAACAATTTAAGTTGAGTACTCGTCACACACGATGAATACCGCACGTTTACGGTGGTTCAAGTTGCTTAGCTACAGGTGATCAACCAACGGTTATTAACATGGCAACTCAAGCAAGCATGGCATAGCACTCAAACATGGCAAGAGGTGAAGCACAAAGTAAACTATCTATACTAGACAATTTAAGTGGGGCACAATCTTAAACATGGCATAACACTAAGTGCCGCACGATGATTAAAAAATTTGGTACTGTTCTGTCCTAAACCATATTTTATGTTGTTAACAACAGCAAACAATAGCATAAACACAAAGTACACGAAAAACTAATCAAGTTACATATAAAGAACACTCCAAACGGAGTTACGGTTAAAAAGATATAAGCAAAACAAGTTACGGGCACAATCTTCCAACATCAGGAAGCACACTTTAGAGCAATGCACAAACAGGATAATGAATGCAAACATTCTCACAAATGATATGAAGTTAAACTAGACATGACAGGGAAGGCATGGCAAAAAGAATCATGCAAAAAGAAATCATAGATCAAAAGATATTAAGCAAACAACATGGCATCGCACAGTAACAGACTTAGTGAAAAACAAAGGTGGTTGTCAAAAACAGCAACATAGCAACTTTGGAGCTAAATAACTACATGACCAGCAAGCATATCATGACAATGCAATACATGTAATGGAAGTAGACATGATTCTTAACAATATGCAATTGGAATCACTCAATTCCGATAAACGGTCGCGACACACTCGTCGACCGAAGTTGCAACAAAATAACAGTTCAACAACAGCAGCACAATAACATCAGAATCACCACTTTGGAGCAAGATTTAATATAGCTCGAGCAGTCAAACATGGCAAGTTAAAGCATGGAAATGAAGTACACCTGATGATTAACACATAGGAAAAAGAATCAATGCAATAGGCCTCATGGATGAGTCACAATCATCATGCAAAGTTGCAACAAAATATAAACAGTAGCACTTAACAGGAATTTGTAGCAGTTTAACGGCCTGATGCCCTGTTTAGCACACAATTACACAATCAAGATGAGCTCCAATGCAAATGCTCACAAAAGATGAATTAAAGTACACACAATTCTGAGCAACTTTCGTTTTGGGGGCACGTTCATCGGAGCTACGGTTTAAGCGTTATTAACGGTGCAAAATCGAATCAGCAACAGTTTTTTTTTGGGACTTAGCAAAAATTTCAGAGCGCGGAGGTAAAAAAAACATGGCACGGGCCCTTTCCTCACCATGGGCTCTAGAGGCCCATCTAGCCGGCCGGCCTGTGGAGGCGGACTGGGCTGTGGCGGCTGGGCTGTGGCGCTGGATCTGGCCCACCAGCAGCCAACAGCAACGGCTGGCTCGGGCTCCTCCCGAGCGGAACCGGCTGCGGCGGCGGCTGTGTACGTCGGTCGGGCGGCGCGACGAAGGGACGCAGAGGGGCCGCGGCTGGAGACGGTGGGGGCGGCGCAGGGGGCCCTCGGGTGGCGGCCTTCGGCGGCTGGAGGCGCCGGCGTGAGCAGAGGCTCGGCCCGAGCTCCTCTCGGGTCCGTCCATGGCGCGAGCAGGCAGGCATTCCTGGCGGCCTGCAGCAGAGAGAGAAGAGAGGGAAAGGTGAGGTCAGGGAAGAAGAGAGAGGGAGGAGGGAGAGAGGAAGAGAGGGAAGGAGGAGGGCTCTCCCTGGCGGCTCGCCGGCCTGCTGCCTGGCTGCTCCGGCGGCTGCCCACGGGCATGGAGAGAGAGAGGAGACAGGAGAGGGGTTGACGTGGCGCACTCCAGTGCGTCCGATCGCGGGATCGAACGGCCCGAAAAATCTGGGATCTGGGAGGCAAAACTGGGCAAAATGGAGGGGGGTGGCTGCAAATTTTGTGCTAGGGAAACCCTAAAAATGGGTGGGAGTGTGGTGGTCTTTATATAGCCCCGGTGGCTGGCAGTTTGCAAAAACATCCCCGGTTTTTCTCCCGCGCACGCGGTGCTCATGTTTCTGACCGCCGGGGGGTCCGCAGTACCTCCGATTCGGGTAAAACTTTGAACTGCGCGATCAGCGCGTCGAGCCGGAGACGTTCACCTCGCGCTGGAACCGTTCCGAAAACACTTTCCGGCGCGCTATAAAAATAACACGTTTAATTATTAAACGGGGTTTTTCGTTCCATTGGCTGCGGCTGGTCTCGTGCGGTTTTCGCGATGGTGATCGGGTGAAACCCGGTGTCGCAAAGGTCGAGTGTCAGGATGGCAAGGGTCGGTCTCCGTCCGGTACAAGATAAGAGGGGGGAAAAATAATCGCCGATCGATAAATCGGGGATGCAAACACCGCAAACAGATCAGACAAATCAAACAATTCACACCGAAAACAAAATTTTTAATTTTTGTGAAAACTGGGTTGTTACATAGTGCGCAATCGACTGCTTTGGGAGGTACGTAGTTTGTCTTGGTACCCCTCTGATTTTGTCAGGGTTGTGTCTCTTGCTTCGTCAGCCGTATCTTTGTCATCTTGTAGTGCTTCTCCTACTTCTTCTTCTTCGTATCCGGTGACCTGGGGTGCTCCGAACTTGAGGTCATGTGGTAGGACTGCCTCTGCCCCGTACACCATGAAGAAGGGTGTGTACTGGGTCGCGGTGTTTTGTGTAGTACGTAGGCTCCATAGGACCGCGGGGAGCTCTTCTACCCAGTTGCCTGCGGCTTGCTCGAGTGGTGCGAGGAGCCGTTTCTTGATTCCCCCCGCAGACAAGGCCGTTTGCTTTTTCCACCTTGCCGTTGGACTACGGGTGCGCGACTGATGCATAATTGATTCTGATGCCCAGTTCTTCGCAGAAGTTCTGAAATTCTGCGGCTGTGAAGTTCGTGCCGTTGTCCGTGATGATGTTGTGTGGCACTCCGAATCTGAAGATGATCCACTTGATTAAGTTTACAGCCGTGAGGGCTGTGGAGCTGGTGATGGGCACTGCTTCAATCCATTTAGTGAACTTGTCGACTGCGACGAGCAGGTGTGTCCTTCCTCCCTTTGATGATTTCTTGAGTGGGCCCACCATGTCGAGTCCCCAGGTGGCGAACGGCCAGGATAGTGGTATGGTCTTGAGCTCTGATGCGGGAGCGTGTGGCCTGTTGGCGAATTTCTGGCAAGCGACACAACGTCACACGATTTCCTCTGCGTTTTTCATGGCTGTGGGCCAGTAGAACCCAGCTCGGAATGCTTTGGACGCGAGTACTCGACTGCTCGCATGGTGCCCGCAGGTGCCTTCGTGGATTTCGAGCAGTAGGGCTTTGCCGTCCTCTTCGTCGATGCACCTTTGGAGTATCTGGGTGATGCTGCGCTTGTATAGTTGTCTGTTGATCACCGTGAACGCCTTGGATCGTCGGCTGATGCGTCGTGCTTCAGCCACGTCTAGTGGTAGCGTGCCTTCGATTAGGAATCGGAGGAACGGTTTTGTCCAGACGGGTCCTTCGAGCTCTGTCGGAGTTGTGCTGTCGGATGTGCTGGTGCTTGTGCCTTCTGGTGGGGTTGCTGCTGCCACCTGCGCCATTTATGTTGCGTCTTCGCTGTCCATGACTGCTTCAGGTGTTGCTGCCTGTACCTTGATGGATCTCCAGCTGATGCTTTCGAGAAAAACGCCGGGTGGTACAGGCCCCCGGGTCAAACCGATGTTCGCGAGCTCGTCAGCTTCTGTGTTGTTGTCCTTGGTGATGTAGTTGAGCTCGCAACCGTCGAAACTTCCTTCGAGTTTGTTGTAGAGATTTTGGTAGGCCGCCATGTTGTCGGCTATTGTGTTGCAGTTTCTCATCGTCTGCTGGACGACGAGATTGGAGTCCCCGTAAATTATGAGGCGAGTGGCTCCGCATGTTTTGGCCATGCGCATGCCATGGAGGAGTGCCTCGTATTCTGCTTCGTTGTTGGAGGCGTGACTGAAGTTGATCTGGAGGACATATTTCAGCTTTGTTCCTTTAGGGGAGATGAGCACAACTCCTTCCCCAACTCCTTGTTGTCTCTTGGACCCATCGAAGAACATTGACCATGAGCTTGATAGGTCTGGGGGGCCTGGTGTCTGAACCTCCGTCCACTCGACCAGGAAATCTGGGAGTACTTGGGCTTTGATGGCTGTTGGGTGCTTGAACTGCAGGTTTCGTGGGCTGAGCTCAATGTTCCACTCGGTGACTCGCCCGGTTGCTCCAGGGTTGTTGAGTATGTCAGCGAGTGGTGCGCTTCTCACGATTGTGTGCTCGTCGAAGTAGTGGGACACCTTTCTTGAGGTCATGACGATGGCCAGTAGTTGCTTCTGATACTGCGGGTACCGCTGCTGGGATTTGGTCAGGAGCATGCTGAGGTAGTAGATTGGTCTCTGGATGCTCTGGACCTTGCCTTCTTCTGCGCGTTCGACAACGAGCGCTGTGCTTACTACACTGCTACGTGCTGCCACATAGAGGTATAGCTTCTCTCGTTCCTTGGGTACCGCCAAGATTGGTGGGGTCGAGAGTGTCTTTTTCAGGTCCGCGAATGCTTGGCGGGCTTCCTCCGTCCACTCGAATTTCTCTCCTTTCCTGAGCAGCTGATAGAAAGGCAGCGTGCATTCTCCCAGCCTGCAGATGAAGCGGCTTAGGGCTGCGAGTTTTCCAGTGAGCTGCTGTACTCCTTTGACGTCGGTTGGTTCTTGCATGCGGGTGATGGCTTGGACTTTCTCAGGGTTTTCCTCGATTCCTCGGGCAGAGACCATATAGCCAAGCAGCTTTCCCGCCGGTACGCCGAATGCGCACTTCTTTGGGTTGAGTTTGATTCTGTATTTGTTGAGTGCCGCGAAGGTTTCTCGCAGGTCGTCGAGTAGTGTGGCTTCTTTGTAGGTCTTGATGACGATGTCGTCCACGTAGACTTGCACGTTTCTTCCGATTTTCTCCTTCAGGCAGGCCTGCATCATTCGTTGGTAAGTGGCGCCTGCGTTTTTGAGCCCGAAGGGCATGGTCCTGTAGCAGAATATGCCATAGGGGGTGATGAACGATGTGTGCTCTTTGTCTTCTTCCTTCATCCTGATCTGGTTGTATCCTGAGTAAGCGTCAAGAAAGTAAAGTAGATCGCACCCTGTTGTTGAGTCGATTATCTGATCGATTCTAGGAAGGGGGAAGTGATCCTTCGGGCAATGCTTGTTGACTGGTCCGTAGTCGACACACATGCGCAGCACGGTCGTGTCTTTCTTGGGCACCAGCACTGGGTTGGCTATCCAGGTGGCTTTCTTCGTTTCTCGGATGAACTGAGCGTCGAGTAACCGGTTGACTTCCTCTCCGATTGCTCTGCGCTTGGGCTCCAAGCATCGTCTCAGCTCTTGCTTCACCGGCTTCGTGTTTTGCTTGATGCGTAGGGCGTGTTCCGCGAATTCGCGTGGTATCCCAGGCATGTCGGCTGGGCACCAGGCAAATATTTCCCACTCGTCTTGAAGGAAAGCGACGAGAGCCATCGCCTGCTCCTCTGGTAGGTGGGCGTACACGCGGACTGTTTTGTCCGGGTCCGTCGGGTGCACTTGGTGAGTGACTGTGTCGCTGTCGATGCTGAAGTCACGTCCGTACTCCTTTGTTTCGCTTCGGTTCACCAATGGGAAGGTACTATTGTCCGTCACCATGGCTATTTCTCTGAGTTCTTGTTCGGCTCCGAATGTGTCGGAGATTCTGTGGAAGTCACGATCACATTGATCTGATATGATGAAACTTCCGTTGATCGTGAGGACTCCTGATGATCCTGGCATCTTGAGCTTGAGGTAGGCGTAGTGTGGGACCGCCATGAACTGCGCGAATGCTGGCCATCCCAATATGGCGTGATACTGCGATTGTCAGTCGAGTACCTCGAACTCGAGGACGTGCTTTGCGAACTTGCGTCTGTTGCCGAAGACAACTTCGAGTTCTATGACTCCGAGGGATGTGGCTGCTTCTCGTGGGAATACCCCGTGTAACTCGGTGCTTGATTTTCTCCATACTGATCATGGGATCAACATCTTTTGCAGGGTGCTGGCGAAGATGATATTCATGCTGCTGCCTCCATCCATGAAGACCCTATCCATGTCGTACCCTCCGATTTGTGCATCGAGTACTAGGGGCGCATGCCCTGGTCTTGGGACTGCGGGTGGATGGTCGTCCTGTGAGAACGTGATGCTGGTCTCCGTGTCATGTAGCTGGTAGACTTCGACTATGTTTATGCTCTCAGCTGCTCTAGCCTGCAGGGTGTGGGCGTCTCGTTGTGCTTGCGGTACCCTTCCTTCTTGGATCATGAGCACCTGTTCTTGCAGCGGACTATGACGTCCTTCGGGGCTTGAGGTCGGCGATTGCTCGGGTCGCCGGTTGCATCTGTCTTCTTTCTGCTTCTCCTTCTTGACGTCGTCGGCTAGCTCGTTGAACAGGCAGCAGTCTCTCAAAGTGTGACCTGACCTGACGCGTCCCCAGTCATCCTCGAAGTTGTGGATCGTGCAGGGTCCTGCTAGCTGCTCTCTAGCCGTGAGTTTGCTAGATCCGGCGTGCCTCTTCCTTCTTGAGATTCTGACGATCTGCTCGTGATCCTCCGGGTTTTCGTGGAAGCGAGGGTCGGTTTCGATTCCTCGACTCATGTCTTGATTCTTGATGAGGTTGGTGAATTTATCCGGCCTTCGATCTGGGTCATAGTAGTCGCCTTAAGGTATCTCGGAGTCGCTGTCTTGGTTGGCGGCAGGTGCTCGCGCGACGGCGTGTCGTCGAGTGGTCGTCGGTTGTGCGGCTGCGTGATGTGGCTCGTTCATTGGGGCCTCGCTGTAGATCTCCCATGCGCGCCTTTTGGGTCGTCGATTCCTTCTTCCTTGGCGGTGGTTCTGCTGATTGCTGGATTCGATCTCGTGGTCATCGTCTTGATGTGCGGCGGGTGCCCGGGCGGTGGTGGGTTGTCGAAAGATTTGCGAGTCCTCCGCTGTGCGTCGCGGTTCGTCGAGTGGAATTCCTTCGTAGAGGCCCCTCACCGTTCTTCTGGGTCGTCGACTCCTTCGGCGCTGGCGCTGCACTTGGCCGTTACCGTAGTATCGGTCCTGGCACAACTGTAGCTCGAGTGGTCTTGATGGGGTGGCGGAGATGTCCGCCGTGATCTTGAATCCTTCGAGTGGGCTAGATCTGGTTCTTTCCCTTGAGTTGTAGCCTGCTGATGACGGGACCGCCGAGATCGTGATCCCAACCTGTGTAGTTCCCACAGACGTCGCCAATTGACGGGGATCAACCCCGGAAAATCCCATGGTCTGGGACCCTGGGATAGTCATGAGATGCACAGGTTGGACGATAGCTCGTCGGCAGACAGGAAGGCTCGCTCCTGCTCGCTATTATTGATGGGGGAGATGCGATTACAGTGGAGGCCAAGGCTGGAGCGCTCAAGGCTAGGGTTATAGGTGATATTAGATGTCTTTGGCGTCGCCCCTCCTAGCCCTTATATACCGGGCTAGGTCTCGGGGAGTTCATCTACGTTTACAGGTAAGCTTTCCTAACCCTAGCTTGCTCCGTACGGCAGGTCTTCGCACCTTCCTTGTGAGTCGTGGACTCCTACGTCGGTGCCAACTAGCGGGCCGAGGCTGTATCTTCATGGGCCTTCTGTCTTCATGGACACCAGGTAGGCTTATCCGTAGGAGTCGTGGGGTCACCCCCTCGTCACCTCCGATCTGGGCTTTGAGGATCAGGGGTGCGTGCCCTGGCCTTGGGACTGCGGGTAGATGATCACTTTGAGAGAAGGTAATGCTGGTCTCGGCGCAACGCAGTTGGTAGATTTCTGCTATCTTTAGGCCTTCAGCTGCTTCGGCCTGCAGGGTGTAGGTGTCTTGCTTTGCTATCGAGGGTCTTCCTTCTTGGATCATGCTAATTCGTCCATTGGACGTGGGGTATTGCCTTTCTGTGCTTGGTGCCCGTGACTGCGCGCTTCTTGGAGTGTGCTTGGCTTCGCGCTGCCTTTCCTCCTTGAGGCTGTTGGAGAGTTCGGTGAATAGGCGACAATCTCCTAAGGTGTGGCTTGCTCTAAGGTGTCCCCGACTGTCCTCGAAACAGTGGATCGCCAAGGTCCTTCCATTTTCTCTCTGGCTGTGAGTTTGCTGGAGCCGGCGTGCCTTCTTCTCCTTGAGATTTGTAAGATCTGCGAGTGGTCTTCTGCTCGACTGTGGAATCTTGGGTCAAGTTCTATCCCGTCGCTGAGTGATTAGCTCCGGATAAAGTTGGAGAATTCATCTGGCCTTCGATCTGGGTCGTAGTATTCTCCGGTCTAGGTTTCGGAGTCGCTGTCTTGGCGTGTGGCAGGAGTCCGGGCGGCGGCGGGTCGTCGACTGGTGGGCGAGTCTTCTGTTACGCGCCGCGACTCTTCGAGTGGTGTCCCCGAGTAGAGCCCTCGCGCTTGCCTTCTGGGTCGTCGATTTCTTTTCCGTCGGCGATGGATCTGATGGTCGTCGATGTGGCACCCCGGCTCAGAGCGACCGGTTTACCTCACATTGCCAGCCTAGAGATCAAGTCTTCTGGCAATGCACAACATATTGGTACAGATACAACCGCTTCATTAATAATTATACAGGTACACAGGTTTGGGGATACAACTGCTACGAGGTATGGCGGCACATCTTGTGCGGCAACACTATCAACATTATTTATGCCACATCTCGGGGCCTCAATACGATCGACGAAGAACTCTACGGCAGCGGAATAACGAGGTGACGGGACTCCACTCCACAAGGACACTGCTGGGACACGGCCTAGTTCGCATAGTACAACTCAGCCAACTCTTCGGGTGCGACTCCTCCTGCATCTTGCATGACACGCCAGGTTAGTACATGGAATGTACTTGCAAGCTCATAACAACCAAGTCATCAGGAACAAAAAACAATAGCATGGCAAGAATGCAAACAATAACATGGAAAGCATGGCAAGTTAACATATAGAACAATGATATAACTTATCTCATGATTACTACATGATCGTACCTCTTACCTCCGAGTCGTCCTGACTCGGTAATCGGGTCATCTCATGAACAAATACCATACGGGTCGTCGCACGACCGCTCAACGGGTTAGGTGTCCTCTGTTACCACCCAACCGATCACATGACCAACAACTCAGCTTTAACATCAATATTATTAGGCAGATTTGGTGTTGGCCATTGTGTGACCTAGTATGAACTGTGTCCCATGACCGAGGATGCGGCTATTCGAATAGATTGTGACTCTGCAGAGTTTGTGCACGTTACCCACATTATGGAGTTCTTCCTCCACCCGGCACTCCGGAACTTGTCCCACAGGATCCTTGGAACTCGTTCCGCAATATCGGGCTAGGACTTCTCCAACGAAACTCGGCTACCGCGTAACCTCCCTACGGTATCACCGACAAACTATCTTGGGTATCCCTGTGGTTAGGTGTCCTTCGTTATCACCCAATCACTTCGGCCAAACTCTTGGCAAACGGCCACCTTGTGGCAAACACTGTCCCAACAGGGACTCCCGGGTAAACAACTATGGATGTCGAGATTATCACCACCTACCTGATCAGGGTAGCGTGCGTTCATAACCTCCCCTCTTTGGTGATATCCGTAGAAGGCACTACGATAGCCCAAGTTAAGGCCCGCCCATACAGACAAATGTGGCTGTACGGTTAAAGCTCGGTTAGGTGGCACTTGGTCAACAATTATTATGTTCATTAGGTTCCGGTGAAAAATTCTACGACAAGGAAGATACATGACCACCTGGCATGAGCATGATACTATCATCAAGCATAAGCAAAAACTATCATGGCATGCAAGGAACTAAACATGGCATCCAAGTATGAGCATGATCATCACATGAAAAATGACAACGTAAGCATGGGGATGATGTATACTAATATGGCATGATAATGATCAGTAGGCATGTCATGATTATAACAATTAACTTATCATGGTTGATTAATATTATTAGCAAGCAATTTAAAGGTAAGAAAAATCCAAGTTAAATGATTCAAATCATCAAATGGCAACTCAAGCTCCTCATGACCAGATTGTTATGGCTTGCCTTGGTCAAATGGAGTGTCCTTGCATTCCTGGTCTCCTGCAAGCACTTGATCACCTTCTGAAAAATAAAACAAGTGGCAAAGAAAAATAAGTCCAAAGCACCTTTCTTCTGTCCAGTGGACCTAAACAGAGAGCCAAGCTCCCAAACTTTGCCAACTTGAAGAGGAGCTCAAGAAAAAAAAATTAGCAAAAAGAATCAACTCATTTGGCCTTGTGGTTTAGGAGATATTCATGGTCAAAGTTTGGTCAAAATCAATTTAAAATGGATTTAAAATGATTTTACACGAAATAACCAGAGAGGGCCACGTCGAAGGCGTATTCTAGCGAATACGTCTCCACTCGTACCGCTTCAGGACTGGCTTGAGGGGCTGACAGGTGGGGTCACGCTGTCAGGTTGAAATAAAAGAGGGGAGAGACAGAGGCCGCGGCTCCGGCGACGGTGGTTCGCCGGCGAGGAGGCCGTGGAGGTGAATTAGGGCTAGGGGAGGACACGCAGGGGGTCACGGCGAGCATCCACGTACCCGAAATCCTTTGAACTGTGGCCGGACGGCCTCGCTAGGTTCTTCTCCAGCTACGGTGGCGGCGGCGCTCCGGTGCGATCTCCGACCAGGGCCCTCCCCGGCCGGTTTCCTCCTCGTTTGAGCTCTCTAGGAGTGGTGTGGGGGTGTGTTGTGGTGCCTAGAAGCAAAGGCGGGGGACAATTTATAGGGGCGACGTGATTCCCTTTCGGGTGCCGCCGGTCAGAAGACGATGGACGTCGTGCACGCATGTGGATGAGCAGGGATGGCTCTGATGATCTCTGGGAGGTTCTAATGGTGGTGTAACACACGTGCGTGCGTGCCCAGGGGTTCTACAGCAGTGTGGCGACGGGACGGGTCATGCGCGGTCGCGGCGGTGGTTCTGCGTTGACGGGCGGCGCGGCTTTGAGGGGGAGCTGGTGTTGCGCGTGCTTGCTCGGGCTTGCAGACGCGCGGAGACGACGCGGGCAACGCGGGAACGTGCGTGCCACAGTGGCCTCCACGCATGCGCAGCAGACGAACAACGCCGGTGACGTCGAGGGCTCCAGCAGGCGGCGCGGCTTTGGGAGCGGCTAGGTGGCGTGCTGGAGTGCCACGACCACTACGGACATGAGGGCGCAGCCAATGGCTCGCGGGGCGAGGCGGGCGCTCGAGGGCGACAACTCGGCAATGGCCAGAACACGCCAATGCTCGACAATGAGTGTGCTCACCCTGTGCACGCGTGCACTGGGGGCAGCCATTGTGGCCTCGTCATGTCCCTGGCACGTAGCCAACGTCCAGAAATGCAGGGAAGGCTATGGGAGGCTTACAGGTGGGCTCCAGCGCTTGGCGGCTTCAAAAAAAGGTTTTCTGCAGGAATGTTTGGAAATTTCTCCAGGGAGTTTGGCTAGGTTTTTGGGGCTGAAACTTGGTGTGCCTGGGTTATCTAGGAAGGTTCTCATGTGGTAAAAAATTTAGAGCAAATGGAAAAGTAAAAAGGGTACTTGCTTCACAAAGTGCCTCCCTGGACAGAAATAGAAAAGAATTTCTAGAGGAATATTTTTGTACTAAACTTGCCTATTGTTTTGCATATCATCATGACGCATGACTCCATTGTTTAGCACAAAAAGTTTCAGGTCAAAAGGAGGAGCAGAGGTGAGGCTAGTTTCAAAAAGGAGGGGGAAAAGAGCAAATTCCCTTAATGAAAAAGGGTTTTCATGAAGAATAAAAATAGGGAAAGGATTTGGGTGATCAAAGCTTGATCATAACCATGAGGGAGAAGGGTTCAGAGGTCACTTGGCCTAGGGGGAAAATTAGTCCTAAGTGATCAAAGCCATCTGAGCTAAAAAATCCAGGCAAATAAATTCCAAATCCAGAAAATCAGCAGATAAAATTTTCAAATAAAAAGGGGTCAATAACCAGGGTGTCACAAACCTACCCCCCTTAGGGTAAATCTCGTCCTCGAGATTTGGTTGCTCAGGGAACAGATATGGATATGCAGCTTTCAGAAATTCTTCCCTTTCCTAGGTAGCTTCTTCCTCGGTATGGCGCTCCCAAAGCACCTTGTAAAACCGTATTACCTTACTGCGGGTGGTCCTTTCCATTTCATCAAAAATCCTGACTGGTTTCTCTTCATATGTCAAATCCTGGGCCAGCTCTAACTCCTTCACATCCACTCGTTTGACCGGTGGTGCAATGCACTTGCGTAGTTACGATACGTGGAATACGTCATGGACATCGGACATTTCCAGGGGGTAATTCCAGTTGGTATGCTACTCTTCCCGCCTTAGCCATTATTGGGAATGGCCCGACGTACCTTTGGGCAAGCTTTCCTTGGGTATGGAATCTCCTTACCCCTTTCATTGGTGTCACTCGGAGATAGACGTATTCTCCAGGCTCAAAGCTTACTTCCCGATGCTTTGTGTCATAGTAACTCTTTTGTCGAGACTTGGCGGCTCTCAGCCGGTCCTGAATTTCCTTGATTTGCTTCTCTGCTTCGAGCATTAAGTCGGTGCCAAAGAGACGACTGTCCCCTGTATGTGACCAGTTCAAGGGGGTGCGGCATTTCCGCCCATATAATGCTTCAAAGGGTGACATCTTGAGGCTGGCCTGATAGCTGTTGTTGTATGAGAATTTTGCGTATGGCAAGCAGTCCTCCCACTTGGAGCCGTAGGCTAGTACACATGCCCTGAGCATATCCTCCAATATCTGGTTTACTCGTTATGTCTGGCCATCAGTCTGAGGATGGTAAACGGTGTTGTGCTTTAGTGCGGTCCCCAGGGCTTGGTGAAGTCGTAGCCAGAACACTGACCCTATGTCTGAGGTGATGTTCCTTGGTATCCCATGGAGACTGACAATCCGGGACATGTATAACTCTGCCAGCTGATCAGCTCGGTAAGTGGTCCTGACTGGAATAAAGTGGGCCACTTTGGTGAGCATGTCCACGATTACCCAGATGGAGTCGTGGCCCCGGGCGGTCTTTGGGAGTCCCACAATAAAGTCCATGCATATGTCATCCCAGTTCCATTGCGGGAGTTGCAGGGGTTGCAGTAATCCGGGTGGCTTTTGGTGTTCTGCCTTGACTCTGTTGCATATGTCACAGCATGCCACATAATACGCAATATCCTTGTGCATTCCGTTCCACCAAAATGTGGTCTTCAAATCCCGGTACATCTTGGTGCTTCTGGGGTGGATAGAATATGCTGACTCATGTGCTTCTCGCAGTATCTGCTGTCTCAAATTATCCTGGTTCGGTACACATATTAGGTTTTCGAACCATAGAACTCCTTGGGTATCCAGGTGAAATGATTCGACCTTGCCCCGCGGAATCCGTTCCTTGATCTCTCGGATTTCCGAATCCTGAGCTTGTGCTTCCTTAATTTCCTCGACTAGGGTTGGAGTGATTTCCAATGTCTTCCTGGTCATTGAGTCACACAACACCAGGTTGAGTTCAGTGACTTCCTCCCGTAGCTGTGGGTGGAGCCTTTCCCAGAGTGCATTCACTGAGCTTGGCTTCCGGCTAAGGGCATCGGCAACCACATTAGCCTTCCCGGGGTGATAGTTTATCCCCGAGATCATAATCCTTGACCAACTCGAGCCACCTTCTCTGCCTGAGATTGAGGTCCGGCTGCGTGAAGATGTACTTGAGACTTTTGTGATCGGTATATACTTCACACCATTGTCCGACAGGGTAATGCCTCCATAACTTTAATGCGTGTACCACAGCAGCTAGCTCCAGGTCATGCGTGGGATAGTTGACTTCATGTTGGCGCAACTGCCG
Source organism: Bromus sterilis (assembly GCA_950022295.1). Lineage (NCBI taxonomy): Eukaryota > Viridiplantae > Streptophyta > Magnoliopsida > Poales > Poaceae > Bromus > Bromus sterilis. Next base: position 236,537,745 of record OX465600.1, read on the forward strand.
GGAGGAATATGCTACAACCTTTCCTTCTTGCATTAGCAAGCAGCCAAGGCCGTGTTTGGAGGCATCGCAGTATATATCAAATCCCTTGTGGATGTCCGATAGAGTTAGGATGGGGGCTATGGTTAGCTTGGTCTTTAGCTTCTCGAAACTGTCGGCACAGTCCTTGGTACAGAAAAATTTCTGGTTCTTCTTCAACAACTCGGTCATTGGATTGGCTATCTTGGAGAACCCTTCAATGAAGCGGCGATAATAACCCGCCAATCCCAAGAAACTTCGGACTTCCGTCAGAGTGGTTGGTGGCTTCCAATTCAACACATCGGCCACCTTGCTGGGGTCTACGGCCACTCCTTGAGCTGTCAGGATGTGCCCCAAAAATTCCACCTCCTTTAACCAAAACTCGCACTTGCTGAACTTGGCATAAAGGCGGTGAGCTCGCAGTCGTTCCAACACTGTGCGGAGGTGCTGCTTGTGCTCTTCTTCACTTCTGGAGTATATGAGTATGTCATCAATGAATACCACCACGAACTTGTCCAGAAAGTCCATGAAGACCTTGTTCATCATGCCCATGAAACAGGCTGGGGCATTTGTCAAACGAAATGACATGACTGTGAACCCATACATGCCATATCTGGTGGTGAAAGCCGTCTTGGGAATGTATTCCTTCCTGATCTTCAGTTGGTAATAGCCCGTACGAAGATCTATCTTGGAGAATACCCGGGCACCCTTCAGTTGGTCGAACAAGTCATCAATGCGGGGCAGTGGGTACTTATTCTTGATGGTGACTTCATTCAGGGGACGGTAGTCCACACACATCCGTAAGGTGCCATCTTTCTTCTTGACAAACAATACCGGTGATCCCCAAGGTGAGGTACTGGGGCGAATGTACCCATTCTGCAATAATTCGTCCAACTGCTTCTTCAGCTCCACCAGTTCGGTGGAAGGCATCCGGTAATACTTCTTGTATATAGGGGAGGTACCGGGAACAATCTCGATGGCGAACTCCAGCTCCCGGTCTGGCGGCATACCCAGCAACTCTTCCGGAAATACATATGGGAATTCTCTGACCACTGGAATCTTGTCCATTTCTGTGGTGGTGATCTGGCATACTGTTGCTTCCTTCTTGCGTAGCATTCCAACAGCCGTGAATCGGGTTGCCTTTCCTTCTGGGTTGACCAGTTCCACTATTTGGGTCTTGAAGGCAAGGCGAACCTCATGGGTGGTGAGCCAATCAATTCCAAGGATTGCATCTAGCCCCTTGGATTCCAACACCATGAGAGAGGTTGGGAACTTCACTCCATATATCTCAATGGTCAGGTTCTTGCATATACTGTCTGCTTTGAGCACACCTCCAGGGGTTTTGACCACCACGATTTTGTCCAAAAGAGAGACGGGAAAATTGTTTTGGGTCGCAAAACTTCGCAATATAAACGAATTGGTTGCCCCGGAATCAAATAATATAGCCGCGGGTATGTTATTAATAGGGAAAATACCGATGAACACGTCGGGGGACTCGCGGGCTTCTTCGGCCGAGACGTGGTTGACTCGAGCCTGGCAATAGTTGTTCCGCCCCCGGATGTTTTTGACTTGAGGCGCTGGTTTCCCCGTCTTGTTCTGGCCTTGTCTGGCAAAATGCCCCTGTTTCCCGCAATTAAAGTAGGCACCCTTGCGAAGGCAGTCTTCCCTCACTTGGGGAGTGATGTTAGGCCTCTCTTGGGCTGCCGGTTTGTCGGTTGCGGAGCTGCCGTGGTTCTAGGCGGGCTTGAAATTGGCTTGAGCCGACTGGGGAGCGGGCTGCACCATACGGGGATTCTAGGCATATGGATCATAAGGGGCCTTCTTGGATTCATACTTGCGCTTGCGGTCTTCATACCCACCCTTGAGTTCGGCAACAGACTTGTATTCACGTTCTGCTATGAGTGCCTTGTTGACATGCGTCTGGAAGTCTGGGAAGTCTAGCATGCTGAGCTGACAACGGAGAGTGGGACTAAGCCCACCAAGGAAGCGGTCTACCTTTCTTCCTTTAGTGGCCACATCATGAACAGAGTATCTTTCTAGATGGTTGAACTTGTTCAAATATTCAGTCACAGTCATGTTGCCTTGGACAAGAGTGAGAAATTCCCTCTGCTTGGTCTTCAGCACCCCGGTGGGAATATGGTAGGTGCGGAACTTCTCCTTGAACTTCTCCCAAGTGATATCTTCTCCCACAGGCCATACTGCCTTGGTATTGTCCCACCAGATTGCGGCGTAGCCCTCAAGGTAATGGGTGGCGAAAGGAACTTTATCCACCTCATCACAGTGAGCAATTTCCAGTTTCTTTTCCATGGTTCTCAGCCAGTCATCAGCCTCAATGGGGTATGTTGCTTGATCAAAGCTCGACGGTCGGGTGCGCTGAAAGTCAGATAGCTTGGAGCGTGTCCCCTGATTCTGATTCTGTCCCACAATGTTCTGCATACCTCTCAGTAATTCCATGATTTTCTGGTTCCTTCTTTCCTCAAACATCCTGATGATCTGATATGGGGTCGGTTCCTGCGGTGGAGGGGGGTGGTGGACGCTCGGGTGACAGTCCAGCTTGCCTGGCGGATCGACGACGGGGGGTGTCGTCATCACCAGAGTGGCTGCACTCACCTCGCCTCATCCTATATCCGTTCCCAACATAGAGCACCAACATCACGAGAAACCACAAGAGGGAAATAGGCAAAGTGACGGCAAGGCGGAAGGAACTCGAAACTCCAAGAGGTGGTGACTGGTGACCATCCGGATCCCTTATCGAAATGGAAAATAAACCAGCGGCCACCAGAACGGTCTTGACAACACAGATCTGGGGCATTGCCGGGGTAGCTCACCACTTGCTCAAGACGGCCGCAAAACTGCTCAGACCTTTGAGCAGGGTGATTAAGAAGAAAGCAGAGGTCCCCTAAGATGGCCGAGAAAACATCTCAGAACATAGGGTCTCCACTGCGAAAAGAAACTCAACGACTGCCTGAGACGGCCGGAAAGCAGCTCAGAACACAAGCTAGTCGTTGAAAGAGAAGGAAAACAAGGAGGTTGTTGGATATATGCCCTAGAGGCAATAATAAAGTGTGTTATTATTTATATATTCATGTTCATAATTAATGTTTATATCTCTGTGCTATAATTGCAATGATCCTGACTGTGAGATTCAGAAGAAAACTCATATGCATGTGTGGAAATGTAAACAACAAGAGTTCCTGGTTTTGCCTCTAAGACCAGCCCATGTGCTAATTGATGATTATGTTTTCTTAATCATGGACATTGTTCTTGTAACAAGGATGTCAATAGCAATGAGAGCATATTGTTAGCAGAACAATGATGTTGAACCGACCCCAGTGTTAAATGATATACTTAGAGAACTCATCGTAAACATCGTTATAAGTCATATCATAAAATGTTATTATATACATAGTTCCTTAGACCATGAGAATGTCAAGTTGCTTCACACAAGAAGATGTGCTTTGGTTCTTAGATGAATCTTCCCGTAAATGGGAAGTAGTAAGATAAGTTATGGGTATATTGGACAGTGTGTCTAGTAACAGTGATAGTTCGAGACTGGGATTTGCTCCTTCACGATGAAGAGATATAAACTCAGGGCCCACTCGGTATAACGGTATCCATTCTTGTCTGGCCAGACACTTTGTGATTCGATCACGGGGATACCGGTATACGTAACGAGGAATGAAGACAAACGAGCAATGAGGATAAATGATGGCTTGTGATCAAGAAGTTGTTTCACATGGATGCCAAACTTCTCTCCTCTAACTTTGTCATATATCGCGAAGCAAAGGGAATAGTATACGATAAACATAAAGGTTCACTCGAAGTCTTTTCGTGTATGTGTGGGAGTCAACATGGGTGTCCATGGCTCCGCTGTTGATTATTGACAAATGACTATGAGTCTGGAAAGCGTTCCAAGTCATGTCCACATAATACCGAACCTATTGGGTCACACACTTAAAGTGCAGTAATCTGTTAGAATACTAGGATGATTGAAGGTTTAGTGGAAGCAAGTAAAGAGCAAAGAATATGGCTAAGATACTTTGTAATTGTTTCAGATGAATTTAGTTTATATGAAAATGGTATTGGGATAGTTTGCAGTCGACCGAAATAGTTTCGGTGATCGGTGGACAACTTAACAATATGTTGTGTTCACCGGACATGTTAACCATAACCCGGATTGTTCCGAAAACTATTTAGATAGCTCTGGAACATTCGTTAGGGGTTCCGGAAGGTCTTGGAAGTGCTCCAGAAGTGTCACAACCCCAAGTTAGGTATGTGCTAGATTAGCAAGTCACTTTGCATCATGCAAAAATTTCAAAAAATAAATTGAAATGGGAGAGAAAAACCCCCCAGATGAATTTAATTCAAAAGGCCAGAAATAAATCTTCTCCAAAAATTCCTTTTGTATTTTTGAAAACTCCCATAAATGAGTGTGATCACATATCAAGTGATGTGTGTCGGGACCCGGGGTTAGCGTATGCAAGCCTCGCTACAACACAATCATATGGAGAGCCGAGAACCGTACCCACTTGTATAAGCAGACAAGGCCAAGCACAGAACGTTCTCGGAAAGCATCGAACGTGAGGGGCATCCCATCCAGGCCGGATGATCAACTGAAATGGGTCATCATCGTCCGCAGACAAGTCTAAATGATATGGGTGATGAACTCCCATACTCATAGACAAGTCGCCTCAACCATACTATCGATTGTATTATAACCCTTACATAGACTTACTCCAGCCCGATCACTTAGTCGGGGTCTAGGGCGGGCTCGATCATACATCAAAGTGTGCACGAGACAGAGTCTCGAACAATCGCATCACGATGCCCCAAGCTGCGCACATCTAAGGGCCACTTGGTGTATAAAAGACCGTCAGCCAGATCACAACTAAGGTCTCGAAAACCCATACAAAGACATGCATGTTATAAACATACACGCAGCACACATGCCTTGTATGAACAGCAGGTATCATTGCAATTCTCTACAAAGTATACATCTTTATTAGTAACTCTTACAGAGTGCACACAGAGATCACAAGCATGTGATCCAACATTACAACAGACAAGCGGAAGCAAGTAGGTCTGAGTACAGACAAGTTTAACAAATGGCTTAGAGAAGCCTTATCTAAAAACAAGCCCTCCACGAGGGAACCAGTCGTCTGACTGGGACTACACTAGCTTGGTCTTGGTCTGAGTCTTCATTCTTCGAGCTTCAGGTAGAAGTCACCATCGGGGTCGGTGGGTTCATCTAAAACATAGATTAAGCAAATGTGAGTACAAAATCGTACTCAGAAAGACTTACATAGGAGCTATACTACTCATGCACATGTATCAAGGTAAAGGAAGGTGGGGTTTCACTTGCAGAAGTGCCAGCTTTGACTTGGCTAGTCCTGAACTACGAGTACCAGACTTGAGGTAAGAAGCGTACACGAGTCCACTACATCTCTTCAACCAATTACACCACTATGGTCACTTCCTCGACTTCCCCACGAGAAGAACACCATAGCACTCACGCTTATCTTGCGAGTTTTAGAAGTATCCAGTTCAAGTTGTCTAATAATCGAGCACAGCTCTCCAAGTAGTCCCTTACCGCGGACGCGGCTATTCGAATAGTTTTGTTAACCCTGCAGGGGTGTACTGCTACACACATGAAACTATCAGTTACCGCCTTTGTACTCGACACCGTTCAAGAGGTGCCGGCGAGGATAATTCCCACAGCTTTTACCTCACAGCCAACTCAAATTCAATGGAGACGCCTATCTGGGCTGGAATCCACATCGTGAACCCGGCCGGTTTACCGATGTGGTCCCAGAAGATGTGTGCAGGGTCCCAAGCCGGTCTGAATAGCCGTTCTTCCACTTCGCAGACCGTGCCACAGACCTACCAGAACTCTGAACTAATGCGACTCATTGAGCTGAGAAGGGGTGAGTTAGTAGGTTGAGCGGGGGTCCATGTGCCCAACATGTGGTAGTACTCTTCGTCTTGGATCACCACACAAGAACTCGGGCTTAGGGCGGTGTTCAACGAGACAACCCACTGTGTACTCCTACACAGCCTCTCATCGTTCACCTTGTATTAGGGTAGATTCACCAACACATTTCACTTTCATCAACACCATGTTTATCATCATCCCGACTCACATCATAAGCAACCTCATTGTACCACTAAGCATTCAATAAGCAGTAACAGTTGCAGGGGCCACATGATATCAACCAACTCCTACATCTGCTAGGATTGTGGTTTTCTTACTACTGTGACAAGATGATAGGTCATGCAAAGGATATGGGTTCAACTATGCGGTAGAAACGTTATAATGGTGATCATCCTAAACAATGCATAAGCGAGACATGAGAGGGATGTGGGATTTTATAGACATGATCAATGGGGGTTTGCTTGCCTTGCTGACGAGGTTCGGGTTCGGGGTCTTCAACGAAGGGGGCAGCCTCCTGCTCCGGTTCCACCTCTACTCGACAAACGACAAACAAGGTAGCAAAGTAAATACAATGCACAATCACATGATGGAATGTTGAATCTTGATGTATACGTTTCTGATGTGTTTGGGCAATTCCATTTAAATGGAGTATATTGCAAATTGAATTGCAAATTCAAACTCCAATTTGAATTCAAACTTAGTCAAGTTATATGTGACATGGTTTGATCAATTTGAATCATCTTCAAATGTGTATGATATGCCTCTGATGTGTGGTTGAAATGTAGCATAATTCCATGGTCCAAGTTGCAAAAGCATTTGATTTGAATTTGAATTAATTCCAAATAATTCAAATGACATATGCTACTGGTCCCATTTTAAAATCAACTCAAACATAGTTGAAAGTTGCAATTTTGGATAGATTATTTTCTCCTGATCATTTTTCATATATTATTTGTCCAATTTGGAGTTAATATGAATTTTCTATGAATTTCCAAAGTTTGGGGTATTTTCTGGAATTTCTGGAATAAATTATATCGATTTAAATCTTTTACTGCGTCAGCCTGGCGCAGTGCTGACGTCAGGGGGCAGCTGACGAGTGGGTCCGGGCTGTCAGTGGGGGGTTAATTAACCCGGTTAGTTAAACTAACCAGGGGGTTAGTTAGTGGCCTTGGGCCCACTTGTCATTGACCCTTGGGGTCAATTAGGAGGTGGATTAGCCCCCCGAGTTAGTGCGGCCACGTCAGCGCTGCCGGTGACGAGGCTCCGGCGAACCAGAGCACGCCGGAGTGCACGGGAACGCGCTCTGGGCACGCATTTGACGCGCCGACGACACCAAACGCGAGCTAGGACCAAGCCGCATCGCATGGAGCCATCCAGGGGGGCTGGAACTCACCGGAGCGACGCCGGTCAAGCCCTAGCGGCGGCCGTGGCTCGGGGTCAAGGCAAAACTTGATGTGGAGCTCCACTTGAAGCAGCAAAGGGATAAATCGACACAGCGGAGCGTGGCGAAGACGACTGACAAGGAGGTGAGCTCGATTTCGTTACAGGTGGGCGTCGCCATGGATCCCGGCGGCGAGAAGCTCCGGCTCCCATGGCGGATTTTGCTAGAGAGGAGGAGGGAGACGAAGGAAAGGCTCGGTTGAATCGTGAGCTCACCGTGAGTGCAACGGAGGCAGTGGCGTGGTTGGAGAGGGTCTGCGGTCGGAGTAATCGACGACGGCGACTTGCGGGTCCGGCGAGCTCTCGGTGAAGCGTGCGTCGTCCTGTGGCTCGATTAGGACGCCATCTTCGCCAGATCAGGGTAAACGGCGACGCTGAGCACGATGGACATGGTGGCTGGCCTTCTCGTCGACGGTGGCTGCGGCTTCTCACGGCGATGAACTCCGGCGGCGTTCTGCCGATTTGGGGGAACTGTGTCGGGGGCAGGAGAGCGTTCGAGAGGAGGGGGGAAGTGACGCGACAGTCTTTCCTGGTCTCCGTGGAAAGAAGAGGAGGCTTGGAGACGCCTGGAACACCGAGGGCATCGTCGTGGCGGTCGCCGGCCGTGGCATGCTCGACAGCGAGCTGCTTCGGCTGGCGGGGAGGAAGACGCCAAGGAGGGGTGGGCTGGGCCAGGCTGGCTGGGCTGCGGGGCGACAAGTTGGGCCCCTTTGCCCAGGTAAGTTCCTTTTTTTTCTTTTCTTCTGTTTTTATTTTCTGCCTTTTTGTTTTGCTATGCTAAATAAATAGCTAGGCATTTTATTAAATGCTGAAAAATTTTATATGGCCTCATAATAATATAGACTAGCTACTTATAAAATTTCAACATTTTTAAAATTCAAATAATTTGAATCTTAACTCAAATAGAGGTTTTTCATTAAATCCAAGGCACTGTTTGAATATTTGAAAAATCTATGAGCATGGGGTGGGTCCCACATCACTTGATATGTGATCACACTAATTTATAAGACTTTTCAAAAATCTAACATGAATTTTTGGAGAAGATTTTTATCTGGCCTTTTGAATTAATTCCTCAGGGCTTTTCTTTTCCCCACTTTTGAATTTTCTTTTGAAATTTTGCATGATGCAAAGGAGCACTTGATCCTAGCACATACCTAACTTGGGGTTGTGAAAACTCGCCCCCACTCAAAAGAATCTCGTCCTGATATTCAGAAGTCTGCGGGAGGAAGGAGGGGTACTCGGCATGGAGACGGTCTTCTCTTTCCCACGTGGCTTCTTTCTCTGAGTGATGAGACCACTGAACTTTCAGAAACTTGATCTTCTTTCGGCGAGTGACACGCTCTGCTGAATCAAGAATACGAACGGGGTATTCTCGATAAGAAAGGTCATCTTGGAGATCAAGCGTTTCATGGTCGATTTCGCGGATGGGGTCCTTGAAGCAACGCCTGAGTTGTGACACATGGAATACATCATGTACTCGGGAAAGGTGCGGGGGTAGTTCAAGTTGGTAGGCAACTTCTCCATGTTTAGCAATAATGCGGAAAGGTCCAATGTAACGTGGGGACAACTTGCCTTTGATACCGAAACGTTGGGTTCCCTTCAGAGGAGTAACCCGAAGGTAAGCCTTCTCATCCAGATTGTAGCTCTCATGCCTATGATGACGATCATAGTAGCTTTTCTGACGAGACTGGTCTGCTTTCAATTGATTACGAACAATGCGAACTTGCTCTTCTGCTTCCTTGATCATATCCGGTCCAAAGAATTGTCTTTCACCGGTTTCTGACCAGTTAAGGGGTGTTCGACATCGTCGTCCATAAAGGAGTTCAAAAGGAGCCATGTTCAGACTAGATTGAAAACTATTGTTATAAGAAAATTCGGCGAATGGAAGAGATTTCTCCCAATTCTTTCCGAATGAGATAACACAAGCTCTGAGCATGTCTTCAAGAATTTGGTTAACCCTTTCGACTTGACCACTAGACTGAGGATGGAAAGCCGTACTAAAGGAGAGATGAGTTCCCATAGCACTCTGAAAGCTTCCCCAGAATCTAGAGGTGAAAAGGGTACCACGATCAGAATTGATTTCCAAAGGAACACCGTGAAGAGACACAATTCTAGAGACGTACAAGCCTGCCAACTGGCTAGCAGTTATAGACTCGCGAACTGGAAGGAAGTGAGAAACTTTGGAAGCCTATCTATGACAACGAAGATGGCATCGTTTCCTTTCTGGGTTTTTGGAAAGCCGGTGATGAAGTCCATACCGACTTTGTCCCATTTCCACTCTGGAATAGGCAAAGGTTGAAGAGTGCCAGCAGGTCTTTGATGTTCGGCCTTAATGCGATGACAAACATCACATTCGGCAATGAACTTAGCAATTTCTCTCTTCACCCTAGTCCACCAAAATCTCTGGCGTAGGTCTCGGTACATCTTTGTGCTAGCAGGATGAATTGAGAGGGGAGTGTCATGAGCTTCTTTGAGGATTAGCCTCCTAAGATTGTGTTTTCGTGGTACAACCAATCGAGTGCCAAAGAAAACAACACCTTGATCATTTATGGAGAAACATTTAGCAACTCCGCTAGCAATGTTCTTCTTGATCTCTCGAATACCACTATCACGTTTCTGGGCGGCTATGATTTTATCCTCAAGGGTTGGTTTCGCCACCAAGGTAGAAAGATATCCATGAGGAACAATCGCGAGATTAAGCTTTCGAAATTCCTCATGAAGAAGTGGTTGATACTGTTGTAACATGAGGTTGTTACAATACGACTTACGACTTAGTGCATCAGCCATGACATTGGCTTTGCCTGCAGTGTAAGAAATTCCTAAGTCATAATCTTTTATCAACTCAATCCAGCGTCTTTGCATGAGGTTAAGATCTGGCTGGGTCAAAATGTATTTGAGGCTTTGGTGGTCGGAATAGATTTCGCAACGATTACCAAGGAGGTAATGTCGCCAAGTTGTTAGGGCATGAACTACGGCAGCGAGTTCAAGATCGTGGGTAGGATAGTTCTTTTCATGTGGCCGCAACTGGCGTGAAGCATAAGCTACCACATGTCGATCTTGCAGAAGTATGAATCCTAACCCTTGCCGTGATGCGTCACAATAGATTTCGAAATCCTTTTTAGTGTCTGGAGGTGCAAGTACGGGTGCAGAAGTCAATCTTCTTTTTAGCTCTTGAAAGCTTTCCTCGCACTTGGGAGTCCATAGGAATTTCTTATCTTTCTTGAGGAGTTCAGTAAGATGCTTTGCAACTTTAGAGAAGTTCTCGACAAAGCGACGGCAATAGCTGGCTAGGCCAAGAAAACTCCTAACTTGCTTAACTGATTCAGGTGGAGTCCAGTCAAGGACGGCCTGAACTCTCTCGGGATTCATAGCAATGCCTTTTGCAGAAATCACGTGGCCTAAGTAGGTCACTTCTGGTAGCAAAAATTCACACTTGGAGAATTTAGCATACAGGCGATGCTCTCTAAGTTTCATCAATACCAGCCTTAGGTGTTCGGCATGTTCTTCTTCGTTCTTCGAGTATATAAGGATGTCATCGAGGTAAACCACGATGAACTGGTCCAAATACTCCATGAAGATCGAGTTCATCATGCGTGAAAAAGTGGCGGGGGCATTGGTTAGACCAAAGGACATGACGGTGAACTCGTAAAGACCATAACGAGTAGTGAAAGCCGTCTTGGGAATGTCCTCGCTTCGGATCTTGATTTCATGATATCCTAATCTCAAATCCATCTTGGAGAAGACAGAGGATCCTGCAAGTTGATCATAAAGATCATTGATCCTGGGCAGTGGGTACTTGTTCTTTATCGTCGCTAAATTTAGCGGGCGATAGTCTACGCACATCCTTTCTGTTCCATCTTTCTTCGTTACGAACAGAACGGGGCAACCCCATGGCGATGAGCTAGGGCGGATGAAGCCTTTTTCCAACAAAGCTTCTAGTTGGGTTTTAAGTTCAGCTAACTCACGTGGGGCCATTTTGTATGGGCGTCTAGAAATTGGTGCGGTTCCTGGGGCAAGATCCACTATAAACTCTACACATCTGTCGGGTGGTATTCCCGGCAGCTCTTCAGGAAAGACATCCGGGAAGTCACGAACCAGCGGAACATCTTCAAGGTCGGGAAGGGGAAGCACATTCAAAGAATGCACCTGGGTTCTTGTTCTTGGTGAGGAGTAAGCTATTGTCTGGCCTGCAGGATGTGTAAGTCTAATGGACTTGGGTTTACAATCAAGAAAAGCATGCTGTCTTGATAACCAATCCATACCAAGGATGACATCAATGTCTGAAGACTTGAGGGCTATGAGTGAAGCAAGGAATACTAAACCCTCAATTGCAATTTGATTACCATGGCTTACTCTATTAGTTTGCCATTTGGAACCAGGAGTTTGAATGATCATAGGGGTGAACATTTCATCAAAGGATACATCATGCCAAAGTGCATAACTCTCCGACATGAATGAGTGAGATGCTCCTGGGTCGAAAAGAACAGATGTGGGAACAAAATTGACTGGGAGCGTACCAAGAATGACGTCAGAAGACTATCAGTTTCCTCAACAGAGATTTGGTTCACACGTCCAAGATTTTCTGAGGTGGATGGCTTAGCGGTGGAAACCTTTGGGGGTGGCTTGGCACGAACAGTGGGGTTTCCTTTGGCATGGGGTGGAGCATTTTGGTTGACGGGGCACTCACGAGAGTAGTGACCAGGCTGGCCACATCTAAAACAGGCTCCAAAGATAGTGCGGGGAGCTGGGTTGTTTGGTGGAGCTGGTGGACGAGGCGGCACAAGGGATGGCCTCGGTGGGTTGTTTTGGTGGATCAAACTGTTAGGAATCCAAATCATGCGCTTCTGAGGGCGTGAACTGGAAGAAGGGGCAAGTTCAAGAGCATGCTTGCAAGACTTCTCGAAAACTTCATTGCCATGCTCAGCTCTGAAGGATCTGTTGACTAAATCCTCAAAGGGGGAAAATTCGATGAGGTTGAGATCATGGCGGAGGATGGGGCTAAGTCCCTTACGGAATCTTGCCTGCTTTCTGGCATCGGTGGTGATCTCATCTTGGGCATACCGAGCAAGACGGTTGAACTCCCTCACGTACTCATGAATAGACATCTCTCCTTGATTCAGATTGCAAAATTCTTCCTTCTTGCGTTCCATCAACTCATCCAGAATGTGGTACCCTCGAAAGGCAACACAGAACTCCTGCCAAGTCACTACGTGACCATCTGGCTGCATTGCAACATAGTTCTCCCAACACTGAAGAGCAGCACCTTCCAAGAAGTATACCGTGAAAACAACTCGGTCATCGGGAGCAACATGTGCAGTATCAAGCTTACGCTCGATGGAACGGAGCCAATCATCAGCTTCAAGGGGCTCAGAAGAACATCGGAATACCGGTGGCTTGAGGAGGATGAAGTCCTGAATGCTGACCACCACATTACGATGGTGGACGGTATTCTGCTCGATGAGCTCCAGAAGGCGTGTTTGATCACGTCTATTCCGCTCAGCTTCCATCATGATTTCCGCCGCAGAAGGCGGGGTTCGAGGTTCATCATCATTTCGATTCCGATCACGGTCTCGATTCCGAAGAACAGCACTACGAGTTCCACCTGACATCCTGTGTGATAAAAATCAACAATCAGAACAGGTTGTACGATGGAGGCAAGGATAAAAGGATACGATTTCAGAAGGAGAAGACTATAAATGCAAAGGCAATGATTCAAAGAAACACGGAACAAATCCGGCAGCATAACGGCTACACCGGGATGGAAAACAAGACAACCTCGAGGAGATTGGACAGAACTTCCTCAAGGAACTCAAAACACGGAGACTCTGGACAACCACAAAAATCCTACGGCTATAAGGAGGCAATCAACGAGATGTTCTAGTCAGACATAGATGAGCCTAGTCCTATCATCCCGTAGAAAAGATAAGGGTGACTCAGAACACAGATCGATGAGGTAAGGAGAAAAAGAAGCCTTACGTTGTTCCCTTATATACCCAGAGTAACTATATAACTATAGAAGGCTAGACTCGACTTCTGCCAAGGCTGATAATCCTACAGTCAGTCCTGCTCTGATACCAAGTCTGTCGGGACCCGGGGTTAGCGTATGCAAGCCTCGCTACAACACAATCATATGGAGAGCCGAGAACCGTACCCACTTGTCTAAGAAGACAAGGCCAAGCACAGAACGTTCTCGGAAAGCATCGAACGTGAGGGGCATCCCATCCAGGTCGGATGATCAACTGAAATGGGTCCTCATCGTCCGCACACAAGTCTAAATGATATGGGTGATGAACTCCCATACTCATAGACAAGTCGCCTCAACCATACTATCGATTGTATTATAACCCTTACATAGACTTACTCCAGCCCGATCACTTAGTCGGGGTCTAGGGCGGGCTCGATCATACATCAAAGTGTGCACGAGACAGAGTCTCGAACAATCGCATCACGATGCCCCAAGCTGCGCACATCTAAGGGCCACTTGGTGTATAAAAGACCGTCAGCCAGATCACAACTAAGGTCTCGAAAACCCATACAAAGACATGCATGTTATAAACATACACGCAGCACACATGCCTTGTATGAACAGCAGGTATCATTGCAATTCTCTACAAAGTATACATCTTTATTAGTAACTCTTACAGAGTGCACACAGAGATCACAAGCATGTGATCCAACATTACAACAGACAAGCGGAAGCAAGTAGGTCTGAGTACAGACAAGTTTAACAAATGGCTTAGAGAAGCCTTATCTAAAAACAAGCCCTCCACGAGGGAACCAGTCGTCTGACTGGGACTACACTAGCTTGGTCTTGGTCTGAGTCTTCATTCTTCGAGCTTCAGGTAGAAGTCACCATCGGGGTCGGTGGGTTCATCTAAACCATAGATTAAGCAAACGTTAGTACAAAATCGTACTCAGCAAGACTTACATAGGAGCTATACTACTAATGCACATGTATCAAGGTAAAGGAAGGTGGGGTTTCACTTGCAGAAGTGCCAGCTTTGACTTGGCTAGTCCTGAACTACGAGTACCAGACTTGAGGTAAGAAGCGTACACGAGTCCACTACATCTCTTGAACCAATTACACCACTATGGTTACTTCCTCGACTTCCCCACGAGAAGCACACCATAGAACTCACGCTTATCTTGCGAGTTTTAGAAGTATCCAGTTCAAGTTGTCTAATAATTGAGCACAGCTCTCCAAGTAGTCCCTTACCGCGGACGCGGCTATTCGAATAGTTTTGTTAACCCTGCAGGGGTGTACTGCTACACACATGAAACTATCAGTTACCGCCTTTGTACTCGACACCGTTCAAGAGGTGCCGGCGAGGATAATTCCCGAAACTTTTACCTCACAGCCAACTCAAATTCAATGGAGACGCCTATCTGGGCTGGAATCCACATCGTGAACCCGGCCGGTTTACCGATGTGGTCCTAGAAGATGTGTGCAGGGTCCCAAGCCGGTCTGAATAGCCGTTCTTCCACTTCGCAGACCGTGCCACAGACCTACCAGAACTCCGAACTAATGCGACTCATTGAGCTGAAAAGGGGTGAGTTAGTAGGTTGAGCGGGGGTCCATGTGCCCAACATGTGGTAGTACTCTTCGTCTTGGATCACCACACAAGAACTCGGGCTTAGGGCGGTGTTCAACGAGACAACCCACTGTGTACTCCTACACAGCCTCTCATCGTTCACCTTGTATTAGGGTAGATTCACCAACACATTTCACTTTCATCAACACCTTGTTTATCATCATCCCGACTCACATCATAAGCAACCTCATTGTACCACTAAGCATGCAATAAGCAGTAACAGTTGTAGGGGCCACATGATATCAACCAACTCCTACATCTGCTAGGATTGTGGTTTTCTTACTACTGTGACAAGATGATAGGTCATGCAAAGGATATGGGTTCAACTATGCGGTAGAAACGTTATCATGGTGATCATCCTAAACAATGCATAAGCGAGACATGAGAGGGAAGTGGGATTTTATAGACATGATCAATGGGGGTTTGCTTGCCTTTCTGACGAGGTTCGGGTTCGGGGTCTTCAACGAAGGGGGCAGCCTCCTGCTCCGGTTCCACCTCTACTCGACAAACGACAAACAAGGTAGCAAAGTAAATACAATGCACAATCACATGATGGAAGGTTTAATCTTGATGTATATGTTTCTGATGTGTTTGGGCAATTCCATTTAAATGGAGTATATTGCAAATTGAATTGCAAATTCAAACTCCAATTTGAATTCAAACTTAGTCAAGTTATATGTGACATGGTTTGATCAATTTGAATCATCTTCAAATGTGTATGATATTCCTCTGATGTGTGGTTGAAATGTAGCATAATTCCATGGTCCAAGTTGCAAAAGCATTTGATTTGAATTTGAATTAATTCCAAATAATTCAAATGACATATGCTACTGGTCCCATTTTAAAATCAACTCAAACATAGTTGAAATTTGCATTTTTGGATAGCTTATTTTCTCCTGATCATTTTTCATATATTATTTATCCAATTTGGAGTTAATATGAATTTTCTATGAATTTCCAAAGTTTGGGGTATTTTCTGGAATTTCTGGAATAAATTAAATCGATTTAAATCTTTTACTGCGTCAGCCTGGCGCAGTGCTGACGTCAGGGGGCAGCTGACGAGTGGGTCCGGGCTGTCAGTGGGGGGTTAATTAACCCGGTTAGTTAAACTAACCAGGGGGTTAGTTAGTGGCCTTGGGCCCACTTGTCATTGACCCTTGGGGTCAATTAGGAGGTGGATTAGCCCCCCGAGTTAGTGCGGCCACGTCAGCGCTGCCGGCGACGAGGCTCCGGCGAACCAGAGCACGCCGGAGTGCACGGGAACGCGCTCTGGGCACGCATTTGACGCGCCGACGACACCAAACACGAGCTGGGACCGAGCCGCATCGCATGGAGCCATCCAGGGGGGCTGGAACTCACCGGAGCGACGCCGGCGTCAAGCCCTAGCAGCGGCCGTGGCTCGGGCTCGAGGCAAAACTTGATGTGGAGCTCCACTTGAAGCAGCAAAGGGATAAATCAACGCAGTGGAGCGTGGCGAAGATGACTGACAAGGAGGTGAGCTCGATTTCGTTACAGGTGGGCGTCGCGATGGATCCCGGCGGCGAGAAGCTCCGGCTCCCATGGAGGATTTTGCTAGAGAGGAGGAGGGAGACGAAGGAAAGGCTCGGTTGAATCGTGAGCTCACCGTGAGTGCAACGGAGGCAGTGGTGTGGTCGGAGAGGGTCTGTGGTCGGAGTAATCGACGACGGCGACTTGCGGGTTCGGGGAGCTCTCGGTGAAGCGTGCGTCGTCCTGTGGCTCGATTAGGACGCCATCTTCTCCAGATCGGGGTAAACGGCGACGCTGAGCACGATGGACATGGTGGCTGGCCTTCTCGTCGACGGTGGCTGCGGCTTCTCACGGCGATGAACTCCGGCGGTGTTCTGCCGATTTGGGGGAACCGTGTCGGGGGCAGGAGAGCATTCGAGAGGAGGGGGAAGTGACGCGGCAGTCTTTCCTGGTCTCCGTGGCGAGAAGAGGAGGCTTGGAGACGCCTGGAACACCGAGGGCGTCGTCGTGGCGGTCGCCGGCCGTGGCATGCTCGACAGCGAGCTGCTTCGGCTGGCAGGGAGGAAGACGCCAAGGAGGGGTGGGCTGGGCCAGGCTGGCTGGGCTGCGGGGCGACAAGTTGGGCCCCTTTGCCCAGGTAAGTTTCTTTTTTTTCTTTTCTTCTGTTTTTCTTTTCTGCCTTTTTGTTTTGCTGTGCTAAATAAATAGCTAGGCATTTTATTAAATGCTAAAAAAAATTATATGTCCTCATAATAATATAGACTAGCCACTTATAAAATTTCAACATTTTTAAAATTCAAATAATTTGAATCTTAACTCAAATAGGGGTTTTTCATTAAATCCAAGGCACTGTTTGAATATTTGAAAAATCTATGAGCATGGGGTGGGTCCCACATCACTTGATATGTGATCACACTCATTTATAAGACTTTTCAAAAATCTAACATGAATTTTTGGAGAAGATTTTATCTGGCCTTTTGAATTAATTCCTCAGGGCTTTTCTTTTCCCCACTTTTGAATTTTCTTTTGAAATTTTGCATGATGCAAAGGAGCACTTGATCCTAGCACATACCTAACTTGGGGTTGTGACAATGTGGGACCAACCCCATGCTCATGGATTTTTCAAATATTCAAACAGGAGCATGGATTTAAATTTAAACCCCCATTTAAATTAAAGTTCAAATGTTTTGATTTTTAAAAAGTGCCAGACTTTATAAGTGGCTATTATATTATAATATGAGGCCATATAAAAAGTTTCAACACTTTAAAAATGCCTAGCTATTTTTATTAGCTAGGTCAACCTATATGCAGAAATAATAAAAACAAAAGAGCAGAGAACCACTTACCTCACGCCCTTGGCGAAGCCCACCTTCCCCAGCCGGCCCAGCCCACCAGGGGGCTCCCCTGTCGTCTTCCCCGGGCACGAGCACACAGCTGCGTGCCCGGCATGCCGCAGCTGCCATGGTGGCAGCCTCCCAGCCACGCCCCTGCCTCCACCTCGACGCAGAGACGCCTGGACACGCCCCGTTTCTTCCCCCCCCCCCCTCCCAGGTCCATCCCCCTTCCTCTCCCTCTCTCGTTTCTGCGCGAACCCGAGAACTCGCCGGAGAGAGCCCGTGCGCCTGCGTGGCCAACGGCGACGAGAAGCGCCACCGTCGTGTCCAACAGGTCGACCGCCGTCGTCTACGTCTCCCCGTGCAGTGAATCAAGCCCGGAGCCCTCCTAGTCGCCGGAATCAAGCTCGAGCCGTCGCGGGACCCGTAGAACGCCATCGTCGATTACGTCGCCGTCGAGACACCTCAGCCCTCGCCGCCACCTCCGTCGAGTTCCTGGTGAGCAAGCGGTTCAAACCCCTCTCTCCCCGCCCCTTATTGATGTCTCCTTGGTGATCCTCCATGGGAGCCGAAGCACCTCACCGCCACGGTCGTCATCGGCGAGCAACCGCTACGCAGTCGAACCCGAGGCCATGTCCGTTGCACTCACGGTGCTCCACTGCGTCGAACCAATCCATCCCCGCTCCCAGACGCGCCTCCTAGCGAGTTTCACCTCACGGCCGTGCCACTGTCGCCGCCAAGTTCGTCGCCGGCAACGATACAGTGCACCCCATCCACCCCAGCTTGTCCCGTTCTACGCACGACGTCCAGGGCTTCAATCCAGTGGTCGCAGCGCTCAAAACCGTGGCCGGATTCGTCCTCCCGTGCAGCGCCTCCGCGTGCTGGTGCCACCGGCGGCTAGCCGCTGGCGAGGCCACTTGATTAGGGGGCTAACCCCCCCTGTTAGTTGACCCCAGGTCAATGACAGGTGGGGCCCCCAGGCCTTAACCCCCATCTGTTTAATTTAAACAGAGGGATTAAGCCCTGTGTCACTAACAGCCTGACCCCACCAGTCAGACCCCCCCACACGTCAGCATGATCTCATGCTGACGCAGTAAACCAGTTAAATCGTTTAATTAATTCAGAAAATTCCAGAAAATGCTTTAAACTTTGAAATTCAATAACTAATTCATATTAACTCCAAATTGGACAAATAATATGTCTAAAATTATCAGAAAAATACAAGGATTATGAATATGCAACTTGTTTCTATGTTTGACCATTTTAAAATGGGTGAACAATAGCAAACATGCATACGGATCCTTTTCAAATTCAGTTTTGGAGTGAATTTGCAAATGACTTTGCAACACACTTCTTTTATATGGGTTCATCCACACATCAGAGACCTTACCTCACCTTTACAACATCACATCATGATCAACCTTTTAAAATGAACTTTCATGCATTCAAATGCATTTGAAATTCATCGATAAATCAAATGGAGTTTGAATTTGCATTTCAAATGCAATATACTCCTTTTAAATGGAATGCTCAACACATCAGTACCATGAACATCACCATATACAATTGATCATGTGCTTGTGCATTGTACCTTATGTTGATCACTTTGTTTGTATTGTTTGCTCGGATAGAAGTGCAGCCGGAACACGAGATCACCCCCTTCGTTGAAGACCCCGTGACTGAACCTCGTCAGCAAGGCAAGCAAACCCCCATTGATCATATCTATAAAATCCCAATTCCCTCTCAGTCTCGCTTATGCATGTTTAGGAGATCACCTTGTATCGATTCTACCGCATAGTTGAACCCATATCCGATGCATGACCTATCATCTTGTCACAGTAGTAAGCAAACCACAATCCTAGCTGACATAGGAGTTGACTGATATCATGTGGCCCCTGCAACTGTTACTGCTTATTGCATGCTTAGAGTTTACAATGAGGATGTTTTTGATGTGATTCGGGATGTTAGTGAACATGGTGTTGATGAAAGTGAAATGTGTTTGTGAATCTACCCTAATACAAGGTGAACGATGAGAGGCTGTGTAGGAGTACACAGTGGGTTGTCTCGTTGAACACCGCCTTAAGCCCGAGTTCTTGTGTGGTGATCCAAGACGAAGAGTATTACCACTGAAGGGTTCGTAGCAAGGAAAACAAAAAAATTCCTACGCATAAACAACCAACAAGCCAAGATCTAATCTAGGAGATGTAAGCAACGAGTAGGATGTCATAGAAGAACTCACCCTCGAAGACTTAAAACGTTACGAGATCAAATCTCGTGGATGATGTAGTGGTTCACTTGCCGATCTCAAGATCGCGATGATGTACGCTGAGCGTCTCCGTGCTCGGTCACACGTACAGCTTGACGACGACCTCCGTTCCCTCGATCCAGCGGGGCAGCGGAAGTAGAGGATCCCCGGAAATCCAGCAGCACAACGACGTGGTGCTGTGAAGAATCCCACGGTCAGAGCTTCGCCAAGCGGAAGACCATGGAATGGAGCAGTGGGTGGAGAGGAAGGGAGGTGAGACAAGTGTGTGTAGAGGGGGAGCCCTCACCCTCCTTTTATAGGGGAGGAGTAGGCAGCCCAAAGGGGTGGGGCGCCCCACTCATGGTGCCCCCACCTCTTCCCCTCTTGATGTGAGTGGAAGCCACACTCACACCCACTCATGCTCCCTTAATTGTCCACTTGGAAAATCCAAAGGTTTTCTTTAATAAATAAATAAAACATTTCTATTTCTTTATTTAATATTTGTTAATCCTATTAACAAACATTTGCACATTGTACCTCGAATCATTTGTTAATTCCGTTAACAACCATTCGACAAAAAACCCTTTGAACTATTTCAATTTTACCCGAAACAATTTCGGTGTTGTCCAAAACATTCTTCGATATTCCATATCCTCTCAAAATGCGTCATCAAACCTTAAGTGTGTCACCCTATGGTTCGCGAATAATACAGACATGATCGAGACACCTCTCCGATCAATAATCAACAGCAGGATCTGGAGATCCGTGATGACTCCTGTATATTCAACGATGAATCTTGTGATCCTGTGAACCATCAACGTCGTATGTAATTCCCTTTTTCTCGCGATATTTTACTTGTCCGAGATCCGATCATCGGTATCAACCATACCTTGTTCGATCTCATTTCCGACAAGTACTCTTTTACTCGTTCTGTGATATGACATTCTTGTGACCTAGTCACGTGCTTGCAAGCGGTGTCAATGTGATATCACCGAGAGGGCCCAGAGTATATCTCTCCGTCATTTTGGATGGACAAATCCCACTCTTGATCCATGAGCCTCAACTAACACTTTCCGAATACCTAACACCACCTTTATAGTCACCCTGTTACGGTGTGACGTTTGATGTCATTAAAGTATTCTTTCGGTATTAGTGATTGACATGATCTCATGGTCTAAGGAACAAGATTACTTCGAATGCAAGATATAACAATATAAACTAAATGACTTGATCGTATTGTTATACTTAGTTTGGGTATATATTCATCACATCATTCTCCTAATGATATGATCCCGTTATTAACAACATCCAATGTTCATGATCAGGAAACCTTGATCATCTGTTAATCGACGAGCTAGTTAAAAGAGAGGCTTTACTAGGAACCATTGTTTGTTTATTAAACACACATGTATCAATGTTTCCGGTTAATACAATTCTAGCATGAGAAATAAACGTTTATCATAAACAAGGAATAATATAATAAACACTTTATTATTGCCTCTCGGGCATATTCCCTTCAACCACATGTTGGGCACATGGACCCCTGCTCAACCTACTAACTCACCACTTCTCAGTTCAATGAGTCGCATTAGTTCGGAGTTCTGGTAGGTCTGTGGCACGGTCTGCGAAGTGGAAGAACGGCTATTCAGACCGGCTTGGGACCCTGCACACATCTTCTAGGACCACATCGGTAAACCGGCCGGGTTCACGATGTGGATTCCAGCCCAGATAGGCGTCTCCATTGAATTTGAGTTGGCTGTGAGGTAAAAGTTGTGGAAATTATCCTCGCCGACACCCGCTTGAAGGGTGACGAGATCCCGACGGTAACTGATCGTTTCATGTGTGTAGCAGTACACCCCTGCAGGGTTAATAAACTATTTGAATAGCCGTGTACGCGGTAAGGGACTACTTGGAGAGCTGTGCTCGATTATTAGACAACTTGAACTGGATACTTCTAAAACTCGCAAGATAAGCGTGAGTGTTATGGTGTTCTCCTCGTGGGGAAGTCGAGGAAGTAACCATAGTGGTGTATTGGTTGGAGATGTAGTGGACTCGTGTACGCTTCTTACCTCAAGTCTGGTACTCGTAGTTCAGGACTAGCCAAGTCAAAGCTGGCACTTCTGCAAGTGAAACCCCACCTCCCTTTACCTTGATACATGTGCATGAGTAGTATAGTTCCTACGTAAGTCTTGCTGAGTACGTCTTTTTACTCACGTTTTCTTATTCTATGTTTTAGATGCACCCCCTGACCCCGAAGGTGGATTCTTCCTGGAGCTCGACGACTGATCAAGCTAGTGTAGTCCCAGTCAGACGACTGTTCCCTCGTGGAGGGCTTGTTTTTAGATAAGGCTTCTCTAAGCCATTTGTTAAACTTGTCTGTACTCAGACCTACTTTGCTTCCGCATGTTTGATGTAATGTTGGATCACAGACTTGTGATCTCTGTGTGCACTCTGTAAGAGTTATCAATAAAGTTGTATACTTTGTAGAGAATTACAATGATACATGTTGTTCATACAAGGCATGTGTGATGCGTTTATGTTTATAACATGCATGTCTTTGTATGGGTTTTTGAGACCTTAGTTGTGATCTTGCTGGCGGTCTTTTATACACCAAGTGGCCCTTAGATGTGCGCATCTTGGGGCATCGCGATGCGATTGTTCGAGATTCTGTCTCGTGCACACTTTGATGTATGATCGAGCCCGCCCTAGACCCCGACTAAGTGATCGGGCTGAAGTAAGTCTATGTAAGAGTTATGAGATAGTCGATTGTATGGTTGAGGCGACTTGTCTGCGAATATGGTAGTTCATCACCCATATCATTAGACTTGTGTGACGACGATGAGGACCCATCTCAGATGATCATCCGGCCTGAATGGGATGCCCCTCACGTACGATGCTTTCCGAGAACGTTCTATGCTTGGCCTTTTCTGCTTAGACAAGTGGGTACGGTTCTCGGCTCTCCATATGACTATGTCGTAGCGGGGCTTGCATACGCTAACCCCGGGTCCCGACAAGAAGTGTCCGGAATGTCCCGAAACTGTCCCGGAAGGTCCTGGAAGCTTCTAGAAGGTCACGGAAGGTTCTGGAAGGTTATGGGTAGTACCATCCACTGTCCCCACCCCCTAGCTTGGGGGGCAATCCACCTAGGCTGCCCTGGCCGGCCAGGAGGTGGGGGGCGCCACAAAGGGGGGAATCCTACTTGGAGTAGGATTCCCCAATCCTATTTTGGAAGGAGTCCTAGTGGGAAAGTCCTAGGAGGTTTGGAGTCCAAGTTGGACTCCCCACCCCCTAGGCCGGCGCACCAAGCCCCTTGGCCACCTATATAAGGTGAGCCAAGGGGGGGGAGGAGACACACAAGTCCCTTGCGCCCCCTTGCCCCATAGTTGCTAGTTGCTCCACTTTTAGACCCCGGTTTAGATTCTAATCTAGATCGGAACTCGCTAGGGTTTTCTCTCTCTAGTTTTCTCAGAGGCGTTCTTCTCTGGACGGCGGAGCGCTGCCGGATTGCTGTGCCGGACGTGTGGATACCGGTGGAGAGATCATAGCTTTGATCTTGCTTCAAGGATCATCTTCTTCTTCCTCGGAGAACTGTTCGAGGGAATTGACGAGGAGATCCGTTCGTGGGAGAGATCGTGGGACGGATCGTGAGATCTTCTTCAACTCGCATCACCAACTCTTCTTCCGCTGAAATTGTTGGTGAGCATTGTCCTAAACCTTGTATGCAATCTATCATGGATGATCTTGGGTTCTTAACTCGTAGGCACGAAATTTTTGTTTTCTACTACGTTTCCCAACAGAGGCATCCACCCCGGACGGCCGACCACGAATCAGCACAGAACCAGGCGTGGTGCCTTTTATCGAGAAAAGCAAGCAAGGGTCCGTTTGAGTCACCTACACCAAAACGGGAAATATGAGAACATCATCAACCGAAAAACCGAACGAAAAAGCGAAGCAACCTCAAATTATACATAGCATCATGACCTCATACATAACAACTAGCATGGATAGCATAACGAGTACTGCTCATATGGTAGTTGACAACATGCATGACATAACGATAGAAGCGACCATAATGCTACTCGACCTCGCTCTAGTCGTGGGGAAGCGGGCACTGGCAATCAGCGGAACCATTGGAATTGTCCTCGGAATCAGAACTAGTGACGTGGATCGTGCTGCGGGTGGGGATGTCAAGACGGCGACGCTGACAAGAGGGCTCTCCCTCAGAAGGAGGAGGTGTTCGCTGTCTAAGAATAGGAGCAGCAGGGGTAGCAGTCAACGCGGGCCACTCCTCTGGGGTCTCGCACCGAACGGCTACCGGAACAACTGGAGTCTGTGGGGTGGGTGCAGGTGGAATAGGTGGAGCTGGCACCGGAGTATAGGTGAGAGGCGGTGGAGGGGGTGACTGAACACTGCTGATAGAAACGAGTGCCTCCCGGGAACGAGCCAACTCCTCAGCAAGACTAATGATCAGCTCATACTGAGCGACCATGTAGCGAGCGAAGTGAATGGCAGTCCGGACGCACTCTGAGTCTGGTGGAAAGAGAATCTGCCCGGAAGGGGCCAGAGTGGGGTAGTGAGAAAGACCTGGGTGAAGCTGCATCACGACTTCCTGGTGACGCAGGTCGACCAGAGCCTCAAGTGAAGCATAGAGAATAGCCTGCTCTGGGGTGGAAGCGGGTCCTCCCTTCGCGGAACGCGAAAGGCTGCCAACCGCGAAACTCATGAAAATGAACACCTCAGCGCGGTACTCGTGCATGTAGTCAGCCAGCTTCTCACGGTACACCTGAAACACCGGGTCTTCTCCCTGCGGATACAGTCGGAGCCAAACTCGATGGAGCAGCGACGGAAAGCCTGTCGGTGACGACTCGTACTCAAAGGGGTATGGAACGGCTGCTATCTACATTCACAGGGTTAGCCATTAGTAAAGAAATCAATGCATCTATATTCCATGCATCAACCAATGCATCACTCAAGGTGCACAGATCAAGCAAGACTCTAGGCTAACATTTCTCTAGCGCACGGCCTAACTAGCGTGTCCTACAGTCAGCGCGGCTCTGATACCAATTGTTGTGGCACCCCGGCTCAAAGCAACCGGTTTACCTCACATTGCCAGCCCAGAGATCAAGTCTTCTGGCAATGCACAACATATTGGTACAGATACAACCGCTTCATTAATAATTATACAGGTACACAAGTTTGGGGATACAACTGCTACGAGGTATGGCGGCACATCTCGTGCGTCAACACTATCAACATTATTTATGTCACATCTCGGGGCCTCAATAAGATCGATGAAGAATTCCACGGCAGCGGAATAATGAGGTGACGGGACTCCACTCCACAAGGACACTGCTGGGACACGGCCTAGTTCGCATAGTACAACTCAGCCAACTCTTCGGGTGCGACTCCTCCTGCATCTGGCATGACACGCCAGGTCAGTACATGGAATGTACTTGCAAGCTCATATCAACCAAGTCATCAGGAACAAAAAACAATAGCATGGCAAGAATGCAAACAATAACATGGTAAGCATGGCAAGTTAACGTATAGAACAATGATACAACTTATGTCATGATTACTACATGATCGTACCGCTTACCTCTGAGTCGTCCTGACTCGGTAATCGGGTCATCTCATGACCAAACACCATACGGGTCGTCGCACGACCGCTCAATGGGTTAGGTGTCCTCTGTTACCACCCAACCGATCACATGACCAACAACTGAACTTTAACATCAATATTATTAGGCAGATTTGGTGTTGACCATTGTGTGACCTAGTACGAACTGTGTCCCATGACCAAGGACGCGGCTATTCGAATAGATTGTGACTCTGCAGAGTTTGTGCACGTTACCCACATTATGGAGTTCTTCCTCCACCCGGCACTCCGGAACTTGTCCCACAGGATCCTTGGAACTCGTTCCGCAATATCGGGCTAGGACTTCTCCAACGAAACTCGACTACCGCGTAACCTCCCTACGGTATCACCGACAAACTGTCTTGGGTATCCCTGTGGTTAGGTGTCCTTCGTTACCACCCAACCACTTCGGCCAAACTCTTGGCAAACGGCCACCTTGTGGCAAACACTGTCCCAACGGGGACTCCCGAGTAAACAACTATGGATGTCGAGATTATCACCACCTACCAGATCAGGGTAGCGTGCGTGCATAACCTCCCCTCTTTGGTGATATCCGTAGAAGGCACTACGATAGCCCAAGTTAAGGCTCGCCCATACAGACAAACGTGGCTGCACGGTTAAAGCTCGGTTTGGTGGCACTTGGTCAACGATTATTATGTTCATTAGGTTCTGGTGTAAAATTCTACGACAAGGAAGATACATGACCACCTGGCATGAGCATGATACTATCATCAAGCATACGCAACAACTATCATGGCATGCTAGGAACTAAACATGGCATCCAAGTATGAGCATGATCATCACATGAAAAATGATAACGTAAGCATGGGGATGATGTATACTAACATGGCATGATAATGATCAGTAGGCATGGCATGATTATAACAATTAACTTATCATGGTTGATTAATATTATTAGCAAGCAATTTAAAGGCAAGAAAAATCCAAGTTAAATGATTCAAATCATCAAATGGAAACTCAAGCTCCTCATGACCAGATTGTTATGGCTTACCTTGGTCAAATGGAGTGTCCTTGCACTCCTGGTCTCCTGCAAGCACTTGATCACCTTCTGAAAAATAAAACAAGTGGCAAAGAAAAATAAGTCCAAAGCATCTTTCTTCTGTCCAGTGGACCTAAACAGAGAGCCAAGCTCCCAAACTTTGCGAACTTGAAGAGAAGCTCAAGGAAAAAATTTAGCAAAAAGAATCAACTCATTTGGCCTTGTGGTTTAGGAGATATTCATGGTCAAAGTTTGGTAAAAATCAATTTAAAATGGATTTAAAATGATTTTACAGGAAATAACCAGAGAGGGCCATGTCGAAGGCATATTCTAGCGAATACGTCTCCACTCGTACCGCTTCAGGACTGGCTTGAGGGGCTGACAGGTGGGGTCACGCTGTCAGGTTGAAATAAAATAGGGGGGAGACAGAGGCCGTGGCTCCGGCGACGGTGGTTCGCCGGCGAGGAGGTCGTGGAGGTGAACTAGGGCTAGGGGAGGACACGCAGGGGGTCATGGCAAGCAGCCACGTACCCGAAATCCTTCAAACGGTGGCCGGACGGCCTCGCTAGGTTCTTCTCCAGCTACGGTGGCGGCGGCGCTCCGGTGCGATCTCCGACCAGGGGCCTCCCCGGCCGGTTTCCTCCTCGTTTGAGCTCTCTAGGAGTGGTGTGGGGGTGTGCTGTGGTGCCTAGAAGCAAAGGCGGGGGACAATTTATAGGGGCGACGTGATTCCCTTTCGGGTGCCGCCGGTCAGAAGACAATGGACGCCGTGCACGCGTGCGGATGAGCAGGGATGGCTCTGGTGAGCTCTGGGAGGTTCTAATGGTGGTGTAGCACGCGTGCGTGCGTGCCCAGGGGTTCTGCAGAAGTGGGGCGACGGGACGGGTGATGCGTGGTCGCGGCGGTGGTTCTGCATCGACGGGCGGTGCGGCTTTGAGGGGGAGCTGGTGTTGCGCGTGCTTGCTGGGGCTTGCAGACGCGCGGGAGACGACGCAGGCAACGCGGGAACGTGCGTGCCACAGTGGCCTCCACGCGCGCACGACAGAAGAATAGCGGCAGCGACGTCGAGGGCTCCAGCAGGCGGCGCGGCTTTGGGAGCGGCTAGGTGGCGTGCGGGAGTGCCACGACCACTACGGACATGAGGGCCCAGCCAATGGCTCGCAGGGCGAGGCGGGCGCTCGACGGCGACAGCTCGGCCATGGCCAGAGCACGCCAATGGTCGACAGTGAGCATGCTCACCCTGTGCACGCGTGCACTGGGGGCAACCACTGTGGCCTCAGCATGTCCCTGGCATGTAGCCAACGTCCAAAAGTGCAGGGAAGGCTATGGGAGGCTTACAGGTGGGCTCCAGCTCTTGGCAGCTTCAAAAAAAGTTTTCTGCAGGAAAGTTTGGAAATTTCTCCAGGGAGTTTGGCTAGGTTTTGGGGGCTGAAACTTGGTGTGCCTCGGTTATCTAGGAAGGTGCTCATGTGGTAAAAAATTTAGAGCAAATGGACAAGTCAAAAGGGTACTTGCTTCACAGAGTGCCTCCCTGGACAGAAATATAAAAGAATTTCTAGAGGAATATTTTTGCACTAAACTTGCCCATGTTTTTGCATAGCATCATGAGGCATGACTCCTTTGTTTAGCGCAAAAAATTTCAGGTCAAAAGGAGGAGCAGAGGTGAGGCTAGTTTCAAAAAGGAGGGGGAAAAGAGCAAATTCCCTTAATGAAAAAGGGTTTTCATGAAGAATAAAAATAGGGCAAGGATTTGGATGATCAAAGCTTGATCATAGCCATGAGGGAGAAGGGTTCAGAGGTCACTTGGCCTATGGAAAAAATTAGGCCTAAGTGATCAAGGCCTTCTGAGCTGAAAAATCCAGGCAAATAAATTCCAAATCCAGAAAATCAGCAGATAAAATTTGCAAATAAAAAGGGGTCAAAAACCAGGGTGTCACAGTCGAGTTGCTGGACTTGATTCGGCTGCAGGCTAAGTGATCTTGTCGGGGTGATGGAGATGCTTGCGGTGAACTTGAACTTTACGAGTGGGCTAGATCTGGTTCTAGTCCTCGAGTCTTGATTTTCTGGGGGCGGAACCGCCGAGATTGTGATTCCAACCTGTGTAGTTCCCACAGACGGCGCCAATTGACGAGGATCAGCCCCAAAAAATCCCATGGTCAGGGACCCTGGGTTAGTCATAGAGAAGGCACAGGTTGGACGATACTCGTCGGCTAACAGGAGAAGCACTTCCTTCTCGATATTATGGCGTAAAGGGGTGATTACAGTGGAGTTCAAGGCGAGTTCTCGCAAGACCAGATGATTAGATGTGTATTGGATTGATCTGGACGTCTCCCCTCCTAGCCTTTATATACTAGGCTAGGTCTCGGGGAGTCCGTACTAGGTTACAAAGATAGTTTCCTAGTTCTAGTCTTGTCTTCTACGCCAATTTTATGCCTTCCATATTAGTCGCGGACTCCTACGTCGGTGCTTGGTCGGGCCAGTCGTGGGCCTGTCATGGCTTCCTAGCGGTCCCTCTGTCTTCATACGCACCGGGTAGCCTCATACGCAGGAGTCGTGGGGTCACCCTCTCGTCGGCCACCAACAAGAAAACTAATTGGAGGGGTGAGGGAGTCACATACCAAGGAGTATTTGTTCCAAATTTCAGCTCAAACGAGTGGCTGTAGAGGGAGATCGAAGTTCCGTGCTCAAGAACAGCCAGAACACGAAACCAGAACAAGAACACAAGTTTTTGGGGAGAAAGAGAGAGTGGAAGAAGAGATGCTAGCAGGGGGTGCTTGTGGACCCCCCTGGTCAGCCTCAGGTGCCCCCCCGATGGCTTTTTACCTGGAAATTTTTATTTTGAATTTTTGGAATTTTTCGGACAACTTTACTGTGGAGAATTTTTCAAAGTTCAAAAAGCTGCAAAACTTTCGTGAACTTGGGGCAAAAGTTAGAACAAGTGAAGCTTTAAACACAAAAATTTAGGTACAACAAGGAGAATAAAAGCTAAAGGAAATGAAAACATAACAAGCTCAGCTTTTTACCTATATAAAACATGCTAGTTAGCAAGGTTGATCAATTCTTACCAACAAACCGGTGATATATAGAGCAGAAAGTCTCGCCTCTTATGATGTGATCATTGCATTCTCACTTTGATGGACATTGTCCCCACCATAATTGTTTTGTATTTGTGGTATACATGTAGTGGACAATCCCATTCTCCAATCTTCACGGTCTCGATATTCTCAACGGAGTTAAGGCCATGCCTTTTGTCGTTCTTCTTTGGAAAATACACCGTGTGTTCTTTGTCATTCACGTTGAAGGTAACCTTCCCTTTATTGCAATAAATAATGGCATCTGCAGTGTTAAGAAAAGGTCTACCAAGAATAATGGACATGCTCCCATCATCGGGCATGTCAAGCACAACAAAATCAGTAAGTATTAAACAATTGGCAACTTCAACAGGAACATCCTCACAAATACAGATCAGGACGGCCGTTGACTTGTCAGCCATCTGAAGGGAGATATCTATAGGAATTAGTTTCTCTAAACAAAGCCTTTTGTAGAGACAAAAGGGCATGACACTCACTCATGCACCAAGATCACATTAAGAAGTTCTAACATAATTATTCTTAATGGAGCAAGGAATGGTGGGTATACCTGGATTACCGAGCTTCTCAGGAATCTTGCCACTGAAAGAGTAGTTAGCAAGCATAGTAGATATTTCCTCATTAGGAACTTTTCTTTCATTAGTAACAATATCTTTCATGTATTTGGAATAAGGAGGTAACTTAATAGCACCAGTCAAAGGAATCTGAAGAAAAAGAGGTTTCATCCACTCACAAAACTTATTGTAGTGCTCTTCTTCTTTGGTTTTGATAGACTTACCTGGAAAGGGCATGGATTTCTATACCCATGGTTCTCGTTCCTTCCCATGTCTTCTTGCGATGAAGTCTTTTCTAGTGTACTTCTTGCGCTTATTAGGTGCTTCTTCTTCTCGAACCTCAGGTGGATCATTCTTTTCAGTATCTTTTTCAGGTTCAGCACCGTCTTCAGTCTCAGCATCGGAGGTAGATATGCTGTTTGGATCAACAGCATGTTCTTCTTCTTCTATAGGATCATTGGAATTGTCAGCTTCCTTGTGTTTCTTCTTCTTCTTTATCTTCTTTGGAGAGCTGACAATCTCGTCTTCTTGCACTTGAGAATCTTGCTCGATCCTCTTCGGATGCCCCTCGGGATAGAGAGGGTCCAGGGTGTGTATTCCACCTAGGTCTTTATACCATAAGCCTGTAAATTGTCCTGTTTGGCATTGTTAGCAAGAAAATCTTTTTGCACATTAGAAATTTGTTCAAGCTGAGTTTGAACCATATGAAAATGCTTCACAAGACATTTAACATCATTAACTGTTCTACCTAGAAGATCAAGAAAACTTTTGATAGCAAGAGTATTATCATGCAACTGACCTTGTATATTCTCATTGAAGTGACTTCGCTTCATAATAAAATTATCAAGCTCATATAAAAATTGGTCAGGAGGCTTACCTTTAGTGATATCACTTGTATTGAAATCTAAAAGAGAGTGTACCTCTACCATAGGTGGGTGAGTGGTAGGCTCACACAGCTTTTCAATTGGAGGTAGATTCTCCACGTCTTTAGCTTTAATACCTTTCTCTTTTATAGACTTCTTTGATTCTTGCATACCTTCGAGGCTTAGGACAGGCATTCCCCTCTTCTTTAGTGGCGGGGGTGGTTGGTTCTTGGCAATCTTTCCCATCAATTCTTCCGTCATCCGATGTTCTTTCCCTGAAAACACAGCCAACACAACTATCTAGATAGGATCTAGATTCATCAGTTAGACCAGCATAAAATATATCAAGTATTTCATTCTTAGGGATCTCATGTCCCGGTCTAGCCTTCAGCAAACTGCAAAAGCTCCCCCAAGATTTAGGGAGATGCTCATCCTGCAACTGTTTAAAGTTAGAAATTCTTTTTAAAGCAGCATGTTGCATATGAGCAGCAAAATACTTATCAATGAAAGATATAGCCATATGTTTAGGACTTTGAATGGAGCCACATGGTAGTGCATCATACCATGCTCTAGCATCTCATTCAAAGAAAAAGGAAGAAGCTTGGTCACATAAAAGTTCTGGATCCTTTCATTAGTGGTAAACAAGCTACCCAACTCAGTGATTTTGGTTAGGTGCTCGATAACATCATCATTTTCTCTGCCAGAAAAGGGATCAACTTCCACTATGGATATAAGTGAAAGGTCAACAGAGAAATCATAATCAGGATCAGTGATGCATATAGGAGACGTAGCAAAAGTAGGATCATGAGTAAACTTGTTCTTCAAGGAGTGCTTTGCAACCAACTTGTTTATAACGGCAGGGTCGGAATCAGCACATTCATTAAGCTCCCTGCATAAATCATCATCAAGTATAACATAATCGTCCTCAAGGAGTTTCTCCTTAAGGCTAGTAAAATCATGAGTTTTTCCAATAGGGGTTTTAGTAACAGGAATTTCAAGTCCCGAGAATCGGGCAGTAGCAACAATTTGTTCTTCAATAAAAGAACCAAGTGAAACAGTTGTCTCAAAGGTAGTAGAAGCATCATCAAAAGCGTCTGACATATTGCCAGACTCAGCAGAAGTAGCATGTAACTGAGGTGAATCAAACTTACTCATGACTGAAGGTGAATCAAGTTTAGCACTAGTGCTAAGAGTAGTACCTTGTCTTGTACGGGATGGTAGGATCGGAACCTTTGGGTCTCCTTTCTTACCCATAGTGGATAACGTGCAGCAGGTAGGATACTTCAAGTAGACCTATAGATAAAGCTATGCTCCCCAGCAATGGCGCTAGAAAACAGTACTTGATAACCCTCAACTGTAGGGGATCGAGATAGTCTTCGCGGGCAAGATAACCCAATTTATTGATTCGGCACTTGGGGAGCCAAAGAATACGTACAGGCTTTGACAATTGAGTTTTCAATTCAATCGCGCCTGAAATAAAAAATTGCTTGCACAAAGGTATTAGTAGCAACGGTAGTATGGAGGTGGTAGTGGTGATGATAATAATGGTGATGAAACAGTAAAATTAAACAACTAGTAACTAGCAAGATTGAAAAAATGTAGGCTAGGGAGATGGATGGTTGGGCGCTGCTTGGATGAGATCGAACATGTAATAGATTCTAACATGGGCAAGGCTCACAGAAAAGAAAGGATCATCTAGGAAAATATCAAACATCAGGCATGTATCCCAAGGTACTTGTACGTGCTTGCAATAAGAACTTTGCACAACATCTTTTGTCCTACCCTCCCGCTACAAACGGGGCCAAAAGAAACTTAGGGAGATTAAGGTACTCCTAGCAAAGAGCACCAGAACAAAGCATTAACACTTCATGGATACACGGAATCCTCAAATTATAGTCCATTCCCTTTGGTGTTCCAAGCTGTCACCATTGGGATCGCTTGTTCCGGGCTATAATAGGTGCGTAGAACTCATAGATAGGATCAAGAACACCAAAAAACTCAAGAAATCAAAAGGTGATCAGATCTGAATTCATGGCACCCGGGCCCAAAGTGGCTAGCATTAAGAGCAACAAGTTGTAACAGAGATGATAAACACCAAGTAGTTGATAGGCAACATGCCCCCAACAATCTGATAAACTATTACATGATCTAACTCATCCAATCCCTACCATCCCCTTTTCCTACAACAGGGAATTACTCACACATGAGAGAGGAAGTCATGGAGGGGTGATGGGGAGGAGATGATGATGACGATGGCGATGATTTCTCCTCACCGGAGGCCAAAACAGCCTCCAGATTAGCTCTCCTGGAGAAGAACAGAGGGTGGCGGCGGCTCCGCAACGTAGATTGGAAAAGCGACTTCTGTTTCGGAGTTTCTTCGTCACGAGAATAAATAGAGGCCAAGGTAGGTCACCGGGGGTTGTGGGACCCACCCAGGAGGGCAGGTGGCGCGGCCAGGAGCTGGGCCGCGCCCCCACACCCTTCTGGGTGCCCCCTGGCTGCCCTGTGGCCCCCCTTTGGCATCGTCGAAGCTTTGGGAACACTGATTTTTATATTTGATTTTTTTGGATTTTCCAGCGTACCTAAATATCTAGAAACCTGCACAATATAAAACAGCACTGACAGCTCTGCTGAAAACAGCGTCAGTCTGGGTTAGTTTCGTCCAAATCATGCAAGAATGAAGCCAAAACAATAGCAAAAGTGTTTGGAAAAGTAGATACGTTTGAGACGTATCAGTAACCAACGAGGAGCGAGAAGCTAACAATCTAATTTCTGGCGCCATTGCCGGGGACTCCAATCTTCAAGATAGGGGAGTTACACACTATATTTTTACCTTTGCTTTTTAGTCTTGTTAGTTTACTTTCTACTTTTTGCTTTAGAGTCTTACACCAAAAACCACAAAAAAATCAGTTACTTTTCTTTAATTTTCCTTTCTGTTTAGTCAAGCATGTTAGGACTTGGTGCTTTAAGGGAATCTGAGGTTCTAGATTTCCATCAAAATAATGGAGAAAATATGAAGAAGGCTTGGGATAGAATTTCTGAAGCGCACAAAAGAATTCCACTTTCGAGACCTCGTGAGCTGCCTCACGTGATCGAGGAACCTTTGTAATTTTCTGCTGTTGCTATGCTGAGTTTGATGGGATCTGATGGATTATGAGACTATGTTCAGATTGTGATGAGTAATATATTTGGTTCTTCTCTTTTATATTTTGTTCTTGAGTAAATTCTTGCATGTTCTCCGTTGCCGTATTTTACTTTGGCCAAGTATTTTGTTGCAACTCCAAGAGGGAGCGTTATGCTTGATTGTGGGTTCAGCCCCTTGATGTCTAGCTTGAGTGACAGAAACATGAGACTAGGGGATGTAATGTTGCCACCAGGGATAAAACAGCGGTGCTTGTACTCGCGGGTGCAAGGATTGTTTACTTTACGTAAAGTTATTTTAATGCAGTTGTCTGTTGCTTTGACTTTACACTTTGGGTGGGATTCACAACTTAATACCAGCGAGATGTTCTGGATAGATATCTCAAGGTGGATGATTCGTAGTAGATGCAGCTGGATTTCGGTCTACTTACCTTGGCGTACTGCCCATTGCTTTTGAGCCCTTCCTTTCTTTGCAGCATAGTTAGCATTGCGGTGCCTTCATAATCCTGTCAATTGCCCAGCTGTGATTTGTTTAAGCTAGCACTTTTATCATCTTTTGGGAGAGAGACATCACTAGTGAAAATCACAGGACCCCGGTCCATCTTTACATTATTGTTTACACCTTCAATTTAATTTCAGTTGCCACTATTATTATCTCTTGCGTTGATCCTTTGTAAACAGCAAGGCCGGAGGAATTGACAACTCCTTTGTACTCGTTGGGAGCAAAGTTATTTGTTGCTGTGTGCAGGTCCACGTCAACTCCCTAGCCAGAAGATAATTTCTGGCGCCGTTGTCACCTTCTTGTATCTCTTGGAGTCCTACTGGTTCGATAACCTTGGTATCTTCACCGAGGGAAATTTGCTGCTACGCTACATCTCACCTTCCACTAGGGGTAACCAACGAGGAGTGAGAGAACTATCCTCACCGTATCAAGCCAATTTCTGGCGCCGTTGCCGGGGACTCCAGTCTACAAGATAGGGGAGTTGCACACTATCTTTTATCTTTGCTTTTTAGTCTTGTTAGTTTACCTTTCAGTTTTTACTTTTGTGTCCCTTATAAAAAATACCAAAAATACCTATTACCTTGTGAGTAGTTACCACTATGGCTGGTCCTTTTGCCTTTGGTGAGGCAGAAGTACTTACCTTTACTCAAAGAGGTGGTGAAAGTTTGAAAGATGCTTGGTATAGAATTAATGATTCTCAAAAAAGAGCCGCCAAGAAGCAATCCACTACTATTTTGCTTAGAAATTTTTATGTTGGGATCACTTCTCGGAATAGGTTTCTTTTAGACACTCCTATCAATGAGAACTTCATAGAGGCCCTAGTTTGGGAAGCTCTTAATGTTATTGAAAATCTTGTTGGAAGTCTCCCAGTTGTTAGTATTAAGGAGGACATTAATTTAGCTCACATTATGTGAAAACTTGAAAAAATAGAGCTAGAGATGCCAAGTATCGATAGGGTGAATGAGTTGGATCGTAAGATTCAAGGTAATTTGAATAGGCTAGATAACTCAATACCGAAAATTGTCAAAACTTTGGAGACTGTTAACTCCCTTGATGATAAGTCTTCTAGGA
Organism: Bromus sterilis; assembly: GCA_950022295.1. NCBI lineage: Eukaryota > Viridiplantae > Streptophyta > Magnoliopsida > Poales > Poaceae > Bromus > Bromus sterilis. The sequence continues at coordinate 236,573,649 of OX465600.1, forward strand.
TAGAAAAGATTGAGGAAGTTATTGAAACTCTAGGAACTACCTTTTCCTCAATCAAAACCAAAAAGGATGAAACTCCAGCAAAGAAGGAACCTAAGTTCGTTTATGTCCCCAAGGTTCCTCGAGCTAAAGCAAACACACCCATTGCCAAGAGAGTTGAAACGGTGAAAACTTTGGAGGAGACACCTATCTTTAACTTTAATGAAACTCCAACTGATTTCCCTCCTTTTGATTTTATTCCAAGAAGCATTTTCATTCGTCCTTTATTTGAGAAACCTATTAAGACTAGTTGTACTATTGAAGAGCTTTTTGATGATCGTGATGATGGTTCAATGGATACAACTTGATCTTTTGCATTAAGCCTAGCTAATGGCTTTGAAGAAGCGCTTTCGGGAGGCAGCCCGCAACGAATTTAGGTTTTTCTTTTTGATTTTCTTCTGTTCTTATTGGTCTTGATGATTGTTACTACTGTAGAAACATCATTTTATCTTTACTTTTCAATCTTTGTGCCTTTTATAGCCTCATACGGCAAGGGAAGTGAAAGTTGTGACCTGCTGTCTAGAAAACAGATTCTGTCCTCGTGACTAGAAAACTCAGAGAAAAATCCCAGTTCATCTTTTTGAGCTGAATTTTTTACACAGCGTGCTCTATAAAATTACGAAACTTGCGTATGTTCTGAGTTTTTTGATTTGAGTTGCAGAAGCATCCCTAAAAAATTCTTTACTACCTGTTGTTCTGTTTTTCACAGATTCTGCCACGTTTTCTCTCTCTTTACTTTTGCAAACCTTAAGCTTGCTTTTTCCTTGCAAAAACTTATTTGCACTCTTGAGAAACAGTAGCTCTTCAAGAATATCTTTATTTCCAGTAAGGGAAAAATTATTTTAATAGGGTACTAACCTCTCTAATCAGTCTACAATGAGTTATGTATGAAGGGAGTTTTCAAGTGCGCGATGGAAGATGATGAAAGAAGATCTTGGAGTGTCAAACGCTCAAGCTTGGGGATGCCCATGTGCACCCCCAATAAAAACTCAAGGAGACTCAAGCGTCTAAGCTTGGGGATGCCCCCGTGCATCCCCTTCTTCATCAACAATTATCAGTTCGTCTCTCGTTGCACTATATTTTTATCACTTCATGCATCATGTGCAATGCTTGGAGCGTCTCTCTCTTTTCTTTTCTAGGTTTGTTTTTTCTTTGTTTGCTGTTCGTAACAAGTTAGATCCTAGCTTACTCTTTTGTGTGGGAGAGATACACGCTCCGCTTGAACTAGAACTCCTCATAGGATTTGCATGCTTATTCTTTTAGCTGTGAGTTGTTCTTTTTCTTTTCTTAGCTGTTGCTCTGTTTAGTTGTAGTTCTTTAGTTTTTCTAGAGCTTTTCCTTTTTGTTTTAGGTTGAACTTTCTATAGGTTGCATGTTTTATCTTGTTAGAGAGTTTGCCTGTTGCACTGAGTTTTGTGTCTTGACTAGAAGTAGGTAGTTGAAGTTGCTATTCTCTTTGTAGTAGTAACTTGCAATAGTTTTGAGGTATTGACTAGAGTAATGTTTGAACTTTTGGGGTCAAGAGCTCGAGCCTATTAGTGATAGATGTCGTATTTTAGGCAATCCGTGTGTTTTTCGAAAACCAAAAAACCCCTGTTGAGAACTCTAGCTACTAGATGGATCACTAACCTCTGGAGGGTTCGAATATTAGAGAACACTCACGTACCATGAGTCGAGGATGCGCAAGGATAACCAAACCCCCATACACTCCTCCTCGGGGTACTTGTCTCTTTGTGAACCTCCTGATGAGATTGAGAGTTACCGATAATAAGTGCATGACTTCTTCGGACTAATGTGAGTATTCGAAAGTTGACACTTCCACCCACCTATACTTTTTCTAGCCTCTTCGGTACCGTGCATTGCCCTTTCTCACCTTGAGAGTTGGCGCATACTTCGTTGGTGCATCCAAACCCTTGGCACAATACGCTCTGTCATCATAAGCCTCCTTATATCTTTCCTCAAAACAGCCACCATACCTACCTACAAGGCATTTCCATAGCCTTTCCGAGATACATTGCCATGCAACATCCATCTTCTCATGACTTGATCTTCATGTCATACATGCTACTTGCTTGATCGATGAGCCGCATGCTAGTTGGGCCTTTCCCTAATCATTGCTACATGATGCGCTAGTATCATTGCATATCCTGCTATCCTGGCAGAGGCATACATTTGCATCATGATAGTTATATCTTCTTTATGTGAGTACCTTTGTAAAGTGTGAAAGATCTCCTATATTCTTGTAAAATTTAGAGTGTTTCTCCTAAAGAGAGGAAAAGATCCCAAAGAAGAAAAATGAGAGTTAAATATAAAGAGCCATTGAGGCCACCAAAAAAATACAAAAAAATAGAAAAAAGAAAAAAAGAAAAATAAAAAGAGAGAAGGGGGCACACTACTATTCCTTTTGAGAGATCCACACTAGTATTTCATCCTCTATCTCTTGTACTCCTTAGAGATCATCATCATGCATATAGCTATGTGGGGACCTTCACACTATAGAACTTGACTTGTATATTCCAATGATGAGCCTCCGCAAACGAGCTCTGGGTCTTCTTGAGCAAGCAAGTTAGATGCACCCCCACTAGTTCCCTTGGAGAGCTTTTAGCTCACATGTGCATCCCTTTCATGGCAATCCCTACTCCTCACATCATATCTATCATATGGCCTTCTCTCGCCTATGATTGTCCTCATTGATGTGAGCCTTTCACACCTTTTTGTCTTCCTCCTCCACCTTCTTTCTGTTTCACCTTTTAGGTGTCAACTTTCTTTCTCACGCTCATCCATTGCATGAGTGCTCAAAATATCGAAAGGGAGTGGATCAGTTTGACTTGTACCTGGCTAGTGGTCTGGGGACGAGTCAAGATAAGAATCCAAAGGAGACTAAGTGTGAAACTTTAGTAGATAGTTGTTCTCAACAAAAATACTTTTTCTCTCGTATTCCCTATCCTCTGCTTGCACGCAAACACCATTTCGAGACATTCGAGTCACGGACAGCGAGAGCTCTTGCACCTTTTGTTCTTTTGTTGCTTGTGTCAATGCTAATATAGGCTCTTGCTTGTTAAGACTTGAATGGAATTGCATGCTTTGATTACTTTACTTAAAAGTCCTTATATGGTTGTGTGGCATGTCACCACAGAAATTATTCTTGTTATCATTTACCTACTCGAGGACGAGCAGGAATTAAGCTTGGGGGTGTTGATACGTCCCAAACGTATCTATAATTTCTGATTGCTCCATGCATGTTTTTTGTGACTTTGCCATGTTTTGCTTGAACTTTCATACACTTTTGAGCATATTTGGATTAATCTATTAACCCAGTGCACCCAGCTGCCAGTTGTTGTTTTCTGTTGTTTTTGTATTTCAGGTTTTCCGGCCATTAAAAGTGCTCCAAATAATCCGGAAAAATCAGATAAAAAATCAGCGACCCGAAAGCTTCCGGAATAACCAAGGAAGCGGAGGGGGGCTACCACCAGGAGACCAGGAGGGTCCCTGGCGCGGCCCCACCCTAGGCCGCGCCAAGAGGCCTCCTGGCTGCCTGGTGGGCCCCCTCGACACCCCCCTCCGCCTATATTTAGCCCTCGGGGTGGAAACTCCTAATATCGATCTCTTTTCCGCAATCTCGCCTCTGTACCGCCGCCGCCACCATTTCTAGATCGGGGCTGCCTGGAGAAGCTGCCCCGCCACCCCGCCGGGAGGAGGAACCCCCTCCGGGAGACCATCCATAGACATGGACGCCTCCCGTATGTACCGTGATTAGTCCCCCTTGGACCATGGGTCCGCGACTAGTAGCTATGTGATGTACTTCTCTCCCTTCTTTGTGCTTCCACTTTCGAGACCTCGTGAGCTGCCTCACATGATCGAGGCACCTTTGTAATTTTCTGATGTTGCTATGCTGAGTTTGATGGGACCTGATGGATTATGAGACTATGTTTAGATTGTGATGAGTAATATATTTGGTTCTTTTCTTTTATATTTTGTTCTTGAGTAAATTCTTACATGTTCTCCGTTGCCGTATTTTACTTTGGCCAAGTATTTTGTTGCAACTCCAAGAGGGAGCGTTATGCTTGATTGTGGGTTCAGCCCCTTGATGTCTAGCTTGAGTGACAGAAACATGAGACTAGGGGATGTGTTGTTGCCACCAGGGATAAAACAACGGTGCTTGTACTCGCGGGTGCAAGGATTGTTTACTTTACGCAAAGTTCTTTTAATGCAGTTGTTTGTTGCTTTGAGTTTACACTTTGGGTGGGATCCGCAACTTAATACCAGCGAGATGTTCTAGATAAATATCTCAAGGTGGATGATTCGTAGTAGATGCAGTTGGATTTCGGTCTACTTACCTTGGCGTACTGCCCATTGCTTTTGAGCCCTTCCTTTCTCTGCAGAATAGTTAGCATTGCGGTGCCTTCATAATCCTGTCAATTGCCCAGCTGTGATTTGTTTAAGCTAGCACTTTTATCGTCTTTTGGGAGAGAGACATCACTAGTGAAAATCACGGGACCCCGGTCCATCCTTACATTGTTGTTTACACCTTCAATTTACTTTCAGTTGCCACTATTATTATCTCTTGCGTTGATCCTTTGTAAACAGCAAGGCCGGAGGAATTGAAAACTCCTCTATACTCGTTGGGAGCAAAGTTATTTGTTGTTGTGTGCAGGTCCACGTCAACTCCCTAGCCAGAAGCTAATTTCTGGCGCCGTTGTCACCTTCTTGTATCTCTTGGAGTCCTATTGGTTCGATAACCTTGGTATCTTCACCGAGGGAAATTTGCTGCTACGCTACATCTCATCTTCCACTAGGGGTAACCAACGAGGAGTGAGAGAACTATCCTCACCGTATCATTCACAACCGAGGTTGCTTACTTTAACTGGACCTGCACAGACAACAGATAACTTTGCGCCCAACAAGTTCAGAGAGGTTGTCAATCCCTCCGGCATTGTTGTTTACAAAGGATCAAACGCACGGGATAATAATGATAGTGATAGCAACGGAAAAGTAAATAAAGCAGTAAATAAATAGTGGGTGTAAACAGTATTGGAAATATGGACCGGGGTCCTATGATGTTCACTAGTGATGTCTCTCTCCCAAAAGACGATAAAATAGCCATGCGAGGTAATCAAATTACAGCTGGGCAATTGACAGGATTATGTGCGCAAACCAATGCTAACTATGCTATAAAGAAAGGGAGAGGCTCAAAAGCACAGGCGGTACGCCAAGACAAGTAGACCGAAATCCATCTGCATCTACCTACTAATCATCCACCATGAGATATCTATCCAGAACATCTCGCTGGTATTAAGTTGCGAATCCCACCCAAAGTGTAAACTCAAAGCAACAGACAACTGCATTAAAGAACTTTGCGTAAAGTAAACAATCCTTGCACCCGCAAGTACAAGCACCGTTGTTTTCCCCCTTGTGGCAGCAGCACATCCCCTAGACTCATGTTTCTGTCACTCAAGTTAGTCATCCGGGGGCATGAACCCACAATCATGCATAACGCTCCCTCTTGGAGTCACTACCTACTACTTGGCCAAAGCAATAAACAGCAACGGAGAACATGCAAGAATTACTCTAGAACATAAATATAAAAGAGGAGAATCAAATATATTACTCAAACACAATCTGAACATAGTCTCATAATCCATAGGATCCCAGCTAACTCAACATAGCAATAGCAGAAAGATTACATATGTGCCTCGATCATGTAGGGCAGATCACGAGGTCTAATCCATGAAGAACAAAGAGGGGAGGAGAACATCACATAGCTACTGATCATAGACCCATGGTCCAAGGTGGACTACTCACGGTTCATCCGGGAAGCATCCATGCTGGTGGAGAAGCTCCTGAAGGTGGTTCCTCCCTCCGGCAGGGTGCCGGGAAGAGGTCTCCTGGTGCTCCCGATCTTGGAAGCGCGACGGCGGCGGAACAGAGGAGAGATCGCGAAAAAGGGTTCCCGTCTCGGGGGTTTTGCGTCACGAAGAATATATGGGCGAAGGGGGCAGCCAGGGGGGCCACCAGGGGTCCAGGCGGCCCCCTGGCGCGGCCCCACCCTAGGGCGTGCCGGGAGGGCGCCTGGGGCCCTGGTGGGTCCCCTCTGCCCCCCCCCCCCCCTCCCTCGGTGAGTCCTGAAGCTTCCGAAGCGCTGATTTTTTTATTGTATTTTTCCCGAATTTTTGGAGCACTTTTAATATGGGGGAAACCTGAAATAGAAAACAATATAAAACAGGAACTGGCACTGAGGTGCACTGAGTTAATAAGTTAGTCCAAATATGATCAAAAGTGTATGGAAGTTCATTAATAACATAGCAATATCACACAAAAGAGGCTTGGAGCAAGCAGAAATTATAGATACGTTTTTGGACGTATCAGCAGGGTGTTCGCCTCCTGCTTTGCTTTTGAGGGTCGTCCTTCTTGGATCATGCAGACTCGTCCGTGAGACGGCGGGTATTGCTCTTCTGTGTTAGGCGTTGTTGGCTGCACTACTCCTCGAGCCCCCTTGGCTTTGCGCTGCTTCTCTTTTTTAGCCTATCGGAGATTTCGGTGAACAGGAGGCAGCTTCTCAAGGTGTGGCCTGCTCTGAGGCATGCCCAGTCGTCTTCGAAGTAGTGGATTTTGCAGGGCCCGTATAGCGTGCCTTCTTCTTCTTGCGATGCGAAACAACTGCGAGTGATCTTCGGTATGGGAGTGAAATCTTGGGTCGAGCTCGATTCCGTCGATGATCGAGTAGTTCCGGATCATCTTGGCAAACTCATCTGGTCTCTGGTCGGGGTCGTACTACTCGCCGGGGCAAGTCTCAGAGTCCCTGTCGTAGGTTGCGGCGGGTGTCCGGGTGGTGGCGGTTGCTCGAGTGGAGGATGGAAGTCGTGACATGTGATGGTTGATCCAGCGAAATTTCCATGTGGACTTCTTGCACTTGATCTGGTGATGTGGCTGATCTCATGGCTGCGGCTTGACTTCGTCCTCGGGGTCGTCGAGTCCTTCTTCGTCGGGTGCGACTTTGGTAGTCGCCGAGAAATTGATCTTGGCCTAGTTGCTGGCTGAGCGAACTTGGTGGCGCGACGGAGAGGGTTGCGATGAACTTGAGCTCTTCGAGTGGGTTGGATCTTGCTCGGGCTGTCCATTTGCTGGTTGCTGATGTCGGGACCGCCGAGATCGTGATTCCAACCTGCGTCTTCCCCATGGTCGGTGCCAATTGACAAGGATTTACCTCGGCAAATCCCATGGTTAGGAACCCTGGGTTAGATCGTTGAGAGGAGGTGCAGGTTGGCGATACTCGTCGGCTAACAGGAGACAGGGATTTAGGTTCAGGGCCCTCGATCGGTGAAAGCCTTACTTCCTGCTCTTTTGTATTATGATGGAGGCGATTATAGTGGCAGTCGAGGCGAGATCGCTCGGGACTGGAGGTGTTACTATGAGATTGGATGCCCTAGACGTCCCCTCTCCCAACCTTTATATACTAGGCTGGGTTGCAAGGAGTCCATCTAGGTCTACAGAAGAAGTTGCCTAATCTAGTTTTAGTCTTGGACGCCAAGTCGCTGCTTCCATAATCGCCAAGGACTCCTACGTCGGTGCCTCGAGTGGGCCAGTCGTGGGCCTGTTGACGCTTCCAGTGGGCCTTCAACCTTAACGCTCACCATGTACCCTCATCTGTAGGAGTCGTGGGGTCACCCCATCGTCACTGCTCATGATGCTTCAATTCCAAGCACATATGGCTCACCTGTTCTTCTTGATGATCTGATGAACATGTTGATGAAGCCACAAGAACTTGATGCTGCTCCTCGCACGATATTCCTCGTCACTTAGCTTCAGTCTCTGCCCAACACATTGTATCGCATTTTGTCTAAGTCACTCAGTCCTATTAAAGGCTATGAATCTACTGTTGAAGACGTAGTTGGCTGCAGGAAGAATATTCCGTTCAATCTCTGCATGTCAGCTCCCATCAATGTTGCTGATATCTTCTTCAGGACCTTGGTTTATGCAGCTCAGAATCCTCATATCTTGAAGCCATATGCCCCATGGACTATGAAGCTCATCTGCATCAAGACTGGTGTCAATTATGAGGCTGATAAAGAAAATCATCGTGTCTACCTGCCTCCAGTTGAAGTTCTTCCTCGCACCATTTCCTACGTGCATGCTTCCGAAATGGAAAAGGTCTCTACAATGAGTCGTTCCATCCCACCAAGTCCCTTGCCTTCAATATTCGTCATCCTCTGTCGGGACCCAGAATATGCGTATGTAATTTCAGTCACAACTCAATCATATGGAGAGCCGAGAGTCGTACCCACTTGTCTAAGCAGACAAGGCCAAGCACAGAACACTCTCGAAAAGCATCGTACATGAGGGGCATCCCATCCAAGCCGGATGATCAACTGAGATGGGTCCTCATCGCCCGCTCACAAGTCTAAATGATTATGGGTGGTGAAATCCCATACTCGTAGACAAGTCGCCTCAATCATATTATCGATTGAATTATAACACTTACATAAACAGACTCCAGCCAGATCACTTAGTCGGGGTCTCGGGCGGGCTCGATCATACAACAAAGTGTGCCACGTGACAGAGTCACGAGCAATCGCATCGCGATGCCCCAAGCTGCGCACATCTAAGGGCCACTTGGTGTATAAAATACCGCCGACAAGAACACAACTAAGCTATTGAACCCCACACTAAGACATGCATGTTATAATCATACACGCAGCATACATGTCCAGTGTAAATAGCAGGTACACATTGCATGAACTCTACAAGGTATATCTTTATTGAATTACATAGAGTACAAAAATATCATATGACTATGTGATGTCTACGCACGCTTCTATTCTTGTAGACTATGTTGGGTGACGGGGATCAACCCCGGCAAATCCCATGGTCAGGGACCCTGGGTTAGTCATGAGAGGCACAGGTTGGACGATCGCTCGTCGGCAAACAGGAAGGCTCGCTCCTGCTCGATATTATTGATGGGGAAGATGCGATTACAGTGGAGGCCAAGGCTGGAGCGCTCAAGGCTATGGTTACAGGTGATATCCGATGTCTTTGGCATCGCCCCTCCTAGCCCTTATATACCGGGCTAGTTCTCACGGAGTTCATTTACGTTTATAGGTAAGCTTTCCTAACCCTAGCCTGCTCCGTACGGCAGGTCCTCGCACCTTCCTTGTGAGTCGTGGACTCCTACGTCGGTTCCAACTAGCGGGCCGAGGCATGTATCTTCATGGGCCTCCTGTCTTCATGGACACCAGGTAGGATTATCAGTAGGAGTCGTGGGGTCACCCCCTCGTCAGTAGCCCCCGAGTGCCTGGGGGACTCGAAGAGTCGCGCAGGGACTCGAGTACATTCATTTGTCGGTTATTGGTATGCGTGGTTCATCCGCGGGTCGCTGGCAGTCTGGTGGCCATGAAAAAACCTGTTTCGAGGGATGCTAAGCTGAAAGGGCCCAAGGAGTCGACGGGTCGAGCCTTGGTGAATTGCACTAGGGAAAATACCACAGTTTCCCAATCAAACCCACGTCCCTCGACGTGAGCTTGGAAAACTGGTGTCGATCAAAAGTCCGGTCGCTTCAGGTCTTACGGTGTTCATTTGCCGCCAGTAATGTGCATAGCCTAAGGCGCGTCCGCCCGGCTTTTCTATCATGCGCAGCGCATGGAAAAGGTTGGGAGTGAAATCGCTCTTCGGCAAGTCCCAGCCCGGCCGTACTTCGCAGCGGGGTCTTACCTACACGCTAATCTTGCGTAGCATCTGGGCACAGTGTATCGTGTTCCAGGAATGTGTGTTTTTGAGGGGCGGAGCCTTATAGCATTGCACCCGCTTGGAACAAAACATCAAGCGAGCTGTTCACTCATTCACCCGAGGAGCTTTGTTTCGAGTGCTCAGTTGGGGGGTTTTTCGCGAGTAATCACTCGAATGCCATTTCGGCTCTTGAGGTGAGGGAGCACCTGAGACTCTTAGCGCCGTATGGTCTTGGCGAATGCATGTTTGTCTTACGTCGGGTTGAGGGAGCACCCGAGACTCTCATAAGTGCGAGTGGTCACTCGAGCACATGGCTGACCTTTAGGTGAGGGAGCACCCGGGACTCTTATGATGTACTCTGCCGATGGGAGTAAGATGTTTTTTTTGCTTCATCGGGAAAAAGATCTTAGAGATGGAATCTCAGGGCCTTGATGTCTGTTTGATTTTCTTCGCCGCTTGTCAGGGATAGCGATGCCTCTGTTTGATGGCTGTCAGGGATGCTCTGTCAGTGAACCGTCACGTCTTCATGACCGGTCATAATAATGGACGATGTGGCGTGCGGCAGGAGCCGGTTGAGTTTCCGATACGCGTGTTGGAAACGCGCGTGAATTGACGTGTCTTGCGCACAGTGTGTCCCGTGGGAGAGCATCTTGGTCTTGGAATCCGAGACGTCTGCGACGTTTTTAGTCTTTGAATTAATTGTTGTTGTCGTCTTGGCTTCTCTGTGCTTGAGGATTGTTGTTCTATAAATAAGCCTTTCTCTTCCACAGCGTTCCGCCTCTATCCAGCTTGCTGCTTTGCCTCTTCCTTCTTCTCTTGTTCCTCTCATGGCTCCCAAGCGGGGTTTTGGCCGTGGCCGTGTTCGTCGTGGCCGTGGTGGCCGTACACCACGCTCATTCCTTAGTGGTCGCCATGGTGCGGCGCCAGTGCCTTCCTCTTCTCCCTTGGAGGAGGGATTCTGGCGATATGACTTTCTTTTACATGTTCGTGGCCAAAGTGCCAATCACGTTCTTCTTCCTTCTGCTTTTTCCGCCATTGTCTCTGAACGTGGCTTGGATGGCTTGCGTCTGCATCTTCAAGGGAGCTGTCGATCTCCTTCTTATGTTGACTTGGAGTTTGATGGTTCCCGCTTGATTTTTCTTGGCTCTGGTTGGAGTGTGTTTTCTCGGCGATTGAATTTGCGAGATGGTGATGTGCTCAGCTGTCGTTTTGACGGCGAAAGCACTGTCACTGTCCGCGCGTTCGACCCGAGCGGCAACAACATGGATCCGCGCTGGCAAGAGTCGAGCAGCAATAGCTCCACAAAGTCGAGGAGTCCTTCGCCTGCGTCTTCGACTGCTTCTTCCTCCAGGGACTCTTCTGGTGCTGGTGGTGAGTCATCTTCAAGTGCTTCCCCCTATGGCTGTGAAGAAGACCTCGATGTCAAGCCACCGGTTAAATGATCGAGGCAGGCGACCTTGTAGAACTGGAGGCAGCGGCGTCATCTTCGCCGGTAGCTTGGGCGGAGCTGGAGAAGAAGCTAAAGGAGCAGGAGAAGAAGCTGGTGGAGCATCGTCTTCAATGGCTCCGCAAATAAGTCGAGCTTCACCTTTTGTTATGTCATTGACATCATGAGCCTGCTGCTTCTATTCCTCCTTTGTCTGTGATGATGCTCTTGTACTAGAGTCGATTACCCCTCATGGGCACACATGTAGAAGTCATAATTCCTTGGGTGATTCTCTCTTGTAACAGGAGCTGCCTTCTACCCAAATGTAGTTGAGTCCTTTTGTACTGAAAATGATCCTTGTGATGTAAACTGTGCTTGAGTCTTTTGCAATGGAATTTTATATTTGGGACTTTATGCAACCGAAAACTGTGTTCGAGTCCTTGACGGTCAGGAGTTGTCTTCGGTTTCTTTGGAACTGAGAGTTGTGTTCGAGTCCTTTGCGGCCGAGAGTTGTCTTCGAGTCCGTCCAATACTTTGCACTGTGGGTTCTATCGGGTGCGCGACAGCGCTCCCGATGGGAGTAGCCCCCGAGGCTACGCTTGAGTCGAAGGGTCGAGCGTAGGATAAAATTTGTTTCCTTTGTCGTTAGTTTCTGTCTTTTATCGGGTGCGCGGCAGCGCTCGCGATGGGAGTAGCCCCGATTCTTTAGGTGATCGTTGGCGATCGGGTGAAGACTAAATGAGCCTGTGTCCTGTGCTTCCTCCAAAGTTTCTTCAGAGTACTTGGTGCTCCATCTGATTGTGGCCATGTCTTTCGAGCCTTGTTTTCAGCAGGTGGGGCTGGCCGGGTATTTTTTGCTTGAGCGTTTTTTAAGCTTCAGGATGCGCGAACGGTCTTCGGGAGGCGATGGTCCTCGAGCTCCCGAGTGCTTGGATGTAGAGGTCGCGTGGGTGACGATAGCGTCCTTCGGGGGGAGTTCTTGTGCTCGAGACCCCGAGTGCTTTTGATGAAGATCGCGTAGACGATAGTATCTCTCGGGGGGATTTTGCTCTTAAGCCCCCAAGTGCTTTGGTTAAGACCGCGTAGGCGATAGCGTTGCTCGGGGGGATTTTGCTCTTAAGCCCCCGAGTGCTTTGATGTAGAGGTCGCGTAGGCGATAGCGTCTCTCGGGGGGATTTTGCTCTTAAGCCCCCGAGTGTTTTGGTTAAGATCGCGTAGGCGATAGCGTTGCTCGGGGGGATTTTGCTCTTAAGCCCCCGAGTGCTTTGATGTAGAGGTCGCGTAGGAGATAGCGTCTCTCGGGGGGATTTTGTTCTTAAGCCCCCGAGTGCTTTGGTTAAGATCGTGTAGGCGATAGCGTTGCTCGGGGGGATTTTGCTCTTAAGCCCCCTAGTGCTTTGGTTAAGATCGCGTAGGTGATAGCGTTGCTCGGGGGGATTTTGCTCTTAAGCCCCCGAGTGCTTTTGAGATGGCAGTATTTGGGCAACATTTATTTTATTGCGGTCAAGCGGTTACATGAGTTGCCAGTCATGTCCGACCGATAGGGGCTATGGATAGAACAGTCGCAAGTTTGCTACGTTCCATGGGTTGCCCATGTCCTCGTCTGTCTTCGGGTTCCTCAGCCTGTAGGCGCCACCTCCGATGACTTCTGAGACTATGAATGGTCCTTCCCATTGGGGGGCAAGTTTATAGACCTTTTCTTGTATTAGTCGTAGGACTAGGTCACCTTTGTTGAAGGTTCTAGTGCGCAATCGACTGCTTTGGTAGGTACGTAGTTTGTCTTGGTACCCCTCTGATTTTTTCAGGGCTGTGTCTCTTGCTTCGTCAGCCGTATCTTTGTCATCTTGTAGTGCTTCTTCTTCTTCGTATCCGTTGACCCGGGGTGCTCCGAACTTGAGTTCATGTGGTAGGACTGCCTCTGCCCCGTACACCATGAAGAAGGGTGTGTACTGGGTCGCGGTGTTTGGTGTAGTACGTAGGCTCCATAGGACCGCGGGGAGCTCTTCTACCCAGTTGCCTGCGGCTTGCTCGAGCGGTGCAAGGAGCCGTTTCTTGATTCCCCCGCAGACAAGGCCGTTTGCTTTTTCCACCTGGCCGTTGGACTGCGGGTGCGCGACTGATGCATAATTGATGTTGATGCCCAGTTCTTCGCAGAAGTTCTGAAACTCTACGGCTGTGAAGTTCGTGCCGTTGTCCGTTATGATGTTGTGTGGCACTACGAATCTAAAGATGATCGACTTGATGAAGTTGTCAGCCGTGAGGGCATTGGAGCTGGTGATGGGCACTGCTTCAATCCATTTAGTGAACTTGTCGACTGCGACAAGCAGGTGTGTCCTTCCGCCCTTTGATGATTTCTTGAGTGGGCCTACCATGTCGAGTCCCCAGGTGGCGAACGGCCAGGATAGTGGTATGGTCTTGAGCTCTGAGGCGGGAGCGTGTGGTCTGTTGGCGAATTTCTGGCAAGCGACACAACGTCGCACGATTTTCTCTGCGTTTTTCATGGATGTGGGCCAGTAGAACCCAGCTCAGAATGCTTTGGACACGAGTACTCAACTGCTCGCGTGGTGCCCGCAGGTCCCTTCGTGGATTTTGAGCAATAGAGATTTTCCTTCCTCTTCGTCAATGCACCTTTGGAGTATCTGGGTGATGCTGCTCTTGTATAGTTGTCTGTTGATTACCGTGAACGCCTTGGATCGTCGGCTGATTCATCGCGCTTCGGCCACGTCTTGTGGTAGCGTGCCTTCGATTAGGAATCGGAGGCACGGTTTTTTCCAGACGGGTCCTTCGAGCTCTGTCGAAGCTGTGCTGTCGGATGTGCTGGTGCTTGTGCCTTCTGATGGGGTTGCTGCTGCCACCTGCGCCATTTCTGTTGCGTCTTCGCCATCCACGACTGCTTCAGGTGTTGCTGCCTGTACCTTGATGGATCTCCGGGTGATGCTTTCGAGAAAAACGCCGGGTGGTACAGGCCCCCGTGTCAAACCGATGTTCGCAAGCTCGTCAGCTTCTGTGTTGTTGTCCCTGGTGATGTAGTTGAGCTCACAACCGTCGAAACTTCCTTCGAGTTCGTTGTAGAGTTTTTGGTAGGCCGCCATGTTGTCGGCTATTGCGTTGCAGTTTCTCATCATCTGCTGGACGACGAGATTGGAGTCCCCGTAAATTATGAGGCGAGTGGCTCCGCATGTTTTGGCCATGCGCATGCCATGGAGGAGTGCCTCGTATTCTGCCTCGTTGTTGGAGGCGTGACTGAAGTTGATCTGGAGGACATATTTCAGCTTTGTTCCTTTAGGGGAGATGAGAACAACTCCTGCCCCAGCTCCTTGTTGTCTCTTGGACCCATCGAAGAACATTGACCATGAGCTTGATAGGTCTGGGGGGCCTGGTGTCTGAACCTCCGTCCACTCGACCAGGAAATCTGGGAGTACTTGGGCTTTGATGGTTGTTGGGTGCTTGAACTGCAGGTCCCGTGGGCTGAGCTCAATGTTCCACTCGGCGACTCGCCCGGTTTCTCCAGGGTTGTTGAGTATGTCAGCGAGTGGTGCGCTGCTCACGATTGTGATAGGGTGCTCGTCGAAGTAGTGGGACACCTTTCTTGAGGTCATGACGATGGCTAGTAGTAGCTTCTGATAGTGCGGGTACCGCTGCTGGGATTTGGTCAGGAGCATGCTGAGGTAGCAGATTGGTCTCTGGATGCTCTGGACCTTGCCTTTTTCTGTGCGTTCGACAACGAGCGCTGTGCTTACTACACTGCTACGTGCTGCCACGTAGAGGTATAGCTTCTCTCGTTCCTTGGGTACCTCCAGGATTGGTGGGGTCGAGAGTGTCTTTTTCAGGTCCGCGAATGCTTGGCGGGCTTCCTCCGTCCACTCGAATTTCTCCCCTTTCCTGAGCAGCTGATAGAAAGGCAGCATGCGTTCTCCCAGCCTGCTGATGAAGCGGCTTAGGGCTGCGAGTTTTCAAGTGAGCTGTTGTACTCCTTTGACGTCGGTTGGTTCTTTCATGCGGGTGATGGCTTGGACTTTCTCAGGATTTTCCTTGATTCCTCGGGCAGAGACCATATAGCCAAGCAGCTTTCCCGCCGGTACGCCGAACGCGCACTTCTTTGGGTTGAGTTTGATTCTGTATTTGTTGAGCGCCGCGAAGGTTTCGCGCAGGTAGTCGAGTAGTGTGGCTGCTTTGTAGGTCTTGATGACGATGTCGTCCACGTAGACTTGCACGTTTCTTCCGATTTTCTCCTTCAGGCAGGCCTGCATCATTCGTTGGTAAGTGGCGCCTGCGTTTTTGAGCCCGAAAGGCATGGTCCTGTAGAAGAATACGCCATAGGGGGTGATGAATGATGTGTGCTCCTCGTCTTCTTCCTTCATCCTGATCTGGTTGTATCCTGAGTAAGCGTCGAGAAAGGAAAGTAGATCGCACCCTGCTGTTGAGTCGATTATCTGATCAATTCTAGGAAGGGGGAAGTGATCCTTCGGCCAATGATTGTTGACTGGTCTGTAGTCGACACACATGCGCAACACGGTCGTGTCTTTCGTGGGCACCAGCACTTGGTTGGCTATCCATGTGGCTTTCTTCATTTCTCGGATGAACTGAGCGTCGAGTAACGGTTGACTTCCTCTCCGATTGCTCTGCGCTTGGGCTCCGAGAATCGTCTCAGCGCTTGCTTCACCGGCTTCGTGTTTTGCTTGATGCGTAGGGCGTGTTCTGTGAATTCGCGTGGTATCCCAGGCATGTCGGCTGGGCACCAGGCGAATATTTCCCACTTGTCTCGAAGGAAAGCGACGAGAGTCGTCGCCTGCTCCTCTGGTAGGTGGGCGTACACGCGGACTGTTTTATCCGGGTCCGTCGGGTGCACTTGGTGAGTGACTGTGTCGCTGTCGATGGTGAGGTCGCATCCGTACTCCCTGGATTCTCTTCGGTTCACCAATGGGAAGGTACTCTTGTCCGTCACCATGGCTATTTATCTAAGTTCTTGTTCGGCTCCGAATGTGTCAGAGATTCTGTGGAAGTCACGATCACATTGATCTGATTTGATGAAGCTTCCGTTGATTGTGAGGACTCCTGATGATCCTGGCATCTTGAGCTTGAGGTAGGCGTAGTGTGGGACCGCCA
Source organism: Bromus sterilis (assembly GCA_950022295.1). Classification (NCBI taxonomy): domain Eukaryota; kingdom Viridiplantae; phylum Streptophyta; class Magnoliopsida; order Poales; family Poaceae; genus Bromus; species Bromus sterilis. The sequence goes on from OX465600.1 coordinate 236,589,937, forward strand.
TGAACTGCGTGAATGCTGGCCATCCCAATATGGCGTGATACTGCTATTGCCAGTCGAGTACCTCGAACTCGAGGACGTTCTTTGCGAAGTTGCGTCGGTTGCCGAAGACAACTTCGAGTTCGACGACTCCGAGGGATGTGGCTGCTTCTCTTGGGACTACCCCGTGTAACTCGGTGCTTGATTTTCTCCATACTGATCGTGGGATCAGCATCTTTTGCAGGGTGCTGGCGAAGATGATGTTCATGCTGCTGCCTCCGTCCATGAAGACCCTATCCATGTCGTACCCTCCGATTTGTGCATCGAGTACTAGGGGCGCATGCCCCGGTCTTGGGACTGCGGGTGGATGGTCGTCCTGTGAGAATGTGATGCTGGTCTCCGTGTCATGTAGCTGGTAGACTTAGACTGTGTTTATGCTCTCAGCTGCTCTAGCCTGCAGGGTGTGGGCGTCGCGTTGTGCTTGCGGTACCCTTCCTTCTTGGATCATGAGCACCTGTTTTTGCAGAGGGTTGTGACGTCCTTCCAGGCTTGAGGTCGGCGATTGTTCGGGTCGCCGGTTGCGCCTGTCTTCTTTATGCTTCTCCTTCTTGAGGTCGTCGTCTAGCTCGTTGAACAGGCGGCAGTCTCTCAAAGTGTGACCTGACCTGACGCGTCCCCAGTCATCCTCGAAGTTGTGGATCGTGCAGGGTCCTGTTAGCTGCTCTCTAGCCGTGAGTTTGCTAGATCCGGCGTGCCTCTTCCTTCTTGAGATTCTGAAGATCTGCTCGTGATCCTCCGGGTGTTCGTGCAAGCGAGGGTCGGTTTCGATTCCTCGACTCATGTCTTGGTTCTTGATGAGGTTGGCGAATTCATCCGGCCTTCGATCTGGGTCGTAGTACTCGCCTACAGGTGTCTCGGAGTCACTATCTTGGTTGGCGGCAGGTGCTCGCGCGACGGCGTGTCGTCGAGTGGTCTTCGGTTGTGCGGCTGCGTGATGTGGCTCGTTCATTGGGGCCTCGTCGTAGATCTCCCATGCGCGCCTTTTGGGTCGTCGACTCCTTCTTCCTTGGCGGTGGTTCTGCTAATCGCTGGATTCGATCTCGTAGTCATTTTCTTGATGTGCGGCGGGTGCCCGGGCGGTGGTGGGTTGTCGAAAGATTTGCGAGTCCTCCGCTGCGCGTCGTGGTTCATCGAGTGGAATTCCTTCGTAGAGGCCCCTCGCCATTCTTCTGGGTCGTCGACTCCTTCGGCGATGGCGCTGCACTTGGCCGTTACCGTAGTACCGGTCCTGGCAAAACTGTAGCTCGAGCGGTCTTGATGGAGTCGCAGAGATGTCCGCCGTGAACTTGAATCCTTCGAGTGGGCTAGATCTGGTTCTTGCCTTTGAGTTGTAGCTTGTTGAAGACGGGACCGCCGAGATCGTGATCCCAACCTGTGTAGTTCCCACAGACGGCGCCAATTGACGGGGATCAACCCCGGAAAATCCCATGGTCAGGGACCCTGGGTTAGTCATGAGAGGCACAGGTTGGACGATAGCTCGTCGGCAAACAGGAAGGCTCGCTCCTGCTCGATATTATTGACGGGGAAGATGCGATTACAGTGGAGGCCAAGGCTGGAGCGCTCAAGGCTAGGGTTACAGGTGATATCCGATGTCTTTGGCGTCGCCCCTCCTAGCCCTTATATACCGGGCTAGGTCTCGGGGAGTTCATTTACATTTACAGGTAAGCTTTCCTAACCCTAGCCTGCTCCGTACGGCAGGTCATCGCACCTTCCTTGTGAGTCGTGGACTCCTACGTCGGTGCCAACTAGCAGGCCGAGGCCTGTATCTTCATGGGCCTCCTGTCTTCATGGACACCAGGTAGGCTTATCCGTAGGACTCGTGGGGTCACCCCCTCCTCATTGGGCCTCTAAGCGCAGAGGTTTGTAGGACAGCAGCAATTTCCCTCAAGTGGATGACCTAAGGTTTATCGAACTCAGGGAAGTAGAGGTTGAAGATGTTCTCTCTCAAGCAACCCTGCAATTAAGATACAAGAAGTCTCTTGTGTCCCCAACACACCTAATACAACTAGGAGTTGTATAGGTGCACTAGTTCGGCGAAGAGATGGTAAAATATGGGTAATAGGTGTGGCAAAGCAAGGTAATAAAATCTGTAATAAAAAGTGCAGAAAGCATACATGTGACAAAAGTGAACACAAACGGTGTAACAATGATGGAAACAAGGCCTAGGCTTCATACTTTCACTAGTGGGAACTCCCAACAACATTAACATAGTCTAATCACATGATATTTCCCATAAAACATGCAATGGAGACGCACTCGGAGGTCATTCCTTTGTGGTCAAGAGAGGACGAGAATTATGTAGGGCTACAAGAGAACACCTCAGAGTTCATAGTTCTCAATCTATGGATTTCCCAATGTCAAGGCGGCCATCCAAAGAGATTACCACAATCACCACAACATACCTCAATGATAGTCAAAGACAAGCACCAAGAGACTCTCAATCTTCAATCAACACACAAAAGAGGAAATCACTCATGAAAATATTCTTCTAACCCATGTCCAATAGACCGTTGTCACCTTGGTCTCGGGGATTATACTAGATAAGATCAATTGAGTACATCAATATAATACATAGAGGAAGGGGAAATATCATGGGATCACCCTAGATTAACATAGCCTATGATCACAACGAAGATCACATCATGGGAGAGAGAGAAGAACACATAGCTACTGGTAGAAACCTCAGCCCCGAGGGATAACTACTCCCGCTTTATGGAGGGAGGAAGCAACGTCGATGGAGATGAATCCGGGGGCACTTCCCCGTCCCGACAGGGTGCCGACACAGGAATTCTGGTCCCCCGAAACTTGTTGGCGATGGCGGCGGAGATCCGAATCGCTTCTGGAAAAAGTACTTCGATATTAGGGGTTTCAACCCCGAGGGCTAAATATAGGCGGAGGGGGGCATCGAGGGGACCCACAGGGCAGCCAGGAGGGTGCCCGGTGCAGCCTAGGGTGGGTCCGCGCCAGGGACCCTTCTAGAGTCCCTGTGGTGGCCACCCTCCGCTGCCTTGGTGATTCCGGAAGCTTCCGTGTCGCTGATTTTTTATATAATTTTTCCGGAATTTTTGGAGCACTTTTAATGGCCGGAAAACCTGAAATACTAAAGCAGCAGAAAATAGCAACTGGCAGCTGGGTGCACTGGGTTAATAGATTAGTCCAAATATGCTCAAAAGTGTATGAAAGTTCAAGCAAAACATGGCAAATTCACACAAAACATGCATGGAGCAAGCAGAAATTATAGATACGTTTGGGACGTATAACTATGATCCATCATTACATCAAACAACGGAAGCAAATTAGGTCTGAGTATAGACAATATTAAAAAATGGCTTAGAGAAGCCTTGTTCAACATACACGCCCTTCCACGAGGGACCAGCCTGCTGTCTGGAACTATACTAGCTTAGTCAACGTCGAGCTTCAGGAAGGTGTCTCCATCGGGTCAGGGGTCTCATGTAAAACATAGAATAAGCAAACGTGAGTACAAAGTCGTACTCAGCAAGACTTACATCAGAACTAAACTACTCATGCTCAAGTTTCAAGGTAAAGGGAGGTGCGGTTTCAACATGCAGAAGTGCCAACTTTGACTTGGCTAGTCCTGTACTACGAGTACCAGACTTGAGGTAAGAAGCGTACACGAGTCCACTACCAAGTCTTCAACCAATACACCACTATGGATACTTCCTCGACTTCCCCACGAGGAAGCACACCATGGAAATCACGCTTATCTTGCGAGTTTTAGAAGTATCCATTCAAGTTGTCTAATGATCAAGTAGAGGTCTCCAAGTAGTCCATAACCGCGGACACGGCTATTCGAATAGTTTATTAACCCTGCAAGGGTGTACATCTTCACACGCGTGTCATCACTTATCGCCTCCTTCTTGTCACCCTTCAAGCGGGTGTCGGACGTGGATGAAACCAAGGCACTACCCTCACATCACCTTCTCTAATCCAGGAGTCGACTACCTGAGTTTGTCACCGCTCGAGAGTCCGGCCGGTTCAATGAAACGGACTCAGATAATGCAAGGGACCGAGACGCCACCTTTGTCAGATGGTTTCGCTGCCTCACAGGTCCACCCACATATCTATACATATGCCAAATGGAAAGCCCGAATCTAGTGTGACTCCTGGACCGGATCGGGTACGTAAAGAGGCCAAAAGAGGCTCCCATAAACCCTACATGTGGTCATACTCTTTGTCTTGGATCACAAAACAGGAACTCGGGGCCTAGGGCAGTGTTCAACGAGACAACCCACTGTGTACTCCTACACAGCCTCTCATCGTTCACCTTTGTTTAGGGTGGATTCACCAACATGTTACACCAACATTCACATGATCACAATCATCCCGATTCACATCAAAGTAAACTCATTGTAACACTAAGCATGCAATAAGCAGTAACAGTTGTAGGGGCCATATGATCAACATTCAACTCCTATATCTGCTAGGATTGTGGTTTTCTTAATACGGTGACAAAATGATAGGTCATGCATCAGAATGGGTTCAACTATGCGAAAGAACGTGTCTTGGTGATCTCCTAAACATGCATAAGCGAGACTGAGAGGGAAGTAGGATTTTATAGACATGATCAATGGGGTTTGCTTGCCTTGCTTGACGTTACACGGGTTTACCGGTCTTCTTCTTCTTCGGGGGTGATCACCGTCTCGGAAAGTCTGTTACCGGAAAAATCATCAACAAGGGGGGAAAACATTGAAATAGAATGCAAAAGCACATGATATAGTTGTCCATGCTGTGAATGCTACTGGTTTGTGGCAAATTCATCTTAATTGAAGTGCATTGCATCTGGAATGCAAATTCAAACTTCAAATTCAAATTCAAATTATGCCATATGCATGTTTGCTACTGTTCAACCATTTTAAAATGGTCAAACATAGCAACAAATTGCATATTCATAATCCTTGTATTTTTCTGATAATTTTCATATATTATTTGTCCAATTTGGAGTTAGGATTAAAAAGTTATTGAATTTCAAAGTTTATTCTATTTTTTGTATTTTTCTGAATTATATTTAATTAGAAAACTATTTACTGCGTCAGCATGACATCATGCTGACGTAGGGAGTCCTCTGACCAGAGGGACCCACTGGTCAGTGAGAGGTGGTTAATCCCTGTTTTAATTAAGTTAGCAGTGGCTTAATTAGGGCCCTGGGCCCATTGTCACCGAGTGCATTAGGGGGATTAGGGGTTAATTAACCCGGGCCGCCGGAATGTCATCGACGGCGACCACGGGCACGGCGGAGGGGCTCGCCGGAATAGGTTCCCGACCACCTCTCAGCACGGGGAGGGCATCAAACTGATCCCCGTGCTCGTCCGCGTCAAGCCGTGCACACGGGAGGGGCAAGAGGCTACCGGAGCCTCACCGGCGTCGAGATGGCGCGGCGGCCGTGGCACTGGTGCGACGGGGATGGCGAATACGTGCACGGGATGAAGCGGGCGTGTGTGAGTTGCATTCCTGGGAGCTCTAGGAGTGCCAAGGACAAGGCGGGGACGACGGAAGCGCACTGGTTCGAGCTCCACGGTGGCCATGGCGGCGGACCTTGTCTTCTCTCATGGCGGAACACGAAGGAGACATGGATTGGGGGTGCTAGTAGGGGTTTTTGACCGTGAGCTCACCAGGAGTTCAACAGAGGTGAAGGATTCAGCTGGGGTGGCTTTACGGCGACGCTATCTTCGTCGATCTTCCTCAGCTCCGGCGAGGGCTCGAGCTCAAATTCCGCGGCTAGGTGGGCTCCGGCCATGCCATCTTCTGCAGATCGAAGCTGCGCTCGGAGGAGAACTCGGGGGACAGCTTGGTGGAGGCCCTCGTCGATGTTAGCTATGGTTGTGCGGCGTCGTGCTCCGGCGCGTCCTCGGGTCGTCTTCGATTCCGGCGAGAGAGGAGGGGAAGCTGGCGCTGGAGAGGGGGAAGGGATCAGGACGCATCTGGGCGTCTCTAGGGCGTGTAGTCGTGGCCTGGGGAGGCAGGCAGCTGCCTAGCGGCCGCACGTCGCTCGCCTGCGACCTGCGTGCCTGCCTGGCCAGCGAAGAAGACGCATGTGCCCCCTTGGGCTGGGATGGGCTACTGTTGGACCAGGTACAGGTAAGTTGGGCCGAATGGCCAGGTAAGCCTTTTTCCTTTTTTTTGTTTTTCTTTTTGTCTATTGTTTTGCTTTGCTAAAATAATTAGCTAGGCATTTTATAAAATGCTCAAAATTTATATATGGACTTACATGACCAGTAGCTAGTCATTCCCAAGTTTTGAACATTTTTGAAACTCAAATAAAATAGGGGTTCTTTTAATTTTCCAAGGCACTATTTGAATTTTAGAAAATTCCATGAGCATGGGAATGAACCCAAACCACTTTTTTAATGATCAGCATCATTTATAGGAATTTTCCAAATGTTCAAATGATTTTTGGAAAAAGATTTTTATCTGGCCATTTAAATTAAATTCTCTAGGGCTTTTCTTTTCTCCATTTTTGAATTTCTTTTGAAATTTTCACATGATGCAAAGGGGCACTCAAACCCTAGCACTTACCCAAGTTGGGGTTCTGACATCCTCAATCTCGCACCACTGAGGAAGCTGGCACTAATGCCTTAACTGAGGAAACCACCCAGGCTCGTATGATGACTGACAGAGAACTCCTCATTATCCTGCATTAGAAAGTTGATCACAATCACGACTAGACCAAGCGTCAGATTGGTGAAATCCTCACGTACATGGCTCAGATGCATACCTCTCAGAACAAGGCGCATTAGTATGCTCATCACATTTTCCAACGGGTTGATGCCATCCTTGAAACATTCATCGCCCCTGAGGAAATTGCTCAGCTCGGCCTCAAGTCAGCACGACTTAATGAGATCCGGCCTCCTCGTCAGTTTCGTCGTTGCCATACTCCAACTCTGGCGATGGACTCATATTCTTCAAAACAAGAGATCACTCCTAAAGAAGCTGAAGACACTGCGGCCTTCCCTCACACTGCAACTCCCGCCATCAGGCCTGATTCTCCTCAGCCTTGAAGCTTTTGGATTGGGGCGTTAGTCTCAGTTCTTCTCCTTTTTGTTCATTTAATGACAAAGGGGGAGAGAATTGAGTTAGTCTTCAAGCGGGTCCTTCCTGTTGGGTTCCTCAAGCTAAAACTCTCGTTCTTCAACCATTTTCTGTAATGAGTTGTAAACTTAAATTTATGTGGTTGCTTGATACATTCGGTTTACCTCATGTTTATTTTTCAAGTAAATTTGATACGCATGATGCTTATCTTCTGCAACCACTTTACTCAGTGATATGTGCTTATTCGTCAAACATACAAACTGATGCACTGTTTTAGATAATCCTAGATATAGGGGGAGCTCCTCGTAGCCCTCAAATTTTTTACTAAAAATTACTTCTTCAAAATATATGCATATCCTCAGGGGGAGCATCTCTATATCCTGGTAGTATGAAATGTTTTTATTTGAGTTCTATTCCTCAAAATTACATATTTAATCCCGTTGAAGCTTTAACCTAATTGTCATCAAATCACAAAAAAGGGGGAGATTGTAAGTGCATCTAGTGCCCCCTTTGAGGTTTTGGAGTATTGAAGACAAAACGGTTAAGGGACAGATGTGTTTGCGAGTTTACACAGGAGAACAATCATAGTTTACGCACCGTTGTCGACCCCCCAAAATGTTGAGGAACATTGAAGAAACTGGTGTGTTCCTAAAGTATGTCGTGGCACGAAATACTGAGGAAGTCATGTGCCGTCCTGAAGCAACTCAAGTTGAAGCAAAAGTTGAAGTGTAGTCTTCGTTAAGCTTTTTGTATTTCTTGATTCATAGGAAAACACCGCACTGTTGGAGGGGTTGAGGAAAATGAGTTCTGAAGTTCTGAGCAATCAGTTCCTCGGGTGTCTGAGACGTTGTTCTTCAGGACACTGAGGAACCTGTCTTCAGTTGAGGAGTCTGGAAACTGCCAGTGCAGTTCTCTTGAAGAAAGAGAGAGAGAGAGAGAGAGAGAGAGAGAGAGAGAGAGAATATTCCGACCGTGCCACGTTTCGCGTGTAGAGTTGCTGGAACCAGTCCAGACAACAGTCTGAAGGGTGGGCACGATGGTATTTTCGTTCTTGGGCATTTATGTCCTTTCACCTGGGGTTGCTCCGCGGCTATAAATAGTCGCCCCTAGCCCCATTTGTGGGTAGGCTGCTCCGAGAGAGAAACTGACACTTGTCATTTGAGAGCAACCCACCTCTGAGGAACCTGAAGAACCTAAGTGAGGAAATCCACCAGCCTGAGTAGTTGAGCATTTCTGAGGAATTCGGTTCGAGTGATCCAAAGCTTTTTACTCTTGAAGACTGTGATCTTCCAACCGATGTAGGACTCATCGTTCTGAGAAATTCAAGATGCAATTGTGAATTTCCGGAGTGAACGAAGTTTGTGAAGGTTTCGGGAGTCTACCTTGAAGACTCACCTGAGTAATTTGACGGAGTCTGGGGACTTTAGTTCAAGGAGAACAAGGTGAAGACTATGTCTTTTGATTTGAATCTCGGCCTCTCCAACCAGATGTAGAGTTGTCACATCAACTTGAACTGGTCTATCAAATCAGTGTCATCTATGCCCTGGTGCTACTTCCTCAAACTCAGCACTTCTATTACTGCACTGATGCCTCTGTTCGGATGCCTTACTTTCTGTGTTTCCTCTATTATGTTTCCTCATGTTTTGCATCTGATGCATGTCTGCATATCTGTTAGACGTTATTTATGTTGCAAAATGATGATGGTCATTCATGTTTACTTCCTCTAAAATTTCTGAGCATCATAATTTTTTGAGTTTCCTCAGTTTCGAATTTGCCTCAATCTTGAGGAAATCGAAAGTCTTCGGGAAAACTTAAAAATCTCCCATTCAACCATCTCTGGTCGATAACCCGTGCTTTAAGTGCTTAGAAATTTTTACCATGGTCTTTTTAGATGGTGCAAACACTCTCTTGATATTATAGCTGAAGGAGATTTCTTAGATTGTGATGAAGCTAGAGCTCTTGATAGTATACATGGTCTATCTAGTTACTTTGTTTAAGATCATGGATTTGACACTATTATAGATAGACTTACTATCATTGAAAAAAGAATAGATACTTTAGACTTGAAGGAAAGAGAGAAACCTAAGTCCGATAAGAAAGATATTTTGGAAATAGATGATGATTGGGAACCCTTTGTTATAATTGACATCTATAACCAAGACTTTCTTTCTTATTGTGATATTGGATCCATGGTTTCTACAATGCTAAAAGTTGTTTATGATTCTCTAAACCTTTCGAACGTGATTAATCTTTCATCTTATCATGAACATGTTATTGGAGATGTTTCTAAGATCCAGGGAAAGGTAAAAAGATGTCCAGGTTAGGTTCTTCAAAATTAGTGCACCGGTTGACTTCTTCATCATGGAGACAAACCAAGGAAACATAGTGCTTGAAAGGGACTTCCTCTGAGCCATGAAAGGCTTCATTGATATAGGTGAAGGACAAATACGCCTACGTACGAAGGCGAAAGGTACGTACCCCTTCCCTAGGAGAAATAAGGATGAACTTCTTGAGGAACCATTTGAAGGTTTTTATGATTCTGATGACTTTGATGATTTTTTTATTCCTCTTGTTGCATCATGCATAGCTAAAAGGCATAAAAGAAAGCGCTTATTGGGAGACAACCCAAAATGGTTTTACTTTCAGTTTTAGTGGTCTTGATGCTTCTTACTACTGTAGCAACATCATTGTATCTTTATTTTCAACCTTTGTGCCAAGTTTTAGCCTCCGATTGCAAGAAAGTTCAAAAGTTGTGACGTGCTGTCCAGAAACAGATTTTTTTCTGCTTGACAAAAAAATTACCCAAAAATCACTATATTATCATTTCTATCCGATTTTTTTACAGTACGCACTATACAATTAGTTTTATGGTGTCTGTTCTGAGTTTTTTGATTTGAGTTGTAGAAGTACCCCAAAAAAATACTTCCGAATATTCTTTCATCATCTTCCATCGCATACTTGAAAACTCCCTTCATACGAAACTCATCATAAGCTGATTAGAGTGGTTAGTACCCATAATAAAATAATTTTTCTCCATTGGAAATAAAGATTTTCATGAAGAGCTACGGTTTCTCATGATTGCCAAAAAGTTTTTTGCAAAGAAAAAACAAGCTTAAGATTTGCAAAACGGTGAAAACACAAAACGTGGTAGAATCTGTGAAAACAGACCAGCAGGTAGTATTTTTTTAAGTGTGCATCCCCTTCTCCATCAACAATCATCAGTTCGTCCTTCTGCATGCTATATTTTTATCTCTTCATGTGTTATGTGCTAAACTTGGAGCGTCTTGATCTTTACTTTTTAGTTTGTTTTAGTTTTGCTTGTTGTTCATAACAAGTTGTACCCTAGCCTTCATTGTTTGGGAGAGAAACACGCTCCACTCCACCCTAGAACACAACATAGGTTTGCATGCTTATCTTTTTGTGTGTTCTTTATCTTTTCATAGTTGTTGTCATGCTTCGATCTTAGTTTTCATGCTTTATCTTTTTAAGATATTTTATTTAGGTTGTTGCTTTTTGGAACTCTCTTGATTTATGATGCTTATCTTGTTTAGAGAGTTGGCTTGTTGCACTGAGTTGTGTGTCTTGCATGAGTAGGTAATTGAGGTTGCTATTATAAGTGAAGTAGTAACTTGCAATAGTTTTGAGGTATTGATTTGAGTTATGTTTGGAATTTTGGTGCCAAGAGCTTGAGCCTATTATTTTATAGGTGCCGTATTTTGGACAATCCATGTTTAGTTTTGAAAACTATAAAAGTTAGTTGAGAACTCTAGATACTAAATGGATCGCTAACCTCTGGAGGGGTTGGAATATATAAAGTACCCTCATGTACCATGGGTCGAGGATGCGCAAGGATAACCAAACCCCCGTACACTCCTCCTCGGTGTACTTGTCTCTTTTTGAACCTCCTATTAGATAGAGAGTTACCAATAATAAGTGCATGAGTTGTTCGGACTAATGCGAGTATTCGATTGTTGGCACTTCCACCTTCCATATTTTGCTAGCCTATTCGGTACCGTGCATTGCACTTTCTCATCTTGAGAATTGGTGCAAGCTTCACCGGTGCATCTAAACCCTTGGCATGATATGCTCTGTCATCATAAACCTCCTTATATCTTCCTCAAAACAGCCACCATGCGTACCTATTAAGGCATTTCCATAGCCTTTCCGAGATACATTGCCATGCAACATCCACGATATCATGACTTGATCTTCATGTCATACATGATTTTGCTTGATCGAGGAGCCGCATGTTAGTTGGTCCTTGCTCTCATAATTGCTACATGACGCGCTAGTATCATTGCATATCCTGCTACACTGGCAGAGGCATACATTTGCATACATCATGATAGTTTTTAAGTTTTCTTTATGTTGAGTACTTCTTGTAAAGTGTGAAGATCTTCTTTATATTCTTGTAAAATATAAAGTATTGCCCTTAAGTGAGGAAAAGATCCCAAAGAGGACAAATTAAAAGATCCAAAAAGAGGAAAATTAAAAGATCCCAAAGAGGACAAATGAGAGATAAATATAAAGAGCCAATGAGGCCACAAAAATACAAAAAATATATTAAAAGGAAATAAAAAGAGAGAAGGGGGCAACATTACTATTCCTTTTGAAAGATCCAAACTCGTACTCCACTGTCATATTTGTACTCCATAGAGATATTCATATCATTCATGCATAACTATGTGCGGATCCTTACATTATAGAATTGGCTTGCATATTCCAAGGATGAGCCTCCTCAAATGAGCTCTAGGTATTCATGAGCAAGAAAGTTGTATGCAACCCCACTAGTTCCATTGGAGAACTTCCTTAGCTCATATGTGCATCCGTTGCATGGAAATCCATACTCCTCACATCACATCTATCATTTGTCTTTCTCTCGCATATGATTGTACTCATTGATGTGATCCTTTCACACCTTTTTTGTCTTCCTTCCCCATCATTTTTCTCTTTCCCATCCTAAGTGCCAACATATCTTGCTCGCGCTCATCCATTGCATGAGTGCTCAAAGTCGAAAGGGAGAGGATCAGTTTGACTTGTGCTTACTACTGGTCTGGGGACGAGTCAAAATAAGATTCCGAAGGAGACCAAGTGTGAAGTTTTAGTAGATTGAGTTCTCAGTTAAAATATATAGTACTTTTATGCTCTAAACCCATCTCCCACTTCTTGCACGCAAACACCATTTGGAGACATTCGAGTCACGTACAGCGAGAGCTCTTGCACCTTTATGTTCTTACTTTGCTAGTTTCAATACTAGATATAGAATCATGCTTGTTATTATCTTGACTTGAATTGCATATCTTACTTGCTTTACTTTGAAGTTCTTATATGTGTGTTAGCATATCACCATAGAAATTATCTGTGTTATCATTTACCTACTCGAGGACGAGCATGAATTAAGCTTGGGGATGTTGATACGTCCCAAACTTATCTATAATTTCTGCTTGTTCCATGCTCTTTTGGGTGACATTGCTATGTGTTTTGCTACACTTTCAAACCTTTTTACACATATTTGGAATAACCTACTAACTCAGTGCACCCAGTGCCAGTTTCTGTCTACTGATGTCTGTGAATCACAGGTTTTTACACATATTTACAAAGCCCAAAAAATTGCAACGAAAATATAAAAAAATCAGCGAGACGGAAGCTTCCAGAGTACCAAAGGACCCACCCAGGTGGCCAGGTGGCGTCGCCCTACCCCTGGCCGCGCCAAGAGGGCGTCTGGGCGGGGGCCACCTCCCCTGGTGCCCCCCTTCGGCCTATATTTATAACTCCTTCCAGAAACCCTTGAGAGGAACCCCGCATCGCGATTTTCACCTCTGTTCCGCCGCCGCCTCGCTTCCAAGATTGGGAGCACCAGAAGACCTCTTCCCGGCACCCTACTGGAGGGAGGATTGAACTCCGGGAGCTTCTCCACCATCATGAGCGCTTCTCGGATGTGTCATGAGTATTCCCCCTTGGACCATGGGTCCATGACCAGTAGATATGTGATGTCTTCTCTCCAATCTTGTATTCACTTCTTAGCCCTTGTGATCTGCCCTACATGATCAAGGCATCTATGTAATTTTCCTGCTGTTGTTATGCTGTGTTTGCTGGGATCTGATGCTAGCGAGGAGGTAATAGCTCTCTCCCTTCGTTGGTTACCCCAAGTGGAAGGTTGAGATGTAGCGTAGCGGCAAATTTCCCTTGGCAAAGATACCAAGGTTGAGATCGACAATTAGGACTCCAAGATCGACAAGTAGGTGGTAAAGTGAACAATGGCACCGTTCACAACTCAAGGTTGCTTACTTTACTTGGACCTGCACACACAACAGATAACTTTTCTCCCAACGAGTACAAAGGGGTTGTCAATCCCTCCGGCCTTGTTTTTTACAAAGGATAAAATGCAAGGGTAGATAGTAGTGATAATTGCATCGAAAGTAAAACCTGAAGTAAATTGAGGGTGTAAACACTGGTGGAAATATGGATCGGGGTCCCATGAAGTTCACTAGTGATGTCTCTCACCCAAAAGACGATAAACAGCTATGCGAGGTGAACAAATTACAGCTAGGCAATTGACAGGATAAAAATGCACCGCAATGCTAACTATGCTACCAAATAAAGGAAGAGGCTCAAAAGCATGGGCAGTATGCCAAGATAAGTAGACCGAAATCCATCTTCATCTACTCACTAATCATCCACCTTGAAATATCTATCCAGAACATCTCGTTGGTATTAAGTTGCGAGCCCCACCCAAAGTGTAAACCCAAAGCAATAGACAACTGCATTAAAATAACATTGCGTAAAGTTAACAATCCTTGCACCCACAAGTACAAGCATCGTTGTTTCCCCCTAGTGGCAACAGCACATCCCCTAGACTCATGTTTCTGTCACTCAAGCTAGTCATCGGGGGGCATGAACCCACAATCATGCATAACGCTCCCTCTTGGAGTTACTATCTACTACTTGGCCAAAGCAATAAAAAGCAATGGAAAACATGCAAGAATTACCCAAGAACTTAAATATAAAAGGAAAAGAACCGAAAATATTACTCATCACAATCTGAACATAATCATATAATCCATCAGATCCCGTCAAACTCAACATAGCAACAGCAGAAGAATTACAAAGATGCCTTGATCATGTAGGGCAGCTCACAAGGGCTAAGAATTGAGGCACAAGATTGGAGAGAAAACATCACATAGCTACTGATCATGGACCCATGGTCCAAGCTGGACTACTCACGGTTCATCCGGGAAGCGTCCATGGTGGTGGAGAAGCTCCCGGAGGTCAATCCTCCCTCCGGTAGGGTGCTGGGACAGGGTCTCCTAGCAGCCTGATCTTGAAATGGCGGCGGCGGCGGAACAGAGGGGAGATCGCGAAAAAGGGTTATGTCCTCGAGGGTTTCGGAAGACGAGGTAAATATAGGCCGAAGGTGTAGGAGATTGCGCGATAGAAAACAAAAAATTTCTCTCACATGCGGAAGCAACATCCAAGATCCAATCTAGAAGATGCTTGTAACGGGGAGAGTAGGTCATCATACCCTCGAAGAACACGCGCGTTGAACGTTTATTTCAACGTAGCTTGGTGAAGTTGTTGGTGAAGTTCGATCCGATCAGCACGGCAAACGAGCAGTACCTCCGGAGGCTTGCACACGTACAGCTCGATGACGTATCCTTCTTCTTGATCCAGCAAGCAAGAGGGAGAAATAGATGGGATCGGTTCCAGCAGCACAACGGCGTGGTGGTGGATATGGTGAAGAGTTTCCCGCGGGCAGGGCTTCGCCAAGCGATGCACGTGAGGAAGGAGGAGGTGTGGAAGGACTTGGGTGTTCTTGGTGAGCCTCTCCCCTCTCTTATATAGGCAAGGAGGTTGTAGCCACTTCAATTCCCAAGTGAAACCCCTTCTCTCATTAAAAAGATGGTAACACCTTTCTTTTAAGAGTGGTAACCCTCCCATTGAAGGGCTTCCCATTTATTGGCATAATAAACCAAGGAGGGCTGGTCACATGAACTATTGGACCACCCTTGGACGTTCAAAACAGGTGGGGCCCATAGTGGGACCCTCTGGAACCTTCTAGAACATTCCGACACTTCCGAAAAAATCCCGAACTTTTCCGGAACCCTGAAATCAACTTGCCTTATATAAATCTTTACCTCCGGACTCTTCCGGAGCTCCTCGTGATGTCTAGGATCTCATCCGAGACTCCGAACAATATTCGAACACCATTAAAAAAATTATCCCAGAGCTACTCTAGCGTTACCGAGCGTTAAGTGTGTGACCCTACGGGTTCGAGAACGTGCAGACATGATCGAGACATCTCTCTGATCAATAACCATTAGAGGGACCAGGATATCCGTAATGACTCCCACACATTCAACGAAGATCTTTACCGATTGAACCACTATGTCGTGGACTACTATAATCCGTACACAGTTTCCTTTGTCACACGATATTTTACTTACTTGTGATTCGATCGTCGGTATCGCTATACCTAGTTCAATCTCGTTACCGGTAAGTACTCTTTACTCGTTCTGTATTACAACATTCTCTGTGACTAACTCATTAGTCATGTGCTTGCAAGCATTACCGAATGTCCATTACCGAGTGGGCCTAGAGTATATCTCACCGTCACACGGAGGGACAAATCCCAGTCTTGATTCATGTAATTCAACAAGTACTTTCAGAGATACCCGTAAGACATCTTTATGATCACCCTGTCATGATGTGATGTTTGATGTCCCCAAAGTATTCTTCCGGTACCCGGGAATAACATAATCTCATGGTCTAAGAAACATGATACTTGACAATAAAAGGCATGACAGTATAAACTTAATGAAACGATCAATATTGTTATGCTTACTTGGGTCTGTCCATCACGTCATTCTTCTAATGAGATGATCCCATTAATTAATAAACAACTCAGTTTCATGGTTAGGAAACCATAACCATCATTAATTAACGAGCTAGTATAGTAGAGCCTTACTAGGGACGCGGTGTTGTTTATGCAACCACACATGCATTATGTTTCCGGTTAATACAATTATAGCATGGAAAATAAACATATATCATGAACACGGAAATATGATAATAACAATTTTATTATTGCCTCTAGGGCATATTTCCAACAGTCTCCCACTTGCACTAGAGTCAATAATCTAGTTTACATTGGCAGAAATCTAACACCCATGACATTCTGGTGTTGATCATGTTTTGTTTGTGGAAGAACTTTAGTCAATGGATCCGCGATATTCTGATCCGTATGTACTTTGCTAATGGTAATATCTCCTTCAATGACATGCTCACGAATTTGATGAAACCGGCGTTTGATATGCTTGGAGCTCTTGTGACATCTTGGTTCCTTGGCTAGAGCAATGGCACCAGTGTTGTCACAAAAGATCTCCATGGGATCCAGTGCACTCGGAACAACGCCGAGTTCAGTGAAAAATTCCTTCAGCCATATCCCCTATGTCGCTGCTTCAGAAGCGGCCATATACTCCACCTCTAATGTAGATCTTGCAATGACGCTCTGCTTGCAACTCCTCCAGCTAACCGCAGCTCCGTTCAAAATAAAGACATACCCTGTTTGAGATTTTGAGTCATTTGGATCAGTATTGAAGCTAGCATCGACGTAACCTTTTACGAAGAGCTCTTCATCACCACCATAGACAAGAAACATGTCCTTAGTCCTCTTTAGGTACTTAAGGATATTTTTGAACTGCTGTCCAGTGAGCCTCTCCAGGATCACTCTGGTACTTTCTCGTCAAACTAAGAGCATGGGACACATCTGGTCTAGTACACAACATGGCATACATAACAGAACCTATGGCCGAGGCATAGGGGATTTTATTCATCCTTTCCCTTTCTGTTGCCGTAGTTGGACACTGAGTCTTACTCAATGGCTTACCTTGTAAAATGGGCAAAGAACCTTTCTTTGCATCCTGCATATTGAATTTCTTCACTATCTTCTCAAGGTATGTACTTTGACTAAGTGCTATTAAGCGTCTCGATCTATCTCTATAGATCTTAATGCCTAATATGTATGCAGCTTCACCAAGATCTTTCATTGAAAAACTATTATTCAAATAATCTTTCACACTGTTAAGCAGCTCCACGTCATTCCCAATTAGTAATATGTCATCTACATATAAAATCAGAAATGCAACCGATCTCCCACTCACTTTCTTGTAAACCCAAGCTTCTTTATAATTTTGGACAAATCCAAAACCTTTGATAACCTCATCAAATCAAAGATTCCAACTCCGGGATGCTTGCTTTAGTCCATATATGGAACGCTGAAGCTTGCACACTTTACCAGCATCCTTACGATTGAAAAAACCTTGGGGTTGTACCATGTACAACTCTTCTTCAATGTTTCCATTGAGGAATGCAGTTTTGACATCCATCTTCCAAATTTCATAATCGAAATAAGCAGCAATTGCTAGCAGAACCCTAACAGACTTAAGCATCGCTACGGGTGAGAAGGTCTCATCGTAGTCAACTCCTTGAATTTGTCGAAAACCTTTTGCGACAAGTCGAGCTTTATGTATAGTAACATTACCGTCAGCGTCTGTTTTCTTCTTGAAAATACATTTACATTCAACAGCGTTGCGGCTATCAGGAAGGTCAACCAAAGTCCACACTTGGTTTTCTTTCATGGATTCCATTTCAGAGTTCATGGCGTCTTGCCATTTTCTAGAGTCTGGGCTCATCATCGCTTCCTCATAGTTCGTAGGTTCATCATTGTCTAACAATAAAACATTCATGACAGGATTACAGTACCACTCAGGAGTAGTACGTAACCTAGTCGACCTACAAACGGGAACTTCGACCGAAGCTTCATGATCATTATCATCAGCTTCTTCCTCTCTAGCTGGTGAAGGCGGCACCAAAAGATCCAAATCTTCTTGCATTGTGCTACTCTCCAATTCGGGAGAAGGTTCAATAACCTTGTCTAGTTCTATTTTCCTCCCACTCACTCGTTTCGAAAGAAACTCCTTCTCAAGAAAGGATTCGTTCTTAGCAACAAATGGTTTGCCTTCGGATCTGTGATAGAAGGTATACCCTATAGTTTCCTTAGGGTATCCTATGAAGACACATTTTCTGCTTTCGGTTCGAGCTTATCAGGTTGTAACCGTTTGACATAAGCCTCACACCCCCAAATTTTAAGAAATGGTAATTTAGGATTCTTGCCAAACCACGACTCATATGGTGTCGTCTCCATGGATTTAGATGGTGCCCTATTTAAAGTGAATGCAGCTGTCTCTAATGCATAGCCCCAAAATGACATTGGTAGATCGGATAGAGACATCATAGAGCGCACCATATGTAAAAAAGTACGATTACGACGCTCAGACACACCATTACGTTGTGGTGTTCCAGGTGGCGTGAGTTGGGAAACAATTCCATAGTTTTTCAAGTGAATTCCAAACTCGTAACTCAGATATTCCCCTCCGCGATCAGATCGTTGAAATTTGATCTTCTTGTTACGATAATTTTCTACTTCACTCTGAAATTCTTTGAACTTTTCAAATGTTTCAGACTTGTGTTTCATTAAGTAAATATACCCATATCTACTTAAATCATCAGTGAAAGTTAGGAAGTAACGATATCCACCACGTGTCGAAATGCTCATTGGTCCACACACATCAGTATGTATGATTTCCAACAAGTCACTCGCCCGTTCCATCGTACCAGAAAACGGGGTCTTAGACATCTTACCCATGAGGCATGGTTCACATGTGTCAAATGATTCAAAGTCAAGTGACTGGAAAAGTCCATCAGAATGGATTTTCTTCATGCATTTTACACCAATATGACCTAAATGGCAGTGCCACAAGTATGTGGAATTATCATTATTCATTTTGCATCTTTTAGCATCAATGTTATGGATGTGTGAAGTACTACTATCGAGATCCAACAAGAATAAACCATTTACGTCGGGTGCATGACCATAAAAGATATTACTCATAAAAATAGAACAACCTTTATTCTGTGATTTAAACGGGTAACCGTCTTGCAATAAACAAGATCCAGATATAATGTTCATGCTTAACGCAGGCACCAAATAACAATTATTAAGGTTTAAAACTAATCCCGAAGGTAGATGAAGAGGTAACATCCCGATGGTGATGACATCGACCTTCGATCCATTCCCGACACGCATCGTCACCTCATCCCTCGCTAGTCTCCGTTTATTCTGAAGCTCCTTTTTCGAATTGAAAATATGAGCAACCGAACCAGTATCAAATACCCAGGCACTACTACGAGAACTAGTAAGGTAGACATTAATAACATGTATATCAAATATACCTTTGACATTGCCAGCCTTCTTATCCGCCAAGTACTTGTGCCAGTTGCGCTTCCAATGACCTTCTCCCTTGCAGTAGAAACACACAGTGTCCGGCTTAGGACCAGCCTTGGGCTTCACAGGAGCGACAACAGGCTTGCCTCCCCGAGCGGTAGCTGAGTTGCCACTCTTCTTGAAGTGTCCCTTTTTGTCTTTAGCCTTCTTGAAACTTGTGGTCTTATTGACCATCAACACTTGATGTTCTTTCTTGATGTCCACTTCCGCAGATTTCAGCATCGCAAAAAGCTCATTGAGGGTCTTATTCATGCCTTGCATGTTATAGTTCAGAACAAAGCCTTTGTAGCTCGGAGGGAGCGACTGCAGCACCCTGTCAGTGATTAACTCATCTTGGATCACACATCCCAGCTGAATTAAGCGCTGGATATAGCCTCCCATTGTTACAACATGTTCACTGACAGAGCTGTGCTCCTCCATCTTACATTTATAGAACTTATCAGAGATCTCATATCTCTCAGCGCGGGTCTGAGTCTGAAACATGGTTTTCAGCTCTTCAACCATCTCATAGGCGTCGTGATGTTCAAAACGTTTCTGGAGATCAGTATCCAGAGATGTAAGGATGGCACAAGAAACTATAATGTGGTCATCTTTGCGTGTCTCAAAGACGTTATGTTCTGCTTCTGGAGCATCGTCTGCAGGTGGGTCACCTAGCGCAGCATCGAGCACATATTTCTTCTTACACCCAGTGAGGATAATCCTCAGGTTGCGATGCCAGTCAGTGAAGTTTGAACCAGATGATTTTAGTTTTTCTTTCTCAAGGAATGCGCTGAAGTTGAACTGAGCTATGCGGGCCATGATCTACAACATTTTAGCAAAATAAAATTTTAGACTATGTTCATGATAATGAGTTCAGTTTAATCAAATTACTAATGAACTCCCACTTAAATCAACATCCCTCATAGTTGTCTAGTGGTACACGATCCAAATCCACTACACCAAGTCCGATCTTCACGAGAGAAGATGTAGTTTCAATGGTGAACATCAAAATGTTGATCATGTCATTCATATGACTCGTGTTTAACCTTTCGGTTCATTGCGTTCCGAGGCCATGTCTCTACATGCTAGGCTCGTCAAGTTAACCAAAGTATTTTTTTTGCATGTGTAAAACTGGCTTACACCCGTCGTATGTGAACGTAAAGTTTACCACATCCGATCATCACGAGATGCTTCAAAACGACGAACTTTTGCGATGGTGCATACTTAGGGAGAACACGTTTATCTTGATATTGAGTGTGAGGGATCATCTTATAATGCTACCGTTGTGCACACACAAAATAAGATGCATAAAAGGATAAACATCACATGCATAAAATGTGTGACATGGTATAGCCCTTTTATTGCGCCTTGATCTCCATCTTGAACGCACCGACAAGATCTCCATTATGGCACCATGTTGGTCTCCACCTTATGGCATCTTGGTTGTCTACACCACGTTGCATCTACAACTATTGCTAACTCATAGCGATAAAGTAATGCAATTACATAGCGTTTGAAGTTGACACGCAGGCCATACAATAAATAATTAAGACAACCATATGGCTCCTGCCCGTTGCCGTACTCATCACATGCAAGTCGTGAAACATTACAAAACATGATCATCTCATACATTACAAATATATCATATGAACAGTTTGGGCTATACCACACCACAAGCATCCCTGCAAAAACAAGTTCGACGCCTCTCCCTTATTATATTCAATTTTACGTGGCTTCTAGGGTTTTGCATAAGAACCGTTCTTACCCTAAAAAAATAAACCACAATGTTGATATAACAAATTGCTTCTTAATCTCATAAGAACCCTCCTTTGTAAATGTGGTTAATACTATGGTAAGAGCAACTGACACCCGCAAGCCGCATGTGCAATACAAGTTGCACGTCAAGTGCGGAACCGGTCTCAATCCGAAGATTGTAAAGTTGGTCTGGGCCGCTGCATCAAACCATACCGCAAAACCAAAATACACATGGAAGGGTAGCAACAAGAAGACCAACGCCCACAACTCATTGTGTTCTAACCGTACAAAGCATCTACGCATAGAACTAGCTCTGATACCACTATAGGAGATTGCGCGATAGAAAACAAAAAATTTCTCTCACATGCGGAAGAAACATCCAAGATCCAATCTAGAAGATGCTAGTAACGGGGAGAGTAGGTCAACATACACTCGAAGAACACGCGCGTTGAACGTTTATTTCAACGCAGCTTGGTGAAGTTGTTGGTGAAGTTTGATCCGATCAGCACTGCAAACGAGTAGTACCTCCGGAGGCTTGCACACGTACAGCTCAATGACGTCTCCTTCTTCTTGATCCAGCAAGCAAGAGGGCGAAATAGATGGGATCGATTCCAGCAGCACAACGGCGTGGTGGTGGATATGGTGAAGAGTTTCCCGCGGGCAGGGCTTCGCCAAGCGATGCACGTGAGGGAGGAGGAGGTGTGGAAGGACTTGGGTGTTCTTTGTGAGCCTCTCCCCTCTCTTATATAGGCAAGGAGATTGTAGCCACTTAAATTCCCAAGTGAAACCCCTTCTCTCATTAAAAAGATGGTAACACCTTTCTTTTAAGAGTGGTAACCCTCCCATTGAAGGGCTTCCCATTTATTGGCATAATAAACCAAGGAGGATTGGTCACATGGACTATTGGACCACCCTTGGTCGTCCAAAACAGGTGGGGCCCATAGTGGGACCCTCCGGGACCTTCTAGAACATTCCGACACTGCCGAAAAAATTGCGAACTTTTCTGGAACCCTGAAATCAACTTGCCTTATATAAATCTTTACCTCCGGACTCTTCCGGAGCTCCTCGTGATGTCTAGGATCTCATCCGAGACTCCAAACAATATTCGAACACCATTAATAAAATTATCCCAGAGCTATTCTAGCGTTATCGAGTATTAAGTGTGTGACCCTACGGGTTCGAGAACGTGCAGACATGATGGAGACATCTCTCTGATCAATAACCATTATAGGGACCAGGATAACCGTAATGACTCCCACACATTCAACGAAGATCTTTATCGATTGAACCACTATGTCGTGGACTACTATAATCCGTACACAATTTCCTTTGTCACACGATATTTTACTTACCCGTGATTCGATCGTCGGTATCGCTATACCTAGTTCAATCTCGTTACCGGTAAGTACTCTTTACTCGTTCTGTAATACAACATTCTCTGTGACTAACTCATTAGTCACGTGCTTGCAAGCGTTACCGAATGTCCATTACCGAGTGGGGCCAGAGTATATCTCACCGTCACACGGAGGGACAAATCCCAGTCTTGATTCATGTAATTCAACAAGTACTTTCAGAGATACCCGTAAGACATCTTTATGATCACCCTGTCACGATGTGATGGTTGATGTCCCCAAAGTATTCTTCCGGTACCCGGGAATAACATAATCTCATGGTCTAAGAAACATGATACTTGA
Source organism: Bromus sterilis (assembly GCA_950022295.1). Classification (NCBI taxonomy): domain Eukaryota; kingdom Viridiplantae; phylum Streptophyta; class Magnoliopsida; order Poales; family Poaceae; genus Bromus; species Bromus sterilis. The sequence continues at coordinate 236,612,791 of OX465600.1, forward strand.
CAATAAAAGGCATGACAGTATAAACTTAATGAAACGATCAATATTGTTATGCTTAGTTGGGTCTGTCCATCACGTCATTCTTCTAATGACATGATCCCATTAATTAATAAACAACTCAGTTTCATGGTTAGGAAACCATAACCATCATTAATTAATGATCTAGTATAGTAGAGGCTTACTAGGGACGCGGTGTTGTTTATGCAACCACACATGCATTATGTTTCCAGTTAATACAATTATAGCATGGAAAATAAACATATATCATGAACACGGAAATATGATAATAACAATTTTATTATTGCCTCTAGGGAATATTTCCAACAGAAGGGGGGCCAGGGGGTGGCCCCGTGACGAGGGGGTGACCCCACGACTCCTACGGATGAGCTTACCTGGTGTCCATGAAGGCAGAAGGCCCATGAAGATACGGCCTCGGCCCACTAGATGGCACAGACGTAGAAGTCCTCGACTCACAAGGAAGGTGCGAAGACCTGCCGTACGAAGGAAGCTAGGGTTAGGAAAGTTTACCTGTACACGTAGATGAACTCCCCGAGACCTAGCCCGGTATATAAGGGCTAGGAGGGGCGACACCAAAGACATCTAATCTCACCTGTAACCCTAGCCTTGAGCGCTCCAGCCTTGGCTTCCTCTGTAATCGCATCTCCCCGATCAATAATATCGAGCAGGAGCGAGCCTTCCTGTTTGCCGACGAGCTATCGTCCAACCTGCGCCTATCATGACTAACCCAGGGTCCCTGACCATTGGATTTTTCGGGGTTGATCCCCGTCAATTGGCGCCGTCTGTGGGAACCGCGCAGGTTGGGAAAGCGATCTCGGCGGCCTCATCATCACCAGCACTCATCGACTCGGCGGCTCCGGCAAGATCAAACCTGTTCGAGTCCCTCGGATTTACGGCCCACCTCCCGGCCCTCAAACCAGTCTTCACCGAACTACACTCCGGCGTCAATCTGATCTTCGGAGATTACCGGATCTACATCAACCATTGGGGTACCCTTCGCCTCATCGACGGCACCCGTGCGCCCACGGCAATATCTACAGTAACGACCATAGCAGACGCCACCCGCACGGACGATCTATCGGGCGGTTGTAGTTACAGACCCAACTCACGGCTCCATGCTACTCACGGCCGCTCGAGTGAAGCCCCGGCATGGAGAAGCGCGATCGCACGCATCAGCAAGGAAACGACAAGGGCACCATCACAGGTGTTCATGGCAGAAGTTGGCACATCAACGTCAGGTAACAACGGGCGAGCCGACGACCTGGGCACTCGACAAGACACCCCAACCACCAACAGGGCGGCTGGCCCCGGCAACACCAGTCATATGATCGTACAGCTAGGAGAACCGGGGACCATACCAAAGAAAGTCCTGGTGGAGCAAGGACCAAGCAATCAAAAAAGCAATCAGCAGCCAAGCAACAAACAGCAAGCACTTGGCCAAGGCAGTCAGCCATCGTGCAGCAGGCAGCAAACCCCGGTTGCAGCGGCGGGCGAACCACCCAAAGAAAAAATATACTTGTCCAAGGAATCGATGGCAATGGTAAAAGAAGCAGTCGCCCGCGGTGGGTTACTACCATCAAACGCCACAAGAGACGAGCTAAGGGCATACAACAAGCTAGCGGGAGAGCAAACAAAGCAGACGAGACAGTGGCGCCTAGCCATGGAGAAGCAAGCCAAAGCGGAACCCGAAAGGAAAAGCAGCCGCAGACAATATCCCAGAAGTGACTCACCATGTCACGACTCCCCCATCCGCAATAGATCGAAACTCAACAACCTACGGAAGACAGAAAGGGCGAGATTAGTGCGGAAACTGGAAGACGACTTCAAGTCAGAGGAAGACGACGACGAAGAGGAGCCTCTCACTCCGGCGGAAGCACTCATAAGCGCCCAAGACTACCTATCCCATTCCCAGAAAAGCAGAAAGGGCAAAACAGATCGCTACACTTCCATAGCTCTGCAGATAATGAAGGACGCTATCGACGCCTCGGTACCTAAAAAATCCAACGCAAAGCGGCACATCGCGAGCGGACACCGGACAGGGACCCCAGTTCGCCAGACGACGACGACGACAACGACAGTAACGACGACAGACGCAGGCGCTCCGACAAGCACAAGAAACGCGGCAGCGACGACAACGGCAGACGCCGCAGCACTCGGCGAGACGCGCGAGACGACATCACGCAGAACAGAGTCAACCGAAGCAGGCGAAGACGCGCAGCATGCGAGGAGTACTCGGAGGAAGAGACTTCCGACGAGGAAATCGAGCCATGTGGAGCACTCTGCTTCACACGTGCCATACGTGAGACGCGCATGCCCAACGGGTTCAAACTGAACTCCACGACTCTAAAGTACAACAGACTCGAGGAGCCAGAGGCATGGCTCGATGACTACCTAACAGCAGTCAAGTTTCAAAGAGGGACCAATGTCACGGCGATGCAGTACGTACAGCTCATGCTCGAGAGCTCAGCTCGACACTGGCTGAAAAATCTCCGGCGCGGATCCATCAGCTCTTGGAGCCAGTTCCGAGGAGCCTTCATAGAAAACTTCATATCAACATACAAGCGACCAGCCTCACTCGAGGAGCTACGGGCATGCAAACAAGGAACAAGGGAGGCCCTGCGAGCATACATCCAGCGATGGACGATACTGAAGAATTCACCGGAAGACATCTCGGACGAGAGTGCGATCGACGCATTCAGGCGAGGTCTTCAGCGCGTTGAATTCAAGGAGCAGCTCGGACAGATGAAAGTCCGAACACTCGCACGGCTGCTAGAACTAGCCAACAGCTGGGCGGACGGAGAAGACTCCGTTTGTAATGAAACAGAAACCCACACCGCACGATCAGAGTACGACTACGACTACAACGGAGATACAGGAGACGACAGAAGAAGGAAGCGACCCAGACGGAACTTCTACAATGACAGAGGACCTGACATGGTCGCTGCCGGTTTCTCAGACGACCGGAACGGCAGGCACCGTGATGACAACAGACCACAGCGCCGAGACGACCCAGAAGACGAGCCCCGGGCTCAAAGACGAGAATGGAGGACAAGACAGCCACGCGACGGCACTCGCGCATTCCGCTTCGCCAAAGAACAACTCGATGGACCGTGCTCTTTACACGGATTCAGAAATGAGCGAGGAGAGCTCAAATCATCCCACACCCTCAGCAACTGTCGAAGCTTCAACGAGTTGGCCGAAGAGAAAAGCCGCTCCTCGGTCGCAGTAGCACAACCACTTGCAAGCATAGCAGTTGGGCCAGTCGCCCACGGCGCACCACCAGCCCCCCCCCCCTCTGCCAACAAGACAGGTGGCCGCCATCCAGGAACGGCAAAGGACGCCGGAAGAAGAACACCAATACCCAGAAGCCCACGGGAAGATCTACATGATACACGAAGGCAGACCTTCCAACAGGCAGCAGAAGCAAGTCACTAGACAAGTCTTCCTGGCAACCTCCGCACACCCGGCCATCCCAGAGTACCTGCGCGGGTCGGAGACAGAAATCTCCTTCTCCCGGGACGACCACCCGCCAGTCGTCCCCCAACCAGGGCACGCCGCGATGGTACTCGAGGCCAGAATAGGAAATTATGAAATCTTGCGAGTATGCATGGATGGTGGCAGCGGGATCAACATCATCTTCACCCAAACACTCGACGACATGCTCATCCAAAACAATGCACTCAAATCCTCAGGCACAACCTTCCACGGGATCGTACCAAGAAAAGCAGTCTATCCCCTCGGAAGGATAAGCCTGGAGGTAGTCTTCGGGGACGCGACAAACTTCCGCAAGGAAACCCTTGACTTTGAAGTGGTCGATTGGAAGTCGCAATACCACGCAATTCTCGGGTGGCCAGCTTCCGCTCGCTTCATGGCTGTACCCCACTACGCCTACCTCAAGCTGAAGATGCCAGGCCCAAACGGGGTCATCACAATCAGTGGAAGCTTCGTCAGATCCGACCGCTGCGCCAAAGAATTCCACAAGATAGCAGAAGCATTCGTGGCCCACCAAGACAGCAGGACCACGGGACTCGCAGAAGAAGCGCTCCCGTAGAAGGAAAGGAAGATCGCCCGAAGAAACCCAGCACTGGGAAACAAAGCTACCAGGCCCTTAAAGCCACTACATCACCGCTCAACAGAGCCCGCCCACTCTTTGTAAGGAACAGCAGGAAAGATATTACATAAATATTTTTCCACAAAATTACTTGGCACTCGGGGGCTCGCCAAAGCAGCCACCCCCCGAGGCGTCCTCCGCAATTGCGGAAAACTAACTTGGCACTCAGGGGCTCGCCAAAGCAGCCACCCCCCGAGGCGTCCTCCGCAATCGCGGCAAACTAACCTGGCACTCGGGGGCTCGCCAAAGCAGCCACCCCCCGAGGCGTCCTCCGCAATCGCGGCAAACTAACCTGGCACTCGGGGGCTCGCCAAAGCAGCCACCCCCCGAGGCGTCCTCCGCAATCGCGGCAAACTAAACCTGGCACTCGGGGGCTCGCCAAAGCTGCCACCCCCGAGGCGTCCTCCACAATCGCGGCAAACCAACCTGGCACTCGGGGGCTCGCCAAAGCAGCCACCCCCCCGAGGCGTCCTCCGCAATCGCGGCAAACTAACCTGGCACTCGGGGGCTCGCCAAAGCGGCCACCCCCCAAGGCGTCCTCCGCAAACGCGGCAAGCTAACTCACTCGGGGGCTCGCCAAAGCAGCCACCCCCCGAGGCATCCTCCGCAGTCGCGGCAAGTTAATTCAGCACTCGGGGGCTCGCCGAAGCAGCCACCCCCGAGGCGCCACACGCAAATACAAATGCAGATGATATATACAATCAAGAAGAAGCATATACAACGAAGGGAAGCACCTAATCTTTAGGCTCCAACTTTGCCTTAATAAGTGCACCCAGATGGCGGTCGTTCTCTTCGCAAACTCGCCTCACAACTTGGAGCGCATGCCTATCTACAGCCACGTATTGCTCATTCATCGGGTGATCCCTACCACCTGGAGGACCCGCCACCACCTGAGAAAAATCCACCCCTGGCCAATGGCTATGGACCAAGCCCAAAGCAGCTCGGGCTCCAGCACGAATCTGGTGATCCATCACTCGACGCAACTCGGCAGGCTGAGAAAATATGCGACAAAGCCTCTCAAGGGACGAAGGAACTACCTCCAACGGATAGAACTCAGCATGGATACCACCCAATACCCGCTGGCAGTAACTGAGAGCTTCCGGAAACCGCTCAACTCGGCGACGAAGCAACGCAAACGCTCGAGCACGAGCCCCATCTGCCCAAAAGGGATTGCTCGCCTGCACACTACGATCATCAAGCCGCGACATCTCCGACTGAACGGCCCTCTCTTCATCCCGAGTTCGCCCTGCCAGCACTTCGAAAGTCAAGAACTACGATCAAGACAGAGACGGCGAAAACCCACCAAATGGAACTAAGTAAACAAGCAGAGGCAAGACTCACCCCGCAGGAGGTCAGACAACTTCACCACCCACGAAGCAATGCCCTCAACCACGGACTCGGCACGCTCACGCCGAGTACGATGAACGGCCACGGACCCCTTCAGTCGGACAACATCCCTCTCAGCGTCCTTTAGCCGCAAGCAAACGGACTCGTACGCACCCTCGCGAGCGTCATCCTTCAGTGAACTCCACGGACGAAGAAAGCCCGGAGCGGCCTACCGTAGGATAAACAAAAACAAATCAAAAACAAACAAGAAGAACAGCCAAGCAGACATTCAGATAGAAGTTGCAAAAGATCAATCCTCCCAACAGATTCGCGAATTACAGACAAAATTTTCCAAAAACGGCGCAACACTACTGCACATCCCCTTCACCTACGGCAGGAGGACCCTGAGCATCTATAACCTGTTGCAGGCGATGAGCCAGCCTATCAGCTCGGCCGTCCTGCTCACCAGAATATCGCGTGATGGTCTCAACCAAGGAATCATCAAAGGAAACCCCATGCCCTATAAGGACGACCACGGCCGTGGAAGAACCACTCACCACGCTCTCTGCCACCAGTTCCACCATATCTTTGCCATCAGGGCCGAACGCAGCAACCCGAGCACCCAGGCCATCAGGCACCTTCGTACCCTCCGGCATAAGGTGCTCGTACGCAAGACCCACAACATTGGAAGCCCGGGCGCAGACGTCCTCGACCACTACAACAGCATCCGCAACAGCATCAACAGCACCTTGGAGAATCCCAGACCCCGACGCAGCAGCTTCCATCGGCTCCGCACCTACAGCAGATGCACCAAACAAAGAAACGTCACCAAGGGCAAACAGCGGAAACAGCAATAGTCGAACACCGAACTTACACACAAGCGAGCCCGCCAAGGCGCGAAGACGTTTGCCCTCGAGTGCCTCCGCCTGCGCACGCGCGTCCTCAGCCTGGCGAAGGCGAACCAACTCCTCATGTTGACCATGCAGCTCCGCCTCCTTGGAAGCCAAGGCAGCATCGAGAACGGAAACAGTCCTTTCCACCTTTTCGGCTTGTTTCTCAGCAGTCTGGCGACGACCTGCGAGGCAAAGACGGTACTCAGAACAACAGACGAAGCACCCAAAAGCTCAGCAACAAAAGAATAAAACTCACCATCCATAGCAGATAAGGCGTCATGGGCAGACTCATGGGCCCGTTGCCAACGCTCCGCATCAAGAACCAAACGCTCACAGTGCTGGAAAACAGGCTGCAAGAACCAGGCAATCAGGTGTTAATTAAAGACAAGACTACAAGCAACCGCAAACAGTTACTTCTAGCCTTGGGGGCTACTCCCATCAGGAGCACTGCCGTGCACCCGATGATAAAGCAACACAGACAAGAATCATCTTACCAGCTTGGAGACATGATCGAAAGCACGGGCCTTGTCTTCAATCGCCAGATCAACACGGCCAAAGTACGGAGGACAAAGCCCAGTCGGCCTAGGCTCAGGAGCAGTAGCACCAAGCACTCCAGAAGGAGACGCCCCGGTAACGACGCCCGCAGTCGAAACGGCAGGAGTCGCCACCGGGCCAGAATGACCAGCGGCAGCCGAGTGGTCCTCAAGATGCCTGGCCGCCGCCCCAGAGCTCGTCGATTTCAGATCAGTAGCAGCTGCGCTGGTACACGAAGCAGCCAGAGCAGGCGCAGTACTACCAAATAAAGCACTATCAATCGCAAGAACAAGGGAAAAGAAACGGGCACTAATTCAGCAGAATCTTACCCGACACGTGCACCACGAGTACGCCCCAACCTCCCAAGCCTGGCCCTCTTGGGAGGAGGGTCCGGAGCGACAGCCGAAGGGGAAGGCCCAGCATAAGGAGCAGCAGAAGGGACAACATCACCTAATGCGGCATGATCTTCAGCATCCAAGGGGCGTGACCGCTTCACACGGAAGGGACTCGAATCCTCACTATCTCCGGTCTCCACCAGCACAATCTCAGCATTAGTAGCCAGCGCAGCATTCTCAGCTACGGAAGCATCAGGCTCTTCACGAATATCGGCGTCTTCCGGCTGCAGAGGATTGCACGGAACAGGAGCATGGCCCTGCAAGACAAAGCAATGTCAACAACAAAACAAAACTGGGAACTCGTCCAAACAAATGAAGGAACATGGGCACCAACCGGCGGCGGAAGATGATCAGAAGCATACGGAAGGACAAGGCGCATCTCGGAAATACTAGAGAACTTGGTCACATGCTGGATACGAGCCAGCAAGGCATCAGGTTCTAGCTCTTCAGGCGAGCATCTCGTCGAGTCATCGAGTCCCTCGTACTGCCACATAGGGCGATCTCGATACTGCAACGGTTGAACTCGCCTCCCCACAAAAACATAGATAAGTTGACCACCAGTCAAGTTATCTTTCAGCACAGAAATCCTCTCCAAAAATGGAATCAGTTCAGATGACTCCACCTCGGTCAAAGAATGAGACCATGAAGGCTGTCTGACCACTCGTGTGCCCGGATTGAAAGAAGCAAGACCAAATTGCTGACCAACAATGAAGCGATCCTTCAGATAAAACCAGCCTCTCCGCCAGCCACTAACGGAATCGATTTTCTCCAAGTCAAAGTATGAGTGTTTATCCCCAATGGAGATACCCACTCGACCCACGGCATACTCATAGTTCGTCCTTTTCACATTAAAAAGACGTCTCCAAAGTCCCCAATGGGGATAAATCCCCAGGAAGGCCTCACAAAGAGTGATGAAACACGCAATGTGCAAAATCCCATTGGGAGTAAGGTCATGCAACTGGAGCCGATAGGAATACAACAAGCCCCGAACGGAAGGATGTAGCGGAAGAGCAAAACCACGGTGGAAGAAAGCCTGGAAGCATACCCGCTCGTCCGCCGCCGGTGCTGGAATCGACTCATCGCCAGGAAGACGGGCATCGCCCGCCACAACCATGCCATCAGCAACCAGCGCTTCCAGATCTTCAGCCCCGAACGTGGACCGCTCCCACTTGCCGGACATCTTGGCCGACTCGATAGCAGCACGGGAGCGCTTGGACATAGATCTCACAGCAGCACGCAGAGGAGAAAAGATGAAGGCTCAGGAACACGAAGGAGAACAGAGAAAAAGAAGGAAGGCAATGGTTGGGTAAAACCTACAATTCACCCGGCCGCATGGTATTTAACTCAAGAGCCTGGAAAGAAGGGCCACCGGCCAACCTTTTCGCCCAGTAAAACGTGACACGATCCCGCACAGAGGCGAAAAGCATGGAAAATCCAATCGGCGCAGTAACAACACCGCCCACTACGCGCACAAAAAGTGGACCATGATCGCGCGGCGCGAAAATTTCGGCGGGACAGCGCCAAGTCATTTCACACGATAGACTGCAGCGGTCAACAAATTGCAAAAGACCACGCCAAAGTCATATCATAGCAAGGCGTACTCAGTACGATATCAAGGCCCAGAGATTTCGTCTTTTGGATCTTTTCCCCAAGGAAGAAAAACATCTTACTCCCATCGGGAGCGTACATCATAGTCCCGGGTGCTCCCTCACCTAAAGGCCAACCACGTGCTCGAGTGAACACTCGCACCAATGAGAGTCTCGGGTGCTCCCTCAACCCGACGTAAGACAAACAAGCACTCGCCAGGACCATACGGCGCTAGGAGTCTCAGGTGCTCCCTCACCTCCAGAGCCGAAAACGGCATTCGAGTGATTACTCGCAAGAAACCCCCCGACTGAGCACTCGAAACTAAGCTCCTCGGGTGAATGAGTGAACAACTCGCTTGATGTTTTGTTCCAAGCGGGTGCAATGCTATAAGGCTCCGCGCCTCAAAAAAACACTTTCCTGGAACACTGTGATCAGATGCCACGCAAGATTAGCGTGTAGGTAAGACCCCGCTGCGAAGTACGGCAGGGCTGGGACTTGCCGAAGAGCGATTTCACTCCCAACCTTTCCCATGCGCAGAGCATGATAGATAAGCCGGGCGGATGCGCCTTAGGCTACACACATTACTAGCGGCAAATGAACACCGTAAGACCTGAAGCGGCCGGACTTTTGCTCGACACCAGTGTTCCAAGCTCGCGTCGAGGGTCGTGGGTTTGATTGGGCTACTGTGGTATTTTCCCTAGTGCAATTCACCAAGGCTCGACCCGTCGACTCCTTGGGCCCTTTCAGCTTAGCATCCCTCGAAACAGGTTTTGTCATGGCCACCAGACTGCCAGCGACCCACGGATGAACCGTGCATATCAATAAACGACGCATGAATATACTCGAGTCCCTGCGCGACTCTTAGAGTCCCCCAGGCACTCGGGGGCTACTGACGAGGGGGTGACCCCACGACTCCTACGGATGAGCCTACCTGGTGTCCATGAAGGCAGAAGGCCCATGAAGATACGGCCTCGGCCCACTAGATGGCACCGACGTAGAAGTCCTTGACTCACAAGGAAGGTGTGAAGACCTGGCGTACGGAGCAAGCTAGGGTTAGGAAATTTTACCTGTACACGTAGATGAACTCCCCGAGACCTAGCCCGGTATATAAGGGCTAGGAGGGGCGACACCAAAGACATCTAATCTCACCTGTAACCCTAGCCTTGAGCGCTCCAGCCTTGGCTTCCTCTGTAATCGCATCTCCCCAATCAATAATATCGAGCAGGAGCGAGCCTTCCTGTTTGCCGACGAGCTATCGTCCAACCTGTGCCTCTCATGACTAACCCAGGGTCCCTGACCATGGGATTTGTCGGGGTTGATCCCCGTCACCCCGGGTACCCAGGCGGCCACCCGGCGCGGCCACCAGGGCGCCTGGACCCCTGGTGGGCCCCCTCTGGCCCTACTTCGGGGCTCTGGAAGGTTCTTCGTGCTGATTTTTATATATTTTTCCCGGAATTCTTTTGGGCACTTTAAGTAATGGGAAAACCTGAAATACAAAAACAGCAAAAAACAGAAACTAGCATTATGGTGCACTGTGTTAATAGGTTAGTCCAAATATGATCAAAAGTGTGTGAAAGTGCATCAAAAGCATAGCAATGTCACCCAAAACATGCATGGAGCAAGAAGAAATTATAGATACGTTTGGGACGTATCAACATCCCCAAGCTTAATTCCTGCTTGTCCTCGAGTCGGTAAATGATAACAAGCATAATTTATGTGGTGACATGGTACCAACCATATAAGAACTTTTAAGTAAGGCAAGCAAGGCATGTAACTCAATTCAAGTCATAACAAGCAAGAGTCTATATTAGCATTGAAACAAACAACATAAGAACATAAAGGTGCAAGAGCTCTCGCTGTCCGTGAATCGAATGTTTGTGTTTGCGTGCAAGAAGTGGAAGATGGGTTTAGAGAAAAAAATACTATTTATTTTAGTTGAGAACTCAATCTACTAAAGTTTCACACTTGGTCTCCTTTGGAATCTTATCTTGACTCATCCCCAGACCACTAGCCAGGTACAAGTCAAACTGATCCACTCCCTTTCAAATTTTTGAGCACTCATGCAATGGATGAGCGTAATCAAGAAAATTGACACTTAAACAACGAAAGAGAATAATGATGGAGGAGGAAGACAAAGAAGTGTGAAAGGCTCACATCAAAGGACAATCATAGGTGAGGGAAAGCCAAATGATAGATATTATGTGAGGAGTAGGGATTGCCATGCAACGGATGCACATGTGAGCTATTGAAAGCTCTCCAAAGGAACTAGTGGGGGTGCATCCAACTTGCTTTCTCAAAAAGACCTAGAGCTCATTTGAGGAGGCTCATCATTGGAATATACAAGCCAAGTTCTATAGTGTAAGGGTCCCCACATATCTATATGCATGTATGATGATCTCTATGGAGTACAAATATAAGAGGGACTACGAGTGTGGATATCTCAAAAGGAATAGTAGTGTTGCCCCATTCTCTCTTTGACGGGGATCAACCCCAGCAAATCCCATGGTTAGGGACCCTGGGTTAGTCATGAGAGGCGCAGGTTGGACGATAGCTCATCGGCAAACAGGGAGGCTCGCTCCTGCTGGATATTATTGATTGGGGGGATGAGATTACAGTGGAGGCCAAGGCTGGAGTGCTCAAGGATAGGGTTACAGGTGAGATTCGATGTTTTTGGCCTCACCCCTCCTAGCCCTTATATACCGGGCTAGGTCTCGGGGAGTTCATCTACGTGTACAGGTAAACTTTCCTAACCCCAGCTTGCTCCGTACGGCAGGTCTTCGCACCTTCCTTGTGAGTCGAGGACTCCTACGTCGGTGCCATCTAGTGGGCCGAGGTCGTATCTTCATGGGCCTTCTGCCTTCATGGACACCAGGTAGGCTCATCCGTAGGAGTCGTGGGGTCACCCCCTCGTCAGTAGCCCCCAAGTGCCTGGGGGACTCGAAGAGTCGCGCAGGGACTCGAATACATTTATTTGTCGTTCATTGATATGCACGGTTCATCCGTGGGTTGCTGGCAGTCTGGTGGCCATGACAAAACCTGTTTCGAGGGATGCTAAGCTAAAAGGGCCCAAGGAGTCGACGGGTCGAGCCTTGGTGCATTGCACTAGGGCAAATACCACAGTAGCCCAATCAAACCCACGTCCCTCGACGTGAGCTTGGAACACTGGTGTCGAGCAAAAGTCCGGCCGCTTCAGGTCTTACGGTGTTCATTTGCCGCCAGTAATGTGTGTAGCCTAAGGCGCGTCCGCCCGGCTTATCTATCATGCTCTGCGAATGGGAAAGGTTGGGAGTGAAATCGCTCTTCGGCAAGTCCTAGCCCGGCCGTACTTCGCAGCGGAGTCTTACCTACACGCTAATCTTGCGTGGCTTCTGGGCACAGTGTATCGTGTTTCAGGAATGTGTGTTTTGAGGCGCGGAGCCTTATAGCATTGCACCCGCTTGGAACAAAACATCAAGCGAGTTGTTCACTCATTCACCCGAGGAGCTTTGTTTCGAGTGCTCAGTCGGGGGGTTTTTTGCAAGTAATCACTCGAATGCCGTTTTCGGCTCTTGAGGTGAGGGAGCACCTGAGACTCGTAGCGCCGTATGGTCCTGGCGAGTGTTTTGTTTGTCTTGCGTCAAGTTGAGGGAGCACCCGATACTCTCATTGGTGCGAGTGTTCACTCGAGCACGTGGTTGGCCTTTAGGTGAGGAAGCACCCGGGACTCTTATGATGTACGCTCCCGATGGGAGTAAGATGTTTTTTATTCCTTAGGGAAAAGATCTGAAAGATGGAATCTCTGGGCCTTTATGGCGTACTGAGTACGCCTTGCTGTTTGGTTTTCTTCGCCGCTCGTCAGGGATAGTGATGCCTCTGTTTGATGGCTGTCAGTGATGCGCTGCCAGTGAACCGTCACGTCTCGAGGACCGGTCATAATGATGGCCGTTTGTGGCGTGCGGCAGGTGCCGGTTGAGTTTCCCATGTGTGCGTTGGAAACGCGCGCGAATTGACGCGCCCTGCGTACAGTGCTTCCCGTGGGAAAGCATCTTCGTCTTGGAGTTCGAGACGTCTTGGATGTTTTGTGTTTGAATTAATTGCTGCTGTCGTCTTGGCTTCTCTGTGCTTCGAGGATTTTTGTTCTATAAATAGGCCTTTCTTTCCCACGCCTCTATCTAACTCGCTGCTTTGCTTCTTCCTTCATCTCTTCTTCTGCTCATGGTTCCCAGGCGAGGTGTTGGCCGTGGCCGTGTTCGGCGAGGCCGTGGTGGCCGCACCCCACGTTCATGCCATGGTGGACGCCGTGGTACGGCGCCAGTGCCTTCCTCCTCTCCTTTGGAGGAGGGATTCTAGCGCTATGATTTTATTTTGCGTGTTCGGGGTCAAAGTGCCAATTGCATTCTTCTTCCCTCTGCTTTTTCTGCCATTGTCTCTGAACGTGGCTTGGATGGCTTGATTATGCACCTTCAAGGGAGCTGTCGGTCTCCTTGTTATGTTGACTTGGAGGTTGATAGTTCTCGCTTGATTTTTCTTGGCTCTGGTTGGAGTTTGTTTGCTCGGCGGTTGAATTTGCGGGATGGCGATATGCTCAGCTGTCGCTTTGATGGTGAAAGTACTGTCACTGTCCGCGCATTCGATCCGAGTGGCAATAGCATGGACCCGCATGGGCAGGAGTCGAGCAGCGACAGCTCCATAAAGTCGAGGAGTCCTTCACCTGCGTCTTCGACTGCTTCTTCCTCCGAGGGCTCTTCTGGTGGTGGCGGTGAGCCGTCTTCAACTGCTTCCTCCTCTGCCTCTGAAGAAGACCTCGATGTCAAGCCACCAGTTAAACGAGCGCGGCAGGCGACCTTGTAGAACTGGAGGCAGCGGCGTCATCTTCGCCGGCAACTTGGGCGGAGCTGAAGAAGAAGCTAGAGGAGCAGGAGCAGAAGCTGGTGGAGTAGCGTCCTCGATGGCTCCGCAAATAAGTCGAGCTTCACCTTTTGTTATGTCATTGACATCATGAGCCTGCTGCTTCCACTCCTACTTTGTCTGTGATGATGCTCTTGTGCTGGAGTCGATTACCCCTCATGGGCACACATGTACAAGTCATAATTCTTTGGGTGATTTCCTCTTGTAACAAGAGCTTCCTTCTATCCAAATGTAGTTGAGTCCCTTTGTACTGAAGATGATCCTTATGATGTAAACTGTGCTTTATCCTTTGCAATGGAATTTATGCTTGATCCTTTATGCCACCGAAAAAAAACTGTGTTCGAGTCCTTGACGATTAGGAGATGTCCTTGATTTCTTTTGGAACTGAGAGTTGTGTTTGAGTCTTTTTCGGCCGAGAACTGTCTTCGAGTCCGTCCGATACTTTGAACTGTGGATTCTATCGGGTGCGCGACAGCGCTCCCGATGGGAGTAGTCCCCGAGGCTACGCTTGAGTCGAAGGGTCAAGCGTAGGCTAGATTTTGTTTTCTTTGTTGTCTTATATCGGGTGCGCGGCAGTGCTCCCGATGGGAGTAGCCCCCGAGTCTTTAGGTGATCGTTGGCGATCGGGTGAAGACTAAAAGAGCTTGTGCTTCCTCCAAAGTCCCTTCAAAAGTGTTTGGGTGTCATTGGAGTGTTGATGGTCGTCTCTCGGGTGGGGTTTGTACTCGAGGCCTCGAGTGCTTCATGAAGAATATCGCCTAGGCGATAGTGTTTCTTGGGGGGGGGAGTTATGCTCTTAAGCCCCCGAGTGCGTTGATTAAGATCGCGAGTGCGATAGCAGTTGCTCGGGGGGGGGAGTTTCCTCTTCAGCCCCCGAGTGTTTCGATTAAGATCGCGAGTGCGATAACAGTTGCTCGGGGGGAGTTTCCTCTTCAGCCCCAGAGTGCTTTGATTAAGATCGCGCGTGCGATAGCAGTTGCTCGGGGGGGAGTTTCCTCTTCAGCCCCCGAGTGTTTCGATTAAGATCGCGAGTGCGATAACAGTTGCTTGGGGGGAGTTTCCTCTTCATCCCCCGAGTGCTTTGATTAAGATCGCGCGTGCGATAGCAGTTGCTCGGGGGGGAGTTTCCTCTTCAGCCCCCGAGTGTTTCGAGTAAGATCGCGAGTGCGATAGCAGTTGCTCGGGGGAGTTTCCTCTTCGGCCCCCGAGTGCTTTGAGATGGCAGTATTTGGGCAACACTTATTTTATTGTTGTCAAGCGATTTACATGAGTTCCTAGTCATGTCCGACCGATAGGGGCTATGGATAGAATAGTCGCAAGTTTGCTACGTTCCATGGGTTGCCCACGTCCTCGTCTGTCTTTGGGTTCTTCAGTCTGTAGGCGCCGCCTCCGATGAATTCTGAGATTATGAATGGTCCTTCCCATTGGGGGGCAAGTCTGTGGACCTTCTCTTGTATTAGTCGTAGGACTAGGTCACCTTTGTTGAAGGTTCTGGTGCGCAGTCGACTGCTTTGGTAGGTACGCAGTTTGTCTTGGTACCCTTCTGCTTTTGCCAGGGTTGTGTCTCTTGCTTCGTCAGCCGTATCTTTGTCGTCTCGTAATGCTTCTTCTGCTTCTTCTTTCTCGTATCCGGTGACCCGGGGTGCTCCGAACTTGAGGTCATGTGGTAGGACTGCCTCTGCCCCGTACACCATGAAGAAGGGTGTGTATTGGGTCGCAGTGTTTGGCGTGGTTCGTAAGCTCCACAGGACCACGGGGAGTTCTTCTACCCAGTTACCGGCGGCTTGCTCGAGTGGTGCGAGGAGCCGTTCCTTGATTCCTCCACAGATAAGGCCGATTGCTTTTTCCACCTGGCCGTTGGACTGCGGGTGCGCGACTGATGCATAATTGATTTTGATGCCCAGTTCTTCGCAGAAGTTCTAAACTTCTGCGGCCGTGAAGTTCGTGCCGTTGTCCGTGATGATGTTGTGTGGCACTCCGAATCTGAAGATGATCGATTTGATGAAGTTGACAGCCGTGAGAGTTGTAGAGCTGGTGATGGGCACTGCTTCGATCCACTTGGTGAACTTGTCGACTGCGACGAGCAGGTGTGTTCTTCCGCCCTTTGATGATTTCTTTAGTGGTATGGTCTTGAGCTCTGATGCGGGAGCGTGTGGCCTGTTGGCGAATTTTTCACAGGCGACGCAACGTCGCACGATTTCCTCTGCGTTTTTCATGGTTATGGGCCAGTAGAATCCGGCTCGGAATGCTTTGGACACGAGCACTCGACTGCTCGCGTGGTGCCCGCAGGTGCCTTCGTGGATTTCTAGCAATAGGGCTTTGTCGTCCTCTTCGTCAATGCACCTTTGGAGTATCTGGGTGATACTGCGCTTGTATAGTTGTCTGTTGATCACAGTGAATGCCTTGGATCGTCGGCTGATGCGCCGTGCTTCGGCCACGTCTTGTGGTAGCGTGCCTTCGATTAGGAATCGGAGGAACGGTTTTGTCCAGACAGGTCCTTCGAACTCTGTTAGGGCTGTGATGTCGGATGCGCTGGTGCTTGTTTCTTCTGATGGTGTTTCTGCTGCCACCTGCGTTATTTCTGGTGCGTCTTCGCCGTCCACGACCGCTTCAGGTGTTGCTGCCTGCGCCTTGATGGATCTCCGGTTGATGCTTTCGAGAAAAACGCCAGGTGGGACGGGCGCCCGGGTCGAACCGATGTTCGCGAGCTCGTCAGCTTCTGTGTTGTTGTCCCTTGTGGTGTAGTTGAGCTCGCAACCATCGAAATTTCCTTAGAGTTTGTTCTAGAGCTTTTGGTAGTCCGCCATGTTGTCGGCTATTGCGTTGCAGTTTCTCATCGTCTGCTGGACGACGAGATTGGAGTCCCCGTAAATTATGAGGCGAGTGGCTCCGCATGTTTTGGCCATGCGCATGCCCTGTAGGAGTGCCTCATATTATTCTTCGTTGTTGGAAGCGTGACTGAAGTTGATCTAGAGGACGTATTTCAGTTTTGTTCCTTTGGGGGAAATGAGCACAACTCCTGCCCCAGCTCCTTGTTGTCTCTTGGACCCATCGAAGAACATTGACCATGAGCTTGATAGGTCTGGGGGGCCTGGTGTTTGAACCTCCGTCCACTCAACCAGAAAATCTGGGAGTACTTGGGCTTTGATGGATGTTGGGTGCTTGTACTGCAGGTCTCGTGGGCTGAGCTCGATGTTCCACTCGGCGACTCGCCCGGTTGCTCCAGGGTTGTTTAGTATGTCAGCGAGTGGTGCGCTGCTCCCGATTGTGATAGGGTGCTCGTCGAAGTATTGGGACACCTTTCTTGAAGTCATGACGATGGCTAGTAGTAGCTTCTGATTGTGCGGGTACCGCTGCTGGGATTTGGTCAGGAGCATGCTGAGGTAGTAGATTGGTCTCTGAATGCTCTGGACCTTGCCTTCTTCTGCGCGTTCGACAACGAGAGTCGTGCTTACTACACTGCTGCGTGCTGCCACTTAGAGGTATAGCTTCTCTCGTTCCTTGGGTACCGCCAGGATTGGTGGAGTTGAGAGTGTCTTTTTCAGGTTCGTGAATGCTTGGCGGGCTTCCTCCGTCCACTCGAATTTCTTTCCTTTCCTGAGCAGTTGATAGAAAGGCAGCGTGTGTTCTCCAAGCCTGCTGATGAAGCGGCTGAGAGCTGCGAGTTTTCCAGTGAGCTGTTGCACTCCTTTGACGTCGGTTGGTTCTTGCATGCGGGTGATGGCTTGGACTTTCTCGGGATTTGCCTCGATTCCGCGGGGAGAGACCATGTAGCCCAGCAGCTTTCCCGCCGGTACGCCGAATGCGCACTTCTTTGGGTTGAGTTTGATTCTGTATTTGTTGAGCGCTGCGAAGGTTTCGCGCAGGTTGTCGAGTAGTGTGGCTGCTTTTTAGGTCTTGATGACGATGTCGTCCACGTAGACTTGTACGTTTCTTCCTATTTGCTCCTTTAGGCAGGCCTGCATCATTCATTGATAAGTGGCGCCTGCATTTTTGAGCCCGAAGGGCATGGTCCTGTAGAAAAATACTCCATAGGGGGTGATGAACGATGTGTGCTCTTCGTCTTATTCCTTCATCCTGATCTGGTTGTATCCTGAGTAAGCGTCCAGAAAGGAGAGTAGGTCGCACCCTGCTGTTGAGTCGATTATCTGATCGATTCAAGGCAGGGGGAAGTGATCCTTCGGGCAGTGTTTGTTGACTGGTCCGTAGTCGACGCACATGCGCAGCACGGCCGTGTCTTTCTTTGGCACCAGCACTGGGTTTGCTATCCAGGTGGCTTTCTTCGTTTCTCGGATGAACTGAGCGTCGAGTAACCGGTTGACTTCCTCTCCGATTGCTCTGCGCTTGGGCTCCGAGAATCGTCTCAACGCTTGCTTCACTGGCCTTGTGTTTTGCTTGATGCGTAGGGCGTGTTCCGCGAATTCGCGTGGTATCCCAGGCATGTCGGCTGGGCACCAGGCGAATATTTACCACTCGTCTCGGAGGAAGGCGACGAGAGCTGCTGCCTGCTCCTCTGGTAGGTGGGCGTACACGCGGACTGTTTTGTCCGGGTCCGTCGGGTGCACTTGGTAAGTAACTGTGTCGCTGTCGATGCTGAAGTCGCGTCCGTACTCCCTGGATTCGCTTCGGTTCACCAATGGGAAGGTGCTCTTGTCCGTCACCATGGCTATTTCTCTGAGTTCTTGTTTGGCTCCGAATGTGTCGGAGATCCAGTGGAAGTCACGATCACATTGATCTGATTTGATGAAGCTTCCGTTGATCATGAGGACTCCTGATGATCCTGGCATCTTGAGCTTGAGGTAGGCGTAGTTTGGGACCGCCATGAATTGCGCGAATGCTTGCCGTCCCAATATGGCGTGATACTATGATTTCCAGTCGAGTACCTCGAACTCGAGGACGTGCTTTGCGAAGTTACGACGGTTGCCAAAGACGACTTCGAGTTCGATGACTCCGAGCGATGTGGCTGCTTCTTCTGGGACTACCCCGTGCAACTCGGTGCTTGATTTTCTCCATACTGATCGTGGGATCAGCATCTTTTGCAAGGTGTTGGCGAAGATGATGTTCATGCTGCTGCCTCCGTCCATGAAGATCCGGTCCATGTCGTATCCTCCGATTTGTGCATCTAGCACTAAGGGTGCATGCCCTGGTCTTGGGACTGCGGGTGGATGGTCGTCCTGTGAGAACGTGATGCTGGTCTCCGTTCCATGTAGCAGGTAGATGTCGATTGTGTTTATGCTCTCAGCTGCTCTGGCCTGCAGGGTTTGGGCGTCGCGTTGTGTTTGCGGTATCCCTCCTTCTTGTATCATGAGCACCTGTGCTCGTGACGGGCTGTGACGTCCTTCCGGGCTTGAGGTCGGCGCTTGCTCGGGTTGTTGGTTGCGTCTTTCTTCTTTCTGCTTCTCCTTCTTGAGGTCGTCGGCTAGCTCGTTGAACAGACGGCAGTCTCTCAAAGTGTGACTTGACCTGACGCGTCCCCAGTCATCCTCGAAGTTGTGGATCGTGCAGGGTCCTGCTAGCTGCTCTCTGGCCGTGAGTTTGCTAGATCCGGCGTGCCTCTTCCTTCTTGAAATTCTGAAGATCTGCTCGTAATCCTCCGGGTGCTCGTGGAAGCGAGGATCGGTTTCGATTCCTCGACTCATGTCTTGGTTCTTCATGAGGTTGGCGAATTCATCCGGCCTTCGATCTGGGTCGTAGTACTCGCCAACAGGTGTCTCGGAGTCACTGTCTTGGTTGGCAGCGGATGCCCGTGAGCGCCTTTTGGGTCGTTGATTCCTTCTGCCTTGGCGGTGGTTCTGCTGATCGTCAGATTCAATCTCGTAGTCATCGTCTTGATGTGCGGCAGGTGCCCGGGCGGTGGAGGGTTGTCGGAAGATTTGCGAGTCCTCCGCTGCACGTCGCAGTTCGTCGAGTGGGATTCCTTCGTAAAGGCCCCTCGCCGTTCTTCTGGGTCGTCGAATACTTCGGCACTGGCGCTGTACTTGGCCGTTACCGTAGTATCGGTCCTGGCGTGACTGTAGCTCGAGTGGTCTTAATGGGGTGGCGAAGATGTCCGCCGTGATCTTGAATCCTTCGAGTGGGCTAGGTCTGGTTCTTGCCCTTGAGTTGTGGCTTGCTGAAGACGGGACCGCCGAGATCGTGATCCCAACCTGCGTAGTTCCCACAGACGGCGCCAATTGACGGGGATCAACCCCGGCAAATCCCATGGTTATGGACCCTGGGTTAGTCATGAGAGGCGCAGGTTGGACGATAGCTCGTCGGCAAACAGGGAGGCTCGCTCCTGCTCGATATTATTGATTCGGGGGATGAGATTACAGTGGAGGCCAAGGCTGGAGTGCTCAAGGCTAGGGTTACAGGTGAGATTCAATGTCTTTTGCCTCACCCCTCCTAGCCCTTATATACCGGGCTAGGTCTCGGGGAGTTCATCTACGTGTACAGGTAAACTTTCCTAACCCTAGCTTGCTCCGTACGGCAGGTCTTCGCACCTTCCTTGTGAGTCGAGGACTCCTACGTCGGTGCCATCTAGTGGGCCGAGGTCGTATCTTCATGGGCCTTCTTCCTTCATGGACACCAGGTAGGCTCATCCGAAGGAGTCGTGGGGTCACCCCCTCGTCACTCTTTTTTCTATTTTTTGTATTTTTGTGCCCTCTTTGGCTCTTTCTATTTCTCTCATTTGTCCTCTTTGGGATCTTTTAATTTGTCCTTTTTGGGATCTTTTCCTCACTTTAGGGGCAGCACTCTATATATTACAAGAAGTATAGAAGATCTTTCACACTTTACAAAAGTACTCAACATAAAGAAGATGAAGCTATCATGATGTATGCAAATGTATGCCTCTGCCAGTGTAACAGGATATGCAATGATACTAGCGCGTCATGTAGCAATATTTAGGGCAAGGCCCAACTAACATGTGGCTCCTCGATCAAGCAAAAGCATGTATGACATGAAGATCAAGTCATGAGAATGTGGATGTTGCATGGAAATGTATCTCGGAAAGGTTATGGAAATGCCTTGTAGGTAGGTATGGTGTCTGTTTTGAGGAAAGATATAAGGGGGTTTATGAAGACAGAGCGTATCATTCCAAGGGTTTGGATGCACCGACGAAGTATGCGCCAACTCTCGAGTTGAGAAAGGGCAATGCACGATACTAAAGAGGCTACAAAAATATGGGTGGTGGAAGTGTCAACAATCGAATACTTACATTAGTCCGAAGAACTCATGCGCTTATATATTATCGGTAACTCTCAATCTAATCAGGAGGTTCAAAAAGATACAAGTACCCCGAGGAGGAGTGTATGGGGGTTTGGTTATCCTTGCGCATCCTCAACTCATGGTATGTGAGTGTACTCTAATATCCGATCCCTCCAAAGATTAGTGATCCATCTAGTAGTTAGAGTTCTCAACTAATTTTTTGTAGTTTTTCGAAAAT
Source organism: Bromus sterilis (assembly GCA_950022295.1). Taxonomy (NCBI): domain Eukaryota; kingdom Viridiplantae; phylum Streptophyta; class Magnoliopsida; order Poales; family Poaceae; genus Bromus; species Bromus sterilis. The sequence continues at coordinate 236,633,965 of OX465600.1, forward strand.
AAACACAGATTTCCCAAAATACGACATCTATCACTAATAGGCTAAAGCTCTTGACACCAAAAGTTCAAACATCACTCAAGACAATACCTCAAAACTATTGCAAGCTACTACTACAATTGAATAGAAACACAATTGCCTACTTTAAGTCAAGACACAACAGGCAAACTCTCTAAACAAGATAAACATGAAGACTCAAGAGAGTTCCAGCAAAAAACTAACTAAAAGCTCTTGAAAAGAAATAAACATGAAAGCACAAGAGCTAAACATGACAACGGCTACGAAAAGATAAACAACACACACAAAAAGTAAGATAAGCATTAAAATCCTATGATGTGTTCTAGGTCAAAGTGGAGCGTGTTTCTCTCCCACACAAAGAAATATGGGTTCTAACTTGTTATGAACAGCAAGAAAAGCTAAAGAAAACTAAAAAGTAAAGAGCGAGACGCTCCAAGCATAGCACATAAAGCATGAAGTGATAAAAATATAGTGGAACGAAGGACGGACTTATAATTGTTGATGGAGAAGGGGATGCACGGGGGCATCCCCAAGCTTAGATGCTTGAGTCTCCTTGGATATTTCTTGGGGTGCATGGGGGCATCCCCAAGCTTGAGCATTTGACACTCCCGGATCTTCTTTCATCTTCGCACACTCGAAAACTCCCTTCATACTTAACTCATCATAAGATGATTAGAGTGGTTAATACCCATGATAAAATATTTTTGATCTACTGGAAATAAATATATTCTTGAAAATCTACTATTTCTCAAGATTTCCAAAAAGTTTTTGCAAATAAAAAGCAAGCTTAAGGTTTGCAAAACGAAGAAAAGGAAACACATGGCAGAATCTATGAAAAACAGACCAGCAGGTAGTAAACATATTTTTTGGGGTACTTCTGCAAGTCAAATCAAAAAACAGACCAAAATCCATCTACATATACCTACTAATCATCCACCTTGATATATCTATCCAGAACATCTCACTGGTACTAAGTTGCGAATCCCACCCAAAGTGTAAACTCAAAGCAATGGACAACTGCATTAAAGAACTTTGCGTAAAGTAAACAATCCTTGCACCCGCAAGTACAAGCACCGTTGTTTTCCCCCTTGTGGCAACAACACATCCCCTAGACTCATGTTTCTGTTACTCAAGCTAGTCATCAGGGGGCATGAACCCACAATCATGCATAACGCTCCCTCTTGGAGTCACTACCTACTACTTGGCCAAAGCAATAAACAGCAACGGAGAACATGCAAGAATTACTCTAGAACATAAATATAAAAGAGGAGAATCAAATATATTACTCAAACACAATCTGAACATAGTCTCATAATCCATCGGATCCCAGCAAACTCAACATAGCAACGGCAGAAATATTACATATGTGCCTCGATCATGTAGGGCAGCTCACGAGGTCTAATCCATGAAGAACAAAGAGGGGAGGAGAACATCACATAGCTACTGGTCATAGACCCATGGTCCAAGGTGTACTAGTCACGGTTCATCCGGGAAGCATCCATGATGGTGGAGAAGCTCCCGGAGGTGGTTCCTCCCTCCGGCAGGGTGCCGGGAAGAGGGATCCTAGTGCTCCCGATCTTGGAAGCGCGGCGGCGGCAGAACAGAGGAGAGATCGCGAAAAAGGGTTCCCGTCTCGGGGGTTTTGCGTCACGGAGAATATATGGGCGAAGGGGGCAGCCAGGGGAGCCACCAGGGGTCCAGGCGGCCCCCTGGCGCGGCCCCACCCTAGGGCGCGCCGGGAGGGCGCCTGGGGCCCTGGTGGGTCCCCTCTGCCCCCCCCTCGGTGATTCCCGAAGCTTCCGAAGCGCTGATTTTTTATTGGATTTTCCCGAATTTTTGGAGCACTTTTAATATGGGGGAAACATGAAATAGAAAAACACCAGAAAACAGGAATTGGCACTGGGGTGCACTGAGTTAATAAGTTAGTCCAAATATGATCAAAAGTGTGTGGAAGTTCATCTATAACATAGCAATATCACACAAAAGAGGCATGGAGCAAGCAGAAATTATAGATACATTTTGGACGTATCAACATCCCCAAGCTTAATTCCTGCTCGTCCACGAGTAGGTAAATGATAAAAGCATAATTTTTTTGGTGACATGCTAACAACCATATAAGAACTTTTAAGTAAAGCAATCAAGGCATGTAATTTAATTCAAGTCATAACAGGCAAGAGTCTATATTTAGCATTGAAACAAGCAACATAAGAACATAAAGGTGCAAGAGCTATCGCTGTCCGTGACTCGAATGTCTCCAAATGGTGTTTGCGTGCAAGAAAGGGGATAGGGATATACGAGAAAAAAATATTTTTTTGTTGAGAACTTAATATACTAAAGTTTTACACTTGGTATTCTTTGGAATCTTATCTTGACTCATCCCCAGACCACTAGCCAGGTACAAGTCAAAATGATTCACTCCTTTTCGACATTTTGAGCACTCATGCAATGGATGAGCGTAAGCAAGAAAGTTGACACTTAGGATGGCAAAGAGAGAAAATGGTGGAGGAGGAAGACAAAAAAGGTGTGAAAGGCTCACAACAATGAGGACAATCATAGGTGAGAGAAATCCAAATGATAGATATGATGTGTGGAGTAGGGATTTCCATGCAACGGATGCACATATGAGCTAAGGTAAGCTCTCCAATGGAACTAGTGGGGGTTCATCCAACTTGCTTGCTCAAGAAGACCTAGAGCTCATTTGAGGAGGCTCATCATTAGAATGTACAAGCCAAGTTCTATAGTGTGAAGGTCCCCACATAGCTATATGCATGAATGATAATCTCTATGGAGTACAAGATATAAGATGGAGTACGAGTGTGGATCTCTCAAAAGGAATAGTAGTGTGCCACCTTCTCTCTTTTTATTTCTTTTTATCTTTTTTCTATTTTTGTATTTTTTTGGTGGCCTCAATGGCTCTTTCTATTTCTCTCATTTGTCCTCTTTGGGATCTTTTGATTTTGTCCACTTTGGGATCTTTTCCTCACTTTAGGGGCAACACTATATATATTACAAGAAGTATAGAAGATCTTTCACACTTTACAAAAGTACTCATATCATAAAGAAAATGTAACTATCATGATGTATGCAAATGTATGCCTCTGCCAGGGTAGCAGGATATGCAATGATACTAGCGCGTCATTTATAAATGATTAGGGCAAGGTCCAACTAGCATGCGGCTCATCGATCAAGCATGTAGCATGTATGACATGAAGATCAAGTCATGAGAAGGTGGATGTTGCATGGCAATGTATCTCGTAAAGGCTATGGAAATGCCTTGATAGATAGGTATGGTGGCTGTTTTGAGGAAGGATATAAGGGGGTTCATGATGACAGAGCGTATCATGCCAAGGGTTTGGATGTACCGGCGAAGGTGGACGCCAACTCTCGGAATGAGAAGAAAGCAGTGCACAGCACAGGAGAGTCTAGAAAAATATGGGAAGGTGGAAGTGTCAACTTTCGAATACTCACATTAGTCCGAAGAAATCATGCACTTATTATCGGTAACTCTCAATCTAATAAGGAGGTTTCACAAAGAGACAAGTACCCCGAGGAGGAGTGTATGGGGGTTTGGTTATCCTTGCGCATCCTCGACTCATGGTACGTGAGTGTACTCTAACATTCGATCCTTCCAAAGAGTAGTGATCCATCTAGTAGCTAAAGTTCTCAACTAATTTTGTAAGTTTTGAAAATAAACACGGATTGCCCAAAATACGACATCTATCACTAATAGGCTAAAAGCTCTTGGCACCAAAAGTCCAAACATTACTCAAAGCAATACCTCAAAACTATTGCAAGTTACTACTAAAAAAGAATAGCAACCTCAATTACCTACTTCAAGTCAAGACACAAAACTCAGTGCAATAGGCAAACTCTCTAAACAAGATAAACATGAAAACTCAAAAGAGTTCCAGAAACAAACTAAACAAAAGATCTTAAAAAGATAAGCATGAAAACTAAGAGCTAAACATGACAGTAGTTATGAAAAATATAAAGAACACTCACAACAAAGATATAGGCACGAAAAATCCTATGATGTCTTCTAGATTTTGAAAGTGGAGCGTGTTTCTCTCCCACAAAAAGAAAGCTGGGTTCTAAAATGTTATGAACAGCAAGAAAAGCTAAAGAAAACTAAAAGTAAAACCTAAGAGCGAGACGCTCCAAGCATAGCACATAACGCATGAAGTGATAAAAATATAGTGAAACGAGAGACGAACTGATAATTGTTGATGGAGAAGGGGATGCACGGGGGCATCCCCAAGCTTAGACGCTTGAGTCTCCTTGAATATTTCTTGGGGATCCATGGGGGCATCCCCAAGATTGAGCGCTTGACACTCCTAAATCTTCTTTCATCATCTTCCCTCGCACACTTGAAAACTCCCTTCATACATAACTCATCATAATCTGATTAGCGAGGTTAGTACCCATAATAAAATAATTTTTTTCTCTACTGGAAGTAAGGATATTCTTGAAGAGCTACTGTTTCTCAAGATTTCCAAAAAGTTTTTTCAAAGAAAAAGCAAGCTTAAGGTTTGCAAAATGAAGAAAAGGCAAAACAGGACAGAATCTGTGAAAAACAGACCAACAGGTAGTAAACCATTTTTTAGGGATACTTCTGAAACTCAAATCAAAAAACTCAGAACATACGAAAGTTCGGTAATTGTATAGAGCACGTTGTGTAAACATTTCAGCTCAAAAAGATGAACTGGGATTTTTCTGTGATTTTTCTAGTCACGAGGACAGAATCTGTTTTCTGGACAGCATGTCACAACTTTCACTTCCCTTGTCATATGAGGCTATAATTGGCACAAAGCTTGAAAAGTAAAGATACAATGATGTTGCTACAGTAGTAACAATCATCAAGACCACTAAAAATAGAAGAAAAAGAAAAAAGGAAATCCTAAATTCGTTGCGGGCTGCCTCCCGAAAGCGCTTCTTTAAAGCCATTAGCTAGGCTTAATGCAAATAGATCAAGTTGTATCCATTGAACCATCATCAAGATCATCAAAAAGCTCTTCAATTGTACAACCATTCTTAAGAGGTCTTTCAAATAAAGGTCTAATAAAGATACTTATAGGAATAAAATCAAAAGGCGAAAGATCAATTGGAGTCTCATTTAATCTATTAAAGAGAGGTATTTCTTCCAAAGTCTTCACAGTTTCAACCCCTTTGGCAATAGATAGATTATTTTTGAAACGAGGAGCCTTTGGAACATAAACGAACCTAGGTTCCTTCTTTTCCGGAGTTTCCACCTTTTTGGTTTTGATTAAGGAGAACGTAGTTCCTAGAGTGTCAATGATTTCCTCAATCTTACCAATCCTAGAAGGGTCCAAGTCATGGGATTTGATGGTCTCCAAAGTTTTGAAAATTTTATGCATGGAGCTATCAAGTCTATTCAAATTCCCTTGAACCTTACGATCCAACTCACTTATCTTATTAATGCTTGGCATCTCTAGCTCTATATTTTCAAGTTTTTTCATAATGTGAGCTAGGATAATGTCCTCTTGAATGCTAGCAACAGGGTTTCCATAATACTAAGAGCTTCCCAAACTGGGACTTCTAGGAAATTCCCATTGATAGCAGTATCTAGAATAAACCTATTCCAAGAAGTAATTCCAAAATAAAAGTTTCTAAGAAGGATAGTAGTAGATTGCTTCTTGGTGGCCCTTTTTTGAGAATCATTAATTCTATACCAAGCATCTTTTAAGACTTTCACCACCTCTTTGTTTAAAGGTGAGCACTTCTGCTTCACCAAAGATAAAAGGACCAGACATAATAACGACTACTAGCAAGGTAACTATTTTTTTGATTTTTGATAAAGGACAATAAAGCAAAAACTGAAAAGTAAACTAACAAGACTAAAAAGAAAAGATAAAAGATAGTGTGCAACTCCTCTATCTTGAAGAGTGGAGTCCATGGCAACGGCGCCAGAAATTTCTTTTGATGGTACGATTTAACACCCCCTCGTTGGTTGCCCAAAGTGGAAGGTTGAGATGTAGACAGTAGAAAATTTCCCTTAGCGATGATGCTAAGGATGAGTATCGAACCAGTAGGACTCCAACAGATACAAGAAGGTGGTAAAGTGAACAATGGCGCCGTTCACAACCGAGGTTGCTTACTTTACCTGGACCTGCACACACAACGAATAACTTTGCTCCCAACGAGTTCAGAGAGGTTGTCAATCCCTCCGGCTTTGTTGTTTACAAAGGATCAAACGCACGGGGTAATAAGGATAGTGATAGCAACGGAAAAGTAAATAAAGCAGTAAATAAATAGTGGGTGTAAACAGTATTGGAAATATGGACCGGGGTCCTATGATGTTCACTAGTGATGTCTCTCTCCCAAAAGACGATAAAATAGCCATGCAAGGTAAACAAATCACAGCTGGGCAATTGACAGGATTATGTGCGCAAACCAATGCTAACTATGCTATAAAGAAAGGAAGAGGCTCAAAAGCATGGGCGGTACGCCAAGACAAGTAGACCGAAATCCATCTGCATCTACCTACTAATCATCCACCTTGAGATATCTATCCAGAACATCTCGCTGGTATTAAGTTGCGAATCACACCCAAAGTGTAAACTCAAAGCAATGGACACAACTGCATTAAAGAACTTTGCGTAAACTAAACAATCCTTGCACCCGCAAGTACAAGCACCGTTGTTTTCCCCCTTGTGGCAACAACACATCCTCTAGACTCATGTTTCTGTCACTCAAGCTAGTCATCAGGGGGCATTAACCCACAATCATGCATAACGCTCCCTCTTGGAGTCACTACCTACTACTTGGCCAAAGCAATAAACAGCAATGGAGAACATGCAAGAATTGTTGGATATATGCCCTAAAGGCAATAATAAAGTGTGTTATTATTTATATATTCATGTTCATAATTAATGTTTATATTTCTGTGCTATAATTGCAATGATCCTCACTATGAGATTCAGAAGAAAACTCATATGCATGTGTGGAAATGTAAACGACAAGAGTTATTGGTTTTGCCTCTAAGACCAGCCCATGTGCTTATTGATGATTATGTTTTCTTAATCATGGACATTGTTCTTGTAACAAGGATGTCAATAGCAATGAGATCATATTGTTAGCAGAACAATGATGTTGAACCGACCCCAGTGTTAAATGATATACTTAGAGAACTCATCGTAAAACAAACGTTATAAGTCATATCATAAAATGTTATTATATACATAGTTCCTTAGACCATGAGAATGTCAAGTTGATTCACGCAAGAAGATGTGCTTTGGTTCTTAGATGAATCTTCCCGTAAATGGGAAGTAGTAAAATAAGTTCTGGGTACATTGGACAGTGTGTCTAGTAACAGTGATAGTTCGAGACTGGGATTTTCTCCTTCACGATGAAGAGATATAGACTCAGGGGCCACTCGGTATAACGGTATCCATTCTCGTCTGGCCAGACACTTTGTGATTCGATCACGGGGATACCGGTATACATAAAGAGGAATGAAGACAAACGAGCAATGAGGATAACTGATGGCTTGTGATCAAAAGGTTATTTCACATGGGTGCCTAACTTCTCTCCTCTAACTTTGTCATATATCGCGAAGCAAAGGTAATAGTATACGATAAACATAAAGGTTCACTCGAAGTCTTTTCGTGTATGTGTGGGAGTCAACATGGGTGTCCATGGATCCGCTATTGATTATTGACAAATGACTATGAGTCTTGAAAGCGTTCTAAGTCATGTCCACATAATACCGAACCTATTGGGTCACACACTTAAAGTGCAGTAATCTGTTAGAATACTAGGATGATGGAAGCTTTAGTGGAAGAAAGTAAAGAGCAAATAATATGGCTAAGATAATTTGGAATTGTTTCAGATAACTTTAGTTCATATGAAAATGGTAATGGGAAAGTTTACGATCAACCGGAATAGTTTTGGTGATCGGTGGACAGCTTAAACAATGTGTTGTGTTCACTGGACATATTAACCTTAGCCCGGATTGTTTCGAAACCTATTTATATGGCTCCGGAACATTCGTTAGAGGTCCCGGAAGGTCTTGGAAGTGCTCCAGAAGTGTCCGGAATGTCCCGAAACGGTCCCGGTAGGTCCTGGAAGCTTCTAGAAGGTCATGGAAGGTTCTAGAAGGTTCCGGGAAGTACCACCCACTGCCTTGCGCCCCTGGCCTTGGCGGGAAATCCACCTAGGCTGCCCTGGCCGGCCAGGTGGTGGGGGCGCACCAAAGGGGGGGGATCCTCCTCCAGGTGGGATTACCAATTCCCATTATGGAAGGTTTCCGGTGGGAAGGTTTGGAAGGCTTGGGAGTCCAAGTTGGACTCCCAAAGCCTCTTGGTCGGCGCCCTAGGCCCCTTGGCCACCTATATAAGGTGAGCCAAGGGGCGGAGGAGACACACAAGCCCCTGCGTCCCCCCCCCTCCTTGCCCTAGTTGCTAGTTGCTCCACTTTTAGACCCCGGATTAGATTCTAATCTAGATCGGAACTCGCTAGGGTTTTCTCTCTCTAGTTTTCTCGGAGGCGTTTCTTCTCTGGACGGCGGAGCGCTGCCGGATTGCTGTGCCGAACGTGTGGATACCGGTGGATAGATCATAGCTTTGATCTTGCTTCGAGGATCATCTTCTTCTCGGAGATCTGTTCGAGGGATTGTTCGTGGGAGATCTGCTTCGACTACTTCCACTACGTCCGCACCGCTTCACCAACTCTTCTTCCGCTGCAACCGTTGGTGAGCAAAGGCCTAAACCTTGTATGCTATCTATCTTGGATGATCTTGGGTTCTCGTTACGTAGGCACGAAATTTTTTAATTCTACTACGTTTCCCAACAGTGGTATCAGAGCGATCCTTGATTAGATGCATGTTTATTTAGATCATATGTTGATATGAGGCATTGATTTTCTAGTTTGCTTCCCTGTCATGTGATCTTTTCTTTGCTCGACGGCATGATGTGATTTTTCTACAAGGTTTGAGTTTTCCCATGATCCCTCTATGATGCTCTTAGTATGCTGGTTGCCTTGATCATGGACTACATCAAATTCCTTGGATCTCATCTTAGTCTTGCTATAGAAAATTTTACATGAACGGGCTTGTGGATTTTATGAACTCAAATCCACACGGGGGTCACGCGTTTAACGAAGTTTGGCTTGTGGCATTAGTTGCTACACGCACGCCGTATGTTAAACTAGCAACAAAAGAAGTATCGTGTTTTGTTTTGTATAGGGTTTCTCGTTTGCCATGTAAACCTGCTTAACAACCACGATAAAATTTGCAACAACCCGTGTAGATAGCGATCTAACTCGTTTTTGCTGAGAATGCATGTGATGTGGTATACCTTTCAAGATTTGCAATGTGTTTTGTATGAGATGCTATATGATGTAATATTTTTTGCGGCCTGCGAGCCGTAGTACGACATGATGACTGGAGTCATATGATTGTCACTTAATTATGGCCTGCGTGCCAGAACTGTTTAGTAGCTTGAGGCAAGGCTATAGATGGAGACGCGGTGATGATCAATGATGTGAAGGTGGACCCCAACACACATGCCGAAGCCGTGAGGAGGTCCCGGCGCCAAGGACAAAAGGTGGTGGGTGGAGAATTCAACAACGGAGTCATGAAGGCAACGAAAACTTCAAGATACAAAGGGCTATACCATGTCACATATTTTTATGAATTGCCTGTGATGTTAATCCCTTTCCTGCACCCTTGTTTGATGCGCGGTAGTCGTGTTTTATTAGGGTGATCTCTCGCAAAATAATATCAAGTAGATAGTGTTCTCCCAACTGTAGCACCGTCTATACTATGTTTCACACCGTAGCAGGTCATGTCACATGGGTGCACACGGTGTGACGCATAAAAGGCGGGTGTGTTAAGAACACACTGCATTTGCACTTGGTTGTCTTGACGGTTTGGATAAAAGTTTGCTACCGGAACACGCCCATCGAAAGATGAACAAGAGTCACTCTTGAGTGATTGGCAAGTTGGCCTACCAATTCAGTCTAAGTCATCAGTGATGTCACATCAATGGCGGACGACTAAACTTGGATCTTGAATCACTTAGTATCAACTACCAGAGATGTTGGTCTGAGTGGGAGCACTTATTAAATTAATAATATGATTAATTAGTGCAACTTAATTATGAACATTGTCTAAAGTGAAACTTGTGTTTATGTTGTAGATTGAAATGGCCCGTGTCAATCCCCAGTTTAACTTAGGTCCGTTGATTGAGAAAGAAAAACTGAAAGCTGATGGAAGCAACTATGAGGACTGGGTTTGTGCCCTGAGAATTGTACTCAGAAGTGCTAAGAAGGACTATGTCCTGACGACACCTCTCCCAGCAGCACCGGGGCCTAAAGCCACGGTTGTGGAGCAGAATGTGCATCAGACCAAGCTTGATGATAGTACCGCAGTTCAGTGTCTTATGGCTGCGTGTATGGAATCAGATTTACAAGGGAGGTTTGAAAACACCGATCCCCACTTAATTGTTAAGGAGTTAGACGCTCTGTATGCCAAACACGCTAGAACTGAACGGTATGAGGTAACTCATGCCATGTGGAATTGCAAGATGAAGGAAGGAACACCTGTCAGTGAGCACGTGATAAAGATCATGCGCCTTGGGCAAAGGTTGACTGAGCTGGGATTTCCGGTCCCGGAATCACTGGGTACAGATATTGTCCTCATGTCACTCCTGCCAAGTTTCAAAGGCTTTGTTCAGAACTATCGCATGAATGGGATGGATAAGTCAGTTAATGAACTGCTTGCAATGCTGAAAAATGTGGAGACTACCATGCAGGGTGACCCTAACTATACGTTGGCGGTTAGCAAGACCACCAGTTTCAAGAAGAAGGGCAAGTCCAAGGGAAAGGGCGCCGGCAAGCCTGGCGCCAAGACCAAGAAACCTCTGGTACTGGCCCTAACAAAGATACTGAGTGGTTCTACTGCAAAGCTAAAGGTCACTGGAAGAGGAACTGCAAGAAGTATCTGGCAGATAGAAAGGAGCCTGGTTTTACCAGCGAAGGTATAAAAGTTATATATGTCATAGATGTTTTTCTTTCCGGCCCTCACTCTAAGTCGTGGGTATTTGATACTGGAGCTGTTGTTCATATCTGTAATTCATTACAGGGACTAAGGAGAATAAGGAAGCTAGAAAGGAATGAAGTGACGATGCGTGTCGGAAATGGAGTTATGATCTCTGCTAAAGCCGTGGGCGTCTACACTCTACATCTACCTTCAGGATTTACCATAGAATTAGATAATTGTTATTTCTTTCCTGCTATATGTTAGAACATTATGTCCGGATCATGTTTAATCCGCGACGGTTATAATTTTAAGTCTGAGAACAATGGTTGCTCTATTTACTTGAAGAATATGTTCTATGGTTTTGCACCTATTAAGAATGGGCTGTTTTATTTAGATCTTTAATGTAGTAACAACATCTTAAACATAAGCTCTAAACGAATTAAGAAGGATGAAAATACCACTTACATGTGGCACTGCCGTCTAGGTCACATCGGAAAGAAACGCATGCAGAAACTTCATAAAGATGGGATTTTGCAATCTTTTGGTTTCGAATCATTCGATAAGTGTGAGGCTTGTCTGATGGGCAAACTGACCCGGACGTCGTTCACCGGTCATGTTGAACGGGCGACAGACTTATTGGAAATAATACATAGTGATGTGTGTGGATCAATGAGTGTACCGGCGCGCGGTGGATATCTTTACTTCGTAACTTTTACTGACGATTTGAGTAGATATGGTTATATTTACTTAATGAAGCAAAAATCCGAAACATTCGTAAAGTTCAAAGAATTTGAGAACGAAGTTGAGAATCATCGTGACAAGAAAATCAAATTTCTACGATCTGATCGTGGTGGTGAATATCTTAGTCATGAGTTTAGAGAACACCTCATGGAGCGTGGAATCGTTTCACAGCTGACGCCAGCTGGAACTCCACAGAGAAATGGAGTGTCTGAGAGGCGTAACCGAACTTTGTTAGACATGGTGAGGTCCATGATGTCATTAAATGATCTGCCACTTTCTTTTTGGGGTTATGCGTTAGAGACTGCCGCTTTTACTTTAAATAGGGTGTCGTCAAAGTCTGTGGAAACGACACCATACGAGTTATGGAATGGGAACAAACCCAACATTTCGTTCCTGAAAATTTGGGGTTGTGATGTTTATGTAAAACGTTTACAACCGAACAAACTCGACCCTAAAGCAGACAAGTGCTACTTTGTAGGTTATGCCAAAGGCACCGTAGGCTATTCCTTTTACCACCGCTCCGATGGCAAAGTCTTTATTGCTAAAGGAGGAACTTTTCTTGAGAAAGAGTTTCTTAGCAAAGAGGTGAGTGGGAGGATAGTACAACTTGATGAGGTTAGTGAACCTTCGGAACCAAGGAATGAAACGATGGAAGTTGTTCCAGCAGTCATTCCGATGAAGGAACCGGAAGCTCCTGCAAGTGATGCAGGAACTTCTGAGAAGCTAGTAACTGAACCAAGGAGATCAGGCAGAGTACGTCAGCTACCCGAGTGGTATGCTAACGAAGTATTCATATTGGAAGATGATGAGCCTGTGAACTACAAAGAAGCGATGATGAGACCCAACTCCACTGAATGGCTACAAGCCATGAAATCCGAAATGGAATCCATGTACGAAAACCAAGTATGGGACTTGGTGATCCCTCCAGAGGGTGTGAAACCAATTGAATGTAAATGGATTTTCAAAAGAAAGGCAGACGCGGATAGTAATGTCACTATTCATAAAGCTAGACTTGTTGCGAAAGGGTTCCGACAAGTACAAGGAGTTGACTACGACGAGACTTTCTCGCCAGTAGCAATGCTTAAGTCTGTGCGGATTTTGCTAGAAATTGCTGCATATTTCGACTATGAGATATGGCAGATGGACGTCAAAACAGCTTTCCTGAATGGGAACCTCGAGGAGAATGTATACATGATACAACCTGAGGGTTTTGTCGCACCAAAGGATGCTGTAAAGGTGTGCAAGCTTAAAAGATCCATCTATGGACTAAAGCAAGCATCACGGAGTTGGAATCTTCGTTTTGATGAAGTGGTCAAAGGTTTTGGCTTCATCCAGAATGGCGAAGAAGCTTGTGTTTACAAGAAAGTAAGTGGGAGCGCAATTTCTTTTCTAATACTGTATGTAGACGACATATTGTTGATTGGAAATGATAAAGAATTTCTTAACACTATAAAGGAGTCATTGAAAAGCAGTTTTTCGATGAAAGACTTAGGTGAAGCCGCTTACATATTGGGCATTAAGATCTATAGAGATAGATCCCGGCGCCTGATAGGGCTGAGCCAGAGCACGTATATAGACAAGCTTCTGAATAGGTTCAGAATGGAGAAATCTAAGAAGGGATTCCTCCCAATGTCACATGGTGTGGTACTCTGCAAGAGTCAGTGTCCTAAGAACACCGAGGAGCAGGTAGAGATGAGCACAGTTCCATATGCTTCGGCAATTGGATCTGTTATGTATGCCATGATATGTACAAGACCAGATGTTTCCTATGCTCTGAGTATATGTAGCAAATACCAGAGCAACCCAGGTAATGCACACTGGGTAGCAGTCAAAAATATTTTGAAGTATCTAAACAGAACTAAGAATATGTTCTTGGTATTCGGAGGTGATGAAGAACTTGTTGTAAAGGGTTTCACTGATTCAAGCTTCATGACAGATCTGAATGACTTCAAATCTCAATCAAGATATGTTTTCACACTCAACGGGGGTGCCATGAGCTGGAAAAGTTCTTAGCAGAATACGGTCGCGGATTCTACAACGGAGGCGGAGTACATTGCAGCTTCATAAGCCACGAAGGAGGGATATTGTATTAAGAAATTCATCACTGAACTCGGTGTGGTTCCTAGTGCTGAAGACCCCATGGAGATCTACTGTGACAATAGTGGAGCCATGGCGCAAGCTAGAGAACCAAGGTCCCACCAGAAATCCAAACACATTGAACGCCGTTATCACAAAATCCGAGAGTTCGTTGACAAAGGATATGTGAAAGTATGCAAGATTCACACGGACCTGAACGTGTCAGATCCAATGACGAAGCCTCTTCCACAAGAAAAGCATGAGCAACACCGAACAGCCATTGGTGTGAGAGAACTTATGTAACTAGTATTATTGTATCTAGTGCAAGTGGGAGCCTGTTGGATATATGCCCTAGAGGCAATAATAAAGTGTCTTATTATTTATATATTCATGTTCATAATTAATGTTTATATTTCTGTGCTATAATTGCAATGATCCTGACTGTGAGATTCAGAAGAAAACTCATATGCATGTGTGGAAATGTAAACGACAAGAGTTCCTGGTTTTGCCTCTAAGACCAGCCCATGTGCTTATTGATGATTATGTTTTCTTAATCATGGACATTATTCTTGTAACAAGGATGTCAATAGCAATGAGAGCATATTGTTAGCAGAACAATGATGTTGAACCGACCCCAGTGTTAAATGATATACTTAGAGAACTCATCGTAAAACAAACGTTATAAGTCATATCATAAAATGTTATTATATACATAGTTCCTTAGACCGTGAGAATATCAAGTTGCTTCACGCAAGAAGATGTGCTTTGGTTCTTAGATGAATCTTCCCGTAAATGGGAAGTAGTAAAATAAGTTCTGGGTACATTGGACAGTGTGTCTAGTAACAGTGATAGTTCGAGACTGGGATTTGCTCCTTCACAATGAAGAGATATAGACTCAGGGGCCACTCGGTATAACGGTATCCATTCTCGTCTGGCCAGACACTTTGTAATTCGATCACGGGGATACCGGTATACATAACGAGGAATGAAGACAAACGAGCAATGAGGATAACTGATGGCTTGTGATCAAAAGGTTGTTTCACATGGGTGCCAAACTTCTCTCCTCTAACTTTGTCATATATCGCGAAGCAAAGGGAATAGTATACGATAAACATAAAGGTTCACTCAAAGTCTTTTCGTGTATGTGTGGGAGTCAACATGGGTGTCCATGGCTCCGTTGTTGATTATTGACAAATGACTATGAGTCTTGAAAGCGTTCTAAGTCATGTCCACATAATACCGAACCTATTGGGTCACACACTTAAAGTGCAGTAATCTGTTAGAATACTAGGATGATTGAAGGTTTAGTGGAAGCAAGTAAAGAGCAAAGAATATGGCTAAGATAATTTGGAATTGTTTCAGATAACTTTAGTTCATATGAAAATGGTAATGGGAAAGTTTACGATCAACCGGAATAGTTTCGGTGATCGGTGGACAGCTTAAACAATGTGTTGTGTTCACTGGACATATTAAACTTAGCCTGGATTGTTCCGAAACCTATTTAGATGGCTCCGGAACATTCGTTAGAGGTCCCAAAAGGTCTTGGAAGTGCTCCAGAAGTGTCCGGAATGTCCCGAAACGGTCCCGGTAGGTCCCGGAAGGTCCTGGAAGCTTCTAGAAGGTCATGGAAGGTTCAGGAAGGTTCCGGGAAGTACCACCCACTGCCCTGCGCCCCTGGCCTTGGGGGGCAAGCCGCCTAGGCTGCCCTGGCCGGCCAGGTGGTGGGGGCGCACCAAAGGGGGGGAATCCTCCTCCAGGTGGGATTACCAATTCCCATTATGGAAGGTTTCCGGTGGGAAGGTGTGGGAAGGTTTGGAAGGCTTGGGAGTCCAAGTTGGACTCCCAAACCCTCTTGGTCAGCGCCCTAGGCCCCTTGGCCACCTATATAAGGTGAGCCAAGGGGGGGGAGGAGACACACAAGCCCCTGCGCCCCCCTTGCCCTAGTTGCTAATTGCTCCACTTTTAGACCCCGGTTTAGATTCTAATTGTAACATCCCAAATTTTTCAAAATTTTGGAATGTTAATAAATAATATAATATTGATTGACTTGTTTGAATTTTAGAGTAAACGAAAATTTTTCTTTTGAGTTTTTGTTTAAAACCTTTACAAATCATTTAATAAAATTTGGATAATCATTTATCCAATAATAAAAATCTTTGTTGTGAAGTTTATTCCAAATTCAAATAATGATTTTCTTTCTTTTGTCTTTTTGAAATTTGGTAGGAACCACAATTAAATATTTTAGAGCGAGAATAAAATGACTTTCTCAAATTTATTGTGGTCCCATACTCATTCTCGAATTTTATTTGAAATTTGAGTTTATTTGATATTGACGTTTAAGAGATATTTAAATATTTCCAACAATTTATTGAATAAAATGAGAGGAGATAATATGACTTCTTCGAAGATAGTATTGAATTTTTTTAAAGTGCTCATTTGAACACTTGATTATTTTTTTGTAATCATTTTGGTATTTATAAAACCCTAAAACTAATTTGGGGAATTTATTAGTGCCTTAAATGAATTTTGGTTGATAAAAATCTATTTATAACATTTAATTCGAAGAGAAATATATTTCTATAATCTCTATATTTTATTTAGTCTACATATATGTTTCGACTTTGGGAGGGATTTGATAATCCAGAATTTTAGTGTTGTTAGGTATTAGAAAATATAAATCCTGGATCATCTGAGCCGAGCCCATGTTTCTGATTTATTTTCCCTCTGTCTTTTTCCTCCCTTGACCTAATTTCCACTAAGGCTCATATCATCTTATTCTGTCTCACGTTCATGAACGAATGAGTCACTCATTACAGAAAAAACGAGGTACATGGCACCTGGACACGTTCCTCCCCTCCTTCTACTTAATTCCTTGACCGATTCGATATGAAGTCTACATTCGTAGCACATTATAAGGAATTCATTCAGGCAATTAAAACCTCACTTTAATGCTTTTAATGCCATTATTTCTCCATGAATGCCATTAACTCCATTTCCAAAACCTCGCTTTTAATGCCCATTATTTCTCCATGAATGTCATTAACTCCATTTCCAAAACCTTGCTCACTCTCCTTCTATGGACCTCCCATGACCCTATAAATACCGCCCCTAGGACCCCTTTGAACCACACATCCCCACGCATAAAGTCCCTCTTCAAATCCCTCTCCTTCGTGCGCAATTTCTCGTCGGAGTAAACATGCATCCACACTTCCGGTGAAGATTTTTTCGCCAAGAAAGGTACCTAGTCCATATTTCTTCCTCTAGTTTCTTCCCCTTGCCGATGCGCACCGTTGTGACATATTTTTCCTCTCGATTGCAAGGCCGGAGCACGCCGTCCGTGTCATTGTGCTCTTTATGCGTTCTTCTCTACTCCGGTGGAACTTCTTCGCTATCCGAGGGCGAACCTAGAGCTATAACCTTGTCCATCGAGTCGCCCAAATCATCCTCTATCCCGTTCGGCTGTTTATTGACGCCCGCGACCTTTTTCCAAAATTCCGGCGAGATCTCCGGTGAGCCTTTCTCCCCTCTTTGTTCATCATTTTATTTTGTAAAAATCGAATGGGTACAGACCTATCAGAACTCGCCATTTTGCATCCTTTTTATTAATCCCGTAATTTCATTTTAGCAAAAATAGTCAAACTTCAGAAATTCATATCTTCTATCCCATAAGTCGGATTTCGACAAATTTTATATCCCCAGATTCCTTGGAAAATGTAGTTTATTATTTTCCAATAATATTCCACTTTTGATAATTCGAAATTTAACTCAAATTTATTTTATTAATTTGAGTATATTTGATATACATCTTATTCTATAATTTATTTGGAATATTTTCTTCATCAAATTTGATCCTTAAAATCAAATCTTTCTGTTTGGACAATTGTCACATTCTTTCCATCATATAAATACACTATTTTGACCTCAAACCTTTGTCTTAGCTTCCCTTTAGTTATATCTCTTTTTTATATAAATTTGGCTACAAAAATTCAATCTTCTCAACAAGATCATCACGATTTCTATCGGATCTTTTTGAATCCAATCCAAGAATCGATTTCCTATTCAAATATGCATATGGAAAAACCAACTGAGTTTGACATACTCTCCATCCAATTGATTTTATAATCAACCTCCAACATATCCAATTGATTTTACAATCCTCGGATATATGATTTCCATCATATTTCCATCCAATCCAACTTGATCCTATCTCAACCTATCCATGCCATAGTAATTAGTTTATTAATAGTAATAACTAAATATTTATGTTGTAATTGTATCTTATTTGGATCTTCACTTTGGATTGAGTTGTGTGTTGAAGTGTTTCTCTTTTACCGTTAGATATATTGTAACGAGATGGAGAGATGACTACGAGTAGAATATTTCATCGTCAGGATCCAGGCAAGTTACTCTTTTGATCATGCTCCACTATTACCTATATTTTTTATATGCATTGTAGTCCAACTTAAATATTATGCATTGATAGGATTATATATTATGCTATGCTATTACACCCAGTAGTTCATTGAGGTAGGTCTGAACCTTATATCATTGTCGCCACCGTGTAGAATTATACTGCTTTGCTAAGTAGACGTGGATTGGGAAGTGATCCATTATGAGGTATGAGTGACTAAGTAGTAAACAGGACCAAGATAATCTTAATGAACCACCTGGGTGGAATGGTTGGGGGCACCCTGGAGGAACCAGTGGATTTGCCTGAGTGACCTGGAGATGGCCAGTAATCACTGCGGAATGCCACCCAGGCTTAAAGGGATCAATCATATTTTTCATAACTAGAAGCTTACGTGTGCAGCCACAAGCTATTATGGGCTCTGGCTTGGTTGATTAGTTGTAGTGACTCTTACTAGGTGGTGCTACGAACGTAGTTATGAGTAGGTGGGATGGGCACCGCCAGAGTGAGGGAAACTCTTCTAAAAGACCATGTCTCGACCTTCCGGTTGTCATACAACATGCAGTGTGACGAACTAAAAAGGTGGTGGTCGAGTCTTGTGGGGAAAAGTGCACAAACCTCTGCAGAGTGTACAAACTGATCATGATTAGCCGTGTCCCCGGTTACGGACAACTTTGAGCATCTAGAAGTGGGAATGTTGACGGATCTCATCATATTTAATTAATCAATCGGGTTTAATCAACTTTGGGAATAGATTGACTTGGAGAAACCAATTCAATCATATTATGAGCTTTGTAGTACTGTTATGATACTCTTTGAGTAGGAAAAAAATCAGCTTTATGCAAATTGAAACTTAGAGATTTTCCACCAGCCAAATTGCATGTAGAAGTTAGGTCTGTTATATATATTATTTTGGGAGTAACTTGCCGTACATTCAAAGTACTGACCCATTTTGGGCTGTAACCTTCGGTGTTGCAGGATTGTATATGATGAGTAAGTGATGCGATGTAGGGTTACGATGTTTACACTCAACTTTGCCGTTGGTGTTGATGGGACTCCACTTATGTATTGTTTGGTTCCGCGGTGTATTCTAGCCCAAAGGCTATAAGGTAATAAATACCATGTATTTACGTTACTTTTTGACATGTGATTCATGGTATTTCATCGAGTACTGTGTGTGCTAGCATACTGATCCAGGGATAGCACAGAAGCACAGTAGACTTGGTTCCTTTTGGGACCGGGTCGTTACACTAATCTAGATCGGAACTCGCTAGGGTTTTCTCTCTCTAGTTTTCTCGAAGGCGTTTCTTCTCTGGACGGCGGAGCGCTGCCGTATTGCTGTGTCGGACGTGTGGATACCGGTGGAGAGATCATAGCTTTGATCTTGCTTCGAGGATCATCTTCTTCTCGGAGATCTGTTCGAGGGACTGTTCGTGGGAGATCTACTTCGACTACTTCCACTACGTCCACACCACTTCACCAACTCTTCTTCCGCTGCAACCGTTGGTGAGCAAAGGCCTAAACCTTGTATGCTATCTATCTTGGATGATCTTGGGTTCTAGTTACGTAGGCACGAAATTTTTGAATTCTACTACGTTTCCCAACAAGAATTACTCTAGAACATAAATATAGAAGAGGAGAATCAAATATATTACTCAAACACAATATGAACATAGTCTCATAGTCCATCGGATCCCAACAAACTCAACATAGCAACAGTAGAAATATTACATATGTTCCTCGATCATGTAGGGCAGCTCACGAGGTCTAATCCATGAAGAACAAAGAGGGGAGGAGAACATCACATAGCTACTGATCATAGACCCATGGTCCAAGGTGGACTACTCACGGTTCATCCAGGAAGCATCCATGGTGGTGGAGAAGCTCCCGGAGGTGGTTCCTCCCTGCGGCAGGGTGCCGGGAAGAGGTCTCCTGGTGCTCCCGATCTTGGAAGCGTGGCGGCGGCGGAACAGAGGAGAAATCGCGAAAAAGGGTTCCTGTCTCGGGGGTTTTGCGTCATGGAGAATATATGGGCGAAAGGGGCAGCCAGGGGGCACCAGGGGTCCAGGCGCGGCCCCACCCTAGGGCGCGCCAGGAGGGCGCCAAGGGCCTTGGTGGGTCCCCTCTGGCCCCCTCTCGGTGATTCCCGAAGCTTCCGAAGCGTTGATTTTTATTGGATTTTTCCCGAATTTATGGAGCACTTTTAATATGGGGGAAACCTGAAACAGAAAAACAGCAGAAAACAGGAATTGGCACTGGCGTGCACTGAGTTAATAAGTTAGTCCAAATATGATCAAAAGTGTATGGAAGTTCATTAATAACATAGCAATATCACACAAAAGAGGCATGGAGCAAGCATAAATTATAGATACGTTTTGGACGTATCAAGTGCATTTATAATTCTGTCAATTTCCCAGCTGTAATTTATTCACCCAGCTTAGCTGTTTTATCGTCTTTTGGGAGAGAGACATCACTAGTGAACATCATGGGACCCGGGTCCATGTTTCCACCACTGTTTACACCTCAACTATCCATTGTATTTCATTTCCTTTCAGTTGCTATCACCATCATTATTTCCACCGTGCTTTTGATCCTTTGTAAACGACAAGGCCGGAGATATTGACAACCTCTCTGAACTCGTTGGGAGCAAAGTTATTTGTTTCTGTGTATAGGTCCACGTCAACATCAAACCAATTCGACAACTTAATATCTAGTGCCATTGACAACTACTTGCAGAATTCAGAGTCCAACCGGTTCGATAACCTTGGTATCTTCACCGAGGGAAATTTACTGCTAGCTACATCTCAACCTTCAACTTTGGGTAACCAACGAGGAGCGAGAAGCTATCAGCGATATACTAGTCTTCATCGAGTCGACAGAATCAAGAAATATGTTCCAACTTGAGGCGGAAATGATCGTCATCATCGAGCTTAAGTGGATTTTTCGCAAGGCAAATGTTTGACCTTGATAGGTTGTCTAGTTTACCGTTCTCATGGTGTTAGTTGGGAGACTGGTTATAGGTTTCATTTCCGTACTATCAAGGTGGAATATCGAGTGAGTAGCTTGATCGCATCGTTCTTAGAGAGCTCAAACCATTGCATCCTGGCACCATCTTTATTGGTTCTTGTTTGGATTTTCTCTTTGTGAGTTTTGGAGCTTGTGATCTTTTTCATGACAAGCTCAAGTTCATCAAAAACGATTTTCATATATATGCATCTTCTTTTATGTTTTCGATGTTGGAGTTTTTTCCTGTTCTTCTCTTATGGAGGTTTCACCTTCTACCTTGTTGGCATATTAACCTTTGCATGTTTTGCATCATTATTTATTGTTTATATTGGCTCGGTCTCTATGTCAAGATCTTAGGCTTTTCCATAGCTTTAAAATGAGACCGAGATCATCAAAATCAGAGTTTATATGGCAAACTTGTGGTTGTTTTGGCCGTGCCGATTTGTGTCCAAGAGGTAGTACCGCTCCTTAAGGGGTAGTACCACCTGAGCGGTAGTACTGCTTACTAATACTGTCGTACTTCCTCTTAGTTAAAAGCTTCATTTTTTCAGCGGCAGTTGCGCGAGGTAGTACCGCTCGTGCGCAGGAAAATGCACATAACGGTTGGATTCGTGGGTTCCTATAAAAGTTCTTCCCCATTGTCCCTAATGTTCTTGAGCTCGATTTTCTCCTTCATTGTTGACCTTCTAAAGCTTGAAGTCTCTCTATCCTCCCACGATTATTGCTTCTTTTTGAAAGAAAAGGAGAGAGGAAATCTAGATCTACATTCTCCACCAAACCATCTCTTCTCTAAGTGAGGGGAACCTTGTGGATCGAGATCTTGGAGTTCTTTGGTGTTCTCCTTGTTCTTCCTCTCATACTTTCCATAGTTTTGGTTGCTTTGGTGGAATTTTAGAGTTAGGGACTTAAGAACTTAGTGTGTTCTTACCATTGCATTTGGTGCATCGGTTTGAGTTCTCTCCGAGGATACGTTGTAGTGAAAGTTGAAGTTGAGAAGATTGTTACTCTTGGGGTGCTTGGCATCCTAGAGCTTGTTACTCTTGAGTGCTTGGCACTCTAGAGCTTGTCCCTTTTGGGGGCATTGCCTCCTAAAGGCTTGGTGTTGTTTCGGAGCTCAATCATTATGGTGTAAAGCTTCAGGACGCTTCAGAAGCTTCCAATTAAGTTGTGGAGATTGGTTCGAGAAATTTGCATAGGTTCAATGACCGCCCACAAAGGGCCATTTGTATGGGTTCAATGACCTTCCCTCAAGGGTCCCTTAGTGGAATCACGACAGCTTGCATTGTGCTAGGTGACCTATTTGGGAGCATTTTACCTTCACACCTCTCCAACGGAGATTAGCATCCGTAAGGGCGTGAACTTCGGGATATATCATCGTCTCCGCGCTCCTCGGTTATCTCTTACCTGATCCCTTTACTTGTGCATCTACTTTGTGATAGCCATAGTGCTTTTCGTTATATATATATATATTGATATCACATAGTTATTTATCTTGATTAGCATAAGTTGTTGGTGCACATAGTTGAGCCTAGCATATTTAGGTTTTGTGCTTGAAAATTTAATCGTTAGTTTTATTTCGTATTTGTTCAAGCCTAAAGCGTAATTATTTTAAAGCGCATATTCACCCCCCCCCCCTCTAGGTGACATCCACACCCTTTAAATTTCCTGCACGTACCGCAAGAACGGGAGGCTCAGGCAGAGCTCGCTGTTGCGAAGGAAACAATCGCCGCCAGAGAAGAAGGAGCCTACGACCGCCTCCTCGACGCCAGGGAGGAGCTTGACGTCACCATCGCCCTTCGGAAGTCCGCCGAGAAGGAGTATCTCAACATCGACGATCGCATTTAGTTAATTTCCGGTAACCTTTTCGATGATTTTTTTTCTATGAACTATGTTTAAATTTCTTACCTGAAAACTACGTTTGTATTTACGATATGAGTATACCGACTCCGTTTTGCCGGAACCATCATGCTCACATAAACTAATTTTTGGATGCCCTCTAAATAGATTTTGTGAGATATCAAGATGCGGGAGAGCATCTCTAACATATCTTGTAAAAGTTCGTACCACACAATTATTTTAGGGTACACTATAAAATGTTTTTATAGAAAGAACCGTTACCGAAAAATTGCATTAAAAAAACTTCACGATCTTCTTCTTGCTTGCCTGATCCCGTGCAAATACGGACAGTTAACGCTTCTGCCGGCTGCATGCTCCAGCGATAATCCGGTGACGCTCTGGCGATGCTTCTTCGATGCTCAGGGGCGGACCAGGATTTAATCATAGGGGGGCGAAGAATATAATGATACAGTTCATCATATATGATATATCAATATATAGTTAAGTCTTACATCTTGCAACAATACAAAGCTATATTTCTACATTTACATATAGAATTATGTGTCACCAACAGGCTCATAAAAGAAGGTAATTGTGTAGTCTTCATCTATATTATTGAAAGATGATAAAATTGATATATGTTATAGCTTTCATTTGTAGTAAACTAACTTGGTTTTATTAATTTATTAAGCAGCATACAATTAGTCAAAATATAAAACAAATATGATGAAATGATCGTGATGATAAAAAATAAATTCTTCTTCTCATGGATCAATTAATTTAGTTTTCTATAATCAACAATTTGTAAGGAGTCTAATAAAATCCATAACTACTACTACCTCTGTAAGATAATATAAGACGCTTTCACCATAGAGACAAAATTTGGTATTAAAACAAAGCAAATATGTAATCTATAATTAATCACACGGGTGACAAAATGGTTTATGTAATCAAAATTTACAATACATTCACCTCTGGTAGCATGGTTTACGGCAATCCGGTTGACCGTACATTCGTAGAATCATATTGGATTGATGCGAAGCAAGGAGCAACTTCCCTATCTATGAAGCGGCGACGGCTTCGCCTAACGGCCGGCAAGGATGCTCAATTTGTCAAGAAGCTCTAGCCGCCGTGGCGGCGTTGGCACGGAAATTGGTCTACAGATTGCAAGATTGCTTTGACGGTTCGGTCTCATTGGAGATGGGATGGAGGATATGTGTAGCGAAGTTTAACTATGATGGATGGGATACAGACACACGTGTAGCCCATATGCTGTGCCTTTCTTTGTTGTTAATTCATCTTTGGCTTAAACACTTACTTAGGCCCCCCCCCCCCCCGGCTCCGCGATGCTTTGATCGGCGTTGTTGAGCTTCTTCGCCCGCTCACTACTTGGGGATTTACGGTTTCCTCTAAAAAACGGATCGAAAACTGCATATATAGAAGATGTACGTGATATTTTTTTTAGAATCTATAATTTTACATTGTTTATTTAATGCTTTAAAAAAAATTATACTGTGAATATACGGGTTTGATTGCTTTTACGGGATAAATGCTTTTTAGTGGATAACTCGCTCCGTCCTTAGAGGATAATAACTCGCCTCCCATTCTGCAGATACCCAAACTCCGGCCAGTGATGCTCGCCAACACGCGCCTCCCTCCTCCGCCGCCTCCACAGCGCGTCGAAACCTTTGCCCCACGCCTCGCCGGAGGCGGCGGTGTTGAGTTCCGCCGCAAGCTCCACTTCCTCTCGGCCGAACTCCATCTCGACCCGTTCCCGCTCCTCGCCCTTCACCCCGAGCTCCGCTCCGCGCCTCTCGCGCTTCTCCATGCCTCGCTCCGCCTCCTCCTCTCGCATGGACTCTCCGCCGGCGACGCCTCCCGCGTCTTCTCGGCGTTCCCTTCGCTCCTCACCTCCCCTCCCGAGGACTCCCTCCGCTTCCTCTCCGCCGCCGCGCCGCTGCCCCCTCCTCTCCTCCGCGCCGCGGTGGTCCGTTCCCCTCGCCTCCTCGCGGCGTCCATCCCGGACACCCTCCGCCCCGCGCTCCACTTCCTCCGCCACCGCGTATCCCTGCGCCGGAGGCCCCTCCCACTCGCCGCCGCCCTGCTCCTAGCTTTCTCCGTCGACCGCACGCTCCTCCCCAAGCTCCTCTTCCTTGGCGACGCCACGGGCCTCCGGGACCCCGCCATCTGCACCATGATTCGCCGCGCCCCCGCTATTCTCTCCTACGGTATCGACACCAACCTCACACCCAAGCTCAAGTTCCTCGCCGACGGCATGCACTTGGACCCAGCCGCCGAGCTCACCGAGTTCCCACACTACTTCGCCTTCAGCTTGGAGGGGAGGATCAGGCCTAGGCACGAGGCCTTGAGGGTGAGGGGCGTTCATATGTCACTGAAGGAAATGCTCACCAGCAGCGATGATGAGTTCAAGGAGCGGATCTTAGATGCAGCTCTGTCCGGCAATACGGAGACGATGTCTGGTGGCTGCACTGCATCTGGTTCTGATAATGGTGGCGCATTGAGTTTGAATCCAATCAAGAATTTGACCTCTGATGTGCCAAATGCCATCACCAAAGATTGAGCTCATGTGTTACTTTGGGAGGATAGCTTGCAATGGATTCAGCAACCGAGTTTTAGTTCTATGGTGGAGCTGTGGGATCTATGATTAGGTGAGTGGTGATCAACATGAAGAGTTTAGTAATAGCAGTTCTTATTCTTTTTAGTATGTGCCGATATCATGAATTTTGGCACCCAATGTAGAACAACATGATTTTGCTGCACTTTGTCTGTATGTACTAGTACCACTAATCCAAACTGTTAAGTCTTCTAGAGTTTTACTACTAGACAACCATTTCTTAGTTTGACCATCTATATAAAGCTAAAACTGCTAGCATCCATAATATCAGTTGATATATACTGTATTTCTAGATTTATCATGACATGTACTTTTTTTTTTTTGAAACATGACATGTACATTTGTAATGTATAGTCTTTCTACGTGACACAACATTGTCCGGATAAATTATTGGTTAAATCACCATATTGAAGACCCTGTCATTTTCTAAAAGACTTAAGTTTTGGATGGGGGAAGTAGGTGTGTCCATGGGATTATGTAAACGGAGCTGCTGTTTGGTTCACTTTTGGCATTGCATTATTGGAAAACCTAAATATGGAATGTTAAATTATGTTTGTTAGTCAATCTGCTCTTATCTGGGCCAGCCACGTTTGTTGTTAGAAATGATAATCCATGCTGAGTTGTGGCCAAGGTTATTTGTTGGCTTAATGTCTCTTATGCTTATATCTCCGATTTGTCCCTTTGCTTAGGAGATAGGGCTACTACGCTGGAGATTACAATTGTAATTTGGTGGGAATATGTGCAGTTGAACTGCTTGCCATGATTGGATTCAACCTTGTTTTTTGATTATTGTTTTTGAACCGTGCCATAATTCCTTTTCATTACTATCATAACTGAAATTCATCAGTTCTGTTGTAAGAGAAGGGGGGAGGGAAAGGGAGATGCGGCGAGTTTCAGAGTATCAGTGGGAAACCCACAATGGAAGAAAACCTCCACCATATGAAAACCCACTGGCTTCAATTTATTGCATCAGACTATCCTAACAGAGGAGTAGCAAAAACCTTGTATTTTGATACTTATATTGGATCGGAGGGACTAGTAAACTAAACTATGAGGGTTTGGTAGTAATTTATGCACCTTCACCGCATGCAGTTTGAAGTAACAGAATACGACAATTCCCCCACCACCACCCGTCCCTCCACGGCTCCACCCAATTTGATAGCACCCACAATTCTAGTTACAACCGAGAAGATTGAATAATAAGAAGCTAGACACTTCAGGATCGTAGAAATCATTTTTTCTGTAGCGGGACAGGAGGCAGAACTAGTTTGGCTTTTCCTGTGATTTTATAGCAGAGTTTGTAGTTTAAGCAAACTGAAATCTGGGTAGGTTGACTGCATTTTTTATTTTTATTTTTATTTTTGAGGAAAAACAGTATTACTGCCTATATATTAAGCCGGAGAACAAAAAACATACTTCCTCCGTACCAAAATGTAACACCATTTTTCAAATTGATAAGAGTTGAAAAATGATCTTGCATTTTGGGACGGGGAAGTAGTTCGTTGCAGATTACAGTTAACAGACGTTAGCTAACAGGGCTGCACGCCTGAGCGCTGTATAAATGGGCTCCCTAATCTGGCTCCGGGTCCGGCTCATTTTCACAATCTGATAGCCAGAATGATGTGTTCGTTGGCTGGGTTCCTTTCTCCCAAATGTACTGTTCTTCCTGATTATTCTGATGAGCATTTTATTCGCGTTGCAGAGGATTCGGGTGTGTCCTTGGGCGATCTCTGCTCATCTTCGATGACTGTCACGTCATTTCTATTCTGCGTGCGAACGAGCTTGGCCCATGCGGCACTTGCCAAGGCTAAGGCTGCGGCTGCGGCCCCTGTTGTCTCTCCCTCGGGTGGTACTACTGAAGTGTCGGACGCTCTTGTTGTCTGGGTGGGGTCGGTAGACGCCAACCCACCACTGCTGGCACTTCCAGGCGCAAACGTTTGATTTTTTCCCTGGCTCCATGCCGTTCGAGTCTTCACCTAAAAAAATAAAAAAATACGGCCGATAAAAGTTTTGTTTTGGAATGTGTGTGGTTTTAGAGCTAGGGGGCAGCTAGGGGACAAAATCACCATTTTGACCTTTTATATTTTTGGCACGATCTAAACTTTTTTTAGAAGAATAGGGAGCTACTCCCCAGCTTTATTTCATATGAAATAAGACCATACAAACACCAATCTTTATCATAGGTTCAATCGAATCAAAGCATACTAGCTGGGCTCTTCCAGGTTTCTAAGGCAAGACTAGCTCATTACATGTGCCACCAGCACAAAGCGGTATCCACATGCCAAATGCAGCACAAACTATGCCGAGGGCTTCCTGGTCTTCATAGTGGGGGGGGGGGGCAATCGACACCGATCTTGGGGACCAGCAGGTCTTCGGAGGTGACACCAGGCTTGAAGACGAAGCTCCAACGATGGCATGACGCGCTTTTCCAGGCGAACAGAAGGTGAGCTCACCAGTGGCCAGAAGACTGTCTCTCAGCCACCTAGGATCAACAAAGGGCGTCTCCTCATCTCTTCTAGCGGGGCCACAAAGTTGTCCAGTCTCTCCATGTGCATTTCTTTCGATAGGGCAGACCAGTATCTGATTGTCTTGAGCACAGTTCTCCAGACCTGAGTTACAGAGATCCACATTGTGTTATAAAAAAATAGAATTCATGTGCTTCCACAAACACCACAACATAAGGTGATAGCGTTTAGAGCAGAATTCTTATTATTTGGCAACCAGAATCTAGCTACAGACTCAAAGTTTGCCCCAATATCAATGTGGAATTCATTACTAATGTAAGACCAAAAAGTTTTAGCAACTACACAACCAAAAAAGAGATGTTCCACTGATTCATTTTCACAACAGAATACACAATCAAGTGGTTTCATTATGATTCTTTTTTCGAGGTTGTCTCTTGTCATCAGCTTGTTGTTAGCGAATAGCCACGGAAAGATGAATTTTAGGTGGCACTCTAATCTTCCACACTGCAGGAGAATAGATAGGTTGCACACCTCTAAAATTAATAATGTGATAAAGAGAGCTAGTGGAATACTTGCCTTTGTTGTCTAATTGACACACTAGAGCATCAGTGTCAGCAGAAAAACTAATGGGTCTAGCAATTTCTAGCAATTGAAGCCATTGCTCCATGATCTTTGGTGAAAAGTTTCTCCTAAACGTCAGTTTCAGGTTACTTCCATCCCAAGCATCAGCGAGACAGATGTTTTGCTCATTACAGACTACATAGACAGGCCAGAACTGGACAGAGAGGGGGGAGTTACCAAACCAGGCATCCTCCAATTGCCATTGCCTACAGACCATCTATATCCCATTTTGAGAGCATGGATAGGTTATCTAACCCCTTTCCAGAATCTAGAAATATTGGGGTTGGAGCTAGGTACAAATATGTTAGCTCTTCTAGCAGAGGAGTATTTTGTGTCAATAGTTAATTTCCAGATCTTCCCATCTCCTTCCATATACCTCTTGACCTAAGATCCTAACAAACAGAGATTGATTTCCTGCAGGTTAGGTACACCCAACCCTCCAAATTCTTTCTTCATACACACACGTCTCCAGTTAGCCAAGTGCAATTTCCTATGCCCCTCAAAATCATTCCACTGATAGTTTGCCATTTGTGAATTGATGAGCTGTATAGACCACTTGGGGCATTTGAAGAAAGAGAGCAGGTAGATAGGTATGCTAGCTAGACATGCTCGGATTAGAACGAGTCTACCCATATAGGATAGAAGCTTCTCTCTCCAACCTGAAATTCTTTTGAGAATTTTATCAATCAGAAGTTGAATGTCCTCTCTGCTTAACTTTTCATGATGTAAAGGAATCCCGAGGTATTTAATTGGGAAACTCCCTTTGCGGCAACCAAGACTGTCAGCAAAGGGGAAGAATTCCTCATCTTCTATATTGATGGGAATGAGCTCACTCTTATTGTAGTTGGCCTCATTCCAGATACTTGCTCAAAGCAGTTAAGTACCATCTTAAGGTTGTTGGCTAGTTCTAAGTTCTTATCAAGAAAGAGGATGATATCATCTGGATATTGCAGGCAAGTGATTCCACCAGGGAAAACCTCAGGGCACAACCTTTTGATGAGGCCCTAATCAACAACTTTAGCTAACATCCTTGTTAGGGCATCTACTACTAAATTAAAGAGTAATGGAGAGAGGGGATCACCCTGCCTGAGCCCTTTACCAGTATTAAAAAAACCACTTTCAATGTAGTTAATTTTAACATGTACTGAACCTCTATGTGTAATGTCATGCATCCATGACAACCATTTATTTCCAAAACCTCTAGCTTGGAGGAGCTCGGAAAGAAAATCTAAGTTAACTTTTTCAAAAGCTTTCTCATAGTCTAACTTAAGCTCCAAACCCTTCTGTGTAGCAGAATGCACAGAGTGCAACACCTCATGGGCAGTTACTACACTTTCAAGTATAAACCTGCCTTTTAAGAAAGCAGATTGGTTACTAGCAATTAATCTTTTGCAATATCACAGCTAATCTACTAGTCAAGACTTTAGTAAAAATCTTGAAGCTACAATTCAACAAACTAATAAGCCTAAATTTCCTAATGGAGGTAGCTTCAGTCTCTTTCGGAATAAGTGCTAGCATTGCAAAGTTAAGTCTATAAAGGTCTAAATCTCCTTTGTAAAAGTCTTCAAACATTCTAAGCAAGTCAGGTATTATAAGGTCCCAAAAATGTTGATAGAAAAAGAAAGGGTCCCCATCAGGGCCAGGGGCTCCATCTGAGTATGTCAAAAACGTCTTTCTTGATCTCACTCTCAAAGAAAGGGGCTTCAAGCATTTCATTATATACAACATTTACTTTTTCATCATCAGAAAAGAAAGTGGGACTTAATTTGAATCCCTGCCTAGGTTCATACTTAAACAAGTCTTTGTAAAAATTATAGACTGTATCTAACATATCTTTAGTTACAGTAACTGGGCCAGAAGGGTCATCTAGAGATTGAATGCTAGTTTACCTCCTTCTCTGATTAGCTACAACATGAAAGTATGCAATATTCCTATCTTCTTCTTTTATGTCTCTATCTCTGGATCTTTGTTTAGCCTTAACTTCCTCTTGTAGCCAAATTTTCTGAAGCTCATGGTGAATGAATTTAAATCTAGCATTTTCATTCTCACTGAGTTGAGTAGTCTCAACCTTCACATGAAGTGGGTCATACTCCTCTAACAGGATTTTCTTGTATCTTCTAATGGATGCTTCTTCATTGGAACTCCATCCTTTTGCAATTTTCCTAAGTTTCCTAATTTTAAGCTGCCATATTGATAAGGAGGAACCTCTATTTGGCACAGAGTTCCAAGTTCTAGTTACTAGATCTGTAAAGTCCTCTCTAAGCAGCCACCACTTTTCCATTTTATAGCTACTGGACCTAGGTGTCACATGGATGCCAGAGTCCCAAACTATTGGTGTGTGATCACTCCCACACCTAGGTAGTGTTATGCAAGAGGACAAATGGAACATGCTATCTAATTTAGTATTACAGAATAACCTATCAATAGTTGACATTATCAAATCATCCTGGTTGTTAGCCCAGGTGAACTTTCTACTTCACTCCACTTTCTATTAATATTACCATTACTCTTGTCAGCAGAGAATCTAACCAAATTAAAATCCCCACCTACAAGTGTAGGGGTTGCATCATCTACAAATAAGGTATGTAGCTGAAATATGAATTCCTCTATACCCTCCTCATAATGAGAGCCATAGACAGTCACAATCCTAAACATTCCCTACCAATTTAACTTTACAACTAATTGAAAATTTAAGAATATTCTAGGATACTATGTCAAAAAATCATAATCCACTCCCATCAAAATACCACCAGTAGTGCCTTTTGATGGAAGGTGATTCCAGGAAAACTTACACGCCCCACTTAAGGATTTCAAGTAGGAATCTGAAAAGGATTCTTTCTTAGTCTCTTGGAACCCTACAATGGATGGATGCATTTTCTGAATGGTGTCTAAAATAAGGGTTTTCCTGCCAGGAGCAGAAATCCCTCTCACATTCCAGAAAAGAGCATTCATGACAAAAACTTTTTCCTAAGGTGCTTGCCCCATTTGTCTCCGATCACGTGGGTCCACTGACCTCCTATTTGACTGGTAACCTCTTCCTCACTAGTAACACCGGGGAGGAAAAAGTTTCTAATAGGCCTATCAAGGGTTTGATAATTTGGAGAAGCAGTATGTAAGGCCCGATATGCGGTACTGTTAAAGATCTAGGTGTTTCCACCCAGATCCGGGGATGAAGCACATATCGGTCCCACCGCGACATATGACAAAGCCATATGCTCCGGATTTCCAACATGATATCACAACATTACAGATACAGGATACAACATCTCATACAATCGGCATACAACTGCCTCAAATACAATATAACAGCGGAAGGTACATGTCTGAGTACAGACTACAATCAAATTCCTAGTGGCAAAGAGAAAAGCATCGATCCCATAACCACACGGGTCCAGGCCCTCAGCCGGGATCCGCCTAACTAGTCGTCGTCGAGTCTCCACGTGAAACGTCGATCACCATACCTGTTGTCGATCAAGAACCCTGAAAAGAGTTTGGGGGTAGTATCATGAGTACAGAGGTACTCAGCATCCAACTGTAGTGGTCATCTGACCCAGCAAGGACTTCATCACTCGTCATTCTAGGACAACTAGTAGTTCACGGTAAGGAAGGGGTAAGTGGTGAGGTTGCTGCCGCACTAGCATTTATGAAGTGGCTAACGATCTAGAGAGTAAGGTAAGAAGCCAAGCATTCGATGAGGAATCGCCTCCAACAAGTCTTGTTATGAACTACTTACGCAAACATAACACCTATCATATCCTTGTCCTCCTCTTCGCATCCCGACGAAGAAGAAGCAATCAAGGCACACGCACACGTTGATCAAGTTATAGTTATGATTCAGTTGATGTTATCTATGAACAAGACGTAGGTTCCAAGTCGTCCATAACCGTGGACACGGCTTCTCGAAAAGATTTAACCCTGCAGGGGTGTACCAACTGCCCATTACGAGGCTCCGCACGCACGTCCATCTCTCTCAGTTGCTACCCATCACAGGCAACCATTTTATGATTTAGTTCCAAGAGATCCGAAACGACAGGTCCCTCTAACTAACGACGAACAAATCCGGGTGGCCCCCGGTGAGTCGACATCCATTTCAGGAGCCGGCCGCGCTCTCGATCTGGTCTCTACCGTATGTCGCAGGTTTGGATACCCGGTTAATCACACATGGGAAACCGGGTCCTCAGCCGGACAAAGTGGGCCAACAAGGGAACTATGTCCTCACTGGTCCGGGTTGGTTTGAAAACAACTGGCAGCTGACCAGCACACACACGGTTTCAAATGGTAAATCAGCTTGGGCCACCACTAGAAATGTTTGAAGCTAGGTAGGTAAGAAAAGGGGACCCCATAAAATCCCACACGCGGTTAGGCACGCTTAGTCTTAAAACCAATACCCGGAACTCGGATCCTAGGTGACTCGAATGGAACAAAGCGTCGGGGCGGGATAGCCTAGACCTTCCATCCTTCGTCGAATATAGTCAACATTATAATAATCATATAATCAACAACAATATAATAAGGTGATATCCCAACCCAAAGAGTAACAGGGTAACATCGTAGCATCCTAAGCATGCATACTAAGCAGGGGCTGAGCAACGAGCAATAGTAACATAGCAGTACAAGGTTTGCTGGGAAGGGACATGGCTGTATTGGTTTGAAAGAGGCTGTAAACATGTGGTAGGATCAAACATCGAACCTAACCTATACTAGCATGCAAACCGCTGGTTGAAATAGAATGGATCATAAATAATGTATAGTCCTTGCCTGTTGATAAGTCGGGCTCTAAAGGTGTAGTTGATCGCAAGCTCGCATCGTCTCCGAGAGGTACCCGCGGAAGTACACAAGAGGGTAAACACTGGAAAGCAATCAACGAGAAACCATCTATTACTACGAGGCAAACACGAGCAAGCATCAACAAGAAGCAACACGAGACATCGCGCCTACCGTCGAGAGCGGTTACTAACAGTTTAAGTGGGGTATCGGTCACACACGACGAATACCGCACGTTTACGGTGGTTCAAGTTGCTTAGCTACAGGTGACCAAACAACGGTTATTAACATGGCAACTCAAGCAAGCATGGCATAGCACACAATCATGGAAAAAGGTGAAGCACAAAGTAAACTATCTATGCTAGTCAATTTAAGTGAGGCACAACCTAAACATGGCATAACACTAAGTGTCGCACGACAATTAAAAGATTTGGTACTGTTCTGCCCTAACCCATATTTTAGGTTGGTTAACAGCAGCAAACAATAGCATAAACACAAAGTACACGAAAAACGAATCAAGTTACATATAAAGAACACCCAAACGGAGTTACGGTTAAAAAGATACAAGCAAAACAA
This sequence comes from Bromus sterilis, assembly GCA_950022295.1. Taxonomy (NCBI): domain Eukaryota; kingdom Viridiplantae; phylum Streptophyta; class Magnoliopsida; order Poales; family Poaceae; genus Bromus; species Bromus sterilis. The sequence continues at coordinate 236,668,107 of OX465600.1, forward strand.
GCTACGAGCACAAACTGCCAACATCACGAAGCACACTTTAGAGCAATGCATAAACAGGTTAAACAATGCAAACATGCTCACAAATGACTTGCAATTAAAGTAGACATTATGCTTAACAATATGCAATTGGAATCACTCAAATCCGATAAACGGTCGCGACACACTCGTCGACCGAAGTTGCAACAAAATAACAGTTTCAGCAACAGCAGCACAATAACATCATGATAGCTACTTTGGAGCAAGATATAATTATGATGCAGCAGGAAATTATGGCATGTGAATGCATGAAACTGAATTAGAAACATTGCTTAACGCAACGCAAAAAGAATCAATCAATTCCGATGAACGGTTGCGAAGCAATCGTCACCCGAAGTTGCAATAAAATAATAACAGCAGCACATAATAGCAAAAGGTAGCAGTTTAACGGCCTGATGCCCTGTTTAGCACACAATTACACAATAAAGATGAGCTCAAATGCAAATGCTCACAAAAGATGAATTAAAGCACACGCAATTCTAAACAATTCGTCTTTTGGGCGCGAAGTCATCCGGGCTACGGATCGCTTGCTATCGTCAACGCGGAATCGAATCAGCAGCAAAATAATCACAGACTTAGCAAAAATTAGTACAAGAAAGAAAAAAAAACAGAGGCTGGAAAAAAAATAAAAAAGGGGATGGCCTCACGTTTGGGCTTGGCCCAACTGGCCAGAGGCGGCTCGGGCTGGTGGCTGGGCTGGCGCTGGACTGGGCCGCTTGGGGCAGCCGGCCCACGCGGGAGGAAGCGCTGCAGCGGGCGTCCCGTGCCCGCTCGGGTCACCGGCGGCGGCTGCCGCTGGCTCCGACGAGGGGGACGAGCCAGGCGGTGGAGGAGGCCGGCGTGGGGCGGATCCGCGGCGGATCTCGCCGGATCCGGCCGGTCCGGTGGCGACGGCAATGTGCAGGGAGCCGGCGGTGGCTCCTCGAGCGCGGGCGCGAGCTCGCCCATGGACGCCGGCGGTTGAACCTGCGAGGAGAGGGAGTACGCTGCTGTGAGGAGGAAGAAGAGGAGAAGGGGGAGCGGGAGGAGAAGAGGGAGTGCTGCAGGGCAGCGGCGGCGCACGGCTGCTGCCGGCGGCGGCCTCGGGCAGAGGCGCCGGCGGCCTCGGGCGTCCACGGGTGGAGGTGAGAGAGAGGAGACGTAGGTGGAGGCTGAACGCGATCTAGGCCGTTGGATCGCCAGATCTGACGGTCCAGATCGCCTGGGGCTAGGGTTTCGCGATTTTGGGGGTTTATTGGGCAGATCTGGGCAAATCTCAGGGGGGTGGCTGCAATTTTGGCTCAGGGAAACCCTAGAAAGGGGTGGGAGTGTGGTGGTCTTTATATAGCATGGGTGGTTGGCAGTTTGCAAAAACATCCCCGGTTTTTCTCTCGCGCGCGCGGTGCTCACGTTTCTGACTGCCGGGGGTCCGCAGGACCTCTGATTCGGATAAAACTTCGAACTGCGCGATCAGCGTGTCGAGCCGGAGGCGTTCACCTCGCGCTGTAACCGTTCCGAAAACACTTTCCGGCGCGCTATAAAAATAACCCGTTTAATTATTAAACGGGGTTTTTCGTTCCGTTGGCTACGGCTGGTCTCGTGCGGGTTTCGCGACGGTGATCGGGTGAAACCCGGTGTCGCAAAGGTTGAGTGTCAGGGTGGCAAGGGTCGGTCTCCGTACGATACGAGATAAGAGGGGATAAATAATCGCCGATCGATAAATCGGGGATGCAAACACCGCAAACAAATCAGACAATCAAACAATCCACACCGAAAACAATTTTTTTTAATTTTTGTGAAAATTGGGCTGTTACAATACAACACCACCAACAATGGATCTCGTCCCGAGATCCTGGACGATCCGGGGGAGAGGAAAGAGTCGACGATCTTCAACACCACCAACAAGGGACTCTGTTCCATGTCGACGTCGAACTTCCGTCGAGATAAATTTCCGCAGAGAGATGGCAACGTCGAAAGACGAAACCATCAGTGACAAGAGGAAGACCGACCGCGAAAGCCAGATCAAGGGACAGTGCATTTCGACGCAAGTCGTGGAAACACTGGGCAAAAGGATGTATGGCAAAGGATGACCCAAATGATAACCGAAATCGGAGAAGCTAAAGGTACTACAGGAATTCCCACCTGAGCTCGGAATCGAGATAATACGCTGCAAGCAAGGCATTGTAACGGTTCCGATACTCCACACACTCGAGATCCTAGAGTTTGAAGGGGATAAGGCGAGAGTAAAACACTTATGACACTTGTCCTGACCAGAGCAAGGGTAAGGAGTAAAAAGAATCCTACTCTCCGATAACTAACTTAGTAACTACAAAATAGTTTTTGTCTAGACTCGACTTCGGCCAGAGAGGGGATCCTACGGTCGGTAAGGCTCTGACACCAAGTTGTAAGGCCCGACATGCGGTACTGTTCCAGATCTAGGTGTTTCCACCCAGATCCGGGGACGAAGCACATATCGGTCCCACCGCGACATATGACAAAGCCATATGCCCCGGATTTCCAACATGATATCACAACATTACAGATACAGGATACAACATCTCATACAATCGGCATACAACTGCCTCAAATACAATATAACAGCGGAAGGTACATGTCTGAGTACAGACTACAATCAAATGCCTAGTGGCAAAGAGAAAAGCATCGATCCCATAACCACGGGTCCAGGCCCTCCGCCGGGATCCGCCTAACTAGTCGTCGTCAAGTCTCCACGTGAAACGTCGATCACCATACCTGTTGTCGATCAAGAACCCTGAAAAGAGTTTGGGGGTAGTATCATGAGTACAGAGGTACTCAGCATCCAACTGTAGTGGTCATCTGACCCAGCAAGGACTTCATCACTCGTCATTCTAGGACAACTAGTAGTTCACGGTAAGGAAGGGGTAAGTGGTGAGGTTGCTGCCGCACTAGCATTTATGAAGTGGCTAACGATCTAGAGAGTAAGGTAAGAAGCCAAGCATTCGATGAGGAATCGCCTCCAACAAGTCTTGCTATGAACTACTTACGCAAACATAACACCTATCCTATCCTTGTCCTCCTCTTCGCATCCCGACGAAGAAGAAGCAATCAAGGCACACGCACACGTTGATCAAGTTATAGTTATGATTCAGTTGATGTTATCTATGAACAAGACGTAGGTTCCAAGTCGTCCATAACCGTGGACACGGCTTCTCGAAAAGATTTAACCCTGCAGGGGTGTACCAACTGCCCATTACGAGGCTCCGCACGCACGTCCATCTCTCTCAGTTGCTACCCATCACAGGCAACCATTTTATGATTTAGTTCCAAGAGATCTGAAACGACAGGTCCCTCTAACTAACGACGAACAAATCCGGGTGGCCCCCGGTGAGTCGACATCCATCTCAGGAGTCGTCCGCGCTCTCGATCTGGTCTCTACCGTAGGTCGCAGGTTTGGATACCCGGTTAATCACACATGGGAAACCGGGTCCTCAGCCGGACAAAGTGGGCCAGCAAGGGAACTATGTCCTCACTGGTCCGGGTTGGTTTGAAAACAACTGGCAGCTCACCAGCACACACACGGTTTCAAATGGTAAATCAGCTTGGGCCACCACTAGAAATGTTTGAAGCTAGGTAGGTAAGAAAATGGGCCCCATAAAATCACACGCGGTTAGGCACGCTCAGTCTTAAAACCAATACCCGGAACTCGGATCCTAGGTGACTCGAATGGAACAAAGCGTCGGGGCGGGATAGCCTAGACCTTCCATCCTTCGTCGAATATAGTCAACATTATAATAATCATATAATCAACAACAATATAATAAGGTGATATCCCAACCCAAAGAGTAACAGGGTAACATCGTAGCATCCTAAGCATGCATACTAAGCAGGGGCTGAGCAACGAGCAATAGTAACATAGCAGTACAAGGTTTGCTGGGAAGGGACATGGCTGTATTGGTTTGAAAGAGGCTTTAAACATGTGGTAGGATCAAACATCGAACCTAACCTATACTAGCATGCAAACCACTGGTTGAAATAGAATGGATCATAAGTAATGTATAGTCCTTGCCTGTTGATAAGTCGGGTTCCGATGGTGTAGTTGATCGCAAGCTCGCATCGTCTCCGAGAGGTACCCGCGGAAGTACACAAGAGGGTAAACACTGGAAAGCAATCAACGAGAAACCATCTATTACTACGAGGCAAACACGAGCAAGCATCAACAAGAAGCAACACGAGACATCGCACCTACCGTCGAGAGCGGTTACTAACAGTTTAAGTGGGGTATCGGTCACACACGACGAATACCGCACGTTTACGATGGTTCAAGTTGCTTAGCTACAGGTGACCAAACAACGGTTATTAACATGGCAACTCAAGCAAGCATGGCATAGCACACAATCATGGCAAAAGTTGAAGCACAAAGTAAACTATCTATGCTAGTCAATTTAAGCGAGGCACAACCTAAACATGGCATAACACTAAGTGTCGCACGATAATTAAAAGATTTGGTACTGTTCTGCCCTAACCCATATTTTAGGTTGGTTAACAGCAGCAAACAATAGCATAAACACAAAGTACACTAAAAACGAATCAAGTTACATATAAAGAACACCCAAACGGAGTTACGGTTAAAAAGATACAAGCAAAACAAGCTACGAGCACAAACTGCCAACATCACGAAGCACACTTTAGAGCAATGCATAAACAGGTTAAACAATGTAAACATGCTCACAAATGACTTGCAATTAAAGTAGACATGATGCTTAACAATATGCAATTGGAATCACTCAAATCCGATAAACGGTCGTGACACACTCGTCGACCGAAGTTGCAACAAAATAACAGTTTCAGGAACAGCAGCACAATAACATCATGATAGCTACTTTGGAGCAAGATATAATTATGATGCAGCAGGAAATTATGGCATGTGAATGCATGAAACTGAAGTAGAAACATTGCTTAACGCAACTCAAAAAGAATCAATCAATTCCGATGAACGGTATCGAAGCAATCGTCACCCGAAGTTGCAATAAAATAATAACAGCAGCACATAATAGCAAAAGGTAGCAGTTTAACGGCCTGATGCCCTGTTTAGCAACCAATTACTCAATAAAGATGAGCTCAAATGCAAATGCTCACAAAAGATGAATTAAAGCACACGCAATTCTAAACAATTCGTCTTTTGGGCGCGAAGTCATCCGGGCTACGGATCGCTTGCTATCGTCAACGCGGAATCGAATCAGCAGCAAAATAATCACAGACTTAGCAAAAATTAGTACAAGAAAGAAAAAAAAACAGAGGCTGGAAAAAAAATAAAAAAGGGGATGGCCTCACGTTTGGGCTTGGCCCAACTGGCCAGAGGCGGCTCGGGCTGGTGGCTGGGCTGGCGCTGGACTGGGCCGCTTGGGGCAGCCGGCCCACGCGGGAGGAAGCGCTGCAGCGGGCGTCCCGTGCCCGCTCGGGTCACCGGCGGCGGCTGCCGCTGGCTCCGACGAGGGGGACGAGCCAGGCGGTGGAGGAGGCCGGCGTGGGGCGGATCCGCGGCGGATCTCGCCGGATCCGGCCGGTCCGGTGGCGACGGCAATGTGCAGGGAGCCGGCGGTGGCTCCTCGAGCGCGGGCGCGAGCTCGCCCATGGACGCCGGCGGTTGAACCTGCGAGGAGAGGGAGTACGCTGCTGTGAGGAGGAAGAAGAGGAGAAGGGGGAGCGGGAGGAGAAGAGGGAGTGCTGCAGGGCAGCGGCGGCGCACGGCTGCTGCCGGCGGCGGCCTCGGGCAGAGGCGGCGGTGGCCTCGGGCGTCCACGGGTGGAGGTGAGAGAGAGGAGAGGTACGTGGAGGCTGAGCGCGATCTGGGCCGTTGGATCGCCAGATCGGACGGTCCAGATCGCCTGGGGCTAGGGTTTCGCGATTTTGGGGGTTTATTGGGCAGATCTGGGCAAATCTCAGGGGGGTGGCTGCAATTTTGGCTCAGGGAAACCCTAGAAAGGGGTGGGAGTGTGGTGGTCTTTATATAGCATGGGTGGCTGGCAGTTTGCAAAAACATCCCCGGTTTTTCTCTCGCGCGCGCGGTGCTCACGTTTCTGACTGCCGGGGGTCCGCAGGACCTCCGATTCGGGTAAAACTTCGAACTGCGCGATCAGCGTGTCGAGCCGGAGGCGTTCACCTCGCGCTGGAACCGTTCCAAAAACACTTTCTGGCGCGCTATAAAAATAACCCGTTTAATTATTAAACGGGGTTTTTCGTTCCGTTGGCTGCGGTTGGTCTCGTGCGGGTTTCGCGATGGTGATCGGGTGAAACCCGGTGTCGCAAAGGTTGAGTGTCAGGGTGGCAAGGGTCAATCTCCGTCCGATACGAGATAAGAGGGGATAAATAATCGCCGATCGATAAATCGGGGATGCAAACACCGCAAACAAATCAGACAATCAAACAATCCACACCGAAAACAATTTTTTTTAATTTTTGTGAAAACTGGGCTGTTACACAGTACCAATAGTACTATCCAAATTACCCTTAACTAAATGAGTACTAGTTCCCTTATCATTATCACAAGACTGAACTACATCAACTCCTACACTTTTAGCAATAGCCAAAAATGAAGGATTGTTGAAAAGAGAGAAAGGGATCTTTTTCTTACCTTGCTCTTTAGAAGCCTCCAAGTTATGAACCTTCTTAAGTTCTTGAGATTTCATCATGATGGGAATGTTGTTGTCACCAATTCTAGAGCTGGTCCTGGTAGCTTGAGTAGGACCCCATTTAGCCTTAGTCTTTGCCACCACTTCCAGCAGTGGTGGGAACACAACATCATCTTGTAGAGGTTCATACACATCCTCTTGCTCACGAAAGTCCACCACATCCTCATGAACATCATGAATATCCTCATTCTCATCTATGACCTCCATCTCCCTCAGCATGTTGAAACAACTATTCTCAACAATTTAAGTATCCTCTCTATTGACTTCAAGCATGTTGGTTTTAAGCAAAGGGAAGGTGAGGCTTTCTCCCCAAAGTCACACTCAGGGAACTGTTGCAAGTAGTTAATGACGATCCCAAGTAAGACACGATCTGACCTCTTTTAGACATGCCAATCATTGTGGTGTGTCTGTCCAGGTAAAACACGCCAGAGACCTTGGTGTGTCTCTGACCTGCTGCAAGTAGTTAATGACGATCCCAAGTAAGACACGATCTGACCTCTTTTAGATACGCCAATCATTGTGGCGTGTCTTTCCAGGTAAAACATCAGACACGCCAAGGTCTCTGGCATGTCTTACGTGTCCCATGCTTTGGGATCGTTCATGTGGCAGGTAAGACACGCCAGAGACATTGGCGTTTCTTCTCAGGTAAGACATGCCAAGGTCCCTGACGTGTCTTACTTGGGCAGATGTGCCATAATGATTGGCGTGTCTAAAAGAGGTCAGATCATGCTAAAAATGCTATAAGGGGTTAGATCGTGTTAAAATTGCGCAAAAGGGTCAAAACAGTAAAAAGGTTTGTAGGTAGGGGGCGTCGTGACCATTACGTGATCTTTGCTCCCAGAATATCTTCCTTCTCGCCGGCTCACCTGCCTCCATGTCGGATCATGATAACTTCGTTTGTAACTGGCTTCTTGCGGTTGGCTCCTCGTGGGGCATCTTGGTTGGGGTTAGCAAAGATACCTTCGATGTTGGAACTGTGGATGTGGGGGAATTCTTCATTGGTGTCACTCTCACTAACAGTCCACAATTCTTCTTGGGAGGTTATTACGGTGTACAGTCCCTTCGATCATTCGATGGCTCCTCGCTTCCTTTATCAATTGGATTCCTGTAACAGCCCAGATTTCACAAAAATTAAAATTTTTGTTTTCGGTGTGAATTGTTTGATTGTCTAATTTATTTGCGGTGTTTGCAACCCCGATTTATTGATCGGCGATTATTTACACCCCTCTTATCTCGTACCGGACGGAGACCGACCCTTGCCCCCCTGACACTCGACCTTTGCGACACCGGGTTTTCACCCGAGCACCGTCGCAACCGGCACAAGACCAACCGAAGGCAACGGAACGAAAACCCCATTTAATAAGTAAACGAGATATTTTTATAGCGCGCCAGAAAGTGTTCTCGGAATGGTTCCAGCTCGAGGAGAACGCCACCGGCTCGACGCGCTGATCGCAGTTCGAATTTTTACCCGAATTGAAGGTCCTGCGGACCCCCGGCGGTCAGAAACGTAAGCGCCGCGCGCGAGAGAGAAAAACCGGGGATGTTTTTGCAAACTGCCAGCCACCTGGGCTATATAAAGACCACCACTCTCCCACCTATTTCTAGGGTTTCCCTAGCCAAAAATTTGCAGCCACCCCCTGTTTTTGCCCCAAATCTGCCCAGTTGACCCCCAGTTTCCGAAACCCTAGCTCCTTACCGCTCTCGGCCGTCGATCTACGAGATGGACGGCTCCAAGACGCGCTACGTCGCCCTCCCAGCTCCTCCAGCCAGCACGGGCCCCGCAGGGCCGGGATCCCGCCGGCAGGGCCCTCCCAGGCCCGGATCTGAGCCGGCCACCCGCGGAGGACGTCGCCGCCTCCACTCCGGCCAGGGAGCCGCCGACGCCCCTTCTTCCTTCTCTCCTTCCCTCTCCTCTCCATCTCACACCTTCCTCCTCTTCCCCGCAGGGCAGCCGCCAGCCCGAGGCGCCCGCGCCGCCGCGCCATGAACGCCGCCAGGGAACTCGCCGACCCCGACCTGCTCGCACGCGCCACCCGGCCGCGAGCCGCGCCGACGGTCAGAGCCGACCACCCAGCCGGTCGGATCCGCCGCCATCTACGGCCTCCTCCGCCACGCCAAGCCCGCACCCCCTCGCCTTCACCTCGCCGGAGACGGCCACCGGCGGCGCGACCCGTGAGGTCGGGATCGGCCTCCCCGATCCAGCCTCCACCGTTGACCGCACGTGGGCCGGCCTACCCAGAGCCCAGCCGCGCGGCCTGCTCGCCCATCACGGCCTCGTGGGCCTCGGCCCATGGTGAGGCCCGCACCGCACCTTTTTTCCAAGCGTTTTTCTTTTTTAAGTTAATTTTTGCCAAGTCCTGAGAATTTATGCTGTTGATGCTGTTTTGCGACGATATTTACGAGTAAACCGTAGCTCGGATCGCGATGCGCCCAAAAGGAAAATTTTTTAGAATTGTGTGTACTTCAGTTCATCTTTTGTGAGTATTTTGATTTGAGACTATCTTGATGTTTTTAATCAGTGTTGAAATGGGCACCAGACTGTTAACTGCTGCTAATTCATGTTAAGTGTTGCTGTCATTATTTTATTGCAAGTTTGACTGATGATTGTGACACATCCATGAGGCCTATTGCATTGATTCTTGTTGCATACTGTTAAGCATCATGTCTACTTTCATTATATGTATTGCATTGTCATGTTTACATTTCTGGTCATAGTTATGTTTAGCTCCAAACTTGCTATGCCACTGTTTTTGACAGCCATCTCTGTTTTTCACTAAGTCTGTAACTTTCCGATGCCATGTTACATGCTTAATATCTTTTGATCTGGGATGCATATGACCTTGATTCTTGTTTGTACCGGATCATCATCATGTCTAGTTTATGCCCATATATTTCTATGTCATGTTGCTGTACTTTTTCATATAGTTTTGCTCCTGTTTATACAACATGAAAATAACAGTTTCTGCCATGCTTTCCTGATTTTCACTAAGTCCTTGACCAGTAATGTTTATAGCATTTTGTGTTGCTTATAACTAGTGAACCATGATGCCTTTTTGCATGATTCCTTTTGCCATGCCTTCCCTTCCATGTATACTTTAGTTGCATATCATTTGTGAGCATGTTTGCATTCATTATCCTGTTTATGCATTGCTCTAGAGTGTGCTTCCTGATATTGGCAGATTGTGTTCCAAACTAGTTTTGCTTGTATCTTTTTAACCGGAACTCCGTTTGGAGTGTTCTTTACATGTAGCTTGATTAGTTTTTCATGTACTTTGTGTTTATGCTATTTTTTCTGTTCTTAACCAACCTAAAATATGGTTTAGGGCAGAACAGTACCAAATCCTTTAATTGTCGTGGGGTACTTAGTATTATGCCATGTTTAGGTTGTGCCTCCCTTAAATTGACTAGCATAGATAGTTTATCTTATGCTTCACCTCTTGCCATGTTTGTTTGCTATGCAATGCTTCTGTGCTTTGCCATGTTAACAACTTTGTTGATCACCTGTAGCTAACCAACTTGAACCACCATAAACGTGCGGTATCGTCGTGTGTGATTAGTACTCCACGTAACCTGTTAGTAACCGATCTCGGTGATAGATGCGATACCTTAGTGTGTTGTCTCGTGTTGCTTTCTTGTTGTTGTTTGCTCGTGATTGCTTCGTAGTAATAGATACTTGCTCGTTGATTGCTTTCCAGTGTTTACCCTCTTGTGTGCTTCCGCGGGGACCTCTCGGAGACGATGCGAGCTTGCGATCAACTACACCTTCGGAACCTAACTTATCAACAGGCAAGGACTATACATTACTTATGATCCATTCTATTTCAACCAGCGGTTTGCATGCTAGTCTAGGATAGGTTCGATGTTTGATCCTACCACATGTTTACAACCTCTTTCAAACCAATATAACCATGTCCCCTCCCAGCAAACCTTGTACTGCTATGTTACTATTGCTCGTTGCTCAGCCCCTGCTTAGTATGCATGCTTAGGATGATACGATGTTACCCTGTTACTCCTTGGTTTGGGATATCACATTATTATATTGTTGTTGATGATATGATTATTATTATAATGTTGACTATATTCGACGAAGGATGGAAGGTCTAGGCTATCCCGCCCCGACGCTTTGTTCCATTCGAGTCACCTAGGATCCGAGTTCCGGGTATTGGTTTTAAGACTGAGCGTGCCTAACCACGTGTGGGATTTTATGGGGTCCCCTCTTATTACCTACCTAACTTCAAACATTTCTAGTGGTGGCCCAAGCTGATTTACCATTTGAAAACATGCATATATGTCTGTCGGGTCGCTCCTAGCAGATATTCTTTAAAATAACTTGGGCCAGCTGAGACATGGTTTCTCTTGTTGGTCCACCCCAGGGAGCTAGGGGGCTTCCCACATAGTTTGGGTAGCTAACTCGACCTCATCCAAATGGTAGAGGCCAATTCGAGAGCGCGGCCGGCTTTTGAGTTGGATGTCGACTCACCGGGGGCCACCCGGATTTGTTCGTTGTTAGCTAGAGGACCTGTCGTTTCGGATCTCCCGGGACTAAATCATAAAATGGCTGCCTGTGATGGGTAAAACTGAGAGAGATGGGCGTGCGTGCGGATCCTTGTAATGGGTAGTTGGTACACCCCTGCAGGGTTAAATCTTTTCGAGAAGCCGTGTCCACGGTTATGGACGACTTCAGACCTACGTCCTGTTCATAGATAACATCAACTGAATCATATTTAGTAACTTGATCAACGTGTGTGTGCCTTGACTGCTTCTTCTTTGTTGAGATGCGAAGAGGAGGACAAGGATAGGATAGGTGTTATGCTTGCGTAAGTAGGTGGATAGCAGACTTTTTGGAGGCGATTCCTCATTGAATGCTTGGCTTCTTTTCTTACTCTCTAGATCGTTAGCCACTTCATAAATGCTAGTGCGGTAGCAACCTCACCACTTACCCATCCTTACCGTAAACTACTAGTTGTCCTAGAATGACGAGTGATGAAGTCCTTGCTGGGTCAGTTGACCACTACAGTTGGATGTTGAGTACTTCTGTGCTCATGATACTACCCCCAAACTCTTTTCAGGGTTCTTGATCGACAACATGTATGGTGATCAACGTTTCACGTGGAGACTCGACGAAGACTAGTTAGGCGGATCCCGGCGGAGGGCCTGGACCCGTGTGGTTATGGGGATTGATGTTTTTCTCTTTGCCAGTAGGCATTTGATTGTAGTCTGTACTCAGACATGTATCTTCCGCTGATGTATTTTATTTAAGGCAGTTGTATGCCGATTGTATGAGATGTTGTATCTTTGTATCTGTAATGTTGTGATATCATGTTGGAAATCCGGGGCATATGACTTCGTCATATGTCGCGGTGGGACCGATATGTGCTTCGTCCCCGGATCTGGATGGAAACATCTAGATCTGGAACAGTACCGCATATCGGGCCTTACAATTCCAAATTAGATTCTTCCTCGCTCGTTGTTCCGATTGGTAGTGATTTGAACCTTCTTCGTTCTACCGCTAATAAGAGCTCATGTAACTTCTCATGGTCGAGGGCCAATGCTTTCAACTCCTTTATCGCCAATGCGGCCCTGCGCGAGGTGGCTAGATGTGGTGCACGCTTCACTTGGTCCAACCATCATCTTAACCTGATCCGTTCGGTCCTAGACCACGTCTTTGTGCGCCATAGTTGGGATGCGTTGTTGCCTTCCCCGTTTCTCCGCTATATCTGATGTCAGCTCGAATCGTACTCTTCTTGTGCTCAACCTGGGGCAGGGCCCCCCTCGTGATTGCTCCATCCCAGTTCGATTCTTCTTTGCTGCTTGTCGAGGGCTTCCATTAGCTACTCCTAGACGAAATTAGTTCCCTCCTATGTGAGCATCACCGTTCCTTTGGGGCTATGGAAGATTAGTGCTTTTGTGCTCAAGGCCTCCGTAGTTACCTTAAGGGATGGAACGCTAACAGGGTGGCAGCGAGTTAGGTCGTGAAGCTCTCTATACTTGATTAGATAAAGGGCATTGATGCACTTGCTAATTCTGTTATCCTAGACGCAAGTGGTTGGGGCCGTAGATACAATCTGGAACGTTCTCTCATGGACATTCACTGTGCGGGGGGTGAATTCTGGATACAGAGGTGCCGTATTTCCTAGATCCTTAAGGGTGATTCCCTCACTTCATACTTCTTTACTATTGATAATGACCGTTGACGACGATGCTTGATCGTTCCTCTTCTTATCAATGGGTCGATGGTCCAGGGCAAACAACTTATCCTCTCGCACGTCTGTGAGTTCTATGCCAACCTGCTTGCGGCGAAGCGATGATGGCTGTCGTTTCTGTGTCCTTTGTGTTGTGGCCTTCTTGTGCTAGAATATCCGAGGTTGATGCCAACACCTTGCTTCTCCATCTCTCTGACGAGGAAATTGAAGTTGTTGTATTCTCCTCTAAGGTCAATTCAGCTCTGGGTCCAGACGATTTCTCCATCTCTTTCTTCCGCAAATTCTGTCATATCCTTAAACTACTTGTTTGTGCGATCATCTTCGGGTTTTGTTTGGGCACAATGGACATATGGTGCCTGAACTATATTGTGATCTCCCGTATCCCGAAGGTCAAAGGTGCATATGTGATTACTCAATTCCGGCCTATTGCACTCATCAATAATATTGCCAAGTTCCCGGCCAAGGCAATCGCTACTCGCCTCTCCCCGGTGGCCCACGTGTGATTAGCCCTAAACAGTCTGCTTTTATTCGGGGCCGGTTTATCCTTGATGGCATTCTCTATCTCCATGAGATTGTGCATGATCTCAAGGTCCGGAAGTCCAAAACAATCTTTCTTAAGCTAGATTTTGAGAAGGCCTATGATAGTGTTAGCTGGCCCTTTCTTCGCAAAGTCCTTATGGCTAAGGGTTTTAATGGGGCCGACGCATCATGCAAATCGTGTGTGGAGGGCACACAACTATTTTCGTCAATGGCATTGTGGGGCCATTCTTTCCTAATGGCCGTGGCCTTAGGTACGGCGGCCCTATTTCCCCCCTCCTCTTTAACTTTGTGGTATACACACTCTCATGTATCCTCTCATATGCTGCGACTGCTGGGCACATCGCCCCGGTGGTGACGAGGGGGTTTCCCCATGATTCCTCTACGTGAGGGTACCTGGTGCGTGTTAAGACTGACGACCCATTGGATGCCTCGACTGGCCCAAGATCAGCCCACCCCGAAGCATTGACGGCTGCACCGACATGGATTCCAAACTGTGGGCGCCAAGACTAGCTAGATTAGGCAAACTATCTATGTAAACCTAGACGGACTCCTCGAGACCTAGCCTAGTATATAAAGGCTTGGAGATAGGACGTCTAGGGCACTCAATCTCCTCGCAATACTTTCGGCCAGAGCTATCTCGCAGGAACCACCACTGTAATCGACTCCACGGTCTAATACATCAAGCAGGAAGTAGGTGTTTTACCGATCGAGGGTCCTGAAACTGGGTAAATCCCTGTCTCTTGTTAGCCAACGAGATCGCCAACCTTTCACTCCTTCACTTACGAGAAAACCCAGAGTTTCTAACCATGGGATTTGCCGAGGTCAATCCTCGTTAATTGGCGCCGACCGTGGGGAATCGATAGCCCGATGACTTTAGCAGCGATCCAAGAAAAAACCGATCTACTCGGAACCCTCAACCTCACTGAGTGTTTTCCGATCCCACGATCGAACGCGCCCGGTCAGGACGTAAAGTTGATCCAACCCTTCGGCAATTTCCAAAACTACGTCAAGCGGTGAACCACCCGCCGATTCGCAAGACATGCACAGTCTGTAACTGCAAATCCAAAGACAACACCAGTCGAGGCGTCATAGTTCAACATCAAAATCTCTCTCGACCAAGAACCCGACAAGGCAGCAACTCCTGGCACCAGCCAAACCAATCGTCGCACAACAGAGCAGCATGATCTCGCTGACACGCCGCACAACCTCGACATGGAAAATCCTAAGCTTCTGCATCGATGATGGAATCAAGATAGACCCGAGGAATCGCACACGCAACAAGCGCCGGTCGATCAACCACTCTCGTGAAAACAGAGTCGTCAGCAATCAATCCATGAAGCAAAGAAAGCAGCATCAGGGCGACCCGAATGCCCTCACACCCCAAGAACAACTGGATAGAATCTGCATGATTCACTCTTTGGAGGATGACGAAGGGATGCTCTGAGCAAACCACCCCCTTGGGAACTACCGAATCTTCAACAAACTCTCCAAAGCACACAGGAAGACGTGCAACACAGAGCAAAGCGCACCCGAGAAGAATCTCCCGAACCCACACTCGACGGAGAGGAAGCCTACCCATTGTCCCGCGACCGGGTATACATGATCCAAGAAGGGCGCCCGTCCAAAAAGAAAGAAGAAGCATACACCCTCCAAACTTACATGGTCACGGTAGTACAAACAAAAGAACCTTACTATCTATGCGACTCGAAGGTCAGCATCACCTTCTCGCAAAAGGACCACCCGCCAGCAATCCGAAGACCAGGACACACCCCACTAGTTCTTGAGGCACGGATAGGAGGCTACGACATGTCACGAGTATTCATGGATGGAGGCAGCATCATGAACATCATCTTCTCCAACACCCTGCGCAAGATGCTAATCCCGCATTCAGTGTTAAAAAATTAAGACACCACCTTCTACGGTATCGAGCCAGGCAAAGCAGCCTGGTCACTAGGAAGGGTATACCTTGACGTAATCTTCGGAAGCGGAAGCAACTTCAGGAGAGAAACTCTTGAATTCTAAGTGGTAGATTGGCAATCGTAGTACCACACTATACTTGGTTGACCAGATTTTGCCCAATTCATGGCTGTAACACACTATGCATACCTCAAGCTCAAGATGACAGGACCCGCATGAGTCATCACGATCAACGGATGCTTCCTCAGATCAGACAAATGCGACCACGATTTCCACCAAGTCCCCGACACTCTTGAAGCACACTAGGAACTTGAAGAAATTGCCATGGTGGTAGACACAAACGTCTTTCCACTCGCCATTCGAAGAGAGATCAAGGAGATCACTCGAGACTTCAGCGTCGACAGCGACACGGTAACCCATCAGGTGCACTTGATACATCCCAAACGTATCTATAATTTCTACTTGTTCCATGCACTTTTATGTGATATTGCTACATGTTTCGCTACACTTTTATATCATTTTACACATATTTGTACTAACCTACTAACTCAGTGCACCTAGTGCCAGTTCTTGTCTGCTGATGTCTTTAGTTGCAGTGATTTCACCAATTTAAAATGCCAAAAAAAATCGGGAAAAATCAGCATGGAGGAAGCTTCCGGAACCACCGAAGGAGAGTCGGAGGGAGTCGACCCCCCTCCCAGGCAGCCAGATGGTGCGACCCCACACCTGGCCGCGCCACCAGGGCGCCTGGGAGGTGGGCCCCACCTTTGGTGCCCCCTTCGGCCTATTTTTACCCCCCATCGAGGAAACCCTCGTAGAGAATCCCGCATCGCGAATTACCTCTCTGTTCCTCCGCCACCGCGCTCTGAAGATCGGGAGCACCAGAAGACCCCTTCCCGGCACCCTGCCCGAGGGAGGATTGACCTCCAGGAGCCTCTCCACCACCTTGGACGCCTCCCGGATGCGCCGTGAGTAGTCTACCTTGGACCATGGGTCCATGATCAGTAGCTATGTGATGTCTTCTCTCCACCTTTGTTCTTCAATGTTTAGACCGTGTGAGCTACCCTACATGATCAAGGCACCTATGTAATTTTCATGTTGTTTCTATGTTGTGTTTGCTGGGATCCGATGGATTATGAGATTATGTTCAGATCGTGATGAGTTATATATTTGGTTTACCTTTTATATTTTGTTCTTAGTAATTCTTGCATGTTCTCCGTTGATGTTTGTTGCTTTGTCCAAGTAGTAGATAGTACTCCAAGATGGAGCCTTGTGCATGATTGTGGGTTCATGCCCCCCGATGACTAGCTTGAGTGACGAAAACATGAGTCTAGGGAATGTGTTGTTGCCACCAGGAAGAAAACAACGGTGCTTGTAATCTCGGTTGCAAGGATTGTTTACCTTATGTATAGATTGTTAATGCTATTGTCTGTTGCTTTGAGTTTACACTTTGGGTGGGGCTCGCAACTTAATACCAGCGAGATGTTCTGGATAGATATCTCAAGGTGGATGATTAGAGAGTAGATGTAGATGGATTTCGTTCTACTTGTCTTGGCGTACCGCCCATAGTTTATAGCACTCTTACTTTTAAGTAGCATAATTAGCATTGCAGTGCATTTATAATCCTGTCAATTGCCCAGCTGTAATTTGTTCACCCAACTTAGCTTTTATATCATCTTTTGGGAGAGATACATCACTAGTGAGCGTCGCGGGGCCCCGATCCATCTTTCCACCACTGTTTACACATCCACTTTATTTATCGTATTTACTTTACCTTGCATTTATCACTACTATCTACCCTTGCGTTTGACCCTTTGTAAACAACAAGGCCGGAGAGATTGACAACCTCTTTGTACTCGTTGGGAGCAAAGTTATTTGTATCTGTGTGCAGGTCCACGTAAACTCTTGCGCTAGCAAGTAATTTCTAGCGCCGTAGTCACCTACTTGTCATCGTCAGAGTCCTACTGGAGACAAACCTTGGTATCTTCACCGAGGGAAATTACTCCTATGCTACATCTCAACCTTCCACTTGGGGTAGCCAATGAGGAGCACTACTTCAGTGCCATCAAGAGTAATTTCTGGTGCCATTGCCGGGGACTACACTCTTCAAGATAGGGGAGTTGCACACTATCTTTTACCTTTCCTTTTTTAGTCTTGTTAGTTTACTTTATCGTTTTTATCTTAGTGTCCTTAATCAAAAAGCACAAAAAATTTATTTACCTTGCTTTGTTTAGTCAGTATGTCAAAGTACTTTGCCTTTGGTTTTGCACCCGAAGGGGAGATTATCACCTTCAAACAAAGAGGTGGAGAAAGTCTGAAAGATGCTTGGTATAGAATTAATGATTCGCAAAATAGAGCCGCCAAGAAGCATACCGCTACTATCTTGCTTAGAAACTTTTATGTTGGTATTACTTCTTGGATTAGGTTTATCTTAGATACTGCTATCAATGGAATCTTTCTAGAATCCCCAGCCTAAGAAGCTCTTAATGTTATGGAAAATCTTTTTGGAAATGTCCCCATTGCTAGTACACAAGAGAACGTTACTTTAGCTCACATTATGAATAAACTTGATAAGATAGAGCTAGAGATGCCAAGCATGGGAAAAAATTAAGTGAAGTAGATCGTAGGATTCAAGGGAATTTAAATAGGCTTGATAGCTCCATGCACAAAATTTATACCACCTTGCAGACCCTTAAATCCCATGATTTAGACCCTTCTAGGATTGATAAGATTGAGGATATTATTGAAACTTGAGGAACTACTCTGTCCTCCATCAAGACTAAAAAGGTAGAAACCCCCTCAAAGAAGGAACACAAGTTCGTTTACGTACCCAAGGTTCCTCAACCCAAAAAAATCCGTGGTTAGGGGAGTGGAAACGGTGAAGACTTTGGAAGAGATACCACTCTTGAATAGAATTAGAAATGAAATTCCAATTGATCTCACTACCTTTGCTTTTATTCCTAGAAGTGTTATCACTAGGCCTTTATTCGAAAGTCCTCTTAATACTAGTTGTACTATTGAAGAGCTTTTTGATGATCTTGATGATGTTTCAATTGTTACAACTTGATCTTTGTATCATGCCTAGCTAAAAGGCATAAAAGAAAGCGCTTGTTGGGAGGGAACCCAAGATGTTTTTATTTTCAGTTTTAGTGGTCTTGATGCTTGTTACGACTGTAGAAACATCATTGTATCTTTATTTTCAAGCTCTGTGCCAAGTTTTAGCCTCCGATTGCAAGAAAGTTCAAAAGTTGTGACATGCTGTCCAGAAACAGATTTTGTCCCCTTGACGGAAAAATTCGGCTAAAATCACCAGATCATCGTTTTGATCTGATTTTTTTGACAGCATGATCTATATAATTAGCTTCCGAGCGTTTGTTCTAAGTTTTTTTATTTGAGTTGCAGATGTACCCCGAAAAAATTATCTACCACTTGCTGGTATGTTTTTCACAAATTCTGCCATGTTTAGCATTTTCTTCGTTTTTGAAAACCTTAAGCTTGCTTTTTCTTTGCAAAAGCTTTTTGGCAATCTTGAGAAACATTAGATCTTCAAGAATATTTTAATTTACAGTAGAGAAAAATTATTTTATCATGGTTACTAACCACTCTAATAAGCATATGATGAGTTTCGTATGAAGGAATTTTTCAAGTATGCGAAGGGAGATGATGAAAGAAGATTCAGGAAATCAAGCGCTCAAGCTTGGGGATTCCCCCATGCAACCCCAATAAATATCCAAGGAGACTCAAGCGTCTAAGCTTAGGGATGCCCCCGTGCATCCCCTTCTCCATCAACAAACATCAGTTCGTCCTTCTCCATGTTATATTTTTATTGCTTCATATGTTATGTGCTAGACTTGGATCGCCTCGCTCTTTAATTTTTGGTTTGTTTTAGTTTTTCTTGCTGTCCATAACAGATTGGATCCTAGCCTTCATTGTTTGGGAGAGAAACACGCTCCACTCCACCGTAGAACACAACATAGGCTTGCATGCTTATCTTTCTTTTTGTTTGTGTTCTATATCTTTTCATAGATACTGTCATGCTTAGGTCGTAGTTTTCATGCTTATATTTTTAAGAGATTTTGTTTAGGTTGTTCTAGGAACTCTCTTAGCCTTCATGTTTATCTTGTTTAGAGAGTTGGCTTGTTGCACTGAGTTGTGTGTCTTGCATGAGTAGGTAATTAAGGTTGCTTTTACAAGTGTAATAGTAACATGCAATAGTTTTGAGGTATTGATTATAGTAATGTTTGGACATCAAGGTGCCAAGAGCTTGAGCCTATTAGTGATAGGTGTCGTATTTTGGGCAATCCTTGCTTATTTTCAAAAACTACAAAAATTATTTGAGTACTCTAGCTACTAGATGTATCACTAACCTCTGGAAGGGTTGGAATATATAGAGTACCGTCACATACCATGGGTCGGGGATGCGCAAGGATCACCAAACCCCATACACTCCTCCTCGGGGTACTCGTCTCTTTGTGAACCTCCCGATTAGATAGAGAGTTACCGATAATAAGTGCATGAGTTCTTCGGACTAATGCGAGTATTCAATTGTTGGCACTTCCACCTTCCCATATTTTTCTAGCCTCTTCGGTACCGTGCATTGCCCTTTCTCACCTTGAGAGTTGGCACATACTTCGCCGGTGCATCCAAATCCTTGGCACGATACGCTCTGTCATCATAAACCTCCTTATATCTTCCTCAAAACAGCCACCATACCTACCTACCAAGGCAGTTCCATAGCCTTTCCGAGATACATTTCCATGCAACATCCACCATCTCATGACTTGATCTTCATGTCATACATGATTTTTCTTGATCGAGGAGCCGCATGATAGTTGGGCTTTGCCCTTATTATGTTTGGAATTTTGGTGCCAAGAGCTTGAGCCTATTAGTGATAGGTGTCGTATTTTGGAAAATCCATGTTTATTTTTGAAAACTACAAAAATTAGTTGAGAACTCTAGCTACTAAATGGATCGCTAACCTCTGGAGGGGTTGGAATATATAAAGTACCCTAACGTACCATGGGTTGAGGATGCGCAAGGATAACCAAACCCCCATACACTCCTCCTCGGGGTACTTGTTGTCGGGGATATAATCTTGACAATAGAGAGGGGGGTATGAAAGGAGATAGATGAATCTGTACGTAGAGAGGGTTGACGCAGGGGAATTATACATGTTAGGCCTCTCCATAGAGATAAAAACCTTAGTCCTGTCCCAGGCTGACTGGGGTGTTCTTTTCTCAAAAATACTGAGAGGGAAAGTGTTGCACGTCCCCCTGCTAGAGGAAGGGGGGCTTATATGGAGTGCGCCCCTGCCCCCTTAATGCCTCAGCCTTAATGGGTCTTAATTACAGGATTGAATGTGTTTAAATACAAGAAACGGTCTATCCATTACTACTAATAAAGAGGGAGAAACGCCCGCGGCCTTGAATGCTTCCCGTCCATTGCGTTCCCATCCTCCGAGTAACGAATGGCTCGCCGCTCCTCTTTTCCGAGTACTGACTTATTCGGATCTCACTGATCCTCCGAGTGACTGTTTACTCGGAAGTGGCTTCCGTTCTCCGAGTAACATCTTACTCGGTGAGGAAGTTGCTGATGTCTATGCATACTTCTATTCTTGTAGACTATGTTGGGCCTCCAAGCGCAGAGGTTTGTAGGACAGCAGCAATTTCCCTCAAGTGGATGACCTAAGGTTTATCGAACTCAGGGAAGTAGAGGTTGAAGATGGTCTCTCTCAAGCAACCCTGCAATTAAGATACAAGAAGTCTCTTGTGTCCCCAACACACCTAATACAACTAGGAGTTGTATAGGTGCACTAGTTCGGCAAAGAGATGGTAAAATATTGGTGATAGGTGTGGCAAAACAAAGTAATATAAATCTGTAATAAAAAGTGCAGCAAGGAAACATGTAACAAAAGTGAGTGCAAACGGTGTAACAATGATGGAAACAAGGCCTAGGCTTCATACTTTCACTAGTGGCAACTCTCAAAAACATTAACATAGTCTAATCACATGATATTTCCCATAAAACATGCAATGGAGACGTACTCGGAGGTCATTCCTTTGTGGTCAAGAGAGGACGAGAATTGTGTAGGGCTACAAAAGCACACCTCAGAGTTCGTAGTTCTCAATCTATGGATTTCCCAATGTCACCGCGGCCATCCAAAGAGAGTACCACAATCACCACAACATATCTAAAGGATAGTCAAAGACAAGCACCAAGAGACTCTCAATCTTCAATCCACACACAAAAGAGGAAATCAGTCATGATAATATTCTTCTAACCCATATCCAATAGACCGCTGTCACCTTGGTCTCGAGGATTATACTAGATAAGATCAATTGAGTACATCAATCCAATACATAGAGGAAGGGGAAATATCATGGGATCACCCTAGATTAACATAGCCTATGATCACAACGAAGATCACATCATGGGAGAGAGAGAAGAACACATAGCTACTGGTAGAAACCTCAGCCCCGAGGGAGAACTACTCCCGCTTCATGGAGGGAGGAAGCAACGTCGATGGAGATGAATCCGGGGGGCACTTCCTCGTCCCGGCAGGGTGCCGGCACAGGAATTCTGGTCCCCCGAAGCTTGTCGGCGATGGCGGCGGAGATCGGAATTGCTTCTGGGGAAAAGGGGTCTGGAATCAGGGTTTTTGCGACGCGAGTAAAAATAAGGGCCAAGGGGGGCCACCAGGGGAGGTCCCAGTCGCCCAGGCGGCCTGGTGGCGCGGCCTACCCCTAGGTCACGCGGGGTGGCCGCCTCGGTGACTGGTGGCCCCCCTCCGGCTCTCCTTTGGTGATTCTGGAAGGTTCCTTCATGCTGATTTTTTATATATTTTTCCCGGAATTTATTGGGCACTTTAAGTAATGGGAAAACCTAAAATACAAAACAGCAGAAAACAGAAACTGGCACTGGGGTGCACTGAGTTAATAGGTTAGTCCAAATATGATCAAAAGTGTATGAAAGTGTATCAAAAGCATAGCAATATCACACAAAACATGCATGGAGCAAGCAGAAATTATAGATACGTTTGGGACGTATCAGTTGCGTCTCTGAGATTGTTACAGCTCCGTGTTTCTAACTGATCTTATTGTGTCGGAGAACCGAAGGCTTGAGTATACCCCCTGATTTCCCTTGCCTAGGGGTATACCTTTAGTGTTACCACGATAGTAGCCCCCAAGTGCTTTCGGGTGCTCGCAATTGAGGCAACTGGCATTTGTCAGATTTTCTGAGGTATGTGAAGATTAAACTCAGTAAGAGGCCCGGAAGGGCTTTATTGATCTTTTGAACTTTTCCCTCGAGCGTGGGTTGGGCAGGTTGACGGAAAAATTTGGCGACACTCAAATGTCTCTCGAAAGAGGTGGACTAAGGCCTCGAAAGGCGTGTCTCGGAGTAAAAGGCCTTAAACTCCATATGAATCAAATTTGTAAAGTTCAATATCCTAGGACATCGTAGCGAGTCCTAGGCCATGCCACGTGGGATATCGATTCTTTACCCCCTGCGCCGGGTCTTACTGGTGACCTGGCATTCTTCGTCAGAGACAGGCCACCAGCGAGTCAACTACTCAGATTTTCGCTTGAGCAGTTGGGTGCGAGACTTTTCGTTTGCGGGGAATCTCAAGTGGTTCTCTTCGTTGTATTTCCGAGTGATAGATTACTCGGTCGCTGCGGGAGCTTAGTGATTTTTTTCGAGTGGTGACTTACTCGGAGAGTTCTGTGGGTGCGTGCTTCGCGTCTTCCGAGTAGTTAAAGTAGTCTCGGGCTTCGAACATGTTGTGAAAGTTCTTATTGCAAGCACGCACAAGCACCTACGGGATACATTCATAATGTTTGACATTTGCCTAGATGATCATTGCTTTTCTGTGTGCCTTGCCCCGTGTTAGAATCTATTACATGTTCGCTCTTATCCATTTAGCGGCCAACCATCCATCTACCTAGCATACAGTGTTTTAATCCTGCTGGTTACTAGTAATTTACTTCCGTTGTTTTACTTTCGCCGTTATCACTATCACTATCATACCACAGTTGCTATTTATATTTTGTTGCAAGCAAGTATATTTCAGGTGCGGTTGAATTGACAACTCAACTGTCAAAGCTTATAAATAATCTTTGACTCCCCTTGTGTCGAATCAATAAATTGGGTTAACTTACCCGAGAAAATGCTACAAACGATCCCCTACAGTTGAGGGTCATCAGAGCCAAACCAAAGTAACATCGTTCTTGGAAGGGACTTCCTCCGAGCTATGAAACGCTTCATTGATATTGGTTGTGAAAAGCGAAAGGTAAGTACCTCTTACCTAGAAAAAAGAAGAATGAACTTGTTGGAAATCAATTCGTAGGTTTCTATGACTCCGATGATCTCGGGGACCTTTGAGTCTTCTTTTTGCTTTATGCCTAGCTTAAAGGCGTAAAAGAAAGCGCTTGTTGGGAGGCAACCCAAGATGTTTTTACTTCTGTTTTTAGTGGTCTTGATGATTGTTACTATTGTAGCAACATCATTGTATCTTTATTTTCAAGCTTTGTGCCAAGTTTAGCCTCCGATTGCAAGAAAGTTCAAAAGTTGTGACATGCTGTCCAGAAAACAGATTTTGTCCTTGGACGGAAAAATTATCCTAAAATCACCAGATCATCTTTTTGATCTGAATTTTTTTGAAAGCGTGCTCCATACAATTTTCTTTCGAGCGTCTGTTCTGAGTTTTTTTATTTGAGTTGCAGAAGTACCCCGAAAAAATTATTTACTACCTGATGTTCTACTTTTCACAAATTCTGCCACGTTTTGCCTTTCCTTACTTTTGCAAACCTTAAGCTTTCTTTTTCTTTGCAAATTTTTTTTTGGAAATCTTGAGAAACAGTATCTCTTCAGGAGTATCTTTATTTCCAGTGGAGAAAATTTATTTTATTAAGGGTACTAACCTCTCTAATCATCTTATGATGAGTTATGTATGAAGGGAGTTTTCAAGTGTGCGAGGGAAGATGATGAAAGAAGATCCGGGAGTGTCAAACGCTCAAGCTTGGGGATGCCCCCATGCATCCCCAATAAATACTCAAGGAGACTCAAGCGTCTAAGCTTGGGGATGCCCCCGTATATCCCCTTTTCCATCAACAATCATCAGTTCGTCCTCCATCTCACTATATTTTTATCGCTTCATGCATTATGTGCTATGCTTGGAGCGTCTCGCTCTTAAGTTTCCTTTTTAGTTTTCTTTAGCTTTACTTGTTGTTCATAAATAGTTAGAACCCAACTTACTTTGTGTGGGATAGAAACACGCTCCACTTTAAACTAGAACACATCATAGGATTTCATGCTTATCTTTCTTTTGTTGTGTGTTCTTTATCTTTTCGTAGCTACTACCATGTTAACTCTTAGTTTTCATGTTCAGTATTTTTTAAGAGCTTGAGATTTTGTTTAGTTTGTTGCTGGAACTCTATTTAGTTTTCATGTTTATCTTGTTAAGAGAGTTGGTTGTTGCACTGAGTTGTGTCTTGTCTTGAAGTGGGTAATTGAGGTTGCTATTCAATTGTAGTAGTAACTTGCAAAAGTTTTGAGGTATTGTTGTGAGTAATGTTTGAACTTTTGGTGTCAAGAGCTCTAGCCTATTAGTGATAGGTGTCGTATTTTGGGCAATCCGTGCTTATTTTTAAAACCTACATAAACTAGTTGAGAACTCTAGCTACTAGATGGAACACTAGTCTTTGGATGGGTCGGATATTACACTACACTCACGTACCATGAGTCGAGGATGCGCAAGGATAACCAAACCCACATATACTCCTCCTCGGGTTACTTGTCTCTTTGTGAACCTCCTTATTAGATTGAGATTTACCAATAATAAGTGCATGAGTTCTTCGGACTAATGTAAGTATTGAAAGTTGACACTTCCACCTCCTCATATTTGCTAGCCTCTTCGGTACCGCGCATTGCCCTCTTCTCACTCCGAGAGTTGGCGTCCACCTCGCCGATGCATCCAAACCCTTGGCATGATACGCTCTGTCATCATAAACCTCCTTATATCTTTGCTCAAAACAGACACCATACCTACCTATCAAGGCATTTCCATAGCCTTTTCGAGATATATTGTCATGCAACATCTACCCTCTCATGACTTGATCTTAATGTCATACATGTTCCTGCTACACTGGTAGAGGCATACATTAGCATACATCATGATAGCTACATCTTCTTTATGTTGAGTACCTTGTAAAGTGTGAAAGATCATCTATACCTTCTTGTAAAATAGAGTGTTGCCCTTAAGTGAGGAAAAGATCCTAAAGAGGAAAAATTAAAAGATCCCAAAGAGGACAAATGAGAGTTAAATCGAAAGAGCCATTGAGGCCACCAAAAAATACAAAAAAAAGAGAGAGACGGGGGCAACACTACTATTCCTTTTGAAAGATCCACACTCGTACTCCCTCTATATCTTGTACTCCATAGAAATGATCATATATGAATATAGCTATGTGGGGACCTTCACACTATAGAACTTGGCTTGCATATTCCAAGGATGAGCCTCCTCAAATGAGATCTAGGTCTCATGAGCGAGGAAGTTGGATGCACCCCCATTAGTTCCATTGGAGAGCTTTTCTTGGCTCATATGTGCATCCGTTGCATGGCAATCCCTACTCCTCACATCATATCTATCATTTGGCCTTCTCTCGCCTATGATTGTCCTCACTGATGTGAGCCTTTCACACCCTTTTTGTCTTCCTCCTCCACCATATCTCTCTCTTTTCCATCCTAACTGTCAACTCTCGTGCTTACACTCATCCATTGCATGAGTGCTCAAAATATCGAAAAGGAGTGGATCAAATTGACTTGTACCTGGCTAGTGGTCTGGGGACGAGTCAAGATAAGATTCCAAAGAAGACTAAGTGTGAAACTTTAGTAGATTGAGTTATCAAAAAATATATTTTCTCTCGTATTCGCATCTCCCCCTTCTTGCACGCAAACACCATCTGGAGACATTCTTCACGGACAGCGAGAGCTCTTGCACCTTTATGTTCTTATGTTGCTTGCTTCAATGCTAATATAGACTCTTTCTTGTTATGACTTGAATTGAATTATATACCTTGATTGCTTTACTTTCAAAGTTTTTATATGGTTGTTAGCATGTCACCACAGAAATTATGCTTGTTATCATTTACCTACTCGAGGACGAGCAGGAATTAAGCTTGGGGATGTTGATACGTCCCAAACGTATCTATAATTTCTGCTTGCTCCATGCATGCTTTGTGTGATATTTCTATGATCTAGATACACTTTCATACACTTTTGATCATATTTGGACTGACCTATTGACTCAGTGCACCCCAGTGCCAGTTCCTGTTTTCTGCTGTTTTTCTATTTCAGGTTTCCCCCATATTAAAAGTGCTCCAAAAATTCAGGAAAATTCCAATAAAAAATCAGCGTACCGAAAGCTTTCGGAATCACCAAAGTGGGGCCAGAGGGCCACCACCAGGTGCCCAGGCGCCCTCCCGGTGTGCCCTAGGGTGGGGCCGCGCTAGGGGGCCGCATGGACCCCTGGTGCCCCCCTGGCTGCCCCCTTCGCCTATATATTCTCTGTGAAGGGATTCTTCTGAAGAGAGAACTCTTTTTTGCGATCTCGCCTCTGTTCCGTCGCCGCCGCGCTTCAAAGATCGGGAGCGCGAGCAGACCTCTTCCCGGCACCCCATCGGAGGGAGGATTGACCTCCAGGAGCTTCTCCTCCACCATGGACGCTTCTCGGATGATCCGTGAGTAGTCTACCTAGGACCATGGGTCCATGATCAGTATCTATGTGATGTTCTCCTCCCCTCTTTGTTCTTCATGGATTAGACCTTGTGAGCTGCCCGACATGATCAAGGCACATATGCAATTCTCTCTGCTGTTGTTATGTTGAGTTTGCTAGGATCTGATGGATTATTAGACTATGTTCAGTTTGTGATAGAGTAACATATTTGGTTCTTATCTTTTTTATTTTTGTTCTTGAGTAATTCTTGCATGTTCTCCGTTGTTGTTTATTGTTTTGGCCAAGTAGTAGGCAGTGACTTCAAGAGGGAACGTTATGCTCGATTGTGGGTTCATGCTCCCTGATGACTAGCTTGAGTGACAGAAACATGAGTCTAGGGGGTGTGTTGTTGCCACAAGGGGGAAAACAACGGTGCTTTTAATCGCGGTTGCAAGGATTGTTTACTTTACACAAAGTTCTTTTAATGCAGTTGTCTGTTGCTTTGGGTTTACACTTTGGGTGGGGCTCGCAATAATACCAGCGAGATGTTCTGGATATATATCTAAAGGTGGATGATTAGTAGTAGATGCAGTTGGATTTCGGTCTACTTATTTTGGCGTACCACCCATGCTTATGAGCCTCTTTCTTTCTTTGTAGCATAGTTAGCATTGCGGTGCATTTTTAATCCTGTCAATTGCCTAGCTGTGATTTGTTTAGCTCGCATAGCAGTTTTATCATCTTTTGGGAGAGAGACATCACTAGTGAACATCATGGGACCCCGGTCCATATTCTCATCACTGTTACACGCTCAATTTATTTTCTGCTTTTACTTTCTAGTCGCAATTATCATTATCATTATTCCTTGCGTTTGATCCTTTGTAAACAACAAGATCGGAGAGATTGACAACCTCTCTGAACTTCGTTGGGAGCAAAGTTACTTGTTGTGTGTGCAGGTCCAGGTCAAGGAAGCCACTTTTGTCTAAAACAGTGCCATTGTTTCCTTGCCACCTACTTGTCGCTTTCGGAGTCCTATGGGAGACACTCTAAACCTTGGCATCTTTGCCAAGGGAAATTTGCTGCTATCCTACATCTCACCTTCCACTTGGGGTAACCAACGAAGGGTGAGAAGTCATTATCATATCTCGCGCATCACAATATCATCATTGTAACTCATCCTCGCAGAAGAGGATAAAGTTGCAGTTCTAGTTACTCTATCCATAGGCTCGGGCCTCTTCTCCCCAAGCCATCCCTTAGCCTTTCCAAATAAACTCATTTCTGAAGAATTTTTCTTGACAAGTTACAAAAAACGAATATTTAAGAAAAATGGGTTGAGGAAAAGTACTCTACTCACTTCCCCAAGGCATATACTTGCATCAAAACTTCATAAATAAATTTCTAAACATGCATGCAAGCTCATATGAACATCACCAAAAACTTCTAAATACTCATACATGTGACCACCATTCAAAATTCTAATTGGAGGGGTGGAGGAGTCACATACCAGGGAGCAAATGCTCAAAGTTTCAACTCAAATGATGGGTTGAGTAGAGAGATCGAAATTTGGCTCAAGAACAGCAAGAACTCGGGTTCCAACAGCAAAACACGAGTTTCTAGACTGAGTGAGAGAGAGAGGAAGAAGACACACCTGAAAAGGGGGCCTGGTGGGCCCAGACGCCCTGGTTGCGCGGCTAGGGGCCAGACCGCGCCACCTGGCCTCCTGGACCAGGGGTGGCCCCCTGGTCAGCCCAAGTGCCCCTATGCTTCTTATTTTGTGAAAAAAAATTAATATATTTTTTCTGGAATTTTTCTGACAACTTCATTTTTGAGAATTTTCCGAGGTAGCGAAAGCTGCAAAAACTTCCAGAGAGCTCGAAACAGTGGTTAAGCATATGTAGTTTCAAAAGCATAAACTTTGGTACAACAAGTTAGATGAAAGCTAAAAGAAATGTGAATATAATAAGCTCCCCTTTTTACTTATATAAAACTTGTTTATTAGCAAGGTTGATCAAGTCTTACTACTAAACAAGTGATATAATAAGCAAAAAGTTTCACTTCTTATAAGGCATTCATGGTACCTTTACTTGGAGGGAGACTGTCCCTACCATGATTGTTTTATATTTGTGATGCACATGTAGAGGACAATCCCAATCACCAATCTTTCACGGTCTCAATATTCTCAATAGAATTAAGGTCATGCCTTTTATCGATCTTCTTCGGAAAATATACCGTGTGTTCTTTATCATTAACATTGAAAGTGACCTTTCCTTTATTGCAATCAATAATAGAACCTACGGTGTTAAGAAAATGTCTACCAAGAATAATAGACATGCTCCCATCCTCAGGCATGTCAAGCACAACAAAATCGGGTCTTTACTCTTTTAATAGTTCATTCACTACCGGAATACATGCTTTATTTTTGTCAAAGTATCAGGTTCCATAACATGTTGGTAGCTGGTTGTACGCCACAAGCCTGGGCACGTTCCCCCTTTTCGCGTGGTCTCCTCTCTTACCAGACTAGGCTTATGAGAGATGAGTTGGCACTTGACCAGCTCGTTTTTTTTTGTGTGAAACCAAACAAGTGGGTTATGCTCAGAGTTAGCATTAAAGGGTGCGTTCACCGCCTTGTTTCCCTTAGGCTCTACCCACACTTTTTTTCTTGGTTCTATTAGTTTTTTTTTCTTTGGTTCCTCTCCACTGATCTGTTTTTTGCCTTTTGTGTGTGCGACCCATCTTTATTGTGCATTCAGAAGCTGTTTTTTTATCAGTTCCTTTTATTAGCATATCCATCTTTATTATGCCTTCAGAAGCTTCTTTATAAAATGGCTCGAGTATTAATAACATGAGTTGCTGCATCATAAAATGTCTTTGGCTCTATCTGATTCCCAGCTTGCTCCATCTGTGCAGTTTGGTCCCATCTGATCTGGTTGTGTGAAGGGGGCCAAGGAGAAACTGCTGCGGGTTCAATTTGTTTCGATTTGGTTGGGTATTATGAGTCCCCCATTTTGCCAAGGTGATGACTTCTCTCTCCTCTCTTCCCCTCTGTTTGATCTGATTTGACAGCCGTCAAGTACAATTCATTAGAGAAATACTGCTTGTATTTGCATGTTTGCATGCATGTATCAAAATACTAGACTTTTTGATACATGTAATGAGAGGAGGATTATGTTAAGGAGTCACTGTAATCTGAGGTTGCAATTTCTTTAAGAAACGTTGAACCTTATAGTGAATTGTTGTATGATATTGCAGTTTTGCTTAGTATAGAACCACATGAATCTTTGTCAGATTAATAATACTAGTTGTATACCAGAGAAGGGAAGCATTCCGGCTCTGAATTGTATATCTGAATTGTATATTTGTTTTGGTTTGCCAAGGTGATGACTTCCCTTCTGCACGTTTCGATTTGGCAGCCGTCAAGTATTTCATTAGAGAAATACTGCTTGTATTTGCATGTTTACAGGCATGTATCAAAAGACTTGAATTTTTGACACGAAATGATAGGATACTCATGCAAAGCAATCACTGTAATCTCAGGTTGCAATTTCTTGAAGAAATGCTGAACCTTTTGGTGCACTGTTATATGATATTACAGTTTTGCTTTCTATAGAACCACATTGATCATTGTCAAATTAATCCTACTAGTTGTATACCAGAGAATGGAAGCATTCCAGCACTGAATTGTACTATATTTGAAGAACAACTAATAGACAACGTATTTCCCATTCTTGTTTGAACAAGTGATGACGCCTATTTATGGCGCAGCAGAACTGATAGTAGTCCCTAGAATTCAGTTTCTGTTAATTTGACGCATATTACTGTATTTACAATAGTAAAGTAACTAATTGTACTGTAGTAGTATATGTTGAGGTCATGAATTTTTGTTGAGTCCAAGTGTTGAGGAGTGATTATAATCTGCACAAGCTAGCAACTTCCTATGTGTGCTGGGGACTTGTGGTGTATGCGTGTAACCGATGCACGCGGTTTGGGGAGCATGGAAGAGTGGCTACTTATGTTGGTAAATATAACTCTGTTTTCTGTGACTTGCAATGATGATACACATACACTATATATGGTCCCAGCTTGATAAAGACTTCCCTTTGTGGGTAGTCTGATCTCAATTAAATATTAAGTGCATTGTTTGTTTGATCGTGTACTAGCTCATTGATATAAGCTGGGCCTTCTATTTGTACTTGAACTACCTCAGTGTTAT
The DNA here is from genome assembly GCA_950022295.1 of Bromus sterilis. NCBI lineage: Eukaryota > Viridiplantae > Streptophyta > Magnoliopsida > Poales > Poaceae > Bromus > Bromus sterilis. The sequence goes on from OX465600.1 coordinate 236,699,367, forward strand.
TACCTTGCTATTGGGTAGATACTCCCTCCGTCCTTGAAAGAGTGTACTTCCAGCTTTATTGGGGATTCAAACTATTTTAAACTTTGACCGAGTTTACACAAAAATATAACAATACTTATGAAACCAAATAATTATATATAAAATATACTTCATATCGAATCTAATGATACTAATTTGGTTGTATAAATGTAGATGTATTTTTATATAATCATGGTCAAAATTGTAAAATTTTGACTTTCCAACAAAGTTGGAAGTACACTTTTGTAAGGACGGAGGGAGTATTGTTTGGTCCTGGTCAGAGCTTTGCCTCTAGAGTAGTTGCTGTGTTTACTCGTCATGATTGTTTGATGTTGTATAGGAAAGTTCTGTAGTAGTGATTTAATATTGAACTTCAGTTTGATGTTGTATAGTACTTGAGTAACTCTGTTTAATTCTGTTCTTCGATTCGGACTAGCAGGTGCCCTCCAGTTCCTTGGACGACATTGATGCCCAAGCCCTTTACGGAGACGTCATCCAGCCTGACAACAACGACGCCCCGCACAAGGTCGCTCCCTACCTTACCGCTGCGCAAGATATTCTTCCCCCACCACTGTACTGCATAGTTGCTAGCCTAGTGCACTACACTGCTTCTGTTTGAACTGAATGATTCCAGATAATTTGGCTACTTGTCGGTAGAAATGGCCGCTGTTCTGCCCTTGATTATTATCACCAAAATGATACCTTACCAGTTTATCACACTTCAGTGCCCTTCTCTAGTCTAGTTCTGCATTGTCCAGCCACAGTAGTTGTTCTAGCGCACAATTACTTTTTCAACTTAGCAGTATCTTTCGGTTTAATTATTTTTGATTTGGTTTGGTATACCGAGTCCCCATGTTGCCAATGTGACAACTTGTCTTGCCTCTCTCCCCTCTGTTCGTTTCAGTTTGGCAGCCGTTCATTAGAGAAATACTGTTTGTATTTGCAGGCATGTAGCAAAAGACTTGACTTTTTGATACATGTAATGATAGGAGAATCATGTAAAGGAATCTTTTTAATCTTTCGTTGCAATTTCTTGAAGAAATGTTGAACTAACTGCTCACTGTCTTGTTTGTTGCCAGGATTCAAGCAGGTGTGGGAGGATTAGAAGAGGAAGCTGGTGGGCAATGTCTTTAGCAGCGATGACGTCCTCATGAGTGCCGGGCTACACGACCTCCCGCAGCCACAACAGAAGATCAGCAATGAGCTGCAGGCACTAGACAAGATGGACCTGGCCGAGGTAACCCCTCCCCTCCTTCCTTCCTTCCTTCACCTAAGATTATATGCATTTTTTCCGGCGATGACGATTGGTTTAAGTTAACTATCAAATGTACAACTATGGATTTGCCCTTGTGTGCAACGCTATCAAATCAGATCTTGCTGTTGTGTGTAAAGCAATCAAATCTTGTGTTGTGTGTAAATGATCCAGCAGTCAAATGAACTTGTTACCATGTTGGATGTTGCTTATCTTATTTTTCTTCTATATGTGACTGACTCGCTGGCTGGCTAGCTGCTACATCTCCAGTTGAATTGGAGAGAAATAATGAAATTTCTAGAGGATGCTAGCTACTGTCCACAGTCTAGACAACTTTTTATACCTCTTTTAGGTGAGGTAACAGTTTTAGGAGCAGATTTCTCAGGAACAAAGAAGCCTCAACTTGCTTGAACAAGTGAATAAGTAGGGGCACATGTACGTGGCGATGTGTCTATCATGATCTGCACTGTTAATTACCTCACATAGATTATTTGCATTTTATCCGGAGATGATGATTGCTTTATGTTGATTATCAGATCTACAAGTATAAAATCATACAAATGTACTAGGGAGTTTGATGGGGGGTTGTACTAATGCAGGCTTTTATGGTTTTTACTCACTCTAGTCTAGGTATGCAATTAAAAACATCTCCAACCATGCAAAGGTAATGATTATGTTTTATCAACCACCTTAAATTTATCCACAACTGGTTATCTATTTCACAAAATCTTATTCTATGTATATTGTGATTATATTTTCATTTCCTTAGTTGTGTTGCTGTTCAGTTTCTTTGTAGGAGACTAGCTGCTATAGATTTTCATATGTTTGCAATGTTTCTTTCTGCTACCTTGTCAAAGTGCAAACTTCCAGTTTTTGCATGTGCCAATCTATTTATAAGGTGTTTTTTTTTACAATAAAACTTCTAAATCTCTACACCACCTCAAACAAGCTTACATCCTCAGCTAAAAGAGTCAAAATGAAAACAGGTGGTGTGTCCGTCCACAAATTTGAGGGATCAACACGACCTCTGCTAGCTAGCTCATGTGCAACAAAATTTGCTTCCCTTAAGCAATGTTCTAAAACCACCGTCTCAAATTCTTGCAGAAGAACACGACATTCCTCGATGATAGGAGCCGCCACCATCTCATCCCCCGAATTGTTTTTCAAAGAACCAGGTGTTTATGCTACAGTTCTGAACAAACTATGACTTGAAATGTTGTGGTAATGAATCCTTGTTATTATTTACTGAATTCAAAGGTTGACAGATGCTTACTATTCTGCTTTGCTCTGTATGTTGACTGTTTCTGAGTATTTCTTATTGCTGACCATGCTGGAGACTCACACAAACTGGTACTGCGGCTTTGGCTTTGTGACATTTTCAGATCCACATGTAGTTTTAAGTCTGACTTGCTCCTGTGGTTAGGGTAGGCCTTATACCTAATTGATATTCGAATCTTCTATTGGGCAGCAAGGTAAACGCACTGGTAAGCGCCATCTTGAGGATTCCGGTCAAGTTAAATGTGTTGTTCAGTTGACTGTTAAGATTCTTATTCTAAAAGAGGAAATCATGTTTCTTTTTACGAGACTAGCTTCTATACACTTGCATATGTATGTAATGTTTCTTTTTGCTATCTTGTCAAAATACAGATTTGCAATTTTGTGTGTGCCAATCCATTTATAAGCTGTTATATGCTACAATTTCTAACAAACTATGACTTGAAATGTTGTGGCAATTAATCCTTGTTATTATTTACTGAACTTTTTACCCTTTCCTCCATCGCTCAATTCAAAGACTGAAAGATGCTTACTATTCTGCTTTGCTTTGTATGTAGGCTGTTTCTCGAGTATTTCTTATTGCATACCATGCTGGAGAGACACACAAACCGCTACCGCTGCTTTGCCTTTGTGACATTTTCAGATCCACAGGTACTTTAAGTCTAACTTTCTCTTGTGATTAGGCCCTATACCTAATATATATTTAAATCTTCTTTTGTGCTGCATGGTAAATGCATTGTCAAACACCATCTTGATGGTTGCATAGTGTCTAGTTATAATTCTCTGTAAGGTCATTAGTAAAACAGGTGAGTGTGAATCCCTTGTCATAATTTCCTACAAATAGATTTGCTGATGGATTTTAAGTTTTCATGCACCAACTTCAAATACTCAATTTTTCGGAGATAGATGATCGTTCAAGTTCACACGATAAGCACGATACAACATGGGTGCATATTTTTTCAGCACCTTATCATTATGTCTTCCTTTTGCAACCACAAACACAACTATTTATTTGAGTTACTAGTTAATTTCCCGTGCGTTGCTACGGGAGCATAGAAATTCTAGTAGTTCAACACTACTCGTGTCAACTATCTATCTTTAGGATCCTTATGCACTTCAATCATCATTATCAATTTTCTTACTGCTAAATCATTCTTATTTTTCTCCTTCGCTCAGTATTTCTGCCTTCCCTATCCAAGCTCACAAAGTCAAATCAGTTTTACCATTAAATCATTCTTTTTTTTCTTTGCTCGCTATTTCTATCGTCCTAATTGAAGCTCGCCAACATCTTACTTTTCTTCTTATATACTTATCAATTCCCCCTCCAAGCGGATCTCCAATGTCATTTAGGGTCAATTGACCTAGCGGCAAAATGTTGGCTTCATCACACAATTGTGTCGTTAGTGGTAAACATGCATCTTCATCACATATTTGTGTCATTAGTGGTAAACATGCATCTGTGTTTCTTCACCTTTTAAATAAAAATATAGCCTCCATAAATTGGTTTAACTATTTAAAAAGAATGCCTCACACCTTCCATATGTACATAGAAATATCAAGGAAAGTACCATTTGCATATCATGCCCCAAAGCTAATTATAGTTCCATTACTTTATTACATTTCAAAGTTTGAACCTTACACCAAGGTAGCCAGTTTGATTAAAGGTAATTCTTGGGTCATACGGAGTACTATTGTACTACTCCCTCCATTCCACAATGTAGTGCATCTTTTGAGTTTAGAAAGTCAAACAAGTCTATGTTTGACCAAGATTATACAAAGAAATACAAATGCATAAATTCTCAAATTACTATCACTAGATTCATCATGAAGTGTACTTTTATATTATATGTATTTTATATTTTATATGTTAATACTTTATTGTATAAACTTGGTCAAATGTAGATGTGCTTGACTTTGCTAAAACAAAATATGCACTACATTATGGAATGGAGGGAGTATTACTTTAGCAAGTAGGTGGAAATGAAAGTGATAAAATGTAATGATATATGATGTCCAACAAGTAGCATTAGCAGAATGGGAGATCCGTTTGATAACAGTGAAAAAGATGTTGTGCATCTTAAAGCTGATGTTTTCAAGTTAAAAGGAATCTTCTGAGAACAACAATTAATTTAGCTAATTAGCAAAACTGATGATTTGAAGTCAAGAAAAAATGTATCAAAACAGTGTTTATACCCTAATATTCTTCCTTGTATATGTTAAATCTACCGGTAAGTTAAATCCATGAAACATACCAACCCACAAAATATATAAACAATTTGTCAGGTGCCCGCAAACTGAATACTAAGAGCTGGAAATGATCTACTGAGTAAACTCAGTATCCATGTCGAGTGTTATTGTACGTCTGTACTCTGTACACACAAAACTCAATAGCATAAGCAATACATAGAGCACAAATAACAAATACAGTTACCATCATCTTCCTCTCCGTATGATAGCAGCAGCCACACCCAACACAAATCTCCTCTTATTCCTCTGTACTGTACAGCAAAGAACCATCATTATCTTATCTCCATCAGCGCCCCAAATACCTGTCTCTCCCTCCCTCTCTCCTTCCCTATTAAGATCTCTCCTCTCTCAATTAAGATCTCTCTTCTCTGTCACACACAAACCGCTTGCCCCAGCCCCTCCTCTCTCTCCAGGCTGCCAGTGCTCTGGTCTTCTACCCTCATCAACCACGCACGTAAAGCAGCAGCAGCACAGGGCCCAGTCGCCTCCCCTTCACACGCTGCCCCTACACTGCCCAACCGCCCTCACCTTTCTCCTAGATCAGCCCCTCTTCTCTCTTGATCTCAAACTCGTTTTGAAAAAAATCCCGCGCAGGCGTCAGAGAAGGAGAAAGACACTTATTCCATTGGCGGCCTTGGAAGATGGCCGGCAAATCGATTGGAGGGAGGGGTTGCTCCCACGCCAAGCCACAACAGTCGTTGTGGGCGGTATATCCTGCCTGCCACCTTCGTGTTGTCGATCCACTGGAGATAGGATACACACAACGAAGGCGGACTTGAGTGGCGGTGGGTTGAGGAGGAGAGGCCTGGAGCGAGATGGGGAGGGGCGGCACACAGCGGGCAGATGCAGGACGGGGTGGAGGAGGGCTGGCGGCGCAGTCAGGGAGTAGGGAATAGGGATTAAGGGATTTTCAGCCGATTTTTTTCATATTTAGTAAAGGCGAGGCGAAGGTGTCTCTGGTGGCAGGAAAAGGAACCTTACAAATGTTTTAGGTAGTAGAGATAAAGATAGAGATAGAGATATTACTGTTGCAAGTTTTTTTGGCAAAGTTTAAAAGATTTTCGTATTTTCCATCATTTAATGCACACCCCTAAGGTGGGAATGGAATAGAGATTTGCCCACTGGACGATGGTGATAAGTTAAGCCACAACCTTGTGTTTATTTACATATGATGTCATAGAGTATTGACATGGGTCTAGACATCTAGTCAAACCTACCTAAGATTTCTAAAATGATATAATTATAACAATTACATGTAAATTACAGGTGTAGATTTATCCTTTTCTTTCATAAGCATCTTAAGTAGTTCTAAAAATATGGTGTGATGCATACAAAATTATGTTCAATACAATGCTTAGTGTTTGCCAAAAAAAGGAAGATTATTATTTGAGCTTGATAGAGTGGAGTATATCCCACCCGGTCCTGTTTGCATCAGAAGCGTGGCCCACTCTGGAGAAGAATACACCAACCATTTTGGTATTGGGCCTAACTCATCTCAACCATTTTGTTTGAGCCTCGTTCCCCTAATATGTAGTCCTTTCCTATATTTCTCTTAGTCTCACTCCCAAATGCTTCATGATCCAAGAGAGCGAATGCCAGTAGCCATGGCGGCTGTGTCCCCTTTCAGCCGTTCACACGACTTGAGAGGATTAAGGCTTTGGCGACATCGCACGAGAGGCAATGGCGCCTGCGAGGTTTCCGTTATCCTTGTCGTAAAGACAATGCCCCAGAGAATAAAATGATGGGTAGAGTGGGATGGTGGCACGACGACGTTGTGGCGGGAGGTGTCAATCGGCGAGGGACAATCACTAATCTAACCTGGGCAAGCAACAATACCGTGCAACATTTAGTCCCATGCTGCTACTTTATAGGGATTTCGATCGATTTATTAGCGTGAAACTTGACAAGGTCATCACCAGGTAGAGTACAATAGAAAGTGTTAGTCTAATAGGAGCAAGAGTGCATATGAGCATTGGGGGGGGGGTATGGTTGGGGTGGAAGCTATATGGGGGTACTATCACTGGCTAGACAACCATAAAGGACGAGAGGGGGAATTCCTTGTATATAGTAGAGAATAAATATACTAGAGAATAAAAGCCTTCCCTAGGCCCTTTATCGTTACCTTTTGCATAGAGGGGACTATGCCCGGTTGGATGACCATAAGGGCCTACACCTCTCATCCACTCCGCTCCCTGCTCGGTTGGACGTCCTTGTCCTAGTTGCGTATTGCCCTATGCTTCAACCTCGATCCCACATCCCGCGTTCCCTTGCTGGGTGCCCCCTGGCCTCGGTGGTTGACAATGTCGTGCTCGTAGAGGCGCTCTGTGTCCCGTGCATCAGTGCCGACGGTGTCGGCTGCCCGTGCTCCATCAGCGGTGGTGCCCCAATGTGCAGCTATGGCGATGCTTCAACGTAGGGTTACGTCTGATGCCTTTTGAGTGCTAGGATTTCCCCCTCGTCTTGATGGAGGCCTATGGTGATAGACGATGCCATTTTACTGCTAGTGCCCTCTCTTGGCCTTCCCCGCTTCCACTTTCGCCATCCCTTTGCTGCTTGGCTCCAGACCCAACGTCTAACAACGTGGGTATGTAGCTCCTGACATCGCTTGCACCCCTTCCTCACACCTCCCGATCACTCTTTGTTCTTCTTCGATCTGGCTTGGCGTCCGACCCCGTTTGTGAGTTATGTGCCACGGTCTTGATCCCACATTCCACGTTCCATTGCTGGGTGCCCCTGGCCTTGGCGACAGGCAACGTCGTGCTCACGGCGCTTTGCGTCCTTTGCGTTAGCCGCGGCGGTGTCGACTGCCCGTGCTCCTGCTTCGCCGTTGGTGGTGCCTGAGCATGCGGCATGAGGCTCCTAGCAGGGGAACACGGGATGTGGGATTGAACCAGCGCACAAAACCCACAAATAGGCAAAGGATGCCCTTTCGGAATGGCAGGGACCGGAGAGTGCATCGACGGTGTGGGAGTAGGGATGAAAACATTGTTGGGAGTGGCATGCCCCCACCTTTAGACGTTGAGCCTGGAGGCAATGGACAAGGGGATGACGGCTGTGGAAGTGGGGAAGGCCGGGAATGGTATCATTCGCCAGCTTACGTCTGTGCGCCTGTCGGTATATGGTGGACGGTGGTGAGAAGATCCGATGTCTATGGATTTCCTATTCGGGATGGCATGATATGGTTGTTGTGGAGTGAGGTGCCACAACTATTCTCTTATGGGTCTGTTTAGTGCTCGGCGGCAGGGCACTCTTCACACAGTGTAAGCTTGGTGTAATATTTGTGGTCTGCAATGTCCGTCTCGTGTGCAACAATAGGTCTCAGACGTGCAACGTAGTGGATCGTGTGTGAGTGGGATACTTTCAAGCGGCAACACTCGAAATGGGTGTGTGTGTTTAGTACAACCTCGCATGTGTCGTGTTGTTGACGAGGCTATGTTAATTGTGTGGTTTTTGGCTTGGTTCTCTTTATAAACTAGATTATTCCCAGTGCATTGCAGCGGTAACCGGTTGAAATATATTTTAATGAGATTTAATTTTATAGTAAAATCAATATTTGTATTAATGGTATATCGTATATCTTTGCTCACATTTATAAGAATTATGTACTACGACACTTATTATGGATCGGAGGGAGTATAAAAAATGCAAATTGGCAAAGTAAATATGTAGGCAACTAGTAGAACAATATATGGTATAGCAACATTTGAAAATCTGACTTTTCTCGTGGGGTGAAAATCTGATATATATAGGAATATTTGATAATGAAAAAAAAATCAAAGGAAGGAATGATAAAATAAGAAGCTTAGCTGTACAAATAAACTGAAGATGAAGTTAAGCACTACAGTAAGTGTCAAGCACTTTTAGGGATTACATGTGAACTAAACGCTCAGTGCATTGTGTTCCGCCTAAAAAAATCATAGATACATTGAGAAGATTTAGTTATTACCTCTTGTGTGTGTTTTTACGATGGTTCCTTCTTGCCCGTCAACACATTGAATTTGAATTAAGATCTGCCAAACATGATATATTCTTGTGGCAATGACAATTAAATGGAGACATGCACAAGAGGAATCAATTTCACCCATATGTGTAGATTCTATGAGATGTATGGATGCATATTTTTTAATTAGATTTCAAATAATGTTACAGAAGGATGGTGATATTGATGAAGACGTTAGCCATCGAATCAAAGTTGGATGGTTAAAGTGGTGCCAAGCTTCTAGCATTCTCTGTGATAAGAGAGTGCCTCAAAAGCTAAAAGGCAAGTTCTATAGAACGACAATTCGATCTGCGATTTTGTATGCTGCTGAATGTTGGCCAATTAAAAGGCAACATATCCAACAACTAGGTGTGGCAGAGAATGGCCACACAAGGAAGGATCGGATTCGGAATGATGTTAGATGGGAGAGAGTTGGAGTGGCACCAATTTAAGAGAAGCTCGTCCGACGTCGTCTGAGATGGTTTGGGCATATCTAGCGTAGGCCTTCTGAAGCGCCTGTGCATATCGGGCGGTTAAGGCGTGCTGATAATGCCAAAAGAGGTCGGGGGAGGCCAAACATGACTTGTGAGGAGTCCGTGAAGAGAGATTTGAAGGACTGAGCTACCAACAAAGATCTAGCTCTGGACAGTGGTGCGTGGAAGTTAGCTATCCACGTGCCAGAACCGTGATTTGATTACGATATCTTTTGGGTTTCAGCTCTAGCCTACCCCAACTTGTTTGGGACAGACATTGTTGTTGTTGTTGTTGTTGTTGTTGTATTTCAAATAATGAGACCATCACTACTAGGAAAAAAGCTAGGCCTGACGTCTTTTCTTTATGCGTGGCGCATTATGCGTGCACCACTAAGCTCGCGCCAACGCTAACTTTTAGGTGTGGCGCATAAGGACCGTAGGCGTGGTGCACCAGAATATGCGCCACTAGTAAGGATGGAATGCGCCACGCCTAAGGGACCTTTGTACTGGCACACTAGGTAGATGTGACACGCCTAAGGGGCCGTAGTAGTGGCGCAAAAGGTAAATGCGCCACGCTTAAGGGGCTTTAGTAGTGGTGCACCAGGTAAATACGCCACGTTGCCCCGCGGTGCTCCTTCCGCTTCCATATCCTCGGAGAATTACCAAAATTCCTTGCATGGAGGGGGCTCAGAAGGGCCGGACCAAACCCGATTTGAGGTCTAATCTCTAGGGATTTGCCCAATCTTTCACAACTTGGAGGTGGGAAAGGGTGCAAGTTAAGATGAACACAAAAGAGAGGAAGCGGAACAAGATTGAAAAAAGGGGACTCAAATCCACACACCAAATCAACACACAACATGATCCATCATCCACAAGTAAGGTAGCTTGGTAGATCCCTCTCCTTCTACTACTAGAAGAGGGGCCCTCTTCTTCTATGATTAGGAAGAGAGAGGTAGGATTGAGAGAGGATCTCAAGGAGATCAAATCCCCATGGGGGAATAGGAACTAAGCTCTCTCAAATCTGGATATATTCTTAGCTAACTCTAGAAGGAGGTGGGGGAGAGGTATTTATAGTCTAGGGGGAAGGAAGGGGTACATGGGTCGAGCCCAGCTTGTTGTGCGCAGACAAAAGAGAGGAAGCGGAACAAGATTGAAAAAAAGGGGACTCAAATCCACACACCAAATCAACACACAACATGATCCATCATCCACAAGTAAGGTAGCTTGGTAGATCCCTCTCCTTCTACTACTAGAAGAGGGGCCCTCTTCTTCTGTGATTAGGAAGAGAGAGGTAGGATTGAGAGAGGATCTCAAGGAGATCAAATCCCCATGGGGGAATAGGAACTAAGCTCTCTCAAATCTGGATATATTCTTAGCTAACTCTAGAAGGAGGTGGGGGAGAGGTATTTATAGTCTAGGGGGAAGGAAGGGGTACATGGGTCGAGCCCGGCTTGTTGTGCGCAGACAGGTTTTGGACGTCCGTTAGAGGTCGGACATCCAATGTTTCAGACGTCCAAAGTCGGTTGGAAGTCCATCGTGCGTTAGAGCACTTCTGTTCTGCTGGTGCCGGATTGTCGGACGTCCGGTGCGTCGGACGTCCGAAGTCCTTCGGACTTTCGTCGAACGTTGGGGGTTCTCTGTTTTTCTGGTGTCGGATGCCTGTGATGTCGGACGTCCGAAGTCGGACGGACGTCCGATTCCTGGAGTCGTTCCATCTTCTCTTCTGATTTCGCTTGGCCTTGTTCCTTGGCTCCTCATCCATTTGGTGGTACCTAGACATGCACAAGATACCCATTTGAAGTAGGTGCGTTCTTGTCGAAGATCCACGCGAAGGGATTGTGTCCATGGTGATGTTCGAGGGATGCTCCGAATCATCTCCCCCCCACGGATCAAAATCCACATCACCATGAAAGCGGTAAAGCACCAACGGCATTGCGGAAGGAGTCGTGCCAAGCTTGTCCACCATATATTGTCGCAAGTAGTTGTCTCCTAGATGTTCATTGAAAAGGTGCAAATGAAACATATACTTGGGCATAGCATGAGTGTTATCGGTGTCATATAAGACACACAAGGAGGTATTTTGAATATCATATGGTGAGAAAATATGCAATGTGCCCATGTAAAGAGTGCTACCATTGTGTAACATCAAGTCATATTGGGATGGTTTAGTCCTTCCAATGTCATGAGCATGGCAAGTATGTATGAGAAGTAAAGATAAGCGCATGCAACATGAAAAAGTGCCCACATGGTCAAAAAATCTAGCATGTTTGCATAATGGGAGGGGTGACAACACATATGCATACCATGACTCAAAAGTGAGGGATGAAGATTGAACCAAGTCATGCATGGTGAGCATTGTGGAAGCATCAAAATCATTAGGAGGAAAAACATGCAATGTTCGGATGGGCCCAGTTAAGGAGCATCACAACATAATGGGATTGTTTGTTATGTGCAAGTTCATGAGCATAGCAAATAGATGTGACAATGATGAAAATGCATATGCCATATGGAGGTGGCTCAAGATGATGAGTGAATGAGCCACTATTAAACATGTCAAGAATGCATGGGATATGTTTGGAATGATGAGTGATGAGTTGGTGTGAGATGAACATGCCATCTAGGTAGACCACAACAAATTTGCAAATAAAATGTCTATGCTCATAGATAATGAATGTATTGCGGTGATAAAGAGCATATGCCCTATTCAAGTGTAAAGACATGCATGGTACATCAATAGAAGGGAGTCGACCATGCGAAGTGAACATGAAAAGGTACACACAAGATATGAGATAAAGCATAGCCCATAGCAATGGGAGGATCGTGTAAAGGGCAAACTGAAACACCGCATGCCATGATCGAAGTGGTGAAGGAGGGTGATGATGGGGCTCCTCGTCTTTGCTCTCAAGAGCTCTTATCTTCAACTCGTGTGTTGTCGAAGTTGAAGGGGAAACATGGGGACCTACGCAACATGATGAGAGAAACAAGTTGTGTGCGTGGTAACACATCATCCATCATGATGTATGGTCATGGGTGGGTTAGCACAATCAATGGAACGCTCAAAAATATTAGATGCATGATACAAGAACATGTAATGAAAGGATAGGTGTTATGTGCATCATGGGGAATACATGAAGTGTAAGAGTATGCACCATAATATGTAGATAGAGCATAGCTATATGGGGATAGCATATTGTGCACACTAGGGTTGGGTTTGTGAAGAATCAAAGTGAATCCTTGCATTGATTTGGGATGGATAGTTACAATATATACAATGGAACCGACGGCATCTATGTCGGTTTGGATAATGAATCAGGGGCGCGACCATTGGAGAGGAGGACGCGTCCATTGCTCTGCATGCAACTGCTATGCGGCACACTAAGTGGAGATTTCTCTAATTGATGTAATTAACTTAATCACAACACTCCCTCTAATCTACACTTGACTATGTAGAATCATCCCACGATCATCCGTGTAGTGCCATCATCTTAGAGTATTCTCCCTTAATAGTTCTTCATTAAAATCTTCAAGAGAACCTCATTAAAAATCTTGATGAGAACCTGTTAAGTAAAGTCATAAAGGGAAAAAAGTATAATGATGTATTGAACAAGAGTAATTCAGGAAGATACTCCCCCTGATTCTTGCATATCTCAAAGTCATCGAATACCAATTCCTGGAACATTTTTTGGATGTCAAAGTTGGTAGAGACTTTGTGAACAAACGTATGAGTTTGTTGTATGATTTGACTTGCAAGATGAGCAACATAGTGATATTGCTTGTTATGTAACCTATTTACATCAGGCAACACAAGCAACATTATCTTTAAGATAATGGTTGGTGGATGTAGTCACTAAGGTCTGTTTGAAAGACATTCATGGAATGGCTATCACACATAGTAGGAATACTAAGCTTGTCTATGATCTGTATAGTGGGGACCTGATCAATGTATCCAATGATATTGGTATTCATATTTCCTTGAAACTGGAAAATCAGGACAAGATTTTTGATGCCTTGGAGATATCAAAAGATACTCTTTAGTCCCAACCAATTGTTTATGGTGGATCCAAGGGCATTATGAAACGTTGAGTCCCAATATCTCATTTCCATCATCTCTTGATCTAAATAAATCTTTCTCTACGTCTAGAGAATGAACTGCCATGAGAGTTATGGATGTATAAAAATTTGTCCACATGAATTTCTCCAATATATTCTGGATATAGACAACATAATATACCATAATGTATGAATGAAGGTGCTCAAGTTGTAGTAACGAGCGGTATTTTGGTTTTACCCAAATCCTTCATATTAAACTCCATCATTTAGATGATTACATGTGTAGTCATTGCAGTAGTAGTCACCGTGTATGACACATAAACATGGATAATCATCATTGTAGGGGTAATCCTTGTGTATAAGGAACTCACTACGTCGGTTGTACCATATGTACCGACAACAATAAGTCGTATGGTGACTTACTGATTTTTACACAATGTATGTTGCATTTTGTAATCCAATTCAGAATTGAGATTCCATCGGAAATCAATCATATATGTCTGAATCTAGTGAGCCACACGGATATGTGATCACTACATCTATCAACTGCACAGATAGATGATTTTATACTGCCAATGATATAAGTTATCGGAAAGAGATTCCACTTCTGGAGAATAATTGGGTATCTGCGTAAACCCTTGTGCTACAATACTTGCTCTATGTTTCACCACCTCGGTGTTCTCATTTTGATTCCAGAAGAAAACAGGTGTAGGTATTTCTTATGTGAATACCTTCCCTTATTGAGCAAGATTATTTCTTCTTAGAATTGCATCCTTTGCTTGAGTTCAGTCCGAGTGTTGTTCACACTTTGCCATGGCCATGGTCTTTGGACACGAATCATTTGAAAGGTTTTTGCAATCTAGTTGAGAAATGTATGTCGATAATTGTAGACTTCCGGTTAAATGTTTCTCCAGAGTATATATGTTTATATATAGTTGATGGAAATATCGTTACCCATGGTGACTGCTCGCGATTTCCCAATGTGGTTGAGTCGGGTATTCCGATGTCCCGGCCATTGTGTGCACTATGACCTGGGTTGGTGGAGGTTTCCCATCCACTGAGTGTATACTACCCATTAGGTATCTATCAACGTGAAGTTGACTTGCATTTACTGATTCAATGGCCTTAATATCCTTGCTTGCGAGAAGCTGCATCCCGACGTATTGTTTCCATGCTTCTCCCCCTGTTGCTTTGAACGGGGAGTGGAGTGATTTTTGTTGGTACCTTCATTCTTTCAGGCATATTTTTGCAGGATTGTAGGATTGTGTGACACCTTTATATTCAGTAAATGAATTTGGCAGGTTATTTGCAATGTATTGCAAATCTTCTGAACGCATGGTTCAGATCTTTGAGTACGTGGATTTGAGGTAGAAATGTGTTGAACATTCCAATAATTTCCTAGAATTATGCATGGTACTTGAATTCTCCCCCTAATGCCTGGAAATATTCCTCGGTGTAGCAGCATACTGGCCTAGAATAACTCCCCATGAGAGGGGCTTGAGGTATTGATGGAAATACAGTTATTCCTCACATAGATCCCACATATATGTTGAGGGGCCAATGATGTATGCCAGGGTGGTGATATCGGTGTATAACTGAATTACCGCAGATGGGAAATGATTAAGAGATTTCCATGTATCAAAGATAAAGGGGAATAATATGATGCAGTTTTTCATGAGCATGTAAAACTGCATGACTACAACGTAAAGTTGATAAGTTGCAATTTTAAAGTAAAGATCATGCAATGAGCTTAGTTGTTTGGATAAAGGATTCTACCAGACCATATTGAATCTAGACACATAGGATAAAGTGCTAAAATTCAATTATAGGGCCATATTAAAGGCACACAAGAAGAAATTTGTGACATTTTGTCTATTCGATTTGCTTGAAATCGATGTTCAGGATAATGAGCCAATGGTTTAGTATGGCAAAATGCACACATGAGACATCATGTAAATGTGTCTTTTAAAACCATGGAATACCTGAATAGTCTAGTCAATGATTGGGAAGAGCCACGTACCTCGACTTGATCAATTCAAGGAGTTTGAGTGGCTCAACGTAGACTTTAAGGTGTATGCGCCTTAAAGTTAGCTTCCTTGCATTGCATGTAATGCACATAAAATCCAAATATGTTAGAATGTAGCATCATTTTAGTCATGATCAATAAAAATTGCTAATAGTTTCTGTTTCAACCCAATGTCGAAATGACCAAGGCGAGTATGCCAAGTTTGTCATGTGGAAGACATTATGGAAGCTATCATGTATGCAACAAATGCTACGGGTTTTGTAGTATGTATAGTGCAATCCAGATGATAAGAAAATAATGGGTTTGCCATATCCGTATATGGTGAAGAGAATTTCTTTCTCTTTGTTGTCATCACAAGTTTCACTATGGAAACTATTTTGACGAATATCTCTATAGTAGTAGGGTACGAGTTATATCGAGACACAATAAAGCATCTTTTATAACACTCGAGAGTACCCATAGGGATAGTAAATATGACTCAAGTTGAGTCGATAGTAACATCATCGCGTCTAGCGATTATTCAAATATTTCCAGACCTCTTAGTAAGAGTGGAAATATTATATTTCCCTGAATATAGAGTTTGTGGTGCATATGTCCTCAAGGCACATATCATCTTTCATCTGATTTACCCCCGTATAAATCTATATATAGACTTGAAGATTTCCAGTATGAAAATCTCTATCATATGTATAGAAACATACAAATATTTTTGTACCAAAGTGCTAATACAATATATTGTGTTATACAATATATGATGACAACAATATTTATGTTTTTATTAGAACATCGTAGATGGACATAGATAAATAGATCACTAAGGAGATTAAGGGACTAAATGTAGTCTCCAAACATCTTGGTTGATGCATGTTCAACCATCATGTTCTCCGTGCTCATAGGGTCCCGTGACAGCTTGATGGTGTCAGGTTGAGGGTTTGAAGTGAGTTTCAAACCATTACCCTTGAGGTCTTTTATGTCCCGATGGCGTAGCTTTTGCACGCACTATCCCATGGGATGCAAGACTGGTCTTGATGTCCATGACCCGCTTAAGTAAGTTGTGGCGATTAAGGGCAAGACCTCAAATTGTTAGCCATTAATTACTTATAGGGGCAAACGAAAGATAATTAATTTACCAGTAGTAAATTAAAACCATCATAGTTTTGTAATAAGAATGCAAAATTTTGACTCAAGTGTATAACTTGAAAATGCTCAACCTCAATTGTGGAAACATAACACGTTGAAGATCATATAGATCTCACAGTAATAGGCTACATAATCTGACAATGTCAGTAGATGCACATGGTTCTATTACCTTGTGTATGCCACAATTTAAATATAAGGAAAAACACGTCGGAGTAATCGTTTGTCGAGATTGACAAAACGTAGGCCTCTCTGTAAGAGTGATAGTCTGCACATGAGCAGCAGATCGAACTCATTACCTAGAGTTTTCCTAATATAATGAGGGGGATGTAATTGTCAAAATTTTGCAAGTCTGTTGTGCGGGAGAAATTAATCTCGACCGATAAGACATGTTTATGGAAAATGGCAATGTGGTAAACACATAGAACATATCATCTCCGATGAAAAACCGGTAGTTTATTTATATTACATATTGCGTAATATAAATATATCTTAATGTTGCAAAATTAATAGATTTCAAGAAGATGGCTTGAAATCATTAGTGTGAATCTCAAATTGCTAAGGATGACACCTTGAAGATAATCTTCAAAATGGAGTAGATCTCACATCACTAGGAAGTATAATCTGATGAAATCAGTAGATACTTACTCCTAATGTCTTATGTCATTACTTAGTAAAATATGTGGGAGAATACTTTGTAAAGCAATTATAATGTCGGGGCGAAAAAATGTAGGCTTTATCAGTAGTCAACGATAATCTGCGTAGACAGTAGATCCATATGACTACTATGTGATCTCAAACATCAATTTGAAAAAATCACCTTGAATTTTGCATATGTATTTGCAAAAAATTGAAAATCTCAATTGCAAAGAGACGTATTATTCTCGACATGTGTTTAACATGGAAATAGATACATCGTAGAAATATTCCAGAATACATTGTACTCAACGGAAAATCAGTACTGTAAAAATACTTATTTTATCTTTGCAAAAGATTAAAATCTCAATTACAAATAGATGTAATTAATCTTGACACGTGTTAAACATGAAGATGTATAACATCAATTTAGGATCTGGAGTACATTGTATTCGACAGAAAGCGAAGTACTGATTTTAACAGGTTAACTGTTAAAAACATAAATCAACTAAAAGTTGAAATATGCTTAGTACTAGTAATTAAACGGCATATTTTAGCCGCCCATGGCTTAATTACCAGTGACATGCACATATACACGTATGCCACGTGAAGGCATGTGTGGCAGGCTGGCAGGCAGCCCACGATCTAGTCAACTGAAAGAGATAAGGAAACAATCACCACCAGAGATGGAAATCTCCAGCGCTCCATCCCTTCTAATTATTGGCGACTGGTGGAGCTTTTCGCCGCGCTCTTCCTCGGAGGAGGACAAGCTGGGGAGGTGGTTTCCTGGAGCGACACCGTTGGAGGCGCCGCTGGGCTCCATGTGCCAGCGCGGGCGACCGCTGCAAGGACAAGCGAGGGCGAGTGCAGCCACGGCCTGACGAGGGCTCGGGCGAGTGTGGGCGGGCAGGGCCGTCCACGGGCGAGACAGGGCGCGGTGCGCGCCCACCATGGCGGGGCGCGAAGGCCACCGGGGCGCGGCGGCTAGCGGTGCAGAGACCTTGGCGCGGGTGGGCGCGTCCACAGGTGCAGCGCGCGAGGGCGAGGGATGCCGGGCGCGGGGCGGGCACAGGCGCAGCGCGAGCGCGGCCAAGCGCAGGGAAGGCGAGCGCGAGGACGCGGCTGGGCGACGGCCGGACAACGTCGCTCTTTAGAAGGTTGAAGTCGGGCGCCAGCGAAGGTGGAGGCGGCACCATGGCCGCGCACGGGCCGGCCACTATCCAGGGATCGAGTCCCTTGGTCATCTGCAGGAGATGAGGAGCAACGGCGCCATGGCCGAGTCCATTGGCGCGGCGACCGCGACGGTTGCCTGCCGGCTTGGTGGTGGTTACCACCACGGCGGGCGATAAGACGACGACGACGACCCTCCTCTCACCGGCGCTCGATTCTCAATCTATTTCGCTCTCGGTAGATTCTAGGTGCTGATAACGTGTGAAGAATCAAAGTGAATCCTTGCATTGATTTGGGATGGATAGTTACAATATATACAATGGAACCGACGGCATCTATGTCGGTTTGGATAATGAATCAGGGGCGCGACCATTGGAGAGGAGGACGCGTCCATTGCTCTGCATGCAACTGCTATGCGGCACACTAAGTGGAGATTTCTCTAATTGATGTAATTAACTTAATCACAACAGGGTTCATGCAAAATGTAAGACATATCATGATCTCCTATTAGAAGTGAGGAAGCTATGGGGGCTGCCTCAAGAATGATATTATGAATCATGTTGCGAGCAACACAAGGAGAAATATGAAGATAGTTGTGCATGTCCAACGGAGCAAGTTCATGGCATTACATAGAAAAATAGGCATTTGGCGCATGTAAATGGCTAAATCATCACAAGTGAATATGCTTAGCACCATGACTTTGCCATCTATGCCAAGTGTGGTTATTGGTGTGCAATATATGGGATGTGCATAAGGGCTATGAGTAGATTTTAAAGATTGGAGTTCATGAATCATATTCATAGCAAATGACAGTGTTAGGATGCTTAAACATAAGGTGACCTATAGAATTATCACAAGTGTGTTCATGCAACATGTCAAGACATTTAGGCACATTATGTAAGCGAGGAAAACCATGAGTGTCCACTAGGGGGACACAAGAAACACTATCACCTATAACATTACCATCATGGGGTGGCTCCAATGATGTAGATGTCGTGGTGGATACCATCTTGTGGTCAAGAGTTGGATGTTGATGGACCACCATGGCCATCGTCTTCGTCATGTAAGGCATGTGCATGTTGACTGAAGTTGCTTCGTCTTGGGTAAGACCTTGCACCAATGAGGAAGACACAATAGGAGTAGAGGTTAAGTTGTTAGTAGTGAGAATAGTTCCACATGACCTATCAACTATCTCTGTCAATATGTGTGGTGGAGCACTCACTCCCTCGACTAAAGTGGACTCAAACTCACATGTAGTGGAAACACAACTATCACTTTCATGGGAAGTGTGGTGCTCACTTGGATGTGGAATGTTTGGTCGCTTGTGTGATGGTGGACAAGTGGGAAGTGCGCTCATGTCTTCATGGTGGAGGTGCTCCAACTCACATATGTGGGTGTGGAGTGAAGGTAGGTGCAAGTTACGGTGTCAAGAACTTCATGCGCCTCCATGGTGGAAGAGAGTACCACATACTCGGCCTTCGCTCTTGAGGTGCCTCCGAAGATGGAGTGGGCACCATTGGTTCATGTAGTTGTCGAAGCTCGAGGGGTGGATCGTGATGAAGCATGTTCGTAGTCATGGTGTTGGTGAAGCTTCTCATGGTGGTGTTCTTTGTGGAACTTGTGACGACGACAAGACCGGTGTGAGATGAAGAATGTGGTCTTCGCGAAGAGAGCATGGCCTTGAGCTCCGCCATATGTGCTTCTTGGCGCGCCATGTGTGTGCGATCAAGGTCGAGCATTTCTTGGTTGAAGTCTTACAGTTTTGGAGCGTGGTGTGGAAGGAGGCCACCGCATGATAATCTTGCCTAGCCATCACAACAATCGGAGAGGTGTGAGAGTAAAAGGGAGAGAACCAACTCAAGGATACCATTCTCGAAGATGAAATGAACCACGTGATGTATAGCTTCGCGTAGTGAAAAGAGTGTCCTTGTTTGAATCTCGTTCCCTCACGCACACCTACAGACAAAGGCTTATGTGGAGCTTGGTAGGGATTATTGGCCAAAGGAATGCAACAACTGGACCAAGATGTTGATAAAGTTGGTAAAGATCCAAATGAAACAATGCAATGCAAGTCGATCAATAGATAGAGATAGCAAAGATGAAACCCACACACAAAGATATTGAAACTTGGCAACCAAGAAAGTGAGCATGACAAAATTTCCTAACGAAGACTAATGCTCGTGTTGCACAAGTAAAAAAAGAGACACTAGCTCGATTGCTCGACGGGCTTGATTCGCACAAGTGCACTAACCTATAAGCGGGGATTAATTCTAAACGTGCTTTTGGTGTGTGTATCTTGTTGCACACTATTTGCTTATAAGCTTTTGCTGCCTTTTGCTCGACTCTCTTGTTTTGTCCCTTTTTTTCATGATGGAAACTCTCTCTTGATCACAAAACTTGAGGCGCTAGCAATTACGATACAAGTAGATGAATAATGCACATAGTATATGACTACTAAGGTGCACAAGATACGAGAGCCGACAATTCTCAAAAAGCTAGGCTCGATAGGACAATAAAGGTGATCGCAAATGGAAGAAGGGCTCTCGCAAGGAGAGGGTATGTCGGAATGGATACCTTGCGTTACCTTACCCTCGTGAAGACGGAGATACCGGCCTTGCTTCCGGGGGTTAAGTGGCTGATGTTGAGGGCTTCTGTAGTCAGACGTCTGATGGAGTTTGGAACTCCGTTGTGTCGGACGTCCGAAAGAGGCCGGACGATCGTCGGGGCGAGATCCGAGCAGATCTGAGGAGAGGACTCCAAATTGGAGAAGAGGAAAAGAAAAATTTTGGAAGAATCAGCGGCTAGGAACGCAAACGGAGCTAGATCCACGAGTAAGACATCAAATCCATGGATCGAAACCAACAAAATCTCACGAAATCCAACAAGTTGACAGATCTTGGGTGAGGCTATTTTTGGTGGGGATTTTCGAATTAGATAAGAACAAAAAAAAAGTTGGCTAGAAGATGGGGGAAAAGGACTCCAAGATGTAATAAACCTTGCTCTTGATACCAAATGATGTGGGACCAAAACCGATTTGTGGTCTAATCCCTAGGGATTTGCCCAATCTTCCACAACTTGGAGGTGGGAAAGGGTGCAAGTCAAGATGAACACAAAAGAGAGGAAGCGGAACAAGATTGAAAAAAGGGACTCAAATCCACACACCAAATCAACACACAACATGATCCATCATCCACAAGTAAGGTAGCTTGGTAGATCCCTCTCCTTCTACTATTGGAAAAGGGACCCTCTTCTATGACAAGGAAGAGGGAGATAGGATTGAGAGAGGATCTCAAGGAGATCAAATCCCCATGGGGGAATAGGAGCTAAGCTCTCTCAAATCTGGGTATATTCTTAGCTAACCCTAGAAGGAGGTGGGGGAGAGGTATTTATAGTTTAGGGGGGGGGGAGAAAGGGGTACATGGGCCGAGCCCAGCTTGCTGTGCGCAGACAGGTTTCAGACGTCTTGTCGGGGGGATGGCTCACGGCTAAGACTCGACCAGAAGGCAACACCCAAAAGGAAGACTCAACTAGAAGACATGTCCTGAAGACATGACCCGGTTTGCTACAGTGTGCGCAAAGGGTCTTTTACAAGAGACGGCGTGCTACAATGCGCACATGGGTCTTCTACAAGAGTCGGCGTGCTATAGTGCGCATAGGGGGTCTTCTACAAGACCCATCATCTGTCAAGACCCGGCCTGGTACAGTATCCGCAGGGGGTCTGCTCTAGTAAAAACAGGGTCCGTTATAGGAAGGAAGTCCCAATCTTGGAAGGAGTCCACTTAACTTGGAAGGCATGAAAGGCTACAAACTTTAGAGTAGGATTCATATTGTTATTTGACTTGATATACAAGATGAGACTAGTTTGTACCCAACTAGGACTGGACATGTAAGCCTCCCCCTTCCACCTATATAAGGAGGGGTAAGGCGCCCCAAAAGGTGTGTGTGGGGGGGGACTTGAGAAGCTCTAGATTAGAGATTACGCCCAGGTCATCTAGACATGAAGCAATTAGACACAACTATAGGAGAGACGGCGACACGCCGACGACTCCCCGTGAGCGTAAGGAATATGATCTAGCCACAAACAACATGTACGGTTTTTACCGGATGTTTTTTCCTGGGGCCCGAAGATGTATAAATTGCGTCTCTCTCTTTGTGTGGTTTTCTTCCTCCTCATATTCACTCGTAGCTAAGGCCCCGCAATCAATTTCTCTCATGAGGACACCTGCCGTGTTTTTCCCACGACACTATCGTCAGAGGTCAGACGGACGACATCCAAAGTCGGTCGGAAGTCCGTCGTGCGTTGGAGCCCTTCTGTTCTGCTGGTCCCGGATTGTCGGACGTCCGGTCGATGTCGGATGTCTGAATTCCGTCGGACGGACGACCGTCGAACGTTGGAGGTTCTCTGTTCTGCTGGTGTCGGATGTCTTCGATGTCGGACGTCCGAAGTCGGATAGACGTCCGATTCCTGGAGTCGTTCCATATTCTATATTCGCTTGGCCTTGTTCCTTGGCTTCTCCTCATCCGTTTGGTGGTACCTAGACATGCACAAGATATCCATTTGAAGTAGGTGCCATGTCTCATATATGGAAGGGGAAATCTCCATAAGGAGAGAGTTCACCTTGGCTTGAGTTCTTGTAGAAGATCCACGCGAAGGGATGGTGTCCATGGTGATGTTCGAGGGATGCTCCGCACCAAGCCGGCTCCAGTCGACATGTTCGCACTAAACAAATAATTAATAAATGCAACTACTTAGCACAATATTGTCTGAAATGTTGATTATTTTTGTTTCGGTTGAGAATCCGGCACTTCTAGGTTAAGAAAAATATTAAAGGTTATTCCCAGTTTTTCCGTGAATTTGTGCATGAACTTTACAAATTTTCTTGACCTACAAGTGCCCCATTATCAACCGAAACATAAATTAATCAAAATTTCGGAAGAAAGGGGGTAATAATTTGTCCCTGCATAAAAAAGGCCTACACATAGGCACAACCAGCACATCCCACCAAAATAGTGTCAAGAATGTAACTATATATGAAAGATTCCAAAATAGTTCCCCATTCTCAACCACAACATGCCTAGGCCATGCAACTATGGAAGTAAAAAAGGACTTTCAGGTTTACCTTTAATAGAAGAATGCTTGTGCTGATTGCTTTTCTTTCACTCTATTCACCACCTGCAATATAACTTATACATCAGAATGCAATACCTACATCTCAAACAGCGAAGCGTCTTGTATATTTCCTTCATCATTTACTTTAGCACATAGTTAAATCAAGGCATTGACATACAAGCTTTCAAAGAAAACTGATAGATATCTGAGAATGAATTTGCTTTTGAGGATTTATAGGCTGTATTGCGGTCAAGCTTTTAAATAGCGGATAGCGGACTCATTGTGGATTGAGGTCGGTGTAGCGTAATACGAACTGCGAGTGGTATTGCGGGTGCTATGCACACATAGAGAATTAATAAACACCCATAAATTTGAGATTTTTGCGTATGTTTCTATACCATTGATAAAATAATACTACCTCCGATCCATATTACTTGTCCTTAAATGCATCTAGATACATCCATTTTAAGACAAGTAATATGGATCGGAGGAAGTATGACATTTAATTTGTGGAATCGTCATTTATATAAGAATATAATCTATAATGATCAGTTTTTGTCATGCAACCATGCAAGGAAGACACATTTTCATAAATCGATTACACAACAGAATAAAACTTATATAGCTATGGTCTATTTTTGTTTGAGATAGAATAGTCTTAAAGCAACTCAATGTTTTAAAAAAAAAATCTATGCAGCCCAGCAGAACACTTGGCATTGATATATGATCTCCTTAGTATTCTCTATAATTTTTGTCCCCTATGCCCTATCCTGGGATTTTTAATTAACTAGTTTACATTGTTTTTATATGTTTCTTTGGATACGAACACAAATTTAACGAGGAGCCGTGAACAGTAACTGTTCATACCAATCAAGTTGAGCCATCCAGGACCAAGAACAGTAACTATTCTTAATAGCACCAGAGGAGGAGCAAGGATCAACTAGTAACTATTATTGGATTAACAGTAGAAGAAGGAGAAAATAGAAAGCCAGACCAAGTTAGTACCTGTTCTTAACAGAAATCAGCGAAGAGGAACCCAATATAGTATTTGTTCCTATCAGAAATTAGAGAAGAGGGGACAAGGAGAGGAAGATAGCATCTAGAACTTGCAAGTAGGCCATGTAGATCATGTAGGTTATTTGCTATATGCAGAACACAACACCCACATGCACTTGGGTATTATCTTGTATATAGATACACACCAACACAACACATGTGCTAGATGATGGATAAGTCTTTGTAATCCAGTCCTTGTGGGGCTGCAGCTCAGCTTTCAGGCAGTTAGCATCTTTGTGGGGCTGCAGCACAGCTTTTAGGCAGTTAGCATCTTTGGCTGCAGCACATGGTCCTTGTGGCTGTTAGGATAGCATCTTAGACTAGCATCTAGCATATGCTTGGCTGGCTAGCAGCCTCCTATAAATATGTATCCCCAACCCCTCAGGTTGGCATGACATTGAGTGAGAAAAACCAGAGAATTGCCCCAACTCCCCCGTGTCATCCTCTTCCTAGATGAGAGTAAGGTTCATGAGACTAACAAGTGGTATCAGAGCCTCGTTATCCTGCAGCGTGAGCATCTCCTGTTCACCCATTTCCCTTGGGAAGGAGCAGCCCCAGCCCAAAGCAGCAGCAGCGTCGGCTGCCAAGAGAGCAGCAGCGGCACCGGCTGCCCCTGGTCACATCTCTCCCTCCACGCGGCCGAGCAGCAGCTCGTCTGCAGCCACCCGCCCTTCGCGCAGCAGCCCCCCAGCAGCGAGCCATGTCTGCAGGCCACTCTCAGCACACGGCTACCTCGAGTACGCGGCGTCGGTAGGAGGCCGAGCTCGCCGCGGCAGAGGAGCGTGAGCGAGCGGCTGCAGCAACCGCTGCGGCGGCAGCAAGGGCGTCAAGGCTGGCAGCGGCGGAGCTGGCAGCGGCCAGAGCGAAGGTAGAAGCAGCAGCGGCAGCGGACTCCGCACGTGAGGCGGCGGCGGAGGTGAAGGTGCTGCGTGAGAGCACCAACAACCCCGTCTCTGCTGAAGACTGCGCCAACGCAGGGGGCGATGGTGCAGCACAAGAGCGGACGGCGCAGTGGGCAGCTGAGCACGGAGGCGCGCACGGTGGAGGCGTGCACCGCGGCGGCGACGGCTGGGACGACCAAGACCACGGCCTTTACGGGGTCCGGACTGTGGTCAGGGAAGTTGGTCCCGGTGCTGGGTGGCCTACCCTCACCAAAACCAACTATGTCGAGTGGGCCGCGGTCATGAGGATCAGGCTCCAGGTGCGGCACATGTGGGAGGCGGTCCAGCATGGCAACGTCGACTACCATGAGGATCGACGGGCACTGGACGCCCTCATCGCCGCAGTCCCGCCCGAGATGCAGTTCTCGCTTTCCAACAAGCGGACTGCCAAGGAGGCTTGGGACGCCGTCGCTGCAGCCCGCATAGGCAGCGACCGCGCCCGCAAGTCCACTCTGCAGGCCCTTCGCAAGGAGTGGGAGACATGGCCTTCAAGCCAGGTGAGGACGTCGATGACTTTGCTCTCCGTCTCAATACTCTCCTACAGAAGATGGTGCAGTTCGGCGATGACACCTACGACGAGGAGAGAGCTGTCGAGAAGCTCCTTCGCTGCGTCCCCGAGAAGTACAAGCAGATGGCTCGCTCGATCGAGTCGCTGCTAGACCTCTCCACGATGACGATCGAGGAGGCGATGGGTCGTCTCAAGGTCATCGACACCAACGAGCCACAACCCCTATCGGGGCCCATCACCACTGGCGGAAAGCTCCTCCTCACTCGGGAGCAGTGGGATTCCCGCCACGGTGACAGGAGGAGGGGGGAGCCCTCTTCCATGAGAGGCGGCCGCAAGCGCGGCAAGCCACGCAGGGCGCGCAACGACGCTCAGGCCGGTGCGCGAGGACGTGCCGGAGGTGATCCCCGCGAAGGCACCCGGGGAGGCACCGCCGACAGATTCCAGCCGGCGCCAGATGATACCTGCCACAAGTGTGGCCGGACTGGCCATTGGGCCAAGGACTGTCGGCAGCCACGACACGGTCAGGCCCATGTCGCACAGGCGGAGGAGGAGCCGGCTCTGTTCATGGCACATGCGAGCATCGAGCTAGCTCCAGCGGCCCCGACCGCAGCGGCTCTCCTCCACCTCGACGAGCCAAAAGCTCATGCCCTTCTTGATGATGGCTCCGGCAAGGACAAGACCAGCGGGTGGTGCCTCGACACCGGTGCCACCCATCACATGACCGGTCGACGGGAGTTCTTCGCCGAGCTTGACTCCACCGTACGAGGCTCCGTCAAGTTCGGGGATGCCTCCGCCGTGGAGATCAAGGGTGTCGGCTCCGTCATCTTCGCCGCCAAGACCGGAGAGCATCGGCTGCTCACTGGCGTCTACTACATCCCCGCGCTGAGGAACTCCATCATCAGCCTGGGACAGCTTGACGAGAACGGCTCGCGCGTGCTGATCGAGCATGGGATCCTACGCATCTGGGATCGCCACCGACGCCTTCTCGCCAAGGTAACCAGAGGTGCCAACCGACTCTACGTCCTTGACGTGCAGGTGGCACAACCTCTCTGTCTCGCAGCTCGTCGGGACGACGAGGCGTGGCAGTGGCATGAGCGCTTTGGGCATCTTCACTTCGAGGCCCTGAAGCGGCTCGGTGCCACGGAGATGGTGCGAGGCCTGCCGTGCCTCGACCATGTGGAGAAATTCTGCGACATCTGCGTGATGACGAAGCAGAGGCGACACCCCTTTCCCAAGCGGACGAGTTTCCGAGCCAAGGAGAGGCTCGAGCTCGTACACGGGGACTTGTACGGCCCGGTGACGCCGGCCACACCGGGAGGACGACGCTACTTCCTGCTGGTCGTTGATGACCTCTCCCGCTACATGTGGGTGCTGGTCCTTGGCAGCAAGGGAGAGGCGGCGGACGCCATCAGGCGCGCGCAGGTGGCTGCGGAGGCGGAGTGCGGCCACAAACTGCGCGTACTACGCACCGACAACGGCGGCGAATTCACGGCAGTTGAATTCGCGTCGTACTGCGCTGATGAAGGCATCCAACGCCACTTCTCCGCGCCGTACAACCCGCAGCAAAACGGCGTCGTCGAGCGACGCAACCAGAAGGTTGTGGGGATGGCTCGGGCCCTTCTCAAGCAGAGAGGGATGCCGACTATTTACTGGGAGAGGCGGTGGCGACGGCCGTCTACATCCTCAACCGCTCGCCTACCAAGGCTCTCGACGGCAGGACGCCATACGAGGCCTGGCACGGGTGAAAACCGTCGGTCTCCCACTTGCGGGTCTTCGGCTGCCTCGCTTTCGCCAAGGAGCTTGGCCACATCGGCAAGCTCGAAGACAGGAGCACTCCGGGAGTGTTCATCGGCTACGCGGAGGGCTCGAAGGCCTACCGCATCCTCGACCCAAAGACACAACGTGTGCGCACGGCGCGCGACGTTGTGTTTAATGAAGGGCGAGGATGGGCTTGGGACAAGGCGGTGGACGACGGCTCGACTCCGAGGTATGACGACTTCACCGTCGAGTATGTCCACTTCGAGGAGGCTGAGGGAGTAGGCAGCAGTTTTTCATCGGGCATGCCTACCCCAGATCCCAAGTCTCCCTCGACCCCGGCGACTACTCCACCGGCAACACCACGCTCTCCGACCACGACTTCAGCGGCACCGAGCTCTTCACCGGCTCCACCACAGCCGCGTTGCCACGTACTCCAGCACCGATAGCCACTCCTCCGGGCACGTCTACTCCAGCACCAGCTCCCATCCCGGTGGAGTTTGCTTCCCCGCTCTCTCACGACGAGGAGCGCATCGACGCGTATCATGATGGCGAGCCGCTGCGGTACCGTACGATGGAGGACCTCCTTGGCGAGCAGCGAACGCCGGGACTGGCGTCCCGTGATCTGGAGGCGCAGCTGCAATTGGTGTGTGAAGACGGCGAGCCTCGGTCTTTTGCGGAGGCCGAGGGAGACGCGGCTTGGCGCGCCGCGATGCAGTTGGAGATGGATGTGGTCAAGACGAACCGCACCTGGGAGCTTGCAGACCTCCCTCGGGGTCATCGCGCAATCACCCTTAAATGGGTGTTCAAGCTCAAGAGGGATGAAGCCGGCGTCATCGTCAAGCACAAGGCTCGCCTGGTGGCACGAGGTTTCTTACAGCAGGAGGGAGTCGACTTCGACGACGCCTTCGCTCCCGTGGCACGAATGGAGTCCGTGCGACTCCTCCTTGCGCTAGCTGCCCAGGAGGGCTGGCGTGTCCATCACATGGATGTCAAGTCTGCATTTCTCAACGGCGATTTGAAGGAGGAGGTCTACGTGCATCAACCGCCGGGATTTGTGATCCCCGGCAAGGAAGGCAAGGTACTCCGCCTGCGCAAGGCCCTCTGTGGCCTGCGGCAGGCACCAAGGGCGTGGAATGCCAAGTTGGACTCCACGCTCAAGGGGATGGGCTTTGAGCTGAGCCCACACGAGGCGGCCGTCTACCGACGGGGCAGTGGAGGAACTGCCCTGCTGGTGGGCGTCTATGTCGACGACTTGGTGATCACCGGCACCAAGGATGCGGAGGTGGCGGCGTTCAAGGAGGAGATGAAGGCCGCCTTCCAGATGAGTGATCTGGGGCTCCTCTCTTTCTATCTGGGCATCGAGGTGCACCAGGATGCCTCCGGGTTCACGCTTCGACAGACCGGCTACGCCAAGCGCGTTGTTGAGCTCGCAGGGCTCACCGACTGCCACCCAACTCTCACTCCGATGGAGGAGCGGCTGAAACTGAGCCGCAACAGCACGACGGAGGAGGTGGATGCTACACAGTACCGGCGTCTTGTGGGGAGCCTTCGCTACCTCGCCCACACACGGCCGGACTTGGCGTTCTCCGTCGGCTACGTTAGCCGGTTCATGCAGCGTCCGACGACGGAGCATCAGCAGGCTGTGAAGAGGATCATCCGCTACGTTGCGGGGACTCTCGACCACGGCCTACACTACCCTCGGTGTCCTGGTGCGACACACTTCATCGGGTACAGCGACAGCGACCACGCCGGCGACAGCGACACCAGCAAGAGCACAAGCGGGATTCTCTTCTTTCTCGGCAAGTGCCTTGTGAGCTGGCAGTCGGTCAAGCAGCAGGTGGTGGCCATGTCCAGCTGCGAGGCTGAGTACATGGCGGCCTCCACCGCATGCACTCAAGCGCTCTGGCTCGCTCGACTGCTTGGTGATCTCCTCGGTCGAGACACCGGAGCGGTGCAGCTCAAGGTGGACAGCAAGTCCGCTCTGGCTCTGGCAAAGAACCCCGTTTTTCACGAACGGAGCAAGCATATTCGGGTGAGGTACCACTTCATCCGAGGCTGCTTGGAAGAAGGAAGCATCCAGGCGAGCTACATCAACACCGCAGACCAGCTCGTGGATCTGCTCACCAAGCCCCTTGGGAGGATCAAGTTCCTCGAACTCTGCTCCAGGATCGGGATGGTCCAACTCTCCCACAAGACGACGCACAAGACTTAGGGAGAGAATGATGGATAAGTCTTTGTACTCCAGTCCTTGTGGGGCTGCAGCTCAGCTTTCAGGCAGTTAGCATCTTTGTGGGGCTGCAGCACAGCTTTTAGGAAGTTAGCATCTTTGGCTGCAGCACATGGTCCTTGTGGCTGTTAGGATAGCATCTTAGACTAGCATCTTAGACTAGCATCTACCATATGCTTGGCTGGCTAGCAGCCTCCTATAAATATGTATCCCCAACCCCTCA
Source organism: Bromus sterilis (assembly GCA_950022295.1). Lineage (NCBI taxonomy): Eukaryota > Viridiplantae > Streptophyta > Magnoliopsida > Poales > Poaceae > Bromus > Bromus sterilis. The sequence goes on from OX465600.1 coordinate 236,729,453, forward strand.
GGTTGGCATGACATTGAGTGAGAAAAACCAGAAAATTGCCCCAACTCCCCGGTGTCATCCTCTTCCTAGATGAGAGTAAGGTTCATGAGACTAACACTAGAAAGCAATTGCTCTATAGGCAATTAGCAGAGATACACAGGAGCACAACTAGAATGCCATGTAGCTATGGATCAAGCACCGGACAGTAATAGCACCCTTTAGGTATACAAGTAACCAGAGCAAGATCACAGGTGCATAACAAATAATAGGAGCACCCAGGGGTAAATCCTGGCAAGCAAATGGAGCACCAGCACAAGGCACATACCATAATCAAGAACATGAGCTAGTGTATGTTGAGTTGGGACTCACCTGGTTGCTGGCGGCTGGCAGTGGAGGGATTGTGTGCGTGTGCCACCCCTTGGCATATATCACTTCCTCTTCTAGGTCTACTATGGGCTGGGCCCTTGTGGGCTTAAGTGGATATGGGCAGGCAGCCCATAACATTTCAACACTCCCCCTCAAGATGGGTGGTAGATATCTACGATCCCCATCATGTCACATGCCAAGTTACAGTCCTTCGTTCTCAGACCCTTTGTCAAACAATTTGCAACCTGTTGTCCAGAGCTGACATGAGCAAGGCTGATGATCCCAGCATCAAGTTTCTCCCTATTAAAGAAGCGATCAATTTCCACATGTTTTGTCCTATCATGTTGAACTGGGTTATTCCCTTCTTTGTTCGAGCCACTTCTATGCCAAGGAAGTACTTTAAATTGCCCAGATCCTTTACCTAAAACTCCTTGGTCAGGCACCCTTTCACTCTCTTTATTTCTTCCTCATTCCCAGTTATGATGATATCATCAACATATACTGCAAGAATGGTGATCTTCTTATTATTGTGTCTATAGAAAATCGTGTGATCACCATTACATTGACCATACCCCATATCACTGTGACGCCCCAAAATCAGACCGTGTACAGTAATCATACACACAGGGTACACGACTGAGATTAGGGTGTCACGGTGATAATATCACAGCACAACACTAAACACCAAAGGATAAACAAATATGTTACAATAGAGGGGGTCACGCGGACCCGAATACATAAGTCATACAAGCCATAATATCTGAGTACAGACATAGTTAGTCAAGTTTTGCCTTAAGAAGGATAACACAAATCATATCAGAGATACGGATCGAAAAGGCGAGGCCTCCTGCCTGGGATCCACCGAACTACTCCTGGTCGACGGGGAACTCGACGTCGTAGTAGGCGCCTCCGGGGTACTGCTGCTCCTGAGCTCCAACGTCGGCTGCAGCGGCCGATCAGGCAAAACAGTAAAGGAAATAAAGCAGGTGAGTATCTAGTATACCCGCGAGTCTTACGTCCGCTACTAAGCATTATGCATTGTATCAACGGAAAGAAGAGGCTGTATATAGTGGACTGAAAGACAGAAATTCAGAGCAAGGGTAAGAAGCTAGGCCTAACGAAGACTAGCATCTTCCGACGATGTCTTGCAGCATGAGGTAACAACAGTTTATATAAAGCATAAATTAACAATGCATCAGAAGTTGCTGCAGCATTGTATAATAATAAGTTGTAATAATTAGCAATGCCTCCGAGTTCACCTCCTCGACATCCCCGCGAGGAAGAGAACCCGGAACCATACAGTTTAATAATAATAGTTTCTAGTGGTAAGATCCAGCTTCAGCATAAAGCGTCCTGTTACCGTGGACACGGCTATTCAAATAGATTAATCTTCCCTGCAGGGGTGCACTTGTGTTACGCTACACGCAAGGATCTCCAGGGTGGCGGGAACCTTGTTAGGGAACGCTCCACCGAGGCTATCCGACACTTCATAGCCCATCTTTCAAACTCAACAGAGAGGTCATCCGCCGGACTATATCCTATGTGCGCGGGGCTTTGGACCCTAACCCCGACGTACTCCTGCACGGTGCGAGGCTGGCCGGTGAAGTTAAATCAAAGCATATACAAATCACACTGCCGCGGCAAATAAGACAACACCACTTCTCGGCGCAGGCCGCGGTACTGCTGACGTCTGAAGAGTTCTCGGACGACACTAAGAAGCAGAGGAGCCCATAACTCGTAGTTCCCACGGGTAGGTAGTGCGTACATGGCATATAGCCAACTCAAGACATTCACTGAACCATTTAGCATTTTAATTAACCTGCGTGACAACCGTTATCGTTGCCTCGACTTAACTGACCCGCGGACAACGACAGCAGCCAGGACCACCAGTACATCGGTGCCTGCCTTGTCGTCCCACCAAGTCACTGCGGTTACCAACAAGGTGAACCGTCTCCTTATCTTGTCTCGCGTGTGCTCCTGGAGGAGCTCGACTTTCGTGGGTTGGTAACTCTCGCGGCCAACGATCAGGGGCCAAGCACACCGGTACACTGGTCGTACCCTCCCTGTCGTCCCGTCGCAATACCTCTCGCGGGCACCGTTGGGTCATCCGACTTCTTACCTGAAGGACAACCGTTTATAGGACCCTATGGCGGCAAGACAAAGTCAGCCTCGAGTGGAGTAGAAAGATTACTCCTTGATAGCTCACACTTGAGGTGACTAGGCATAACCCAGATAGGGGCCTTCGACGGTGTCTGCATTGTATCGTACCTGTGCAGTTATAATATTTGTATCCGCGTTCACTCCCCTGAGTGATCACGGCCCGCTATCTAATCCTAGCTAACAATGCGCAGGGCTCACTGCTGAATAAAGCATAATAATAATAATAGGCAGCATAGGGTAAAGGAAGGCACATCAAGGGGCGACAAAATCAGGCTATGCAATTGAATAGGATTGTAATCGTAGCAGCAGCAGTAACAATGCCTAGTGCAAGAAGTGTACGGAAAGGTAGGCGATATCTGGGGAAGAGAATGGCTCTGCTTGCCTGCAAGCTCGACGGTAGTAGTAGGGTCGTCGACGACGTAGTCATACTCAGCAGCGGTGTAGTCGACGGCAGCAGCGGGGTCTACCGGAGATTAAGGGGGGAAGAAACAGTAAATACACAGCAAGCATATACAAACAGATGCATGACATGATAGATGAAATGTTAACGGTATTCTAACGCAGTGCAATGCACTTTGCTCGGAACGGAAATTCATCTGAGGATGAACTACCGTCTCCGGGTGATTACCGGACAGGGTGTCCGGAGGGGGAAGGATCAAGCCGGAGGTGTCGTGGTTACCGGACAAACATAAGGGGGGTGTATCCGTGTTAGTTGAACCATTCCGGACAACTTTCGTGTTCGGAATAAATTCATCCGGGCACTCTAACAGTACCGGACAATTTATCGGACAGACGGTCCGGAGGGGGAATGTTCGATGTTCGTTGTGTTAGAGGGGTGTGGTAGACATACGGATAGCGTATTCGTATTCGTTATATTTTTCTGATCAACTTTCATGTATAAAGTTTTTGAATCCGAGTTACGGTTTAAAAGTTATTGAATTTCAAAGTTTAAATCAAATTAAATGATTTTCTGAATTTTTATTATTATTTATTAAACATTATCCAAAACATTATCCACAACATTATCCAGAACAGTGCTGACATGTGGGACCCACATGTCAGCCTCTGTTATTTATAAAACATTTAATTAAATTAAAAAATGCCACTGGACCCACATGTCAATGACTGGGAGGGGTATTATCTCTCTGATTAATTTTTCTATTAAGCTAACTAAGCAATTAGCCGGGGGGGGGGGGGTCCACTGTCAGTGGCTGGTTAGCCCCTAATCAACTAACTGACACGGGGGCCCCACCTAGCAGCCTCACCGGAGGGTCACCGGAGCCCGCCGTCGGCGAGGTCGACGGGGAGCTCGCCCCAGGGCACGGGAGGGTGCGCGGCTTGATGCGTTCGAAGCAGAAGACGACGGCGAGTGCTCTGGTGGTGGTGGTTGCGTCGGAGACGCGCCGGAGCGACGTCGGCGACGACGAAGGCGGCGGCTGCGCCACGGACCTTGACGGTGTCGATGCTACAGGGGCCCTAGGTGCGCGCAAAGAGCCCCAACGGGAACCACAGCGCGTGGGGATCACGACGGTGACACTTCCGGGACTAATCGGTCACCGTGGCCTCGCCGGCGACGAGTGCGCGCGACGGCCGGAATGAGTAAAACGGGGGCGGCGTCTACGGGCTACACGGGCGTTCACGGCGGTTTGGGGAGGGAGCACTAGCTCACCAGGAGCTCGACGGTGCAGAGAGCGGGCTCGGGGGCGTCGTGGTGGCGCCGGATTTCCTCTGCGACGTCGCGGCGGCCGGAGTTGGGGAAGGTGACCGTGTGCTCGGGGTGGAGGCTTCCGCCTCGATTCCTTGCGCAGGGTGAAGTAGTCGACGTCGTTGAACGGCTTGGACAAGGCGACCGGGCCCGAGGAGGTCTCCGGCCACGGAAGTTCACGGAGGCGGCGACGAGGGCTACGGGTGGGAACTTTCCCCAGCGAGAGCAGCGCGAGGAGGAGGGGAGAAGGGGGCAGGTGAGATCCAGGATGTGCGGGGGGGGGGGGTCCCTTATCGAGTCCGGCCGGCTAGGGGACGGGGGAGCAGGTGAGGAGGGCGGGGCCGGCTTGACAGCGGCGGCCACGGCGGCGACATGGCACCAGGGGGTAGTTGGAACAGGAGGAAGAAGGAGATGCTGGGCCGAGGCGGGCCTCGCCCTGGGTGGGTTTTAAACCTTTTTCAATTTATTTTGTTTTGCTGTTTATCCTATTTCTTTCTGTAATTGATTTATTAACCCTAGCATTTTTGTAAAAGGTTATTAGTCTTTGTAAATTAGGGTTACATATTACTAAGGTGCCACAAAAGTTTTTGCAGCAAAATAAAATCATTAGGTATTTCTTTTAATTATTAAATGCCCAAAGTAAGGGTTTTAACCTACTGTTTGAATTGTTTGGAATTTTCTGTAACATCAAAAATTACCAAAGTTGGTCCAACATGATTATAATGATTTTAGGCAATTTACAAAAATAGTTTCATGATTTTTGGAACAACTTTATTTGAGCACATTTGTTTTATTTTCCATTTAAAGTAGTTTCAACTAGGGTTTGGTTTGTTAGATGAGCAAGGTGCATTTGGCTTTGGGTTTTGATCCCAAGGGCTCAAGTACATGGTGCATGGGGGGTTGATCAACCGCAGCAAGGTTGATCATTAGCATCACAAAGTTTTATCAAGTACAAGGGAGATCAAACAGTGATAATCCAACTGTGATGACCAACAGTGATGATGATTACTGTTACAGCAACTGAGGGTGTTACAATCACAAACAGGTCGTCTAAACCTATCAAACCATGCCCTCGGCGATTGTTTCAGTCCATACAAGGATTTCTTTAGCCTGCATACCTTCCCCTGTTCTGTGCCAAAACCTGGTGGTATATCCATGTATACCTCCTCGTGCAAGTCACCATGTAGGAAGGCATTCTTGATATCTAATTGGTGCAATTTCCACCCAAAGTTTGCAGCACAGGACACCAGTATCCTTACTATGTTCATCTTTTCCATTGGAGCAAACGTCTCATCATAGTCAATTCCATAAGTTTGACTGTATCCTCTGGCGACCAATCTAGCATTATATCTTTCCACCTTCCCCTCGGGATTTTGCTTCACGGTATAGATCCACTTACAAGTCACCGTTTTCTTTTCTGCCGACAATGTGGTTAGCACCCACGTCTTGTTTTTATTTAGTGCTTCCAATTCCTCTATCATTGCTTCGCGCCACTTTGGATCTTGCTTTGCAGTTTTCCAATCCTTAGGAATGGACAAAGTTTGTAAAGAGGCAAAAAACGCTCTATAGGAAGGTGACAAAGCCCCATAAGACACAAATTTTCAATATCAAGGTCATCACAAGCATCATCCTGTGGTAGAGCCTTCCTTGCCACTTCACCCTTCCTTGCCGCTTCACGTGTAGGCTTTCGCAACGCAATAGGAAGTTCCACTATGTCAAATGAGCTTGCCTCACTGCCCTGTTGCTCCCCCTACACTCTTCTGTCATTGCCTTGTTGCTCCCCTTGCACTCTTGGTTGTCGGCGTGAGTACACCAGGGTATTCGTCTTCCACCGGTCCCGAACAGGAACCTGGAGAGTACCAATCCTAAGTGTAGCAACAGTTGGCTCCACATGAACTGGAATTGTACCCACTATTGGTTGGACCTGAACTTGCGCAGTTGGCTCCACATGAACGGGAATTGTACCCACTATTGGTTGGACCTGAACCTGCACATCATCATCAGTGTTAGTGCCCACATAATCACCCTGGTTATGAGACACATCATTCTCCCCCTCTTGACCATCTTGCACATGGTGAAGGTGGTCAAGTTCTGCAAACAACAGAGTTAGATCTGTCGGCTCACTATAGAATGGCTTAGACTCACGGAAGGTAACATCCATACTTACAAACCTGCGTTTTTCAAAGGGACACCGACATTTATACCCTTGTTGACTAGAAGAATAGCCAAGAAAAACACACTTCACTGCTCGTGGATCTAGCTTTCCAATAGATGGTCGGTGATCACGAACAAAACATGTGCTCCCAAACAACTTTGGGGGAACAACAAATTTGGTTTCTCCAAACATCAACTCACATGGAGATTTCATGCCTAGTATCCACTTGGCCCTCTTTTCGTATCCCCTGCCTCTACCATGAGTTGGACACTCCCACTTCAGATGACCTACCTCCCCACAGGTAAAACAACCCCTAGGATCTCTCCACTCCGTATGCTTAGTGGCTACAAACGCCGGAGTCGGCTGAACTGTCACAGCTGCTTTCTCAAGAGATAACCGCACCTCCTCTTGACTCATCGCTTCAATTGCCTCATCAATAGTTCGTAGGAGAGGTTGGTGCTGAAGGGATGCCTTCCTGCCATCAAAGCAACCGTGGAGGCCCTCCAAAAGTTCCAGCACACGCCTACGTGCCATCCACTTGCGTCCTGACTCGATGCAAGCCGCATCGTAGAGTTCCAGAGGATCACAGTTATCCTGGTCAGCCCACAAAGCCTGCAGCTCTGCCACATATGCCATTACTGACATGTCCCCTTGACGCATCCGACTGATCTTCCCTTCAATCTGAGAAATAAGCATGACATTGCCCTTGCCGGAGTACTGAGTGGATAGTCTTCCATATCTCAGCAGAGGTGGATAGGCCCTCCACAGATCGCCCAATGGAGGGTACCACCGAGTTCAACAACCACCCAATAAGGATAGAGTTGATGACCTTCCACCTCTTCCCCTCCATGGTAGTCTTGTCTCTTGGTTCGTCAATCGTTCCCAACAAGTGTCCATCAAGTTCCTTCTGCACCACAACCAACAATGCCCTCCGAGACCAACTCAGATAATTGGCGGCACCCTCTAGCTTCATGTCGATGGGCGACAACTCAATCTTTTGAGCTACTTCCTGACGAGAAACAATGGCCCCAAAGTTTGAATCTGCAAGGAATTTAGTGAGCTGCTCGACAGCCGCAGCAAGACCTACTGGTTCACCCATTGCAACACTTCGTAGCAGCAGCAGACACAACCGCCGCTTCCTTCTTCACCTCTGCAAACAGCAGCAGCCACACAACACTAGCAGCAGAAAAAACTCCCCCCTTGCTAGCAGCAACCTCCTCCTCACCAGCAGTAGCACCATAACTCCTTTCTCCTCCACAACCACCTCTTCATCTCTCCCTACCGCACAACAGCAGCACAACACCCAGCCACCAACAACGACACTAGCAGCCACCAAGATAGCAGCAGCAAGGGGCAGCAGAGCACCGAACAACTCTGCTTCCTCCTCACGCTGCTTGCACGTCCTCCTCACTCCCTCTCCTTTTCGCCATAAAAAGAAACACAAACAAATGGGGAAGAAGGAAGAACTCCGCCCAGATCCGCCGCCACCTCCACAGGCCCCACCATCACTGGCATCTGAATACCATGTTGAGTTGGGACTCACCTGGTTGCCGTTGGCTGGGAGTGGAGAGATTGTGTGCGTGTGCCACCCCTTGGCATACATCACTTCCTCTTCTAGGTCTACTTATGGACTGGGCTCTTGTGGGCTTAAGTGTAGATGGGAAGGCAACCCATAACGGTTCAACAGTGTATAACCTGAACAAACCAAAGAATTAACCTATAAGCTTAGCATAGGAGAGACAAATGGACCAGAACGATAGCATTTACAAGAAACTAGTGCAAACTTAGTATGACAGGGAGCAGTAGCAGGAATTGAGCACAGGTAGGAGCCTAACAAGAATTACCAAGGCACCATAACCACCAGATCCTCAATCTAGAAACCCTAGCCATGGCATTGACAGAGAAGGAAGGAGGAAGAGACACTTACAAAGAAGAGTTGTAGCCGATACCGAGCACCACCCTACCGGTGGCTGGTCCATCCATTGCTCACGCCGCGCCGCCGGTGGCTGGTCCGTCTGCTGCTCGCGTCGTAGAGAGGGTTCCGAAGGGAGGGAGCCTAGAGCTCAAGGGATGGGGCGTGTCGACTAGCTAGGGTTCGAGGGGTGCTCCGGGTGGCAGAGAGGGACGACGACGATGTACGACGGGGGGGGTGGGGGTGGGGGGGTTGTCCGTGAGGGGTTTTGTCCGGATAGGCGTGGCACATTTTCAACAGATGTGTCACGCGTAAGTTAGGCGTGGCGCATTTCCAACAGATGCGTCATGCGTAAGTGTAAGTTAGGCATATTGCATTTTTAACAGCTGCGTCACGCGTAAGTGTAAGTTGTGCTCTTTGATTACATCTCGCGTCTAATCTGCTGGCCCGGTTCACTTTATTCTTGTGCTTTATTATCCAAGGATCGACCAATTCTATGTGGTGTAGCGCGACTAGGCTTGCTCTTTCAAAGTCGATGCATCGATCTTGGAAGTTGACTTGCATTGCGCGGCTTCCCTCGCAGTGACCCCACCCATCGAGCCTGCCGAAGTGCCTGTTGACGTGAAGACCAACATGACTCTCGGTGTTTAGATAATTCGTGCAGAAAGAGATGCATTATTCAGTCAGAAAGCCCTTTGCTATGCTTCCATCTGGAAGGAACCTGTTGCGAACATATCCTTTGATGTGTCCATTCATCCTTTTGAACTGCATCATACTGCGCAGAAACGCAGACCCGAGTTGGACATTATCCTCCACGACATTGATCAACAGATGCACCATAATGTCGAAGAATGCGGGCGGGAAGTAGATCTCAAGCTCGCATAGTATCAGCACGATCTCCTCCTGTAGCCTTCTAAGTTGCGTCGTGCCAATCGACTTCCGAGAGATGACGTCGAAAAAGTTGCAGAGACCAAAGAACGTTTTACGGACATGCTTGTCCAGTATCCCTCAGATCGCAACTAGGAGAATCTGCATCATCAGTGCGACACAGTCGTGAGACTTCATCCCATTGAAACGCTGCTTCGCCTCGTCTATGCGTAGCTGTTCGAAAGTTTTACTCCTACGAGGCACTTCATAAACTGCATGATCTCATCCTGACTTAGAAGTGAAACACGTCTTGGGGCAGTGATTAATAACGGTCTTCTTGATCACCTTTTCCCTTGCAATGAGCTTCTTGCGTTTCCATCTCCTCCTCGGCTCATCATCATCACTAGGGAGTTCAAGTTCCTTTCCGATGCCCATAAAATTTCAAGTCGTTCCTTTCTTTTGGCCCATCCTTGGTTCTCTTCGGCATATTGAGCAGCGTGCCAACCAAACTCTCGCACACGTTCTTTGTGATATGCATGAGATCAAGGCTATGAGGCGTGCAGAGGAGCTTCCAGTATGGCAACTCTGAGTAAAAAAAACCTTGCTTTCCATACCCTCATCAACGGATTAGGCTTCTTGTGCTTCTTTCCTTCCAAATTTTCAACAACTTGTCGATTTTTGTGCCGCTCATCCGAGCTGGGGGTGCTTGGAGTTCCTAACTTTTGAGACCCCAGGAACACCTTTGAGAAGCCATGGGTGCTTCTTTCCTTCCAAGTTTTCTCCACGGGTGATCCTTTGGAAACCACCTTTCAGACCCATGGAACACGATTTTCGAAGACCCGAGATCTTTCTTTAGTTGGCGATACATTGTATTATCCATGCACCTAACGCATGCACAAAATTCTTGGATCACCTGCCCCGAGAAATATCCGTATCAGGGATAGTCTTGCACCGCCGTGATCAACGTGGCTCTCGTTGGGAAATATTCTTGTGCGACGACGTCCCACGTATTGGCTCCGTCTTTCCAAAACGTGGCTAGCTCCTATTTCAACAGTTGGAGATATAGATTGAGGTATGTACCTGGTTGTCTCTCTACTTCCTCTTTCCAAAACGTGGCTAGCTCCGTCTTTCCAAAACGTGGCTCTTCATGCATTTCAAGGGAGGGAGGTTGTAGATCAATACAAAAACGGGTCAGGTGTTGTGTGTGTTGCTCTGGCTGCCAAACACCTTTTAGTCTATTTCTGTTCCTGTGTCTATCGCTATTGCCCTATTCTCTCTCAATTAAATGAGGGGGAGTACCTTTTCTCTAGCTTCCAACAGGAAAGATTGACCCCCTAAAGTGCCAGATATGCAAGTTTGATGAAGGACTACATTGAGTCCATGGCGCTCGCACCCATCCCGAGGTTCCTTGGATCGTTCCCGAATTCTTGGTATTGGCGGCTCAATGCATTCCAGTGGATAGCATCTAAAGGGTGCCTAAGGATCTTCTCCTTTTCCGAGTCAACGTCTTCTCGCTTCTCTCTTTCCTCATGCCAACTCGTTAGCTTTGCTTCCTCAGGATCTACGAAATACCGCCGCAGACAAGGAGTGATCAAAAAGTATCATACCACTTTTTAGGAGCTTTCTTCCCTCTCTTGTATCGACTAACACCGCACATTCGACATGTGGTTTTCTCCGCGTCCTCGCCCCGATAGATGATGCAATCATTTATGCAGATGTGATATTTAACGTGCGGTAGATCGAGAGGACACACAACTTTCTTGGTCTCAGCGATACTAGTTGGCATGTGTTCCCCTTCGAAAGACGATCGTGACAGAATGACATGTTATCCTCGAAGCTTTCATCGCTCAATTTGTGTGTTGCCTTCATCTCCAAAGCCCTGAGCATTACATTCAAGCGGGTATCCCCATCGTTGCATCCTTCATACAACACCGTAACCATGTCTTTCTCGAGTTGCGTCAGCCTGGCTTTCTCTCTAGCGGGCCTCTTCGTCTTCTCGCCCGCCCTCGCTGTTGTTGTATTGCTTCCCTTCCTCATTTCCCGGCGCCCCACGGTTGACGTCCTCCTCACCATCTTCATCACTTATCCATCGAGTGTAGCCATCTATGCAACCATTACGCATCATGTGGTTTGCAATACTCTGGAACCAGGCTCGGTCACGCACCCCTGTTTGCATCTTTGACGCGGACATCTTATATTGGTCCTGTTATTTCGTACCATGTCATCTGTCGCACATTTCATCCACCTAGCCAAGATAATTTCACTCATCGTGCGGACCATAATCGCCTGCGCGGCACAAAGAGTAAGACAATTAAAACCACACGAATGCATACATGTCGTCGCCAAATTTTTTTGGCGTTACCTTACCTAATAATGCATGGAGCATGCAGACAGTGTGCTAGAAAATTTGTCGAAACGGAAATGAATCAACATTTCGGCAAAACATTGGCAACTCATTTTCACGTCATCAATACAATACAAGTTTCACGTCATCCATAGCAACAAGGTTCACATACATACATCCCATTGGATATCTGGGCTCCTTTTGTTGCTGCCATCTCTCTTGATGACCCAGTGGATAGCCTGAGGACACGCGAGTTTAAGATCTTGGGGCCAATTGATGACCCCACTGAGGATGCCGCCCATGAGGATGCCGCCACTGAACCTCCCCCTCCCGCTACGCAGACTGAACTGCAAGGGGGTCACTCGATCGCCCATATGATCTCTAATGAAAAGGAGGCAGTGGTCACTACTCAGCTGAGAAGAAGCTCGCGCTCCACTCGGTATGATGACTTCCAGGCGCTGTCTCTCTTTGAGGCCAAGGCTGGGGTCTCTAAGGTGAAGGCAAGGAAAACTCCAGCTGTTGCCTCGAGCTCGGTTATTTTGCTCCCGTCGGTAGGTCTCAATATTGTGATGTCGGACGAAGAAGAAGATGCACCGCCCCCCCATACTCCCATCCACACGCTGCAGAAGATTGGATCCAAGTTCTGTGGGTCCCCCTGGATGAGCTGAGCGCCGAAAAGCTTCTTGCTGAGCGCCCCAAGCCCCCTGTTTAAATCCTAGTTTACCCGCTTCCTTCTATTTCCTTTTATGTCTAGGAATAAATGCTCGAATGTCTTGTGTTGGAACATCCGTGGGATTAATTCCAATGACAAGCAACTAGCGGTCCGTAATGCTATCGATCTTTGTGGTTGTTCCGTTCTTTGTCTGCAAGAAACTAAACGTGAAAGCTTTGATTTAAATTTTTATCAAGCTATGTTGCGCTAGGAAGTTTGACATGTTTGAATTTGTCCCGTCCGTGGGTAATTCTAGTGGTATTTGCATCGCTTGGGCCAGTTCAGTTTTCTCTGGTTCCCTTGTTTTCGCTGAACCTTTTGCTCTCGCGGCCCGTTTCTCGTCTACCCAATCTGGGAATATATGGACACTTGTGAATGTTTATGGCCCTTGTGCTGGTGCTGATCGATCGGCTTACGCGTCCTGGCTTTTTGATCTTGTTATTCCCCAAGGAGAAGATTGGATGTTAATTGGTGATTTCAACTATATCCGAGCTCTTGACAACCGTAATAGGGGAGGTGGCGATCCTGCTGACATGCTCGTCTTTAATGATTTCATTAGAGCACAATCTCTCGTCGAACTTCCCATCAAGGGGCGATCATTTACGTGGAGTAACATGCAGCAATCCCCGCTACTCGAGCAACTGGACTGGCACTTCACCTCGTTAGACTGGGCTGCTAATTACCCGAATACTATGGTTATGCCGCTTGGTAAACCGGTCTCTGACCACTCGCCGTGCTACGTCAGTATCCAAACGCATATCCCTAAACCTCAATTGTTTCGTTTTGAGGATTTCTGGGTCTCTAGTCCGGGGTTTTTTGAGCTGGCGCAATCGGTGCGGAGTAAGTATCACTATGCCAGTAATTCGGCTCTTTTGTGCAAAAAACTCAAAAATCTCAGGTATGAGCTGAAATGTTGGAGTAAAAGCCTATCGCGTATTAAAACCTGGATAGATAACTCGAACCGAATGCTAGCTGAGATTGATGCCCTGAGGATCGCCGACCCCTTTCAGTTCCTGAGAAAAATTTCAGAGGGATCTTGAAGAAGCATATACTTACACTACTGGAATAAAAAAAGGCTTATTGGAAGAAACGTTGTACCGTCCGCTACTTCAAATTCGGCGATGGTAACACTAAGTTCTTTCATCGGATTGCGACGGAGAGGTACAAACGCAACTCCATTGCTACCCTTCGTTTGGCTGATGATTCTGTGGTCTCGGACCATGTTGCCAAGGAGTCGGTTCTTTTCCACGCTTACAAAGAGCGCTTGGGACGATCTGAACCTGTCAATCTGAAACTGGATCTACGTGCGCTTATCAAGAGAGTGGAGGGGTTGGATGCTTTGTCCACACCGTTTACCAGAGAGGAGATCGACGCTGTGGTCAAAACCATGCCCTCTGATCGTGCTCCCGGGCCGGATGGGTTTGGGGCTGGGTTTCTTAAAACCTGTTGGCATCTGATCAAGGAGGACTTCTACCGCCTCTGCTTCGACTTCTATGATGGGGGGCTCGATATTGAGAGTTTAAACACTGGGCTCATCACTCTCATCCCAAAAATACAATCACCCGAGACTCCGAATGACTACAGGCCGATTACTCTCTTGAACTGTTGCATCAAGCTCATCACGAAGATCCTAGCTAACCGGCTCCAGAAGTTGATCCTAAGTATTATCCATCTCAATCAGTACGGTTTTCTTCGTGGACGATCTATCCAAGACTGCCTCGCCTGGGCGTTTGAGTATCTACACCAATGTCAGCTGTCGGGTCGGAGCGTGGTCATACTCAAACTAGACTTCGCCAAAGCGTTTGATACGATCGAACACGCGCCCATGATAGAAATCATGAAGTGTATGGGCTTCGATGAAAGTTGGTTGGGGTGGATGAACTGCCTCTTCTCCTCGACCAAGTCTGTGGTCCTTTTGAATGGATCCCGGGGCGCCAATTCACCTGTAAGCGCGGGGTGCGGCAGGGTGATTCGTTGTCGCCTCTCATCTTTGTGTTGGCGGCTGATCTGCTACAGGAAGCCATCAACGATGCTTTTCGTAAGGGGGAAATCCAGCAGCCTATCCCAACCCATGAGTTGGATTATCCCGTGATCCAATACGCAGACGACGCGATCCTGGTCATGCTGGCTGCGGAATCACAGGTGTTGAAAATTAAAAAAATCCTGCAAGACTACGCTGATTCGGTCGGTCTAAGGATTAATTTTCTTAAATCGACGTTGGTGCCCATCAACATGCCCCCTGACATCACTGCCTCCTTGGCGACTCTTCTTGGCTGCTCGGTGGGCAGCCCCATATAGATTACTGGAAAGAAGCAGGCATGCCTTTCACCTACCTAGGGCTTCCCATGGGGACTACAAAGCCCTCAGTTGCCGATCTCATGCCCATGATCTCCTCGGTTGAAAGGAAGCTCTCCACTGCGGCTGCTCTGCTTGACTATGGCTCTAAATTGACGCTTGTCAACTCAGTGGTCACTTCGCTTGCGATCTATGCGATGTCCTCGATCAAGTTGCCACCTCGGCTCATTGAACATCTTGATAAGCTGAGAAGGCATTGCTTGTGGTGCAAGACGAATGATCTGGGGGCCAAGCAGAATTCCCCCGCTGCGTGGTCGCTTGTCTGCCGTCCCAAGACCAGAGGAGGGCTGGGAGAGATTGATCTCCGTCTACAGAACCAAGGGCTGCTACTAAAACAACTTCATAAGTTCTATAATCGTCTGGATGTCCCTTGGGTGGACCTTGTTTGGCGCTCTTACTACGTGGACAAAATCCCTCATGCCTCGGACCCTTGTGGTTCATTTTGGTGGCGGGACATATTGATGCTCACCCCCATCTACCGTGCCCTCACCACGGTCAGGGTAGGCGACGCGTCCTCGATCTTGTTATGGAAAGATTTGCGGGAGCCTGCTGGGATGGTCTTGTCGGATAGCCACCCGCGCATCTTCTCTTTTGTGAAGAACGAAGATGTCTCAGTGCAGGATCTGCTTGCTGCGACCAACCTGGGCTAGAATTTTTGTCTGCCTGTCTCGGTGCAAGCTAGAGAAGAATTACATGATCTACAACAAATCACGTCCGGGGTGTTTGACACGAGAAAAATCTATTTGGGGGTGTGCGACTCTCCGTAAGAAAGGAAGAGAAGAATGTATAGATTTCTCTCATGCGCCGAGGAAAATAAAATGCGGGCGTGCTAGTGTACCGTAGTACACGAAAAAAAATAGATAAGGAAACAAATATTTTTATTAATCTCTTTTGAGAAACAAAAATTACAAGATCCCATGATAGCAATGCGCTCCGTGGCCTACTAGCGCGGCCAACTTGACGATGGCGATGTGTGACCTCATGGTTCCCGGGGTCTCGAAAGACTCCCGGTTAATTACTCCCGCGGGTTACGCCACGAGAAACCTCCGATTAAGCCGTGTGGTCGTCTTTGTCATCTTCGCTTCGCATTCTCCACGCATATGATGATGGTGGTGTGTGTGGGCAGCGGCAGTGCCCGTGTCCTCGTCGATACACGCGCCTCTAAGAACGTGGCTTTTATGCTAGCCACGTTCGCCCTCGCCGTCATGCCTCGTTGGTCTTCGCGGCGTTGATGTAGTGGTTGGGGTAGAAACAACATGGTCCTGCTAAGCTCGGACTTGTTGACGACATAACGGCTTCGTCGGGGTATGCAAGGGGTACACCTCGCGGGAGTAAGTTGTAGGTGGAGATCAGCGTCGGTATAAAACCGACGCACTCGTACACATCGACATGGCCAGCGTGGTCGATGCCTTGTCCCGACCGAATGCCGAGTTCACGGCAGTTGGCGTAGTCAAGGGATCGTCTCACGAGTTGGTAGAGGAGCGTGATCGTCGTGGAAGTCGCATCGTCTCGCGTTGGTGCTACGCCGAAAGGGTGACCTGTACGCCGGCAACGCCGAGGACCTATACGTCATAAACTTTTACGCGAATGGTGCGCGCCTCGTCTCAGCTAGACGCCGAGTATACGGCGGTCTGCCAAAACACATGCATCGCTTCCCGAGGTCGACGAAGGGTGGTTTCATAGAGGCAACATCGGCTTGTACTGGTGCTCCGTCAAGAGGGTGACCTGTACGCCGGCGACGCCATCAACCTGTACGTCAAGACCTGTGCGTCAAGGACATGTACGCCGTGGACCTGTCCATCGTGGTGCACGCCTCGTCTCAAGTAAACGTCGTATTCGGTGGTCTATCGAGACAAGGGTGCGGTTTCACGGGGTCGACGAAAGGTGGTTTCATAGAGGCGACATTGGCTTGGACTGGTGCTACGCCAAGGCGGTGACCTGTACACCGGCGACACCATGAACCTGTACGTCGAGACCTGTGCGCCAAGGTCTTGTACGCTGAGGACCTGTTCATCGAGAACTTGTATGCCATGATGCGCATTCATCGCGAATCTGTTCACCGTGAACCTGTTCTCTGAGGATCCGTTCACTATAGACTCCCGTCGAGGACCTGTTCGCCATCATGTTTGAGCACCGGAGGAGATAATGGTCGGGCTACATCTTTGGCGAGCACCGAGCTGCCGGCCTCCACGGCGGCGACGTGGCGACGATGTTGACGCCGGGCAGCACGTGGGCGAGCTCCAGAGTTGCCGGCTTCCATGGCGGCGGCGTGGCGACGGCGTTGACGGAGGGCGACGCGTGGGCAAGCTCCAGCCGCACCGCCGTTATTCACCATGTGAACGGGAGCGGTGTGGAGGTCTTCAACACCATCTTCGTAGTCCGACAAGACCGATGGAGCAAGCTCGTGGTATGGAGGGGAGTTTGGATGTCTCTCCAACGAAGGAGAAGAAGATGAGTCGGAGAAACCATCTTCATCATGGAGGTCGTCTCGGTGCTCTCCACCCCCGACGAAGCCATCTGTCACACTTTGACGTGCGATGGACCTCAGTCGCGTGTTGGCTCCTGGGCGGCTTGCAACTTGGTGTAGCTCCTCTGGATCTTCGGGGAGACGCGCCGAGATGTTGCTGTAGCGGCGTGGGGATATGTCTCGGTGTTGCGATCGCTTCCATCCGCCCTTGACCCTTTCCCTGCCGTCACGGGAAAGCATGGGGCCTTGGACCTCACTCCTTGTGATGTTGATGGGCTCATCTTGGCTCCTATGTTCACACCTTTGAACCATGCACAAACATGGTTAAGGCGTGGTAGGAGGTTCTTCCGGAAGTCCGCCTTCTGGTCTGGCAGAATCTCTTCGTCTGAAGGGTAGCTGAAATCCTGGGTGATGCGAGGAGGTCGCCATCCGTTGCTTGACCCTTCGCTAGGCTGCACTCCCAGGGTGCCGCACAATGCAAGGTTCTTTTCAGTCGATTCCTTTGCCTTGTTAGCCTCCTGCAGAAGTTTAGAATCTCCATCTTGGCACTCTATTTCAGAGGGCACAAGAGGGGAATCTACGGGAATTGTTGCATTGGGTTGAAGTGCAGTGCCTGTAGTGGCATCCGCAATAGCTTCATTGTTGGAGGAGATCGTAGGCTTGGTCACCTCAACGCCTTCCATAGGTGTGGCCGCCGGTGTCGCCGTTTCTTGAACCTTCGTTGTGGATGGTGTTCCATCCGCCTTCACATGTTCATCATTTTTCCTTGGAAGGGATGGGGATGGCTCCGCTTTGCTCTTCCGTTCTACGCCGCTTCTGGATGGCTTGCGTGGCTTCGGCGCCAAACGGGTGAGCAGGTAGCCATATCGCTCATGCCGCTCCAAGTTGGGGGAGATGCGGAATCCAATCCTGTCATTTTCTTGAACGGCACCATCATTGGGTCGCAATCGTACCTGGGTGTGTTGAAGCACTAACTCCTCGAGTCCCTTGTACAGAACTTGGTGGTTTCTCCGTCGCCTCTCCCGCTTGCATTGGTTCTCCGTTGCAGCCACGCTGGACCGTGGTGGAATTGGTGGAGTAGGTAGAAGCGGTGGTGCAGGACGCCGCGTGGATGAAGAAGTCCTTTCCGTCATCACCTGCAGTTGGGGTCGATCTCCCTGCCTTGAAGGGGACGAGTGTCGTGGTGGAAGGGTTGGACGCAAAGATTCCCGTGGTCGCCACCGTTGAGTGGGTCGATGGTTTCTCTTGCCGTGTTGATGTCTTTCCCATTGGTTCCAACGTGGGAGCATGTTAGGATGCCCCCGTTGCTGGAAGTGTCGAGTTGGTGAAGATTGTCGTCGGGGCGCCAAAGTATCTTGCTCATGTTGAGGGCGATGACTTGGTACATGGCGCCTCGTCCTTTCTGCAGCTTGTGTAGAGGTTGGTCTCGCCGTCGCGGGGTCGTGAAGACGCCTCTGGATGCTGTTCATCTGTTCTCGGAGTTGGCGAAGTTCGTGTCGTAGGTCTTCATCACGCGGAGCAGGTGCTCCATGGCGAAGCGTGGAAAACCTGTTGTTGTTGGAGAGCGGCCCCACCCATTGCCGAGGTGTGGAGGCACGGTGCCCACGTGCCCCGTCGAGCATCTTCAAGGTTGATGGAGACCGTAGGGCCTGGTAGAACAAGCTCTTTGCGTGAGCGCCGCTTCCAGAACTCCTTCATGATGGCTTTCCGCACCAATTGCTTGACCTTGTATGGCTCGTATGCCCACTCATCGGGGAACAAGTCATAGGGATGTGTCATGGAGCTCCGAAAGGTGAACACCTTATCGGCAAGGTCCTGTGCGCCGAGAAACCAGTCCTCCTCCGGCACCGTGCTCTGAGCAATGCGGGAGGTTATCTGTTGGTGGAGTAATTGTACCTTGCGATACTTCCTCCTATAGTTACGTAGCGGATGCGGGCTTTCAGACAAACGTGCGTTCGCCATGAGCCTCCGCAAATTGTCGGAGATGGCCTCCAAGCCTTCTAGAAGCTCGACTTCAGTGCGCCGCGGTGTTGGTGCTGGCGGCTCCGAGCGTAGAGTCGGGGTAGGGGTTTGGAGGTTCATCACGCCTGCCTTCTTGCTGGCTGCCTTGACGCGAAGGCGTTGAGCTGCCTCCAAGTCTCCTTGCATGTCCGCCCTTGTCGACTCCTTCAACAGGGCGCCTGCCTCGAGCATTAGCTCACGGCACTCCTTCTTGAACTTGGCGGCTTCTCTTCTTTGTGCCTTCCTTGACTGCACAGTTTAGAACTGCGCATGCTCCTGGGCTTGGTGCATGTAGAGTTTGTCGCCAAGCTCGATGACGACCATGGGCGGCATTGATCCAAACTGAATCAACACCGGCTCCGAGTTGCTGACACGGGAGAGTCCACCTGCATGAAAGGGATCCGAATAAATGGAAGTCCTCGGCGATACCTTGTCATGCAGCATGCTGTGCAGATTGGGTGACGAGCGAAGATGATTCCGTCGACCACAGCGAAGCAGAGATGGGAGGAGAACCACGTCCCACCAGGCGTGCCAATTTGTTTGACACGAGAAAAATCTATTTGGGGGTGTGCGACTCTCCGTAAGAAAGGAAGAGAAGAATGTATAGATTTCTCTCATGCGCCGAGGAAAAGAAAATGCGGGCGTGCCAGTGTACCGTAGTACACGATTTTTTTTGATAGGGAAACAAGTATTTTTATTAATCTCTTTTGAGAAACAAAAATTACAAGATCCCATGATAGCAATGCGCTCCGTGGCCTACTAGCGCGACCAACTTGACGATGGCGATGTGTGATCTCATGGTTCCCGGGGTCTCGAAAGACTCCCGGTTAATTACTCCTGCGGGTTACGCCACGAGAAACCTCCAATTAAGCCGTGTGGTCGTCTTTGTCATCTTCGCTTCACATTCTCCACGCATATGATGATGGTGGTGTGTGTGGGCAGTGGCCGTGCCCGTGTCCTCGTCGGTACACGTGCCGCTAAGAACGTGGCTTTTATGCTAGCCACGTCCGCCCTCGCCGTCATGCCTCGTCGGTCTTCGCGGCGTTGATGTAGTAGTTGGGGTAGAAACAACATGGTCCTGCTAAGCTCGGACTTGTTGACGACGTAACGGCTTGGTCGGTGTATGCAAGGGGTACACCTCGCGGGAGTAAGTTGTAGGTGGAGATCGGCGTCGGTACAAAACCGACGCACTCGTACACATCGACATGGACAGCGTGGTCGATGCCTCGTCCCGATCGAACGCCGAGTTCACGGCAGTTGGCGTAGTCAAGGGATCGTCTCACGAGTTGGTAGAGGAGCGTGATCGTCGTGGAAGTCGCATCGTCTCGCGTTGGTGCTACGCCGAAAGGGTGACCTGTACACCGGCGACGCCGAGGACCTATACGTCATAAACCTGTATGCGAATGGTGCGCGCCTCGTCTTAGCTAGACGCCGAGTATACGACGGTCTGCCAAAACACATGCGTCGCTTCCCGAGGTCGACGAAGGGTGGTTTCATAGAGGCGTCATCGGCTTGTACTGGTGCTCCGTCAAGAGGTGGTTTCATAGAGGCGACATCGGCTTGGTAGAGGGTCTCAACTAAACGCCGTATTCGGTGGTCTATCGAGACAAGGGTGCCGCTTCATGGGGTCGACGAAAGGTGGTTTCATAGAGGCGACATCGGCTTGGCCTGGTGCTACGCCAAGGCGGTGACCTGTACACCGGCGACGCCATCAACCTGTACGTCAAGACCTGTGCGTCAAGGACATGTACGCCGTGGACCAGTCCATCGTGGTGCGCGCCTTGTCTCAACTAAACGCCGTATTCGGTGGTCTATCGAGACAAGGGTGCCGCTTCACGGGGTCGACGAAAGGTGGTTTCATAGAGGCGACATCGGCTTGGACTGGTGCTACGCCAAGGCGGTGACCTGTACACCGGCGACGCCATGAACCTGTATGTCGAGACCTGTGCGCCAAGGTCTTGTACGCTGAGGACCTTTTCATTGAGAACCTGTATGCCATGATGCGCATTCATCGAGAATCTGTTCACCGAGAACCTGTTCGCCGAGGATCCGTTCACTATGGACTCCCGCCGAGGACCTGTTCGCCATCATGTTTGAGCACCGGAGGAGATAATGGTCGTGCTACATCTTTGGCGAGCGCCGAGCCGCCGGCCTCCACGGCGGCGACGTGACGACTACGTTGACGGCGGGCAGCACGTGGGCGAGCTCCAGAGTTGCCGGCTTCCATGGCGGCGGCGTGGCGACGGCGTTGACGGAGGGCGACGCGTGGGCAAGCTCCGGGTCGTCATCCTTCTTGGTGCCGACTCGATGGAGTAGACGGTGAGCGACGCCATAGCAATGGGCACCACGTCTGCTTGATGGAGTGGACAACGGGCAGCGTCATAGCGAAGGGCTCCACCTCCTCGTCCTCCCTGGTGGCGACCTGTTGCATTAGACGGCGGACGTGGCGCCGATGTCGACGGTGGGCAGCAAGTCGGCAGCAAGTCGGACGTGGCGCCGATGTCGACGGTGGGCAGCAAGTCGACGCCGTAGCAATCGGCAAGCTCCGTACCATCCGCGTCCATGGCACCGGCTTGACGAAGTCTTCCTCCATGGCGGCGGCTTGACCAACAAATGACTCCGACACCGTTGCATCATCTTCGGCAGTAGTTCATCCGGTGGTGGTGACGTACTCTCTGCATGGTGCATGTATGCTGGATGCAAGAGGAGGGAGAGAAGAGATGTGTTAGATCAAAGTCTTACCCTCCGGGAAAGTGAGCTTCGCGTCCATGTCGTCCCTGTACGCCGAGCTCGCCGCACGCCGATCTTCTCTTCTTTCCGTACACCAGCTCGAGTGTCGGCGCGCGTTCGTCTCCGTGTCGCCGGCGTTCCGATCTCTGCCTTCGTGAAGAGCGCGACCCCTTTCCTCCTGGCTTGTACCTGAGCTGCGACTTAGGTTGTGGCTGGATGGATTGATGGGTTGTGTATACGTATGGGGTTGTGGCTTGGATGAATGGATCTAGGATGGATGGCGGTGTGAGGATGTGTATGCCTGCGAGGAGTTGGGTGAATGGATCGATCTTGGCTGGGTTGTGTGAGATGGATTCGCCCGGCGTGGAGCTCGTGTGGGTTTCTACGTGGATGAATGGATCTTGGCTGGGTCCCCCATTGGGTGTCGAGGTTCTGCCTTTATATAGGCAGAGGGGCTAGGGTTGAACGGGCTGACGTTGAGCGCGAGTCCGCCGATTCTTGTTGACGAGAAAATCGGAACGATTCGACCTTATCTCTATATCTTTGCTGCGAACCCTAGCATGGAAGCTTCTCGTGTTTCTGATTGCTTTCGTTACCACTGGCTGCTTCGTGGACCCAAGCTCACCCGGTGCGCTATCCCCTCCAATAGACTTCTTGGCGTACACGTATGGGCGCACGAGTATTCAGGTATACGTGTGCTTGCCTGGGTAGACTTAACCTGCCTGCACGTATAAAGCTAAACAAAAGATTGATTAGCATAGAAAATATTTGTGTATAGTACGTGAGCAGCGTCATGCATGCATGCACCTAAGGCTAAACCTCAAGAAAACATAGCTTGTTGTGTAGAGAACGTATACCACCTGCACCAAATAATGATTTTCCCAATAAAACCAGTGGCAACAAGAATACGTCGAACACGGGGTGAGACCTGTGGCCGGAGAGGCGGATGTATGGGTCAGCATTTGGCCTAACAAGCTGTTTTCTTCACGCCGGTTCTACCTGTATTGTTTTCGGGAGGTAGAGGTCGATGCTGCCTTTTGCTGGATTTGGAAATCCAGCTGCACGAATAAGTGGAAGCTTTTCGGGTGGCTCCTCCTGACTGACCGTCTCAACACGCGCAATATGCTCCGTCGTAGACACTTCACCCTGACTCATGATGATTACGGGTGCCTGCTGTGTGTGCCTCCCCCCGAGGAGACGTTAGAGCATCTGTTTTTCCACTGCCTGTTCAGCCAGCTATGCTGGAGTAAACTGGGTATCTCCTGGCCCATCTCTGGTAATAGACTTGAGTTGGTTCATGCCGGTAAGGATGCATGGGCTGGACCGATGTTCATGGAAGTCTTCATCGTGGCTGCGTGGAACTTGTGGAAGGAGCGGAATGATAAGCATTTCCGGGGCACTCTTCCATCGGTTGGATCTTGGACGGCAAGGTTTAGGAAGGACTTTGATATGCTACGCCATAGGAATAAGGAAGGGCTAGATCCCTTCATCTCCCAGTTTGCTTCCTCTCTCTTGACACCCCCTTCTTCTTCCCCCCCTGTAACTCACTTCTAACCCTCCCCCCTCCTGTAGCCTCTTCTTAGTTGCCCACCCCCGGTGGGCCCCCTTCCCCCCTCTCTCTCTCTCTCTCTCTCTCCCCCACCAATGTAAATATCTTACGCTTCCTTTATATTGAAAATGGTAAAGGGCAGTGGGTTTTGACCCACTGTCAGAAAAGGTTTAAAAAAAACAAGGTTCACATATATGTCATCATACAATACAACAAGGGAAACTCTTTATTTCCACCGGTTGATTTTCCTCTCTGCGTCAAACGCATCGTACGTGTGACACTCGTCCAGGTCCCACGATCGCTTCTCCTCTGACCCACTCTCCTAAATCTTCTCCCCCACTCATCTCTTTCCCCTCGATCCCCAATTTCCCATCCCTCACTTCGTTCTTGTCTCTCTACTTCCTCTTTCCATCCATTTTCTCAAACACACATGCTGCAATCTGGGGGGATCTCACTGACGGCGAAGGTATATGCAACACCGGAGGTGCTGCAACCCACGGATTTCGGTGGCGGCGTGCTGCTGCAAGCTCCCATATCGCCGGCGGCGGGAAGTTGGCATGCAACGCACTCGGTGTTGCATGTCGACGGCGAAGTTGCAACGAAACACGCAAGGGTGCTGCGACCCGGGATCTCGCTGGCGGCGAAGCTGCGATGCAACGTCGACGTGCTGCGATCAACGGATCTCGCCGGCGGCGGAGTTTCGATGCAACACCAGGCGACCGACGACGAAGCTGTGATGCAACAACCAGGCCGACGGCGAAGCTGCGATGCAACACCAGGCGGCCGGCGGCGGAGCTGCGATGCAAAGAAGCTCTCCTCGACGAAGGTGTCCTCGGCAGCCAGTGGCGCTGCGCTGCGACTCTTCTCGGCGCAACAGATGGCTGACCGGGATGAGCGGCCACACATGGCCCAAGCCGTATGTGGATCCTACAGATATCTTATGTCAGATCAGACGGTTGTAGAGGCGGTTTAAAACAGCCTCTTTTTCAGCCGGATGACGCCTAGCACTGGCCATACAACAACCATAGTAGTTGGAGAAGAAAACAAGTAAAATTTAGTAGATCCTTGCGTAGGGGAGCTTCCACTTACATATATATCAAACAAAGTAGATTCAATTGCAAGAATGGGTGAAACAATGGAAGAAATGAGGTGGGGAGGATGGGCACGACCAGATCTATTTAGTGGAGGAGGGGGGTGGGTGGGGTGGAATGGGAGGTGTTAGGTGGGGGTGGAATGGTCTTATGAGGGTCTTGTAGTGGCGCATTTTGTATATATGCACCACACCTAACAGGGCCTACTTGGGTGGGGTTTAGTCGGGCCCACATAATCATGACGCATAGGTAAAAAATGCACCACTACTATCTACGTAGGTGTGGCACATAGTAGAAATGCGCCACGACTATGTACATAGTAGTGGCACATAAGCAACACGCGCCATGCCTAATCGGGTTGGTTGGGTGGCGTTGGCTGGGCCCACTTAGGCTTGGCGCATATCGGCATATGGCCTATGGTCGATAGGCGTGGCGCAATTTGGCTATATGCGCCACCCCTAAGAGAGTTCACCGCCGCCAACACGAGAGAAATAAAGTTGGGATTTTATGCCTTTTGTATGAATAAGTAAACTCTGTTAAGTTCCATGAGCATGACATCAATTGAATTGTCTATTTCTGCAAAAGTTTCAACTCATTAGAGAGCCTCAATTAGTGAAATTTGCAATGAAGCATTGTGCAATTTCTGGAGGCAGTGGTATGGAGTACACGTTGAGCATGCTCTCTCTTTGAGAAAATTCTGAAATAATTATTATTTGTTAATTACCCTTCAATCACTCCTTTTGGAATCGACAACCAATTCAACATTGGTAAATTTCTGTATATTTAATCGATTATCATGTTGTCTGCATTTAATTTTGTTGACTGTAACTTCACCGTTCCCATGCGTACATGCACTAACTCCACTCCCTAGCACCACCTGCGCACGTCGTGCTCCCTGTAACCTGCGCACTACGCGCCTTCCCTGCACCCAGGCTATTTAGCCTCGAGTAATACACACAGCGACTCCCAAGATGAATCACTTCTCCCTCTCTCTCTCGTCTACATGGTATCAGGCGCCAACCTCGTCCAGCGCCTGTAAATCGCTTCCCGTTGCCGAATCACCTCCCTGCGGCGCCATGGCTACGCCTTTGCCGTCGCCTCCTCCCCCTCCCCTCCCTCCTTCGGCCTTGGCCTCAAAAGTGAGTTCGCTGCCGCGGCCTCTGCCTCACCAGCTCACTCTATCAACCGCACTGGCCTCCTCATATCCTCGTCCTTGGGCATTGCTCTATGCTGTGGCGGCGATCTCATTTCCCGTCGCGGCCCTAGCTCCACCACCTTCCCACCTCGCGAATGTGTACATCAACCAGCATGTGTCGGTCGTCCTCAGCCTCAACCCTCCCTTTCAGTGGAAGACCCTGTTCGAGGTCTTGTTCCGCAAGTTCGGCGTGCTATCCCACCTCACCGCCCCTGCTTCCCCGACGACGCTGCCTGGGCCCAAGACGTCGCCCACGTGGTCTCTTGGCTCTACAACCGCATCAACCCCGAGATCTTTGGGCTTGTTCACCAACGCGACGCAACCGCCGCGGAGCTCTGGGTGGCCATCACCTCCCTTTTCCTGGAGAACCGTGAGCATCAAGCCGTCTTCCTCACCACGGATTTCCGCCACATCGAGCAAGGCGCGGGCTCAATCCTCTCCTACTTTGCACGGCTCAAGGAGTGTGCCGACCGCCTTGCCGATCTTGGCGAGACTGTCACCGACCGCGAGCAGGTTTTGAATATGTTTCGTGGCTTGCAGAAGCCATTCCTGGCGTAGTTGCGCTGCCGCGCTTTTCTTCTTCTTGAAGAGAGTCGGCAGGCCCCCGAGCCGACCCACGAGACAACCCTGTACATCACCTGTTCCCCCACCTCTGGTGGTGGCTCCAACAACACTGGCGATGGAACTCGCCACTCCGGCGGCAACGCAGGCAACGGCGGCCGGTACAAGGGCAAGGGCAAGGGCCCAACTGATGGCAATGGCAGCGACGGGAGCCCCGAGCCACTCTTGGGTGCCCCTCCGGCCCCTGCGACAACCCCGTGGACCGGGATGGTTCATGTGTGGCCCATGCCCTGGCGTCCTCATGCCCCCGACTCTCAACCTGGGAATGGGGCGGGTTAGTTTTTTTTTTGGTGTGGATACTGCTACGGGCTAGTTTGGTATGGGCTGATATGGATGCGTGATACGAATGGATTGGGGCGGTTTGGATTGAGAAGAAATTCGGTTTGGTTCGGGGCGGTTTGGGACTGAGATCCAAAAGTCTGAAGCGGTCTCAACCCATGGATTCAAACCCGCACGACAACACCGCTCTCGAAGCGAGCCGCACACCTGACGCCCCCATCGGGACTTCGTGAATCGTGATTCACCTTGTTCTCTCCGGGCCAGAGACGTAGGGTTTCATGCTGCGGCCGGGACGATGGTCGACGTCGTTCTGCCGATGCTGAAGGAGGTCACGCCGGAGCTGTCCCTACCCCATGGTGCTCGTCTCGTACCTGAGCGCCATCGTACGCTGGGGTGCCGCCAACTTCACCGCCGCACTAAAAGCAACCGGTGTGCAAGGTCTAACAGTTTTAGTTCCATCCATTAACAATTTCTCGCCAGACGTCCGACGGCCCGTGAAAGGAGGCGCGGGCTTTTGACCGGCGACCGGTGCGTGTGCCAGTGGTTGGTTCTGGGCAGGCGGGGTCGCCACGGACCGGTGGACCGACGGCGGCGACGAGAGCATGCGTGCACGCACGTAGAGGTAGAGCCAGATAGGAGACGCCGTGCATGCCGCCCCATGGCAGAGCGCGCGCTACTAGTATATCCGTTGTGCGTTCGCGTGGCCCTCCGACAGAGATAGCTTCAATGAACGTCGGCTCCTCCGGCGAGTCGGACGCGTGCCCAAGGCCGCAGGTCAGGGCTGCCCGACCTCTTCATCGCCGGCGGCAGAAGTTCCTCAAGATACGACGAGAAGGAGCAGAAAAGGAGCGGCCATCGGTGAGAGAGAACAGTCGATGCTCTCTCCTTCTGAGTTGGAGGATTGGCAACGGCTTGTTGGCCTTCTTCCGGTACTCTCGGAGGGTAGGGACGAGGTCGTCTGGACTCTCGCCAGATCGGGTGTGTTTTCAGTTAAATCTCTCTATGCCGAGCTTGTGGCCGGGAGACGAACTTCCCGTTTCTCTCCGGTCTGGAAAGCGCGCATCCCTCCTAAGATCAAGGTTTTTTTGTGGCAAGCGTTTAAGTTGAAGTTGCCGTGCTCTGAACAAATTCATAAGCGTAACCCGGCTCGTTCGGCGCACTGCGTAATCTGTGGGATTACGGAGGACACCGTTCACATCTTCTTCCTTTTTCCGCTTGCTCAGTTCATGTGGAGTTGCTTCCGGGATTGGTTAGGTAACTCGTGGAACCCTCGAACTTTTGGGGAGGTTCGAGGCCTGGTTCGCCCTCTGTCTGCTCGCTTCCGGCGACTTTTCTGGACTGTTTTTGCTGCGGCTTGCTGGGTGTTGTGGAACATTCGTAACAAATTAACTATCGAGCATATCTTCCCTAAGCACCCAACGTCTTTTATCTTTAAACTAATTGGCTTTCTACAGATTTGGAAGCCGCTATGTAAGAGTACTGACCTGGAGGACTTGGAGATGATCATTTCAAGAATGAAGACCACTGCTGCTGCTTGTCTTCCGCCTCGTCAGTGACTCCATTTCCTCGGTGGTGGCCTTGGCATCTTTGTTGCGCGTTCTCCTGCTCCTAGACTTTCGTCCCTCTCTTTGGCCTGCGTGCCTGGTTGGCCTTGGGCCTGTAAGAACTTTCTTGTTGTAATGGCGCTACTTTGCCCTGGTTCGTGGGCCTGGTGTGGCGTGGTGTCTGACCCGTACTGTTGTGTTTGATGTGAACTCGTTCCGGCCGGTTTTGGCTTTATTTATAAAGTCGGGCAATAGCCTTTTATCTAAAAAAGAACAGTCGATGCGTATGCGTAGCTTGTAGTCGTAGTGCAGTGCGGGATTCTAATCGCAATCAATGCTGGCTGGCTATACCCCCACCCCACGCCATGCATGTGGTTTCAACCCACGGGTTGAACCCGAAATATTGAAATGGTCCGGTCCGATTAGGCTGTGAAATACGTGCGAGGTGGATTGGATCGGGTTCTGTTAATTCATTTGTGGTTTGGGTTGGTTTGGGAGATTATATTTCTCATCTATGGATTGGTGTGGGTACGGGGCGGGTCTCAAGCCATTCCCAGGCTGACCCGGCTCCGGCATCCTCGGTGTGCTCCTCGGTGCCCCTGCTCCCATTGTCGGCACACCGCACACTGTGGGGTGCCGCCGTCGCTCCCGTATGCCATCACACCCATGAGCTGCTGTCGTGCGCCCTATGCTTCGTCATCGACGCCTCCTCCACCTGAGTGGGACCAGACAGCTCTCATACACGCGCCAACCCAACTCTTCGTCCGGTATGGTCACCTCATCTCAGCCCTACACTTCTTCTAGCAGCGTTGTTGGCAATGGGGACTCGTTTGCGGTCACACACTCTGGCACTACTCACATCGCCACTCGCCATGCACCCATCTCCCTTCGCAATGTCCCGGTCTCCCCCCAGCTCATCAAAAACCTAGTTTCTTTCAAGCAACTTGCTCGTGATAATTCGGTTAACGTTGAATTTGGTGATGTCCGTTTCTCCGTCAAGGATCGAAGGACGAAGCGGGTGATCCTCCGGTGTAACTTCGGCGGGGACTTCTACCCCGTCAGCTCGCCGTCACCGCCCCATGCCCTCACCACCAGCGTCGCCCCAACATGTTATGGCATCAACGCCTGGGTCACCCGAGGCGCGACGCACTCACCCAGATCCTGCACACCAACTCCATTCGTACACCACCGCCGTCGTTAGAACTCTGCCATGCTTGCCAAGTAGGAAAAAGTGTTAGGTTGCCATTTTCTTCTTCCGAACATGTTTCATATTTCCCTTTTCAGCTAGTTGATGGCTTCTCGCCCCTCGTTGGTTACCCCAAGTGGAAGGTTTGAGATGCAGTGCAGCAGCAAGTTTCCCTCAGTGAAGATACTAAGGTTATCGAACCAGTAGGACTCAGGAGATACAAGTAGGTGGCAACGTCGCCAGAAATTGCTTCCTCACTAGGGTGTTGTCGTGGACCTGCACACAACAACAAATAACTTTGCTCCCAACGAGTACAAAGGAGTTGTCAATTCCTCCGGCCTTGTCGTTTACAAAGGATCAACGCAAGAGATAAAAGGTGCAAAGGAAAGTAAAAACTAAAAGTAAATTGAGGGTGTGAACAATAATGTGAAGATGGACCGGGGTCCCGTGATTTTCACTAGTGATGTCTCTCTCCCAAAAGACGATAAAAGTGCTAGCGAGGTAAACAAATCACAGTTGGGCAATTGACAGGATTATGAAGGCACCGCAATGCTAACTATGATGCAAAAAAAGGAAGGGCTCAAAAGCAATGAGCAGTACGCCAAGGTAAGTAGACCGAAATCCATCTGCATCTACTACGAATCATCCACCTTGAGATATCTATCCAGAACATCTCGCTGGTATTAAGTTGCGAATCCCACCCAAAGTGTAAACTCAAAGCAACAGACAACTGCATTAAAAGAACTTTGCGTAAAGTAAACAATCCTTGCACCCGCAGGTACAAGCACCGTTGTTTTATCCCTGGTGGCAACAGCACATCCCCTAGTCTCATGTTTCTGTCACTCAAGCTAGACATCAAGGGGCTGAACCCACAATGGAGCATAACGCTCTCTCTTGGAGTTGCAAATAAAATACTTGGCCAAAGCAAATACCGCAACGGAGAACATGCAAAAATTTACTCAAGAACAAAATATAAAAGAGAAGAACCAAATATATTACTCATCACAATCTGAACATAGTCTCATAATCCATCAGATCCCAACAAACTCAGCATAACAACAGCAGAAATTACATAGATGCCTCGATCATGTGAGGCAGCTCACGAGGACTCGAAAGTGGAAGCACAAAGGGGAGAGAGATTCATTACATAGCTACTGGTCACGGACCCATGGTCCAAGGGGGACTACTCACGGTACATCCGGGAGGCGTCCATGGCTATGAATGGTCTCCCGGAGGGGGTTCCTCCTTCCGGCAGGGTGCCGGGGCAGCTTCTCCAGGCAGCCCCGATCTTGAAACGGCGGCGGCGGCGGTACAGAGGGGAGTTCGCGAGAAAGAGATCGATATTAGGGGTTTCCACCCCGAGGGGTAAATATAGGCGAAGGGGGGCATCGAGGGGACCCACAAGACAGTCAGGAGGGTCGCGCCACCTGCCCTCCTGGCTGCCTGGTGGTGGCCCCCCTTCCCTCTCTTGGTGATTCCGGAAGCTTCTGTTGCGCTGATTTTTTATATATTTTTCCCGGAATTTTTGGAGCACTTTTAATGGCCGGAAAACCTGAAATACAAAAACAGCAGAAAACAGAAACTGGCAACTGGGTGCACTGAGTTAATAGGTTAGTCCAAATAGGTTCAAAAGTGTATGAAAGTTCAAGCAAAACATGGCAAAGTCACACAAAACATGCATGAAGCAAGCAGAAATTATAGATACGTTTGGGACGTATCACTAGTCCATTGTGATGTCTGGACATCCCCTGTACCCAGTATTTCGGGCAAGCAATATTACTTGGTTCTTCTCGATGACTATTGTCACTTTGTGTGGACATACTCTCTCAATCGGAAATCTGACGTCTGCCCCACACTCCATAACTTTGCGGCCTTTGCTCGCCGCCAGTTCAGACTTGACATGCTCTCTGTCCAGTGGGACAACCGTCGTGAATTCGACAACAGTGCAACGCGTGAGTTCTTCTCCTCAGAGGAAGTATGTTGCGCATGTCCTGCCCATACACCTCCCCACAACATGGACGCACCGAACGAATCCTTCGCACTCTGAACGGCATCGTTCGCGCTCTTCTCGCGCACGTGTCCATGCCCGCCTCCTACTGGGCAGAGGCGCTCGCCATTGCCACATTCCTTGTCAATCACCGCCCTTGCCGCTCCAGTCATGGCACTACCCTGTTCTACCTCCTCCACGGAGTCCAACCCGACTACACCGACCTTCGCATATTCGGGTGCCTTTGCCAACACCGCATCCACCATGCCGCACAAGCTCACGACATGCTCCCAATTGTGCAGCTTCCTCGGCTACTCCGTGACTCACAAGGGGTAACAGTGCCTTGATCGCGCCAGCAGCCGCGTGCTCATCTCTCGTCATATGGTCTTCGATGAGACCTAGTTCCCGTTCGTCATCCGGGAGACCCCCCTGCCGACCGTCGACGACGAACAACCCCTGGCACCACCCCTAGCCTCGCCCGTACCGTGGCGCCCGCGCTCTGCACGCCCCGTGCCATCACGGCCATCCACACCGCCAGCTCTCGCTCTCCCCAACCCCACGGCTGCTGTGACTACCTTGCCACCCTCACCACCTGCATCTGTGCCGCTGCCGCAAAGCCCTGCACCACCATCCCCACCAGTCCGGCCGGTGCCTCCAGCCGTTCCCACTCAGCCAATGGTGATTCACACCCAGGTCGGCATCTTCCTTCCAAACAAAAAATATGCCGACAACAACTCTGCCACTGTCGCACCCCCTTTGTTTCTCCCATTCCAAAATCCGTGCACGCTGCTCTACGCGACACCCATTGGCTAACAACTATGCAGGATGAGTACTCGACACTAATGGTGAACATGACATGGACGCTCGTTCTCCGGCCGCCTAGCGCCAACATAGTCACCGACAAGTGGCAGTTTCGCCACAAACTCAAAGCGGATAGGACGCTGGAGCAAGTATGCAGATGAGTTACTGGCCCGCGCCAACATGACAAAGTGCAAGTCTGCCCCCACGCCGGTCGACACGCGCTCCAAGCTCTCTGCCGACGGCGAGGCACATGTGTGCGATGCCTCTTGAGTACCAGAGTCTCATCGGCGCCCTCCAATACATCACCCTGATGCGCCCCGACATGGCGTACGCCGTGCAGCAAGCGTGCCTGTGAATGCACGACTCATGGGAACAACACCTGGCCCTCGTGAAGCGCATCCTGCGCTATCTGCATGGAACGACCACGCACGGGCTACACCTCGCGCGCTCTGACAACCTCGACCTGGTCGCCTACTCGGACCCCGACTGGGCTGGGTTTCCGGATACGCACCGCTCCACATCCGGATACGCCGTCTATCTCGGCGATGGTCTGGTATCCTGGTCATCCAAGCGCCAGCCGACCGTGTCCCGTTCGAGTGCGGAGACGAAATACCGCGCCGTTGCCAACGCGGTCGCCGGGTGCTGCTGGCTCCAACAACTCCTCGGTGAGCTCCGCGTTCCACTGCCTGCCGCCACCGTCACCTACTGCGACAACAATCTCCTCGGTGTACATGGCGGCCAACCCGGTTCATCACTAGCGCAACAAGCACATCGAGCTCGATATACATTTCGTGTGTGAGAAGGTAGCCTTGGGGCAACTGCGCGTCCTCCATGTACCGACCACGCAGCAGTTCGCCGACGTTCTGACAAAAGGGCTCCCGACGCCGGCGTTTGAAGAGTTCAGGTCCAGTATGTGCATCTGTCCCCCCGCGGCGGGGTGTTGACTGTAACTTTCCCGTTCCCACACTTACGTGCACTAACGGCTATTTAGCCTCAGTAATACACACAGCGACACCCAAGGTGGATCGCTTCTCCCTCTCTCTCGTCTACAAATTTGAATAGAGGAGGAAATGTTTTTACCAATGTCTTGTTTTTTCAAAGATCATTTACCGTATTTTATGAATACCTGTTATGGAGGTGTACCCATACTTTTAGGAGCTTGCATGTGAAAATCTTGGCATGTTTAACACAAAGGAAATGAGAAAGGTATTCTTCATCGATAGTGGTTCACAAGATGACGAGTGACATGTATGATGACTAGAAATACTTATGATTTCTAGACTTCTCTATTGACAATGATATGTCCCTCGTTCCTCTGTTGTCTCATTTAGATCTTTACAGAACCACTGGAAACTGTTTTACATCATGTTCCACGTTTGTCTCCTCTGCCTAGGTGCCCCGGAGTGAGGAGCTGGATAACCAGCCACTATGATGGAGCGAGGCGGTGCACGCGGATGCGGGAAGTCAGACCAGCGAGCGCAACATCGAGCTCGAGCGCAGCGCCGCGCAGATGTGTCGGTTTACTTCATGCTCGCTGATGCCTACGAGGACCAGCTGCTCCCAATCCCCGAGGCAAAATAATCTCCTCTTGATTCTTAATTCTTTTTGGTATTTTGACTTCTCCTAATTTGTCTCCATGGATCCGCAACTCGCCTTGGATTCATGAGGTGTGCGTTCCTCTCTGATCCATTCATCCTATGCTTCACGTGATTCAACACTGATTCTTTTTTTATGTTCTCATGAGTTGTTCTTAAATAGTTAAATTGCAGAAAAGGAAAAGGGCGCTAAGCTTTTTGCTTGATTGGAAGAAAATAGTTCCAGCTATCATCTAATAAAAGCATGGTTCAGTCCTTCATTGAGGTAAATCCATGCCTTCTGATTTGTCTATGATGTGACTGTTACGGAGTATTTCTTATCTGCAGGAAGGTATAACAGTTTTTAGCTTCCCTTTTATGATACAGCTTAGCCTCGATCATGGTCGCAAGGTCGTTGACCTTCCTTTCCGTCACTACCTCCTCTCCCTAGCCCTGTTCCCCCAATCTAACGACAAAAACACAGAGCAGCAACACCCATGGCCGGCCTTCTCTGTCCTTCTGCACTATCAATTATTTGCAAGGTCCTCCCTCCGTTCCAGAATAACTGTCTTAGCCTTAGTACTAACTTTGTACTACAGTTATTTTGGAACGGAGGGAGTATTTCGAAGAACTGGGTTTGGTTATCTCAGATAGGATTTATTATTTATGTGGCAATGTATGATGTGCTAGGGAAGTAAAGGAATTTCTGTGCCACCCTTTAAGATCTAGGTAAAAAAATAGAAGTCCATTGGGTATATAGCAATTGTTAGTGCTCAGGAAATTTATGCTTTTGTTGTTGTTATACAAAGGTACAATAACACATTACTATTTAGTGACCATCTAAACTGATTATAAGTCCAATGTGGCATCATATTTTATTTGTACTTACAAGAACACATAAGTCCAGCATTTGATAGTTTCACATTATGCAAGAACTGGGGTTCCTTGCGGTCAAAATAAAGATGATAATCTCATTTTTTGCTATTGTTGCTGGCAAGTTCGGTGGAACTTATTTGTCGAATTAGATGCTAAATAACATGTTGATTTTTTCTTGCAATAGTGCCATATGGATGAACTTGGTATTTTAATTCTGGCAAGTTTCTGCCGAATGATTAATCTGCACCGAGATGTATGATTTTATTTCGTATTTCATTTGAAGAGGAGGTGAAAACAGGAGGGGGAAGGGGGGAGATCTGGGCAAATCCCAAAATACATTTATTTGTCAGAGTCCTAAAGTACAGATGCAATTCAGGACCTCTATTGAATGCAAACATTCAGGTTTCAAAAGTAGAATTTTAGCTCTGAATTGAAGCACTTGCACTCACCAGCGTGTTTATAAATTAGAGAGATGACTAGCTACTGATTTGTTAGTACATCTTCAAATAATATTGGTTTGGACGAGTCCTAATCATTTTATTTTCCTCCATGTTTTGTGGTCTAATAAAGTTATTCAAATTTGTTCTAATCAGGAGATGTACTCTTTCCTTTTTGGAGTTGTGCTATGATGGCTACGAATCCTAAAAGGGATGGATTAATAATTGGCTTGCATTGTTCCACGTTTTAAGGTGAGTTTCTTTTCTTCATTTTCTATTAGGAAATTAGGGATGACTCTTTGATACAGCTCGCATGCCCTTTCCATATATTTGGTCGTTTTGCACGCTTGAAGGGGATATTCGTTTCTGCTCTTGAGTCTAGATGCTCCTTAAATCAGAATCATCTCTTTTTATGGAGATCTGTGCGCTCTGCTGTATACTGCACTGTATTCCTATTTATGATTTTTTTATAACACTGGATGGCCCACGTCTGAAACTCCTGAGATGGATGCACGCCGACGCCTTGACGTTAGTCCAGTTGGAGAGCATACGGTCATGGGCTGATCCGAAACGCTCTTATTCCCATGAGAAAAGGCCATCTTCAGACTGTCAGTACAAACTTTTTCTAATTAAACAGTAACGTAATTACCATCAATCTTAAGGAAAACAGTGGCAACTAACACATTCGTAATACTATTTATTTTTACCAAACCCCCATTCGTAATACTAACCTTCATTCTTGGAATATTCATGCAGCCAACCCTTACCATTCTTGGAATTATAAGTGTCTGTGTTGCTGGGATTCAAGGGTTCCTATGGTGCATTTGTTTGGTTCAGCATTTATTCAGTGGGAGATTGCATGGGCGCTCGATTCAGGATGTTCTGATTGTGGTAATGAACCCAATTTTGAGCTGAAACAATGGAGGATTGTTTGGATTTTCATCTCTATGATATGGCAGTCTGACCTTCAGTTTGGCACACTTGCAAATGATTTGATAATAGGTTCTGTCAATATTTCATTTCACCTGACAATTGCTTGTACAAGCTATGTATGCGTGAAGGAGTTTTGTCATGGGTCTCCGTTTGATAGTCCAAGTGATATGTTACTTGTTGAGGTAAATGCAAATGTGCACATGACCCCTTATCTTCCCATGCTTGTGAAGATGTCTAGTTTCAGCGTGATTATCAGTGTCCAAGCTCTGTATGCCTACGCATGCTCTGTACCTGGCAATACATATCTGCAACCTATGGCTGAGTGTTCTGGTGTTGAGATGATGAGCTGTAATTTTTTATATGCTAGTGCTTCTGCTTGGATGGTATGGAAGATTGCTTGGGATTTCTGTTCAGTGTGTACTGTCAAGGCCTGCACCTCCCAGTATCCAGTTTTCACAAGATTTGCTCGTTGGTCTACAATGGGTCAGCCAACAGTCGTGCTTCCGACTGTGATTTCTGGTGAGCTAGCCTTGCAACTGACTTGGGATCCGGGCGACAGTATATTTTTTTCTGCTGCATATGTTGTCGCTGCCGATGATGAAAATAGTTGCTTGAGCATTCCATGGGATCCTGGTGGCCCTCCTATTCATTGTCATATACTATTGTTGTTCATCATCGGTGTATGGGATCCTGATGGTTGTACAAGTAATTGGCTTGGGGGCAAGCCAAATTTTATGGGGGAGGGATTGTCAGCATACTACTTCTCTACCACTGCATTGTGGGTCATTAACCATTGGCAAGGCCCACCTGTAATACTGAAAAGGCAAAGGAACAAACTATATAAAGAAGGGGAAATGCCTGGTTTAGACCGGCTGATTTCTCACGTGATTAAGCCGTCTCTAACGTGCGACACGTGTCCCCGTGGAGCCAGCAACCGCTTATCCAATCCAAGCTTATCTCCTGCGAAGCCCGTCCAGATTTTTCTCCTGAGCATCGTCTTCCCCTCACCTCGCATCAATCACCTCACTTCCTCTCACATCTCTCTGCCACCCACCACCTTCTCTCATGGCAAGCTGCAAGCTGGTCCCCCGAGAATGGTGCTCTGCTGCAGACTAGCCTCCAATGGCTGCTGGCGTTCGCATCACTGACGCCGCCGCGCTGCGTCGCAACACAGTCGTCGGCAACGCTGCATCGCAGGATCCTCTATGGTCCCCGGCGCTCGCATCACCGACGACCCAATCTTTAGCCGGTGTTGCGCTGCGTCGCAGCACAGTCGCCGGCAACGCTGCATCGCAGCATTCTCCATGGCCGCCGGCGTTCGGATCACCGAAGCCGCCGCGCTGCGTCGCATCACAGTCGCCGGCAACGCTGCATCGCAGCATCCGCCATGGTCGCCGGCGCTGCATCGCAACATCGATGAAGCAGTCTGCAGCCGCGTCGCCGCCGGGAGACGTCGGTGTTGCGATGGAGCACTCGTTGTGCCGGCGCAGAGGTTTCAATGGAGCGCCGTTAAGGTCTTCTAGGCTGCAATGTAACTTCGTCGGAGTCGTCTAAGCTGCAATGAAGCTTCGTCGGTGTTGCATTGAAGCTTTGCCGGGGCTGCAATGGAGTGCCGCCGACGTCGTTTAGGCAGCAATGAAGCGCGGCGGCCGAACTTCCTCGCAGCAATGGCTCGCCGTCCAAAGTAATGACGCAGGGTGTCTTCGCGAGAGGAAATATGAGCTATGATGCGTTGACCCATCTTACGGTTGGATGTTGGATGCTGTAGATCAGTCCGCTATGGACCCGGCTGATTTTGAAGCGTCGGCCATAAAGAAGACACGGTGGATACGGGAAGGACGGCTTGGACAGAACGGCGGCTTCGGCAGATGCATGGTGTTGGTTAGGATAGGCTCTGCTTCTTCTTCCTTTGTTCTTCTCCTTCCTCCCAAATTCTCTTTTGTAATCTAGTTGTAACTGGATTCATGGTGATTGAGTGAATTAGTAGTGAGATCCTAACATTCATGGCAGGTTCATATATCCATTATTGACTGCTACGAGTTGTTAAAAAAAAGAGCCATGCTTCGGTACACCCCCCCCCCCCCTCACAAAAAGTATAAGGGCAATATTGTCTTTTAACAAAAACGTATATCCATCTCCGTATGGTCTTCTTCCTGGGCGTACGTACACGTAGACGTTTTCCCATCCGATCTGCAGCGCCCACTTCCCCACGAATGCCCCTCGCAATCGAATTCGCCGCAAACAACCGGCTCCTTCCTGGTCGCCGGAGATGTCGCTCCTCGTTGGTTTCCCCTTGAACGCCGCGCAAGTCGAGGAGCCAACCATCCATGATCCATCCCTGGCACTCAGTGGCACACACCTGTCCGATCTGCTCAGCTCATGCGTTGCCGGCTGCCACGCGCGCTCGCTTCCCCTTGTGCTGATGTGTGCGTGTGTTCTGCGATACGTGAATGCTCTCATGCGACTAGATGTTGTGTGATTTAGATGTGCTGCTCATCGGCGTCCTGATATGTGTGCATTTCCCCAGGCTATATTAGGTGATTTGGATGAGCTGCTCGCCGGCGTTTTGATGTGTGTGCGAGCGGCTAGCTGCCAGGCGTCAACCTTGCCGCTGGAGTCCGTGGATCCAGCGCTGGAGATGAATGGCGCCTCTCCAGCGAGCAGCGGGGAAACACTTGTCTTGCGGAAAGTCTGTCTACATAGCATGTATTGCCGTACACAGCGCGCGTATCACCGAGGATGGGCACATACCCCATTGACGGTTTTTGATAATAAGACCAAAGCTGGCCAGATGGGCCGGCCCGGCACGGCACGGCCCGGTTGAACCGACACGGGCCAGGCACGGCACGGCCCACTATGGCACGCTTCCTTCACGGGTCGTGCCGTGCCGGCACGCGGGCCACACTTTCAGGCCCAGGCACGCCCATCTGCCTTACGGGCCGGCACGTTGGCCTGTTAAACACGCCAGCCCGCTTATTTTTTTTGTTATTTAGGCGTTTTATAGTTATATTACGCCTAGGCGTTATATAAAAAATAAAAAAATAAAAAAAATACCTAAACGGGCCGTGTCGTGCCGGGCCAAAAACGGGCCGGGCCAAAACAACAGGGCCACCGTGTCGCCCGCTAAGGCCGGCCCATGTGGCCAGCTTTGAATAAGACGATCCTACCCCTTTTTATGAAGAGGTGTGGATTAATCTCAGCCACTCTTATGTTTAAGGGGGTGTACCGAAGCTGAAACCTAAAAAAAACTGCTCCGAGTCAGGTGGTGTGTTCTATACTTCTACGTGAATTCATCAATGTTGTGTAACATTAGGTCTGCGCTTGCACAATCGAGTTACTACCCGGGTAAGGAGAGAGGATTTCTCAACCATCAGCCGCCCGTGTGCACCGGCGTCGAAGTACAAATCAAACAGCATATGCGCGACGCCTTTCATGGCGGGAATCTTTCGGGCGAAAAAATGAGATCAATAGTAATTAGTACTCCCTCCGTTTCAAATTAGAAGACTTTCATTTGTCCATATGTATAGGTATACATATGAATAAATGGAAGTCATCTAATTTGAAATGAAGGTAGTATTTTTGATAAGATGTACTGTCAAGACGCCACCATGTGTGGCATGCGAAATCCTACGATGTATGGCATGCACATGTTGAATGAAAAAAAAATCAAGGATAGTCATGGCTGCTGGTTCTTTTTCAGTCTGACTTTCTTCACCATGTTCCAGCTTCCTTTGTTTTTCGATTCTGAGCCACGGTTCATGAGTTAGCTTGACGTTTGGTGTGAACCGTTACGACCTAGTTCAAAAACCGCCGCTAAATGCCGCACATCGTATCTGGTACAGCACATGCTATACTGCCTTTTCTGCATATCTATATTCGAGATAAAAACAGATTTGACACAGATCCCAGCCCTGGTCCGGCTGCCCAGATATAAGGAGCAGTTGTGTTCGGGCACAGAAACGCCACTCCCCGCTTGAAGCTTCTTTTTTCATTTGTTTGCCGTATGACCAAACATGTTTTCCATACGGTTCACAAAATTTCTATGAGGTACTCAATCCAAATCAGCTACCCCAGGCTCTGTTACATCCATGATTCTGAAAAGTTCAGTCTTTAAATATTCCTTACATATCCACGTTAAATACCATTTATGTTTCTATATATATTTCTTGATTCCCAACTGGTCTCTTGGCATCAATTTCTGTTGTGCACACTTAGTTTGACCTCGCTGAGGAGGCTAAGGAGCTAATATTTTGTCTGCAGGGGTATTAACAAGGAGGGGAAAATACTACTTCTTACATGAACTCTTTGTAATCGTTATTAGGTAGTCTACGAATATAATGTATTTTTTGTTATTTTTTATGTTCGTTGTACTACCATGATTGAAGATGAATAGATCGGAATTTTTTTCGAAAAAAGAAACACACACTTTCATGGTCTAGTTATTTTTAGGGTTTTAAACTACTTTATTGCTCGAAATTAATAACAGGTAAGATACAAATTAGGTCATGAGGAGTATCAAGCCACCATGAGTAAGATACCAATATATAAAAAAGTGCTCGGAAAATTCCATAAGAAATATATACAAAATCAGCGCAGAAGAAGACTCTAGAAGCCCGAAGGGGCCCAGGTGGCCACCTGGCGCGGCCCAGGGGGAGGCTGCGCCAGGGACCCGCCTCGAGGGTTGGGACCTCCCCCGGTGCCCTCCTTCGGCCTATATTTAGCCTTCGTTCCGTAAGCCCTCAAGGGGGGTTTCGTTCCGCGATTTTCACCACTGTTCTGCCGCCGCCGCGATCCCGGGATCGGCATCGCCAGAAGACCCTGTCCCGGCACCCTGCCGGAGGGAGGATTGATCTCCGGGAGCTTCTCCACCACCATGAGCGCTTTTCGGATGTATCGTGAGTAGTCCACCTTGGACCATGGGTCCATGAACAGTATCTATGTGATGTCTTCTCTCCAATTTTGTGCTACAATTCTTAGCCCTTGTGAGCTTCCCTACATGATCAAGGCATCTATGTAATAGTTACTGTATTGCTATGCTGTGTTTGCTGGGATCCGATGGATTATGAGATTATGTTTAGATTTTCATGAGTTTTATATTTGGTTCGCCTTTTATATATTAGTTCTTGAGTATTGTTGCATGTTATCCGTTGCTTTTTATTGCTTTGGCCAAGTAGTAGATTGGAACTCCAAGAGTAAGCGTTATGCATGATTGTGGGTTCATGCCCCTCGATGTGTACCTTGAGTGACGCAAACATGAGACTAAGGATGTGTTGTTTCCACCAGGGAGAAAACAAAGGTGCTTGTAACTTCGGTTGCAAAGGTTGTTTACCTTACGCATAGTTTGTTAATGCAGTTGTCTGTTTCTTTGAGTTTACACTTTGGGAGGGGCTCGCAACTTAATACCAGCGAGATGTTCTGAATATATATCTCAAGGTGGATGATTAGTGAGTATATGTTGATGAATAAATGGTCTACTTGTCTTGGCGTACTACCCATGCGATTGAGCCTCTAACTTTCTTGTAACATAATTAGCATTGTGGTGCATTTATAATTCTTTCAATTGCCTAGCTGTAATTTGTTCACCCAACACAGTTGTATTATCGTCTTTTGGGAGAGAGACATCACTAGTGAACATCATGGGACCCCGGTCCATATTTCCACCATTGTTTACACCTCCATTATTTACTGCTTTCATTTCCTTTCTGCTGCAATCACCACTACTATTTCCCCTTGTGTTTTGATCCTTTGTAAAAAACAAGACCAGAGAGATTGACAAGCTCTCTGAACTCGTTGGAGCAAAGTTATTTGTTGTTGTGTGCATGAGTTGTCTCGTTCATGATCTCTTGCTTCTGAAAATGGTCCTTTGCTCCAACGAGTTCAGAGAGCTATGGCCAAGGAGTTGTCTCGTTCATGATCTCTTTCTTCTGAAAACGGTCTTCATCAATGTGATGCTGAAGCATTTGCTGAGTTCGAAGAGAAACCTCCATATGATAGACTGGCTTGAAAATTTTGTTTCTCATGTTGCGTTCAGTAACATGTGCTCGAATGCCAACATACTCAGCAAAAGGATCGTCTTGGCGAGCAACAACTTTGAGAACTTCTCGGACGGGTGGAGTAAATATCGAAGGATATTTGGTCGAGAGAAAAGGCACGTACCGAGAGTAATTGCAGAGATCCATCAGCCACTGATACGTCCAAAACGTATCTATAATTTCTGCTTGCTCCATGCATTTTTTGTGTGATATTGCTATGATCTAGATACACTTTCATACACTTTTGATCATATTTGGACTAACCTATTAACTCAGTGCACCACAGTGCCAGTTCCTGTTTTCTACTGTTTTTCTATTTCAGTTTTCCCCCATATAAAAAGTGCTCCAAAAATTTGGGAAAAATCAGATAAAAAATCAGCGTGAAGGAACCTTTCGGAAGAACCTGGGTGGGGCCAGAGGGACACCACCAGGGGCCCATGCGCCCTGGTGGCGTGCCCTAGGGCTTGGCCGCGCCAGGGGGCGCCTGGACCCCTGGTGGGCCCCCTGGCTGCCCCCCTTCGCCTATATATTCTACGTCACGGGAAACTTCTGAGGAGAGAACCCTTTTTCGCGATCTCGCCTCTGTTCCGCCGCCGCCGCACTTCCGAGATCGGGAGCACCAGAAGACCTATTCCCGGCACCCTGCCGGAGGGAGGGCCGACCCCCGGGAGTCTCCTCTCCACCATGGATGCTTCCCGGATGTCTCGTGAGTAGTTTTCCTTGGACCATGGGTCCATGATCAGTAGCTATGTGATGTTCTCCTCCCCTCTTTGTTCTTCATGGTTTAGACCTCGTGAGCTGCCCTACATGATCGAGGCACTTTTGTAATCTTTCTGCTGTTGCTATGCTGAGTTTGATGGGATATGATGGATTATGAGATTATGTTCAGATTGTGATTGAGTAATATATTTGGTTCTTATCTTTTATATTTTTGTTCCTAAGTAATTCTTGCATGTTCTCCATTGCTGTTTATTGCTTTGTCCAAGTAGTAGGTAGTGACTCCAAGAGGGAACGTTTTGCTCGATTGTGGGTTCATGCCCCCCGATGACACGCTTCAGTGACAGAAACATGAGTCTAGGGGATGTGTTGTTGCCACAAGGGGGAAAACAACGGTGCTTGTAACCGCGGTTGCAAGGATTGTTTACTTTATGCAAAGTGCTTTTTAATGCAGCTGTCTGTTGCTTTGGGTTTACACTTTGGGTGGGGCTCGCAACTTAATACCAGCGAGATGTTCTGGATAGATATCTCAAGGTGGATGATTAGTAGTAGATGCAGTTGGATTTCGGTCTACTTATTTTGGCGTACTGCCCATGCTTTTGAGCCTCTTCCTTTCTTTTGTAGCATAGTTAGCATTGCGGTGCGTTCATAATCCTGTCAATTTCCCTT
Organism: Bromus sterilis; assembly: GCA_950022295.1. NCBI lineage: Eukaryota > Viridiplantae > Streptophyta > Magnoliopsida > Poales > Poaceae > Bromus > Bromus sterilis. The sequence goes on from OX465600.1 coordinate 236,772,697, forward strand.
CTGTAATTTGTTCACCTCGCATAGCAGTTTTATCGTCTTTTGGGAGAGAGACATCACTAGTGAACATCACGTATCCCGGTCCATATCCTCATTACTGTTTCCACGCTCATTTACTTTTCTGCTTTTACTTTCAGTTGCTATCATTATCCCTTTTGTTTGATCCTTTGTGAACAACAAGACCGGAGAGATTGACAACCTCTCTGAACTTCGTTGGGAACAAAGTTATTTGTGTCTATGTGCAGGTCCGCGTCAGTTGCGCCGCTGACACCTACTTATCATCTCCGGAGTCCTACTGGAGACAAACCTTGGTATCTTTACTGAGGGAAATTCGCTGCTGTGCTACATCAAGCCTTCCACTTGGGGTTTACCAACGAAGGGCGAGAAATCACTATTATTACCTCGCACATCAAGCCAAATTACTGGCGCCGTTGCCGGGGACTCCGAGTGCTAAGATAGGGGAGTTGCACACTACCCTTTACCTTTGTTTTTTTAGTATTGTTAGTTTACCTTTCAGTTTTTATCTTTGTGTCTTATATCAAAAATCACAAGAAAATCTGCCACACTTGCTGCTGCTATGGGTTCCACTGAAAACACCAAGTTGTGTGACTTTACTAGTCACAACAACCAAGACTTTATCTGCACCCCCATTGCCACACCTGCCACTTCAGCTACCTCTTATGAAATTAAACCTGCCTTGCTAAACCTTGTTATGAGAGATCAATTCTCTGGTGCTGGAGATGATGCTGCTTTACACTTGAATAATTTTGTTGAATTATGTGATTTGCAAAAGTATAAAGAAGTAGAAGGTTATATTGTTAAGCTCAAGCTCTTTCCTTTCTCTTTAAGGGGAGACGCTAAAATCTGGTTTCAATCTTTGCCTAGGAATAGCATAGATTCTTGGGATAAGTGCAAAGATGCTTTTATAGGGAAGTACTACCCACCTGCTAAAATTATCCAATTAAGGAGTAACATTATGAATTTTAAGCAATTGGATAATGAACACGTTTCCCAAGCTTAGGAACGAATGAAATCTCTTGTTAAGAAATGCCCTACACATGGTTTGACTACCTGGATGGTTATCCAGACTTTTTATGCAGACTTGAACTTTACCTCGCGGAACCTGTTAGATTCGGCCGCGGGAGGAACCTTTATGTCAACTACACTTGGTGCTGCCACGAAGCTTCTCGATGAGATGATGACCAATTATTCCCAATGGCACATCGAACGCGCTCCAACAGGTAGGAAGGTAAACTCTGTCGAGGAAATTACCTCCCTCAATGAAAAAGTTGACTTAATTATGTCTCTACTTACCAAGCAATCCTCTATTAATCCTCGTGATGTCCCTTTAAATTCTTTGGTTGCCCAAGAACAAGTAGATGTGAACTTTATTGCTAGAAACAACTTCAACAACAATGCTTATAGGGGTAATTTTGCTAGCAATCCTAGACCGTTTCCATCCAACTATGGGAACAACAACACCTACCCTAGCAACAAGAACCCCTCTTCCGAATTAGAAAGCATGCTTAGAGACTTTATTAGTACCCAAAAAGCCTTCAACAAAAATGTAGAGGAGAAATTAGCTAAATTAGATAATATCTCTTTGAAGGTAGAAAGCTTAGCCCTTGATGTTGAGATGCTTAAAATAGAACCTCTCCCCTTGAGGAGAATAAGGCCACTCCTATTAATGCTATCCAATTACAAATTAATGAAAATATTAGGATGATGGCTAAACTTAAAGAAAGGTGGGCTAGAGAAAAAGAGGAAGAGGATAGAATTAAGAGCCTTCCTACACACCACACAGTTGCCACTATCCAAATTGTTGAGGACACCCAAACTATCAGCACCCAATGCACTCCTTGTCCCGTTGGACCCATTAATGGTGATGCTAATACCTCAACCGAAGATAAAGAAACTCCTATGAACATAGAGGGTTTCAAACAAGTGAGCCTAGACGACACTACTACCACCTTTGATAGTAGTGATATTGATTTTGATAGTTGCACCCTCTCAGAAGTTATTAGCTTGCTACACAAAATGTCTAGAGACCCCCACACTAGCACACTTAATCTTGCCTTCACGGAGCATATCACAAATGCTCTCATCAAAGCTAGGGAGGAGAAGCTTAGAGTAGAAGCCTCCATACCTAGGAATCTAGATGATGGTTGGGACCCTATGATCAAAATTAAATTAAATAACTTCTCTTGCTATGCTTTCTATGATGTTGGAGCTAGTACCTCCGTTATGCCCAAAAGAATATTTGATATGTTTGAATTGAAGCCCTTTGAGCCTTGTTCTTTTGGTGTTTGTCTTGTTGATTCTTTCGTAAAGAAACCTTTAGGAAAGATCGACGATGTTCTTATCATTGTCAATGACAACTATGTTCCCGTTGATTTTATTGTTATGGATATAGAGTGTGAACCTTTGTGTCCAATTATTTTGGGACGTCCTTTCTTCGCACCGTTGGTGCGGTTATTGACATGAAAGAGGGGAATATAAAGTTCCAATTCCCTCTCAAGAAAGGGATGGAACACTTCCCTAGAAAGAAAATCAAGTTACCTTTTGAGTCCGTTACTCGGGCTAGTTATTCTCTTTCTCTTGATAAAACTTGATTCTTCTTTTGCATCATGCCTAGCTTAAAGGCATAAAAGAAAGCGCTTTCGGGAGGCAGCCCGCAACGAATTTAGGTTTCTTTTTGCTTTTGTTGTGTCTTGATGTTTGTTACTACTGTAGCAACATCATTGTATCTTTATTTTTCATCTTTGTGCCAAGTTATAGCCTCTTATGATAAGGGAAGCAAAAGTTGTGACATGCTGTCCAGAAAACAGATTTTGTCCTCGTGACCAGAAAAATTCCAGAAAAATCCAAGTTCATCTTTTGAGCTGAAATTTTTACACAGCATGCTCTATACAATTGTGAAACTTTCGTATGTTCTGAGTTTTTTGATTTGATTTGCAGAAGTGCCCCTAAAAAATTCTTTACTACCTGCTGTTCTGTTTTTCACAGATTCTGCCACGTTTTGTCTCTCTTTATTTTTGCAAACCTTAAGCTTGCTTTTTCTTTGCAAAAACTTTTTGGCACTCTTGAGAAACAGTAGCTCTTCAAGAATATCTTTATATCCAGTGGGGATTTTTTTTATTAAGGGTACTAACCTCTCTAATCAGCTTATGATGAGTTATGTATGAAGGGAGTTTTCAAGTGTGCGATGGAAGATGATGAAAGAAGATCCAGGAGTGTCAAGCGCTCAAGCTTGGGGATGCCCCCATGCATCCCCAATAAATATTCAAGGAGACTCAAGCGTCTAAGCTTGGGGATGCCCCCGTGCATCCCCTTCTCCATCAACAATCATCAGTTCGTCCTTCGTCTCACTATATTTTTATCACTTCATGCGTTATGTGCTATGCTTGGAGCGTCTCGCTCTTAGGTTTTATTTTTAGTTTTCTTTAGTTTTGCTTGCTGTTCATAAAAATTTAGATCCCGTCTTACTTTGTGTGGGAGAGAAACACGCTCCACTTTCAAAATCTAGAACACATCATAGGGTTTTTCCTGCTTATCTTTTTGCTGTTGTGTGTACTTTATCTTTTCGTAGCTACTGCCATGTTTAGTTTTAGTCTTAGTTTGTCTTTAGCAAGAGCCTTGGATTTTGTTTAGTTTGTTGCTGGAACTCTTTTTAGTTTTCATGTTTATCTTGTTAAAGAGAGTTGATTGTTGCACTGAGTAGTGTCTTGTCTTGAAAGTAGGTAATTGAGGTTGCTATTTAATTCTAGTAGTAACTTGCAATAGTTTTGAGGTATTGATGTGAGTAATGTTTGAACTTTTGGTGTCAATAGCTCTAGCCTATTAGTGATAGGTGTCATATTTTGGGCAATCCGTGTGTATTTTCAAAACCTACAAAACTAGTTGAGAACTCTAGCTACTAGATGGATCACTAATCTTTGGAGGGATCGAATATTAGAGTACACTCACGTACCATGAGTCGAGGATGCGCAAGGATAACCAAACCCCCATACACTCCTCCTTGGGGTACTTGTCTCTTTGTGAACCTCCTTATTAGATTGAGAGTTACCAATAATAAGTGCATGAGTTCTTTGGACTAATGTAAGTATTGAAAGTTGACACTTCCACCTTCCCATATTTTGCTAGCCTCTCCCGTGCCATGCATTGCCTTCTTCTCACTCCGAGAGTTGGTGTCCACCTTCGCCGGTACATCCAAACCCTTGGCATGATACGCTCTGTCATCATAAACCTCCTTATATCTTTCCTCAAAACAGCCACCATACCTACCTATCAAGGCATTTCCATAGCCTATCCGAGATATATTGCCGTGCAACATCCACCTCTTCATGACTTGATCTTCATGTCATACATGTTCCTGCTACACTGGCAGCGGCATACATTGCATACATCATGATAGTTACATCTTCTTTATGATTTTGAGTACCTTGTAAAGTGTGAAAGATCTCCTTTACCTTCTTGTAAAATAGAGTGTTGCCCTTAAGTGAGGAAAAGATCCCAAAGTGAACACAATAAAAGATCCCAAAGAGGACAAATGAGAATTAAATAGAAAGAGCCATTGAGGCCACCAAAAAAATACAAAAAAATAGAAAAAGGAGAAAAAGAAATAAAAAGAGAGAAAGGGGCAACACTACTATCCTTTTGAGAGATCCACACTAGTACTCCCTTTATATCCTTGTACTCCATAGAGATGCTCATTATGCATATAGCTATGTGGGGACCTTCACACTATAGAACTTGGCTTGCGTATTCCAAGGATGAGCCTCCTCAAACGAGCTCTAGGTCTTCTTGAGCGAGCAAGTTAGATGCACCCCCACTAGTTCCATTGGAGAGCTTCTTAGCTCGTATGTGCATCCGTTGCATGGCAATCCCTACTCCGCACATCATATCTATCATTTGGCATCTCTTGCCTATGATTGTCCTCATTGATGTGAGCCTTTCTCATCCTTTTTGTCTTCCTCCTCCGTACTCCTCTCTTTGCTATCCTAGGTGTCATCTCTCGTGCTTAAGCTCGTCCATTGCATGAGTGCTCAAAATATTGAAAAAGGAGTGGATCAAATTGACTTGTACCTGGCTAGTGGTCTGGGGACGAGTCAAGATAAGATTCTAGAAAAAGACCAAGTGTGAAACTTTAGTAGATTGAGTTCTCAACAAATAAATTGTTTTTCTCATATTCCCTAACCCCCTTCTTGCATGCAAACACCATTTGGAGACATTCGAGTCACGGACAGCGAGAGCGCTTGCACCTAATGTTCTTTTGTTACTTGTTTCAATGCTAATATAGAATCTTGCATGTTATGACTTGAATTGAATTTCTAACCTTGATTGCTTCACTTTTCAAATTTGTTATATGGTTGCTAGCATGTCACCACAGAAATTATGCCGTTATCATTTACCTACTCGAGGACGAGCAGGAATTAAGCTTGGGGATGTTGATACGTCCAAAACGTATCTATAATTTCTTCTTGCTCCATGCATATTTTGTGTGATATTGCTATGATATAGATACACTTTCATACACTTTTGATCATATTTGGACTAACCTATTAACTCAGTGCACCACAGTGCCAGTTCCTGTTTTCTGCTATTTTTCTATTTCAGTTTTCCCCCATATAAAAAGTGCTCCAAAAATTCAGGAAAAATCAGATAAAAAATCAGCATGAAGGAACCTTCCGGAAGAACCTGGGTGGGGCCAGAGGGCCACCACCAGGGGCCCAGGCGCCCTGGTGGCGCGCCCTAGGGCTTGGCCGCGCCAGGGGGGCGCCTGGACCCCTGGTGGCCCTCCTGGCTGCCCCCCTTCGCCTATATATTCTACGTCACGGGAAACTTCCGAGGAGAGAACCCTTTTTCGCGATCTCGCCTCTGTTCCGCCGCCGCCGCGCTTCCGAGATCGGGAGCACCAGAAGACCTCTTCCCGGCACCCTGCCGGAGGGAGGGCCGACATCCGGGAGTCTCCTCTCCACCATGGATGCGTCCCGGATGTCTCGTGAGTAGTTTTCCTTGGGCCATGGGTCCGTGATCAGTAGCTATGTGATGTTCTCCTCCCCTCTTTGTTCTTCATGGTTTAGACCTCGTGAGCTGCCCTACATGATCGAGGCACTTTTGTAATCTTTCTGCTGTTGCTATGCTGAGTTTGATGGGATCTGATGGATTATGAGATTATGTTCAGATTGTGATTGAGTAATATATTTGGTTCTTATCTTTTATATTTTTTGTTCCTAAGTAATTCTTGCATGTTGTCCGTTGCTGTTTATTGCTTTGGCCAAGTAGTAGGTAGTGACTCCAAGAGGGAACGTTTTGCTCGATTGTGGGTTCATGCCCCCCGATGACACGCTTGAGTGACAGAAACATGAGTCTAGGGGATGTGCTGTTGCCACAAGGGGGAAAACAAAGGTGCTTGTAACCGCGGTTGCAAGGATTGTTTACTTTATGCAAAGTGCTTTTTAATGCAGTTGTCTGTTGCTTTGGGTTTACACTTTGGGTGGGGCTCGCAACTTAATACCAGCGATATGTTCTGGATAGATATCTCAAGGTGGATGATTAATAGTAGATGCAGTTGGATTTCGGTCTACTTATTTTGGCGTACTGCCCATGCTTTTGAGCCTCTTCCTTTCTTTTGTAGCATAGTTAGCATTGCGGTGCGTGCATAATACTGTCAATTGCCCTTCTGTAATTTGTTCACCTCGCATAGCAGTTTTATCGTCTTTTGGGAGAGAGACATCACTAGTGAACATCACGTATCCCGGTCCATATCCTCATTACTGTTTCCACGCTCATTTACTTTTCTGCTTTTACTTTCAGTTGCTATCATTATCCCTTTTGTTTGATCCTTTGTGAACAACAAGATCGGAGAGATTGACAATCTCTCTGAACTTCGTTGGGAACAAAGTTATTTGTGTCTGTGTGCAGGTCCACGTCAGTTGCGCTGCTGACACCTACTTATCATCTCCGAAGTCCTACTGGAGACAAACCTTGGTATCTTTACTGAGGGAAATTTGCTGTTTTGCTACATCACGCCTTCCACTTGGGGTTTACCAACGAAGGGCGAGAAATCACTATCATTACCTCGCACATCAGCCACTGTGCATACACTACAAAATCAGTGATATTTTTGACAAAAACCCGTGTGACGGAGGAGCAAACATCATCGAAGGTTGTTATTTTTTGATGGATACTGTCACCAGGTAATGCGATCCGGATTGGGAGCGTTGGGATAATATCGATGACGGTCAATCTGGTCTTTAAGGATGCATTTTTGCCGTCATTGGGTAATTTATTTTCAAGAATGGTATATATTGTCATGTAAAATGTTTGTCCGTCATTATATATGCGCGCATACGTGATGGGATTATATAGAAAAAATGCAGGGTTCAGGTACACCTGTAAAGAGCATCTCCAAGATCCGATACAAAATCTTAAGACCCAAAATTACATTTAGGGTGGGAGAAACAAACTCTGCCTCCACGAGATGCGTATTGGCTTTGGTGAACCTCGCCATAGCCATCTCGTCAGTCTCATGTATGGCGCGCTGCTCCGCGACCATTCACTCTTACTTCTCCTCTTTGCGGGAGAAAACCCGCACTCTGGGAGTGAGGAACTCTACCTCCTTGATGTTCGAGCAGAGTGGGAAGTTCAGATCGTACCTCGATCGGCCTAACCTCCAAGCCACGACGTCGCACATGTGCGCGACATTCTCAGGCGTGTCGTAGGTGTCGAGCCACCTCCGCCTCCCATCTCACATGATCTCGGCGGCATAGCGCCCGGACTCCTGAATCTGAACGCCGTGGAAACCCGATCTACTCATGCGGCGGCGGCGGCTTCGCGACATGCCCAGGACGAGTGGGCTGAGGCGCCGATGCGTCGGCGGGAAAATCTATCAGATTGGATTTGGGGGAGGACGGTGTTATGCGGCGACGGTGCTGGTCATGCAAGCGGTACAGTACAGTTTTAAGGTGGAAGCGTGCGGGTGCTTTAGCTGCAAGGCGGGAAGCGCGCAGTTGGAGGGTGTGCTTCGCGCGCGTTTGGATTCTGGCTTTGAAAACCATCGGCGTGGAAGATTTATTTAGAGGGGAAAGGGCAGCGACATACATATGTATTTTTTAAAATGTTGGAAAGCATCACTATGTATAAATTTTCTAGAATTTTATGAAATCAATGTATAATTATGGAATATGAAATAACAACGTGGAAATAAGATTCACCTTTAACATTTCAAATTTCATACAACACATGATAAACCACATAGGAAACCATAAGATCGACAGCCCCACATGCATCGAAAACCACGAAGGTAGGCCTTAGCTGATACTCCGTACCAGGTAGACACAAGACACACACTCACATGCAACTACCGACGATTGGGGCGATCAGGGTACGAGGAGGCCTCCGCACATGCAGGCCACACAAGGGCCTTCTCCTACGCCCTTGCACACATCATCCCCAACACCATCCTACGATTTGGTCCTAGTTATCAGCCCAAACATAGGAGATGCTTCGATTTTCTTGCCGACGACTTCTCCTTTCTTCTCCTCCTCTTCATGGTTCTTTCGTGCTTCGTCGGTGACGTCGCAGCCTCAATCCCAACTGGGTGTGACTACGGTAGTGCGAGTCGTGTCTCACTGGTGGGCGTCGACCCATCGCCTCCTTAATGTATATGATGAGACAATACAGATATATTGTGTAGTAGCAACAAAGATGTGTAGTGACAAAATATGGTTTTATAACACATAGCGAGATGGAAAGTGCCAACATGGTTGTATGCGCGCTATACAATGAGTGTGTGCATATGGCTTGCTATCATGGATTGAACACGGTGAACACGGCGGGCACTGTCTGTTGGTAGAGCGCGCAAGGTCGGCCAAAACTTGTGTGGTCGATGTCGCGTGTGTTGTCGATCGTGAAGAGAACTTTGCGTGGGGCGATATGATGCCAAAGTGTGCACGTGGCTTGTTTCTTTTGCAGGGTGTGCATGCAGTGTGCGCATTGCGTGTTGCTATACATACAACACGCACGACTTGGCCAAAGCCCTGCGCGGACGGTCCCGCCTGTTACCAGTCCTGCATAGACCTCTCCGCATGCGCTGGGTGTGCATGCAACTTGTTGTCTGGATGTGCACTTGGGGCGCGCATTACATGTTGCTAGATCGCGCATGATCGGCCTATATACCTGCATGGTCGGTCTCGTGTTGCCAGTCGTTGAGAGAACCTCCGCGCTGACGCCATTGCATGTTATACAAGGGAGTGTGCGGTCCTCAAGAACCTTCATGGTCTCCGTTGCGTGCTGCTGATTGGACATTGCGTGGTGTCACTATGAGAATATAGGCGGTCAAGGCGTCAAACTACACATAGGTCATCAATCTTGCATTAGACGACACTTAAGTTCACACATCTGGTTTTGATAACCCTGTGCACAGAAAAATTGTTTTGCATATAGTATATTGGAGAAGTAGTGTACACATGACTTTGGAAATATGCTATTCTAAATTAAGATGGTGCTTGCAAAAGATATGAGTTGTTTCAAAGGTGAACACGATTTTTAAATTCAAATTTTAGGTTCTTTAACTAGCGATCACCAGACTTAATATAAAAAGAGACATGAAAAGTATGAAGAGCAACACGATCAAGTGTGTATGGGTTAAACACCCGTGAAAGCATGAACTTCACACACATAATTGGTATTGAATCTGTATAGTATTATTCAACAGGTCTCATTAGGTATACTAGAGGAGATGCATACAATTGACAATTTTGAAATCCAATGTGTCATATATATATGTTGTATGCATTACGAGTTCAAAAGGATGGACTATGCATGTTTGATTGTGTCATGTTGATGGTGAGTCGATCATAAGGTTTGGTAGTTACATGCTATCGGGAGGGATTAATAAGAATCTAGAGCCACACGATCAATCGTAAGAAGATTTTTAACTCCCATGATGACAACATGACATTTCACATGATGCATCTCCTCATTTTAATGTTGATCTAACATGTACAATTACTAGAAGACTGTATGTACGTATCATAATTCATGAATCGTCAATGATTCATCGTGAACATGGGAGGATCATGCATATATATAACATATGTTTATACCATTTTCATATTGCCCAAGATATATATGACCCCAGTCATAACTTCAACTTTTTGCAAAGATTAGTAAGTGTGTTTTCAATATATTTAAATAAGAAATTCATAGAAAGAACTCAAAATACGAAACGACAAGTAAATCATCTGATATTTCAAATCTCTTCCTCGAAATCTGACATCCCGCCTAGGTACTAGAATTTTTCTTGAAAAATGTCGTTCCCTCCTTGGTACTAGATTTTACCTTCGAAAGTTTCGTTCCCTCATTGGTAGTACTACATTTTCCGTTGGAAATTTTTGTTCCCTCCTTGGTAGTACTACATTTTCCGTTGGAAATTTTCGTTCCCTCCACTACGTTTCAGCGGCCCGCTCTATCAACCCCACCCATCCTTAAATACCGTCTATTCTTTTAACTGCGCCCACATCTCCTTCCAACAAACGAAGAGCCGCCTCGTATCTCTCCTCTCACCTTCATCATCCCCCCTCGCCGCCGGTGGATCTAGCTTCCGCCGATACAGATCTTATGCATCCCCCTCCCCTCTTCGCGGCGCACAACATGAACAACGGTGTTCTGATCGGCTCCATCAGCTCTCAAGGCAAAATCTCACTTTTGGTGTACATGCGTATAGATCCGTGCATGCAGTTCTTTCTTTTTTGTGTGCATGCATATAGATCTGTACATGTAGTTACTTCTTGTATTGCAGATGTAATGTAAGATGGTGTTACTTCAAGAAGAACTAACCTATACGGGTTTATATTAGGTGTTAAGAATGTTGTTCTTTCTATCTAGGGTTCTACTGTGGGTACGTTGTTAGAAATAAATCGAGGTGCTAGGGTATAATCTACCAACTAATTACTCTATTTGCTTAAATGTCGAGCTTCTTGCTTTATCCAAACTTTAATTCTATGTTCTTTTTTAGGCCCTGTTTGGAATCTCGTTTTTTCTATAAATACACTTGTAAGAAAAATACATATAGACCTCGGCCGACTTGTAAAATACACTTGTAAATTAGACACATCTGGATTAAATGCATCCTATCCAAGCGCAACCGTGTTTATGTCCTTTCATATTGTTTTCGGTTTGCAGATAATTTATCCTATATAATAGGAAGTACCTACATGTTTTATCTCTTTTAATTTTCATCATGTTTCATGCCTACTGTTTACTTGTTATCATCATTTAAAAACGGCTTCTAAGAAGCTTGAGGACAAAGCTCAATCTTTCAAGGATTTGCAATGCCTAGCATGTTCCATAGTAGTTGATGGCGTACCAGAGGAGACTAAGAACACGAACAACAGTCAAATTATTGACTATGATGATATCTATGAACCAACTGCTGAGGAGCTGGAGCAGTATACAACAATCATGGAGGATGAACGTATACATGAGGTGACAATATGTTTATGCACTGTTACATGCAAATTTAGTTCAAACTGTAGAATAAAATCTAACATGTTTAAATACATCATAATAGATCACTACATTCTATGAAAAGTCAAAACCAAAGAGGGGTACGGAAATAAGCCCAGGCACATTGAAGAGAAAGCGGGTTGTAATGGTTAGTTGACATACTTTCTATCGTAGCCATGTATAAATTCCAGCAAATGCGTCTTTACTTTGGATTCTGCCACACTTTATTATTATATGAAACATTAAACTAGATATATGATTCATTGTAGGAAGATATGGAATTCACAAATGCTGAGCATGAAGAAGATCAAAATGGCAAGGAGGACATGGCAAATCAGCTTGAAGAGACTGAAGCTGGCAAGGAGAACATGGAAAATCATCTTGAAGAGACTGAAGCTGGCAAGGAGAACATGACAAATCAGCTTGAAGAGACTGAAGCTGGCAAAGAGAACATGGCAAATCAGCTTGAAGAGACTGAAGCTGGCAAGAAGAACATGGCAAATCAGCTTGAAGAGACTGAAGATGGCAAGGAGAACATGGCAAATCAGCTTGAAGAGACTGAAGCTGGCAAGAAGGCCCTTGCAGTGCAACAGTTAGACCTTGAATCTGTCCAAAAGGCCGTGGAGAAGAAGATGGTAGAATTTGAAGCTTTTCATACATTACTTACATCAATACCTCAAAACTATTGAAAGTTACTACTAAAATTAAATAGCAACCTCAATTACGTACTCTCAAGACAAGACACAACTCAGTGCAACAACCAACTCTCTTAACTAGATAAACATGAAAACTAAAGAGATTTACAGAAACAAACTAAACAAAAGCCAAGGCTCTTGCTAAGACAAACTAAGACTAAAACTACACATGGCAGTAGCTACGAAAAGATAAAGAACACACAACAGTAAAAAGATAGGCATGAAAAATCATATGATGTGTTCTAGATTTTGAAAGTGGAGCGTGTTTCTCTCCCACACAAAGTACGATGGGATCTAACTTGTTATGAACAGCAAGCAAAGCTAAAGAAAACTAAAAATAAAACCTAAAAGCGAGACGCTCCAAGCATAGCACATAACACATGAGGTGATAAAAATATAGTGAGACGAAGGACGAACTGATGATTGTTGATGGAGAAGGGGATGCACGGGGGCATCCCCAAGCTTAGACGCTTGAGTCTCCTTGAATATTTATTGGGGATGCATGGGGGCATCCCCAAGCTTGAGCGCTTGACACTCCCGAATCTTCTTTCATCATCTTCCATCGCACACTTGAAAACTCCCTTCATACATAACTCATCATAAGATGATTAGAGAGGTTAGTACCCTTAATAACATAATTTTTCCCCACTCGATATAAAGATATTCTTGAAGAGCTACTTTTTCTCAAGATTTCCAAAACATTTTTGCAAAGAAAAAGCAAGCTTAAGGTTTGAAAAATTTAGGAGAGACAAAACGTGGCAGAATCTATGAAAAACAGAACAACAGGTAGTAAATATTTTTTTAGCGGTACTTCTGCAACTCAAATAAAAAAACTCAGAACATACGAAAGTTCCGTGATTGTATAGAGCACGCTGTGTATGAAATTCAGCTAAAAAATATGAAATGGTGATTTGATCTGATTTTTCCCGTCACGAGGACAGAATCTGATTTCTTGACAGCATGTCACAACTTTCACTTCACTTGTCATATGAGGCTATAACTTGGCACAAAGCTTGAAAATAAAGATACAATGATGTTGCTACATTAGTAACAATCATCAAGACCACTAAAAACAGAATGTAAAAAACTCAAACTAAAGATAACAAGGGTTGTCTCCCTAGAGCTCTTTCTTTATAGCCATAAAGATAGGCTTAAGATTTTAGTGATGCTCTCGTAGGAATAAGAGTTGAAGAACAAAAAAGAGAATCAAGAAGAAAATAACAATCACATTTTAGTCTAACATGCTTCCTATGAAAAGGTATCTTGTAGAGAAATAACTCATTGAAGCATAAGGATATTAGCATAGGAAGGCAAAATAAGTGCAACTTCAAAACCTTCAACATAAAGAGGGGGAACTTTATATTATTGAAATATCTATAAGCATATGTTCTCCTCTCATAATAATTTTTAGTGGGATCATGAATAAACTCAACAATATAAGTATCACGTAAAAAATTCTTATCATGATCCATAAGCATAGAAAATTTATTACTCCCCACATAAGCAAAATCCTTCTCATTAGTAATAGTGGGAGCAAACTCAAGAAAATAGCTATCACATGAATCATTCTTATCATGATGCACTTGTAAAAATTTATTATTTATAGCATAAGTGTCATCACAATAATCATCATAGACGGGAGGCAAAGTATCATCAAAATAAATTTCCTCATCAAAACTTGGGGGGCTAAAAAGATCATCTTCATAAAATGTAGCATCCCCAAGCTTATGGCTTTGCATATCATTAGTATGAAAAACATTCAAAGAAGACATACTAGTAACATTGCTACTAACATGAGTGTTGTGCAAATAATGAAGCTCCATAGGCTTTTTGATTTTCTCTTCAAACACTTCATGTCCCAACTCAAGGTAGAGCTCATAAAGATCTCTCATAATATTTTTGTTGTTTTCCATAAGCCTAACTAGTGAAAATAAAAACAAGGAAAAATATATTTAATTGCAAGATCTAAAGATATGCCTTCAACGCTTACCTCCCCGGCAACGAAGCCATAAATAGCTTGATGTCTATGCACGCTTCTATTCTTGTAGACTATGTTGGGCCTCCAAGCGTAGAGGTTTGTAGGACAGCACAATTTCCCTCAAGTGGATGACCTAAGGTTTATCAAACTCAGGGAAGTAGAGGTTGAAGGTGTTCTCTCTAAAGCAACCCTGCAATTAAGATACAAGAAGTATCTTGTGTCCCCAACACACCTAATACAACTAGGAGTTGTATAGGTGCACTAGTTTGGCGAAGAGATGGTAAAATATGGGTGATAGGTGTAGCAAAACAAAGCAATATAAATCTGTAGTAAAAAGTGCAGCAAGCAAACATGTGACAAAAGTGAGCACAAACGGTGTAACAATGGTGGAAACAAGGCCTAGGCTTCATACTTTCACTAGTGGCAACTCCCAACAACATTAACATAGTCTAATCACATGATATTTCCCATAAAACATGCAATGAAGACGCACTCGGAGGTCATTTCTTTGTGGTCAAGAGAGGACGAGAATTATGTAGGGCTACAAAAGCACACCTCAAAGTTTGTAGTTCTCAATCTATGGATTTCCCAATGTCATCGTGGCCATCCAAAGAGAGTACGACAATCACCACAACATATCTCAAGGATAGTCAAAGACAAGCACCAAGAGACTCTCAATCTTCAATGAACACACAAAAGAGGAAATCACTCATGAAAATATTCTTCTAATCCATGTCCAATAGACCGCTGTCACCTTGGTCTCGGGGATTATACTAGATAAAGACAAGTGAGTACATCAATCCAATACATAGAGGAAGGGGAAATATCATTTTAACATAGCCTATGATCACAACGAAGATCACATCATGGGAGAGAGAATTGACCACATAGCTACTGGTAGAAACGTTAGCCCCGAGGGGAACTACTCACACAAGGACATGGTGAGAGAGAGAGAGTTATTGATGGAGAGGTGCAACCCGGAGGAGATGAAGGAGACAGCGGCGGCGACGGCCACGACCACGGCCCTTGGCCCCCTTCTTCCTTGGATACGGTGCTTCTGTGGAGATTGATCTCCCCCTCAAGACGGCTCCCAAGGGGGAGGAAATTTCGTGGTGCCCTTTGACCTAGGTTTCCTCTCTTTATATAGACTCTCGGATTTCCGTCATCCAGATTACGTCTTCGGTAATTCGGGGCTCCAGGGAGCATCCGAACTCCAATTGGGCCAAATTTTATGTCTAGATCCACCGGAAAACAATCCCTACAACTTTGTAGTTTTAAGTTTTTCCGTTTGAGGCCGTCTTCTAGCGTTTCCGAGGTGATCTTTAAAACCTGTCTGGCGGGGACAGATTTAGGG
Source organism: Bromus sterilis (assembly GCA_950022295.1). Classification (NCBI taxonomy): domain Eukaryota; kingdom Viridiplantae; phylum Streptophyta; class Magnoliopsida; order Poales; family Poaceae; genus Bromus; species Bromus sterilis. The sequence continues at coordinate 236,788,232 of OX465600.1, forward strand.
AGAGTTAGAGTCCAACTGCTACAATGGTTCTTTTTGTGATTTTTCCTTTATCCAAGTAATTCCTACACATAAAGTACAAAAAAAGAATTTGTGCACTCTTGCAACCATTAATAGGTTAGTTACAAAATATGTTATAAAAAGATATGAAAGTGTATCAAAAGCATAACAATATCACACAAAACATGCATGGAGCAAGCAGAAATTATAGATATGTTTGGGACGTATCAGGGGGCTCCAGGGGAGGGCCCCACCTCTAAGGCCGCGTTGGGGCGTGGACCTACCCCTGGCCGTGCCAGGTGGCCTCCTAAGAGGGGGGGGGGTGGCCCCTCTCCGGCTGCCCTTCGGTGTTCTAGAAGCTTCCGTTACGCTGATTTTTTAAATATTTTTCTTGGAATTTTTTATTTCTTCCTTTTGTTTCTTTTGTATTTTTTGTATTTTTGTGGCCTCATTGATCTTTCTATTTATCTCTCATTTGTCCTCTTTGGGATCTGTTAATTTGTCCTCTTTTGGGATCTTTTATTTTGTCCTATTTGGGATCTTTTCCTCACATAAGGGCAACACTCTATAGTTTACAAGAATATAAATAATATCTACACACTTTACAAGAAGTACTCAACATAAAGAAAAATGAAAACTATCATGATGTATGCAAATGTATGCCTGTGCCAGTTTAGCATGATATGCAATGATACTAGCGCGCCATGTAGCAATGATTAGGGAAAGTCCCAGTTAGAATGCGGCTCCTCGATCAAGCAAGAGCATGTATGACATGAATATCAAGTCATGAGATGATGGATGTTGCAGGGCAATGTATCTCATAAAGGCTATGGAAATGCCTTGATAGGTAGGTATGGTGGCTGTTTTGAGGAAGATATATGGAGGTTTATGATGATAGAGCATATCATGCAAAGGGTTTGGATGAACATGCGAAGTTTGCACCAACTCTCAAGATGAGAAAGGGCAATGCAAGGTACCGAAGAGGCTAGCAAAATATGGAAGGTGGAAGTGCCAACAATCAAACACTCAGATTAGTCCGAAGAACTCATGCACTTATTATCGGTAACTCTCTATCTAATCAGGAGGTTCACAAAGAGACAAGTACCTAGAGGAGGAGTATATGGGGTTTGGTTATCCTTGCGCATCCTCGACCCATGGTACATGAGGGTACTCTATATATTCCAACCCCTCCAGAGGTTAGTGATCCATCTAGTAGCTATATTTCTCAACTAATTTTTCTAGTTTTCAAAAATAAGCACAGATTGCCCAAAATACGACACCTATCACTAATAGGCTCAAGCTCTTGGCCAAAAGTCCAAACATTACTCAAATCAATACCTCAAAACTATTGCAAGTTACCACTACACTTATAATAGCAACCTCAATTACCTACTCATGCAAGACGCACAACTCAGTGCAACAGACCAACTCTCTAAACAAGATAAGCATGATAACTCAAGAGAGTTCCAAAAGCAACAACCTAAATAAAGCTCTTTAAATAGAGAAGCATGAAATCAAGAGCTAAAAATGAAAATAGCTACGAAAAGATAAAGAACACACCAACAAAGAATAAGAATGGAAGTGGAGCGTGTTTCTCTCCCAAACAATGAAGGCTAGGGTCCAACTTCTTATGAACAGCAAGAAAAAATAAAAAAAGAACTAAAAAGTAAAGAGTGAGACGCTCCAAGCATAGCACACAACACATGAAGAGATAAAAATATAGCATGGAGAAGGACGAACTGATGATTGTTGATGGAGAAGGGGATGCATGGGGGCATCCCCAAGCTTAGACGCTTGAGTCTCCTTGGATATTTCTTGGGGGGTGCATGGTGGCATCCCCAAGCTTGAGCGTTTGACACTCCCGGATCTTCTTTCATCATCTTCCTTCGCATGCTTGAAAACTCCCTTCATTGGAAACTCATCATAAGCTTATTAGAGTGGTTAGTACCCTTAAATAAATATATTTTTCTCCACTGGAAATGAATATTTTCAGGAAGAGCTACTGATTCTCAAGTTTGCCAAAAAAATTGCAAAGAAAAAGCAAGCTTAAGATTTGCAAAATGGTGAAAACGCAAAACGTGGCAGAATCTGTGAAAAACAAACCAGCAGGTAGTAAATAATTTTATTGGGGTACTTCTGCAACTCAAATAAAAAAACTCAGAACAAACTCTAGAAAGTCCATTGTTAGAGCATACTGTCAAAACAATTCAGATAAAAAAGATGATCTGATGATTTATGGTGAATTTTTCCATCAAGCATACATAATTTGTTTCTGGACATCATGACACAACTTTTGAACTTTCTTGCAATCGGAGGCTAAAACTTGGCACAAAGCTTGAAAATAAAGATACAATGTTGTTGCTACAATAATAACAAGCATCAAGACCACTAAACTGAAAGTAAAAAAATGAGTTACATCCTAGTAAGCACTTTCTTTTATGCCTTTTAGCTAGCCATGATGCAAAAAAATTCAAGTTTTATCAACTCCAAAAGAATAACTTGCCCGTGTAACAGACTCATAAGATAACTTAATCTTTTTTCGAGGGAAGTGTTCCATTACCTTTTTGAGGGGGAATTGGAATCTAATGGTCCCTTCTTTCATGTCAATGGTAGCACCAATGGTGCGGAGAAAAGGACGTCCCAAAATAATTGGACATGAGGGATCACACTCAATGTCCATAACAAGAAAATTGTCAGGAACATAATTATCATTCACAACTATAAGAACGTCATCAATCCTTCGTAAAGGTTTCTTTACGAAAGAATCAACAAGACAAACACCAATAGAACATGGATCAAAAGGTTTCAATTCAAGCATATCATACATCCTTTTGGGTAATACGGAGGCACTAGTTCCAACATCACATAAAGCAAAGCAAGAGAAATTATTCGATTTGATCTTGACCATAGGATCCCAACCATCTTCTAGTTTTCTAGGAATAGAAGCCTCTAACTTAAGTTTCTCCTCCCTAGATTTGATAAGAGTATTGGTAATATGCTCGGTGAAGGCAATATTGAGTGAACTAGTGTGGGGGTCTTTAGCCATTCTTTACAGAAAAGTGATCACTTCAGAAAGACTACAATTATCAAAATCAAGATCACTACCATTAATTAAAGTGGTGGTTATGTCACCTAAGCTCATTTTCTTGGTAGTATCTAATTTCATGGGACCTTCTAGTCCTAAAGTTGAGGTATTAGCATCACCATTGATAGGTCCATTGGGACTAGGGATGTGATGGGTGCTAAAAGTTTTAAGATCCTCAACAACTTGTATAGTAGCAATAGTAGTGTGTATAGGAAGGCTCTTAATCCTATCGTCCTCTTCTTTCTCTCTAGCCCATCTATCCTTAAGTTTGGCTAGCATTCTAATGTTCTCATTAATTTGTACTTGAATAGCATTCATGGGTGCAGTTTTTCTTTCCTCAAGGGGAGAAGTTCTAATTTTAAGCATCTCTACATAATGAGCTATATTGTCTACCTTCAAAGAGAGACTATCTAATTTTTCTATTTTATCTTCTACACTCTTATTGAAGGTTTTTTGAGAAGTGATAAAGTCCTTAAGCATGCTCTCTAATTCAGAAGCGGAGTTTTTGGTGCTAGGATAAGTGTTGTTGTTGACATAGTTGTTCGATGGGAACGGTCTAGGATTGTTGCTACCAAAATTACTCCTATAAGCATTATTATTAAAGTTGTTCCTAGAAATAAAATTAACATCTACTTGCTCTCTTTCTTGAGCAACCAAATAATTTGAAGGAACATCATGAGGATCAATAGGAGCTTGCTTAGTAAGTAGAGACATAATCAAGTCAACTTTTTCATTTAAAGAGGAGTTCTCCTCAACAGAGTTTACCTTCCTCCCTATTGGAGATCTTTCGGTGTGCCATTGAGAATAATTTGTCATCATCTCGTCCAATAGCTTCGTGGCAACACCAAGTGTAGTTGACATGAAGGTTCCTCCCGCGGCCAAGTCCAACGAATTCCGCGAGGTAAAGTTTAATCCTGCATAGAAAAGTATGTATAACCATCCAAGTAGTCAAACCATGTGTAGGGCACTACTGGAAAAACAGCTATAGATAATATTGAAACTAATGGCGCAGTATTCATGTGGTGCGCCATTACTACTTAGTAATGGCAGTAATGGCGCAACATGTGCTGGTGCGCCATTAGTAACCTGAACAGTAATGGCGCACTAGGTGAAAAGTGCGCCATTACTATGTTTGACCAAGGTTTGACCCATTCCTGGACATAGTAATGGCGCACTTTGTATAGGTGCGCCATTAGTAAGTTGACATAGTAATGGTGCACCTGGTGAAAGATGCGCCATTACTATGTTCGACCAAGGTTTGACCAACGTTTGACCCAGTCATAGACATAGTAATGGCGCACTTTGTAAAGGTGCGCCATTACTAACTTTCTGAGGTGGGCAAAAAAATTACCAACTACACCCCCCCGAAAAGTTATATCCAAATTCAACAGGGGGAACCCCGTTGAAATTTTTTAGAATCCTCAAAAACCTAACAAAAAAGTTACGGGGCTTTTAAGATCTAGAGGGAAAAAATGGAAAAAAAAATCAAACTTACTAATGGCGCACCTTCCCAAGGTGCGCCATTACTATCTTCCCGCCTTCAAAATTCAAAATATGTCAAAAAATAAAAAAAAACTTAGTAATGGCGCACCAGCCCAAGGTGCGCCATTACTATCTTCCCGCCTTCAAAATTCAAAATAAATAAAAAATAAAAAAAGTCACTAATGGCGCACCTGCCGAAGGTGCGCCATTACTATGCCGTATATATTGGCTGGCCAACCTCCTCTCTTCCTTACCTCTTCATTTTTCTCCTCCTCTCCTCCACTCCATATATCCTCCTCTCGTCCACTCCATCCTCTCCTCCACTCCATCTCCCCTCCTCTCCTCCGGCGACCTCCTCCTCCTCCTCCTCTCCGGTGACCTCCTTCCACTCCTCTCCGGTGAGCTCCTCCTCACTCCTCTCCGACGAACTCCTCCTCCCCTCCGGCGATGTTGGTGAGCTCCTCTCCGGTGACCTCCTCCTCCTCCCTCCTCTGTTCCTCACGGTCTCTCCTCGGCCCTCCTCTCCGGCAAAGAGAACATACAAGATCCAGAAATGAGAACGAAATTTGAAAAAAATAATGCAAAAAAAGAGCAAAAAAAATGAGAAAAAAATCACGATCCAGATGAAAAATTCAAAATAGTAATGGCGCACCTTGAGGGTTAGAATGTGCGCCATTACTATTTTCCCGCCTTCCAAATTTAAAAAAATTGAATTTTTTTTACTAGTGGCGCACCTGAAGAGATAGTAATGGCGCACATTTGGCGCGCCATTACTACCTGAATGTGCGCCATTACTATCGCTTACGAATGGAGTGCTAGTAATGGCGCACCTAATGTGCGCCATTAGTATGCAAAATAGGCGCGCCATTAATTACCATTTTTCCAGTAGTGGGGAAATTATTAACAAGAGATTTCATACGTTCCCAAGCTTTGGCAACATGTTCATTATCCAGTTGTCTAAAATTCATAATGTTACTTCTAAAAAGGATAATCTTAGCAGGAGGGTAGTACTTCCCAATAAAAGCATCCTTGCACTTATCCCAATAATCTGTGCTATTCGTAGGCAAGGATTGAAGCCACTCCTTAGATCCTCCTCTCAAGGAGAAAGGGAAAATGCTTAAGTTTAACAATGTCACCATCTACTTCTTTGTACTTTTGCGTATCACAAAGCTCAAGAAAATTATTTAAGTGCAAAACAACAGCATCTCCGGCACCGGAGAATTGTTCTTTCATAACAAGATTCAGTAAAGCAGTTTTGAGTTCATAAGAAGGTGTTGAGTGGTAGGTGGAGCAATAGGAGTGCTAATAAAATCATTGTTGTTGTGACTAGTGAAGTCACACAACTTAGTGTTTTCAGTGGAACCCATAACAGCAACAAGCAAGAGAAAAACAACTATTTTTTTGATTTTTGGTATAAGACTCTAAAGAAAAAACTAGAATGTAAACTAACAAGACTAAAAAGCAAAGGTAAAAGATAGCGTGCAACTCCCCTATCTTGAAGATTGGAGTCCCCGACAACGGTGCCAGAAATTCGCTTGATTGCACTGAAGTAGTGCTCCTCGTTGGTTACCCCAAGTGGAAGGTTGAGATGTAGCCTAGAATTTTTTTCCTCGGTGAAGATACCAAGGTTATCGTACCAGGAGGACTCCAAGGATCGTCAAGAAGGTGATCAAATGATCAAGGCGCTGATACGTCCCAAACGTATCTATAATTTCTGCTTGATCCATGCATGTTTTGTGTGATATTGCTATGATCTAGATACACATTCATACACTTTCGATCATATTTGGACTAACTTATTAACTCAGTGCACCACAGTGCCAGTTCCTGTTTTCTGCTGTTTTTCTATTCCAGGTTTCCCCCATATTAAAAATGCTCCAAAAATTCGGGAAAAATCGGATAAAAAATCAGCGCAACAGAATCTTTCGGAATCACCAAAGTGGAGCCAAAGGGCCACCACCAGGGACCCAGGCGGGCACCTGGCGCAGCCTAGGGTCTAGCCGCGCCGGGAGGGGGGGCTTGACCCCTGGTGCCCCCCTGGATGCCCCCCTTTGCCTATTCATTCTCCGTGATGCGAAACCTCCGAAGACAGAACCCTTTTTCGCGATCTCGCTTCTGTTCCGCCGCCGCCGCGCTTCCAAGATCGGGAGCGCCAGCAGACCTTGTCCCGGCACCCTGTCGGAGGGAGGATTGACCTCCGGGAGATTCCCCTCCACCATGGACGCTTTAGGGATGTGCCGTGAGTAGTTTCCCTTGGACCATGGGCCCGTGATCAGTAGCTATGTGATGTTCTCCTCCCCTCTTTTTTCTTCATGGTTTAGACCTCGTGAGCTGCCCTACATGATCGAGGAATATATGTAATTTTCTGCTGTTGCTATGCTTGGTTTGCTGGGATCTGATGGATTATGAGATTATGTTCAGATTGTGATTGAGTAATATATTTGGTTCTTATCTTTTATATTTTTGTTTCTAAGTAATTCTTGAATGTTCTCCATTGTTGTTTATTGCTTTGTCCAAGTAGTAGGTAGTGACTCCAAGAGGGAACGTTATGCTCGATAGTGGGGTCATGCCCCCCGATGACACGCTTGAGTGACAGAAATATGAGTCTAGGGGATGTGCTGTTGCCACAAGGGGAAAACAACGGTGCTTGTAACCGCGATTGCAAGGATTCTTTACTTTACGCATAGTGATTTTTAATGCAGTTGTCTGTTTCTTTGGGTTTACACTTTGGGTGGGGCTCGCAACTTAATACCAGCGAGATGTTCTGGATAGATATCTCAAGGTGGATAATTTGTAGTAGATGCAGTTGGATTTCGGTCTACTTATTTTGGCGTACCGCCCATGCTTTTGAGCCTCGTCCTTTCTTTGTAGCATAGTTAGCATTGCAGTGCGTTTTTAATCCTGTCAATTGCCCAGCTGTAATTATTTTACCTCGCATAGTTGTTTTTATCGTCTTTTGGGAGAGTGACATCACTTGTGAACATCACGGGACCCCGGTCCATATTCTCATCTCTGTTTACACGCTCTTTTATTTTCCTGCTTTTACTTTCTAGTTGCTATCACCATTATCATTATCCGTTGCGTTTGATCCTTTGTAAACAACAAGGCCGAAGAGATTGAGAACCTCTCTGTACTCGTTGGGAGCAAAGTTATTTGTGTCGTGTGCAGGTCCAGGAGAAGCAAGTGATTCTTTTCAGACGGTGCATCACTTGCCAAACCACCTACTTATCATTGCCGGATTCCTACGGGAGATAAACCCAATCCTCTACATAGGGGAAATTTGCCGTTACACTACATCTCAACCTTCCACTTGGGGTAACCAACGAGGATAGAGTATCAAGCAAATTTCTAGCGTCGTTGCCGTGGACTCCGAGTGCTAAGATAGAGGAGTTGCACACTATATTTTACCTTTGCTTTTTAGTCTTGTTAGTTTATCTTTAAGTTTTTATCTCAGTGTCCTTTATGAAAAACCAAAAATATAGTTGCTACCTTTTTCCTTTGTCTTGCTTTGCCTAATTATGCTATCTTTACCATGGGTGTGGAACCACCCAAATATGGTAGGATGGACATGTTTCACTTGGATCGTCTTCGATCAATTTGTGCTCGCGCTAAAAACCCAACCTACTTGGTTGAGGGAAAATCATTGGATGAGCATGCTCATTATACGCCGCACCACCTATCTCAGAAAGGGAACACTTATGGGATCAAATACAAATTTCTTATTTGCTATGCTAAGTGTTTATGCCACATTTATGATTTTACTTGTTGCTCTAATATAGATCGTAAATACCTTCCTTTCCAATGTGAGTTTAATGAAAATGAGATCTTATCTTCTTATGCAAAACTTGTTTATGATTACTTTGATGTTGAAAAGATTGAAGAGTTTGTTGCTTTTAAGGGTGCTTATGAGATTGCTTCTTTGATTGAAAAGTACCACAGTACTATTTACAAGTCCGAAAACTTTACAGTTCTTGCTTATTGCTTTGAGAATTATACTTCCAATGCTTATATTGAGGATTTTAAAAATAAAATGTTTGCTGCCCAAGAAGAGGCTAATGATTGCTTTGATGAGGAATCCCATGATTCCGAGGACTCACTTGATACATCCCTTTCTGAAGATATTGATACTTGCTTTGTTGATGGCCATGATGCCAATATGGATTATGCTTGCGAAGATGAACTTTCTATAGTTCCTTTTGTTACACATGAATTTTTTTTCTATTGCACCCACACTTGATTGTCCTATTATCCTTTTGAAATCTCCAACTCATATTCTGGAGAATGTTGCTCTTATCAATGCTTAATGTGATGGGTTGCATTTATCTTATGTTCCTAAAGACCGTGTTGAAAACAATACACGTGTGCTTATAGGTCATGAACAACATGATTTATGTGATAGTTCTATTCTTGATGTTGTCCATGATGCTACTGAAAATTATTTTGAGAGAGGGAAGTTTGGTTGTAGAAACTTCCATATTACTAAAACTCCTCTCTTCATGTTGAAAGTTTTGAAGTTGTTCATTTTCCACCTTCCTATGCATGTCACTTTGTGCTTCTTTGATTTATTTCTTTACAAGTTTCCTAGGCATAGGAAGTGGGTTAGTATTAAATGTGCTTCATATTTGCTTCTTGATTCTCTCTTTTACTTCAAATCTTATTCTCTTGTGAGAGCACCTTCTATAATCTTCATGCCTAGCTTAAAGGCGTAAAAGAAAGCGCTTGTAGGGAGGCAACCCAAGATGTTTTTACTTCTGTTTTTAGTGGTCTTGATGATTGTTACTACTGTAGCAACATCATTGTATCTTTACTTTCAAACTTTGTGCCAAGTTATAGCCTCTTATGATAAGTGAATACAATCATGGTATTGAGAGAGATTATCCTATCATGCTACCGTCGCATATCTAGCATATTAGCAAGATAGGAAGTAAAACTGTAAATCATACAAGATATGATCCCCCCTTACATGCAAATTAAAGTTAAAACGCCTTCTACTTTATCTTTTGCAAGTTTTACGTGGCTGCTAAGGGGTTTCGAGAGAGGACCGCTTTCTATCCTGCGAAAACAAGCCACAACACCAATCCTGCAATCGTCTCTATTACACCCCTGTCGGGGCCCTCCGTTGCAAACGTCTTCGCGTCGCTAATGTTAGAGAGTCAGACACCCCCCAGCCACTTATATGGTACAAGCCATATGTCAAGCGTGGAACCAGTCTCACGTAAACGCGTAAGGTCGGTCGGGGCCGCTTCATCAGGACATTGCCGCAACGCTAAATGAGTACACGTGGGAGGGTAACAATTGGAGAATTGATGCCCACATCCTAGATGTGTTCTACCCGTACAATACATCTACGCATAGCCTTGCTCATGATACCACTGTTGGGGATCGGCGCAGAAAACAAAAAATTTCCTAACTATGAGTCCCGAACCCAAGATCTATGCTATGCTGATGTATGTAACGGAAGGAGTCGGTGTTCATACCTTTGAAGACCGAAAGAGGGGAACGTTCCTCGAACGTGGTTGGCGTAGACTGTGATCCTACGACCTCACTGTCGTGTTGAAGAACCTCCGACGATGAAGTAGCACCACACGGGTAGTGCCTCGCGGAATCACACACGTACGGTGCAACCGACGTCCCTCCGGGCTCCGAACCAGAAGAGCAGCGAAAAGAAGATTGATCCGGATCCCGATTTCGGCAGCGCGACGGCGTACGGATGATGGTGAAACCCCCAACCAGGTGCAAACTTCAAACCAGGGGAGTCCGCTCTAGGTCGGAGAAAGAGAGAGAGAGAAACTCAATGTTGTGTTGAAAAAGGCACCCCACCCCTCCTTATATAGGCCAAGGAGGGGCTCCACCCCTCCCCTTCCCCCATGTGGGACTAAACCCCCAAGGGGGGGGGAGTGGTGCGGCTAGGAGGGGGATGGGCCCCTCCCTTGGCGCCAAGCCCAAGGGGGGAGGCTCCCCCTTCCCCTCATGGCCCTTTTAAGGCCCAAATACCTTTTCACCTTTTTAATTAATTATTTAAATCATTTTTAATATTTAATTCTGTCAATTAAATAATAAAACATATTTAAACATTAATATATATTATTTTGAACCTTTCAAAATATCCGGAACAGCTTCCGGCACCTCCCGGTACATTTCCGGTGTTTTCTCTCTTTTCACCGATGATCCCGAATCAATCCTTAATGCATTGATTGCCCTTAAGTGTGACACCCTACGGTCCAGGAAACAGTAGACATGATCGAGACACTCTCTGACCAATGACCATCATGTGGGATTTGGTTACAATCCTTGATGTGCCCCTACGCTTCCATCGAATAAAATTCATCGCTGTTGAACCGTTAACAATATGACTTGATCCCTTTGTGCTTCGGTACTATGTTTGTCCGAGGTATGATCGTCGGTATCCAATACCTAGTTCTTCCTCGTCTCCGACATAACATGTTTACTTGTCTGTGCATATTATATCTCTTGTGACCTAGTCACTTGCTTGCAAGCTATTGATGCAACACAACCGAGTGGGCCCAGAGTACCTATCCGTCACTCGGATTGACAAATCCCGCTCTGATCTATTTCATACTCCTCAACATATCTACTTCGGAATACCCAAGATACACCTTTTCAGTTACCATGTTTCAGTGTAACGGTTAATGCACTCAAAGCATCCTAATAGATATCAATTATGTATGATCATCACGGTCTAAGGATTCAGTCACTATGTTATTAAGTCATCGCAATGCTGAACTTATGTGACTTGATCACACTGCAATGCTTAAGGTGGGTGTGTGTCCATCACATCATTCTCCTAATGATATGACCTCATTGTCAATAGACTATTATGTTCTCATGATCAGGAAACCTTGATCATCAATTGCCCAATGAGCTAGTATGCCTGAGTTTAACTAGGGACCAGGTTGTTATATATCACACGTGTATTAATGTTTCCGCTTAATACAGTTCTCGCACAATATATAACGTATTATGAATAAACATATTTGTGACAAATATCTTTATTAATTTGCCTCTAGGGCACATATCCAACACTTACTTTTTGTGGGATAGAAACACGCTCCACTCCAATCTAGAACACATCATAGGATTTTTCATGCTTATCTTTTCTCTGTTGTGTGTTCTTTATCTTTTCGTAGCTGCTGCCATGTTTAGGTTTAGTTTTAGTCTTAGTTTGTCTTTAGCAAGAGCCTTGGCTTTTGTTTAGTTTGTTTTTGGAACTCTCTTTAGTTTTCATGTTTATTTTGTTAAGAGAGTTGGTTGTTGCACTGAGTTGTGTCTTGTCTTGAAGTAGGTAATTGAGGTTGCTATTCAATTTTAGTAGTAACTTGAAATAGATTAGAGGTATTGTTGTGAGTAATGTTTGAACTTTTGGTGTCAAGAGCTCTAGACTATTAGTGATATGTGTCGTATTTTGGGCAATCCGTGCTTATTTTCAAAACCTACAAAAACTTGTTGACAACCCTAGCTACTAGATGAATCGCTTATCTTTGGAGGGATCGGATATTAGAGTACACTCACGTACCATGAGTCGAGGATGCGCAAGGATAACCAAACCCCCATACACTCCTCCTCGGGGTACCTGTCTCTTTGCGAACCTCCTTATTAGATTGAGAGTTACCGATAATAAGTGCATAAGTTCTTCGGACTAATGTAAGTATTGAAAGTTGAAACTTCCACCTCCTCATATTTTCTAGCCTCTTCGAATACCGCGCATTTACCTCTTCTCATTCCGAGAGTTGGCGTCCACCTCGCCGGTGCATCCAAACAGTTGGCATGATACGCTCTGTCATCATAAATCTCCCTATATCTTTCCTCAAAACAGCCACCATACCTACCTATCAAGGCATTTCCATAGCCTTTCCGAGATATATTTCCATGCAACTTCCACCTCTTCAAGACTTGATCTTCATGTCATACATGTTCCTGCTACACTGGCAGAGGCATACCTTTGCATACATCATGATAGCTACATCTTCTTTATTTTTGAGTACCTTGTAAAGTGTGAAAGATCTTCTATACCTTCTTGTAAAATAGAGTGTTGCCCTTAAGAGAGGAAAAGATCCCAAAGAGGACAAAATTAAAAGATCCCAAAGAGGACAAATGAGAGTTAAATAGAAAGGGCCATTGAGGCCACCAAAAAATATAGAAAAAAGAGAAAAATAAATAAAAAGAGAGAAAGGGGAAACACTACTATTCCTTTTGAAAGATCCACACTATTACTCCCTCTTATCCTTGTACTCCATAGAGATGATTATACATGCATATAGCTATGTGGGGACTTCACACTATAGAACTTGGCTTGCATATTCCAAGGACGAGCCTCCTCAAATGAGCTCTAGGTCTTCATGAGCGAGCAAGTTAGATGCACCCCCACTAGTTCCATTGGAGAGCTTTTCTTAGCTCATATGTGCATCCGTTGCATGGCAATCCCTACTCTGCACATCATATCTATCATTTGGCCTTCTCTCGCCTATTATTGTCCTCATTGATGTGAGCCTTTCTCATCCTTTTTGTCTTACTCCTCCACCATATATCTCTCTTTGCCATCCTAAGTGTCAACTTTCGTGCTTACGCTCATCCATTGCATGAGTGCTCAAAATATCGAAAAGGAGTGGATCAAATTGACTTGTACCTGGCTAGTGGTATGGGGACGAGTCAAGATAAGATTCCAAAGAAGACCAAGTGTGAAACTTTAATAGATTGAGTTCTCAGCAATTATATTTTTCTCTCGTATTCCCATATCCCCTTTCTTGCACACAAGCACCATTTGGAGACATTCGAGTCACGGATAGATAAGAGCTCTTGCACCTAATGTTCTTTCGTTGCTTTTTTCAATGCTAATATAGTCTCTTGCATGTTATGACTTGAATCGAATCACATACCTTGATTGCTTTACTTTCAAAAGTTCTTATATGGTTGCTAGCATGTCAACACAGAAATTATGCTTGTTATCATTTACCTACTCGAGGACGAGTAGATATTAAGCTTGGGGATGTTGATACGTCCCAAACGTATCTATAATTTCTACTTGCTCCATGCATGTTTTGTGTGATATTGCTATGATCTAGATACACTTTCATACACTTTTGATCATATTTGGACTAACTTATTAACTCAGTGCACCACAGTGCCAGTTCCTGTTTTCTGTTGTTTTTCTATTCCAGGTTCCCCCCATATTAAAAATGCTCCAAAAACTCAGGAACAATCGGATAAAATATCAGCGCAACGGAAGCTTCCGGAATCACCAAAGTGGGTCCAGAGGGCCACCACCAGGGACCCAGGCGGCCACCTGGCGCGGCCTAGGGTCTCGCCGCGCCTGGGGGCGCATGGACCCCTGGTGGGCCCCCTGGCTGCCCCCCTTCTCCTATTTATTCCGTGTGACGCAAAACCTCCGAAGACAGAACCCTTTTTCGCGATCTCGCTTATGTTCCACCGCCGCCGTGCTTCCAAGATCGGGAGCGCCAGAGACCTCTTCCCGGCACCCTGCCGGAGGGAGGATTGACCTCCGGGAGCTTCCCCTCCACCATGGACGCTTCACGGATGTGTCGTGAGTAGTTTCCCTTGGACCATGGGTCTGTGATCAGTAGCTATGTGATGTTCTCCTCCCCTCTTTGTTCTTCATGGTTTAGGCCTCGTGAGCTGCCTTACATGATCGAGGCACATATGTAATTTTCTGCTGTTGATATGCTGAGTTTGCTAGGATCTGATGGATTATGAGATTATGTTCAGATTGTGATTGAGTAATATATTTGGTTCTTATCTTTTATATTTTTGTTCCTAAGTAATTCTTGCTTGTTCTCCGTTGTTGTTTATTGCTTTGGCCAAGTAGTAGGTAGTGACTCCAAGAGGGAACGTTATGCTCGATTGTGGGTTCATGCCCCCCGATGACACGCTTGAGTGACAGAAACATGAGTCTAGGGGATGTGATGTTGCCACAAGGGGAAAACAACGGTGCTTGTAACCGCGGTTGCAAGGATTGTTTACTTTATGCAAAGTGCTTCTTAATGCAGTTGTCTGTTGCTTTGGGTTTACACTTTGGGTGGGGCTCGCAACTTAATACCAGCGAGATGTTCTAGATAGATATCTCAAGGTGGATGATTAGTAGTAGATGGATTTGGATTTGGGTCTACTTATTTTGGCGTACCGCCCATGGTTTTGAGCCTCGTCATTTCTTTGTCGCATAATTAGCATTGCGGTGCGTTTTTAATCCTTTCAATTGCCCAGCTGTAATTTTTTTTACCTCGCATAGCTGTTTTTATCCTCTTTTGGGAGAGAGACATCACTAGTGAACATCACGGGACCCCGGTCCATATTCTCATCACTGTTTACACGCTCTTTTATTTTCCTACTTTTACTTTCTAGTTGCTATCACCATTATCATCATCCCTAGCGTTTGATCCTTTGTAAACAACAAGGCTGGAGAGATTGACAACCTCTCTGTACTCGTTGGCAGCAAATTTATTTGTGTCGTGTGCAGGTCCGGGAGAAGCAAGTGATTCTTTTCAGACGGCGCATCACTTGCCGAACCACCTACTTATCATTGCCGGAGTCCTAGGGGAGATAAACCCTATCCTCTACATAGGGGAAATTTGCTGCTACACTACATCTCAACCTTCCACTTGGGGTAACCAACGAGGATAGAGTATCTGGCGCGGTTTGAGATAAGTTACTCACTTGACCTGTACCTGCACATGACACAAGTAACTTTGCTCCCAACGAGTCAGAGAGCTTGTCAATCTCTCCGGTCTTGTTGTTACAAAGGATTAAACACAGTGTGGAAGTAGTGATGGTTGCAACTGAAAGGAAATAAAGTAGTAAAGAGTTGAGGTGTAAACAATGGTGGAAATATGGACCGGGGTCCCATGATGTTCACTAGTGATGCCTCTCTCCCAAAAGACGATAAAACAACTAAGCTGGGTGAACAAATTACAACTGGGCAATTGACATAATTATAAACGCACCGCAATGCTAATTATGCCTCAACAAAGTTAGAGGCTCAAACGTATGGGCAATAAGCCAACACAAGTAGATCGTTTATTCATCAACATATACTTACTAATCATCCACCTTGGGATATCTATCCAAAACATGTAGCTGGTATTAAGTTGCGAGCCCCACCCAAAGTGTAAACCAAAAGCAACAGACAACTGCATTGACAAACTTTGCGTAAGGTAAACAATCCTTGCAACCGCGGTTACAAGCACCGTCGTTTTCTCCCTGGTAGCAACAACACATACCCTAGTCTCATATTTCTGTCACTCAAGCTAGACATCTGGGGGCATGAACCCACAATCGAGCATAAATGCTCCCTATTGGAGTTACTATCTACTACTTGGCCAAAGCAATAAAAAGCAACGGAGAACATGCAATAATTACTCAAGAACAAAATATAAAAGGAGAACCAAATATATAACTCATCATGATCTGAACATAATCTCATAATCCATTGGATCCCAGCAAACACAACATAGCAACAACATAAAGATTACATAAGTGCCTTGATCATGTAGGGAAGCTCACAAGGTCGAAGAACTGAAGCACGAGATTGGAGAGAAGACATCACATAGCTACTGGTCATGGACCCATGGTCCAAGGGGGACTACTCACGGTACATCTGAGAAGCGCTCATGGTGGTGGAGAAGCTCCCGGAGGTCAATCGTCCCTTCGGCAGGGTGCCGGGACGAGGTCTCCTGGTGATCCCATTCTCGGGATCGCGGCGGCTGTAGAATAGAGGTGAAAATCGCGATGCGGGGGCCTTTTTTCAGGCTTTCTGCATCGAGGAGGTAATATAGGCCGAAGGGGGAATCAGGGGAGGGCCCTACCTCTTAGGCCGCCTTGTGGCGTGACCCCACCCCCGGCAGCGCCAGGTGGCCGCCTGAGAGGGGGTAGCCCCTATCCGGATGCCCTTTTGTGTTCTAGAAGCTTCCGTTATGCTGATTTTTTTATATTTTTCTTGGAATTTTTGGGCATTGTAAATATGGGTTAAAACCTGCAATTCACAGACATGAGCACACAGAAA
Source organism: Bromus sterilis (assembly GCA_950022295.1). Lineage (NCBI taxonomy): Eukaryota > Viridiplantae > Streptophyta > Magnoliopsida > Poales > Poaceae > Bromus > Bromus sterilis. The sequence continues at coordinate 236,804,827 of OX465600.1, forward strand.
CTGGCACTGGGTGCACAGAGTTAGTAGGTTAGTCAAAATATGTGTAAAAAGGTATGAAAGTGTAGTAAAACACATAGCAATGTCACCCAAATGAGCACGGAACAAGTAGAGATGATAGATACCTTTGGGACGTATCACTTATCATCCCTCGAAAATCTATCTCTCATGAACAAACAAGCGATGACTCACAACAACGCGACACACACTACTATGGCTTATTACATGTTTTTAGTCCCTGCGCAACTCTTCGAGTCCCCCAGGCACCCGGGGGCTACTGACGTAGGGATACCCCCACGACTCATATGCATGAGGGTACCTAGAGCGTGTCAAGACGGAGGTCCCACTAGAAGACTCGACTGGTCCACGACTGTCCCACGCGAAGCACCGACGGCTGCAGCGACATAGGATTCCTCGGCTGTCAGAACCCTCTGTTAGGTAATGTGCTAGGATCAAGTAACCTTGCATCATGTCAAATTTTCAAAGGAAATCAACTTCAAAATCCAAATGGGAGAAGGAACACCCCCCAGATGAATTAATTCAAAAGGCCAGATAAAAATCTTTTCCAAAAATTCATGTTAGAGTTTTGAAAAGTCTTATAAATGAGTGTGATCACATATCAAGTGATGTGGGAACCACCCCATGCTCATAGATTTTTCAAATATTCAAACAGTGCCTTGGAATTAAAGAAATACCCCTATTTGATTTAAAATTCAAATCATTTGAATTTTAAAAATGTTGAAAGTTTATGAGTGGCTAGTCTATATTATTATGAGGCCACATAAAAGTTTTCAGCATTTAATAAAATGATTTGGTATTTTTACCAAAGTCAAAACAAATATACAGAAAAACAGAAAGGAAAGATTAAACAGAAAAAGGAAAAGAACTTACCTCTCGCCAGGGGGCGAGGCCCACCTCTCCAGCCGGCCCAGCCCACCAGGGGAACTCCCCTGTCGTCTTCCCCGGGCACGAGCACACAGCTGCGTGCCCGGCATGCCGTGGCCGTCGCGGTGGAGGCTCCTCAGCGACTCCCCTGCCTCCTTCTCACCCCCGCGTGTCCTGGAGAAGCCCAGGCCTCTTTCCCCTCCTTCCTCGCCCTCCAGTTCATCCTCCCCGCGAAGAACAGCGACGCCACCGTAGCCTAGCCGGAGCGCAGCCGTGCGGACTCGCAGCCAACGACGTCGAGGAGCCGAACCTAGGTGTCCAAGCGCTTCGCCGTCGTCGTCTTCACCGACTTGCAAAAGGAATCGAGCCCGGAGCCCGCGTAGACGCCGAATTCTTCCTCGAGTCCCCGCCGGCCGCCTTGAAGGACTTCGTCGTTTCCGCCGCCGTTGAACCACCCCAGCCCTCGCCACCACCTCTGCTGAGTTCAGGGTGAGCTTGCAAGCTAAACCCCTCTGTCTCGCCCTGGATTGCTCACTCTAGCCGGATCCGCCATGGTTGCCGAAGCATGTCGCCGCCATGGATGAGCTCGAGGTCGCCCCTGTGCCCCTTCGTCTCAGCCAGAGCGTGCGTTTGGCTCCTGAGCATGCCAGCGTTCGAACGCACGCGAGATCAGCCCGAACCGTGCGCTACAACGTCGACTACGACCTCGCCGTGGTTCTTCTTCCGCCGGAGTCGTCGCCATCGTCGCTCCCGACCTCCCCGCAACCCCCTGTTGCCTCCAGAAGACGCGGACGACCTCCAGGAGCAAGCCGGTGCCCTCCATTTGCCCTCCCGTGGCCCCTAGCTCACTCCGGCGAGTCACCGCCATGGCTCCAGTCGCCGGCGTCAAGCCGCCGGTGGGTTAGCCACTAATCACCCAGTTAGTGACCCCCTGGGTCACTGACCAGTGGGCCCAGTGGCTTAATTAAGCCACTGGATTAACTTAACCCACGGGTTAATTAACCCCAGCCACTGACAGGGTGACCCCACATGTCAGCCCCCCCCTGACATCAGCCTGACTCATTAAATCAATTTAAATGAATTTCCAGAGATTATTTGAATTAAAAGAATTCCAGAAAATCCAGAAAATACCCCAAACTTTGGAAATTCATAGAAAATTCATATTGACTCCAAATTGGACAAATAATATATGAAAAATGATTAGGAGAAAGTGATCTTTCCAAATATGCAACTTTCAACTCTGTTTGAGTTGAATTTAAAATGTGATCAGTAGCATTTGCTATTTGATTTAAATGGAATTAAATCAAATTCAAATCAAATATTTTTGCAACTTGAACCATGGCAACATGCTACATTTCAATCACACATCAGAGGCATATCATACACATTTGGAATTGTTTCAAAATGATCAAACTATATCACATACAACTTGGATAATGTTGAATTCAAATGTGGAGTTTGAATTTGCATTTCAAATGCAATATACTCCACTTAAATGGAATTGCCTCACACATCACAACTTATACTTCAAGTATCATTATTCATTCATGTGCTTAAGCATTGCATTCATTTGATTGCTACTTCGTGCTTTGTTTGTCGAATAGAGGTGGAACCGGAGCAAGAGGTTGCAACCTTCGTTGAAGACCCCGAACCCGAACCTCGTCAGCAAGGCAAGCAAACCCCCATTGATCATGTCGATAAAATCCCACTTCCTTCTCATGTCTCGCTTATGCATTGTTTAGGATGATCACCATGTTACGATTCTACCGCATAGATGAACCCATTCCTTTGCATGACCTATCATTTTGTCACAGTAGTAAGCAAACCACAATCCTAGCAAATGTAGGAGTTGTTTGATATCATGTGGCCCCTGCAATGTTACTGCTTATTGCATGCTTAGTATGATACCATGTTGTTACTGTGATGTGAGTCGGGATGGGAATGATCATGTTGATGATGGTAGAAAAGTGTTGGTGAATCGACCCTAATACAAGGTGAACGATGAGAGGCTGTGTAGGAATACACGGTGGGTTGTCTCGTTGAACACCGCCCTAGTACGAGTTCTTGTGTGGTGATCCAAGATGAAGAGTACAACCACACATTGGGCTCACTGACCCCTCTCAACTTACTAACTCATCCCTTTCGATGTCCAGATGTCGCAGTAGTTCGGAGTTCTGGTAGGCTTGTGGCATGGATGCTAAGTGAGAGAACGGCTCACCCGAGACCGGCTTATGCACCACGCACACATCGCTTGGGTCCACTTCGGTAAAACGGCCGGGTTCACGATAGTGGTAGCCAACCCAAGTAGGCGGCTTTCTTGGACTAGATAGGCTATGAGGTAACAGTTGTGGTGAGCATCCTCGCCGGCACCCCTTGAATGGTGTCGAGTACAAAGGCGGTAAATGATGATCATGTGTGTGTAGCGGTACACCCTTGCAAGGTTAACAAAACTATTCGAATAGCCGCGTCCGCGGTTATGGACTGCTTGGAAAGCTTAGCTTGATTATTAGATAACTTGAACCGGATACTTCTAAAACACACCAAGATAAGTGTGAGTGCTATGGCGTGCTTTCTCGTGGGGAAGTCGAGGAAGGCACCATCGTGGTGTATTGGTTGGTGAAAGTAGTGGACTCGTGTACGCTTCTTACCTCAAAGTCTGGTACTCGTAGTTCAGGACTAGCCAAGTGAAAGATGGCATTTCTGCAAGTGAACCCCACCTCCCTTTACCTTGATACATGTGCATGAGTAGTATAGCGCCTATGTAAGTCTTGCTGAGTACGACTTTGTACTCACGTTTGCTTAATCTATGTTTTAGATGATTCCACTGACCCCGAAGGTGGCTTCTTCATCGAGCTGGACGACTGAAGACAACTAGTCTAGTCCCAGTCAGACGACTGGTTCCCTCGTGGAGGGCTTTGTGTTTAAATAAGGCTTCTTAAGCCATTTGTTAAACTTGTCTGTACTCAGACATAATTTTCTTCCGCCTGTGTTGTAATGTTGGATCACATGTATGTGATCTCTGTGTGTACTCTATAAGAGTTATAAATAAAATGTACACTTTGTAGAGAATTGCAATGGTACCTGCTGTTCATACAAGGCATGTGTGCTGCGTGTATGTTTATAACATGCATGTCTTTGTATGGGTTTTCGAGACCTTAGTTGTGTTCTGGCTGGCGGTCTTTCATACACCAAGTGGCCCTTAGATGTGCGCAGCTTGGGGCATCGCGATGTGATTGCTCGAGATTCCGTCTCGTGCACACTTTGTGGTATGATCGAGCCCGCCCTAGACCCCGACTAAGTGATCGGGCTGGAGTAAGTCTATGTAAGAGTTTTGAGATAGTCGATAGTATGGTTGAGGCGACTTGTCTTTGAATATGGGAGTTCACCACCCATATCATTAGACTTGTGTGCGGACGATGAGGACCCATCTCAGTTGATCATCCGGCCTGGATGGGATGCCCCTCACGTACGATGCTTTCCGAGAATGTTCAGTGCTTGGCCTTGTCTGCTTAGACAAGTGGGTGCGGTTCTCGGCTCTCCATATGACTATGTCTTAACTGTACTTGCATACGCTAACCCCGGGTCCCGACAGACTTGGTATCAGAGCAGGACTGACTATAGGACTAGTAGCCTTGGCCGAAGTCGAGTCTAGCCTTCTATAGTTATATAGTTACTCTGGGTATATAAGGGAACAACGTAACGCTTCTTTTTTCTCCTTACCCCCTTCGTTCTGAGTTCTGAGTCACCCTCATCTTATTCTACGGGAAGATAGGACTAGGCTCTCCTCTGTCTGATTAGAACATCTCGTTGTTTGCTTCCTTGTAGCCGTAGGAAAGTTGTGATTGGTCTGTTAGAGTGGTTATGCTCCCTGTTTTATTACATCGTATGTAAGTGTTGTTTCCATGTTGTAAGAAATTGTCTTTTTCTTGCAATTACATCTGTTATGCTATCCGAGTCATTCCAGGTTTATCTCATAATCTGATGCATTTGCAAACTCCTTTCTGTTTCAGATGGCAGATCTTCCCCCTCGGCAGATTGTTCGTTTGACCAGGTGCCTCGGTGTGCGTGGCCATCCCGCCACGTTGATCGAGATGATGTCCTATGTGGGATATCGATGGTACCCTGAGTACACCATCGAGGAGCAGTTTCACGACTTCAACCAGACGCAGTTCCACTGCATTGTACGGATCTACCCGCACCACGTTGGAGTCACCCAGCCTATCCACTTTGGACATGGCATTGGCGTTACCGAGAACATGGCTGTGCAGGATGCTGCATATTCATGTATTACCCTGCTGAGAGAGGAGCACACCATGCTGAGAGAGACTTCTTTCCGCTATATCCCTGCTGCACTTCCAGGAGAAGAGGGATATTACACCGGACTCTACTTAGATCACTCTGCAGAGGATCCAGCACTTCAGGTGACTGCTAGGTTTGCTAGTGACAGAGATCATGATGCACGCGCTCTCCGTTTCGAGCTCCACGCCACCCGTGTTCGTCTGTATCGAGCACTAACACTTTTGGCACCCTTTGTGAGCGTGGGATCAGTTGAGTTTGATGCGATCTATCCAGTGAGGACTCAGATGCCTTCTCGAGTTGCTTGGCCCGAGATTGGAGGCATTTTTCCACCCCGTGGCTCTTTGCTTCCACCCTACGCTGGACCTAGGCCCCATCCTTGCCCAAATGGATATCAGGGTCCACAAGCCTCCGTGTTTTCCGATGGTCACCTCCAGCTACCGGGATACGCGGGTAACTTTTATGAGGACTACTATGGAGATGGAGATGAGTGAGACCGCCTGTGATCTTACTTAGTGAGGATGTAGTAGTATCTTAGTATGTTGTAAGCAAGGTGTCTAAGTTCCAGAGGCTTAGATAAATAATGTATAGGAAGTCAGAGTGCCTCTGAAGGATGTATCATCTTCATCACGTTTGTATTAGCTTGGTGCTTGTACTAAAACGATGTATGGTTTGTATGACAGCTTGTGAATATACGGCTTGTATGCTTTTATCACCATGTTGTCAAGATGACTACTTCCTTTGCTCTGTAATCCTTCCAGTACTTCAATACCTTGATTAGACTCTTCAAATCAACTCTGTTTGACTTTGGTTTTCACCTTCAGGATGTCTCAAGGAACCCGTGGCCAGATTGGTCGTAACCAAGGTCGTGGGAACAACCAGGAGGAAGACAACCTTCCACCCCCACCCACGATGGCCCAAGTTCTGATGGAGGTCGAGAGGAACCGCCGTGACTCTCACCACCTGCTGGAAGTCATTGCCCACAACACCACTCAGCAGCGCAATGAGTTGGTGTCCCTGAACGACTTCATCCGACTTCATCCCCCGGTTTTCAGTTACTCCACCGAGCCCCTTGACGCCGATGACTGGCTCCGCAGCATCGAGAGGAAGCTCCAAGCCGGCCATGTTGCAGATGGCGACAAGGTCAGCGACGCCACGTATCATCTGGAAGGTGCGGCTAGCTCTTGTTGGGAGAACTTTCTGAATATGCGACCCGTTGGTCCACCTGCATCTTGGGAGGAATTCTGCACCTCTTTCCGCGAGCACCACATTCCCAAGGGTCTCATGGACCGCAAGCGTGAGGAGTTCTACAACCTCAACCAAGGCAGAAGGACAGTTGACGAGTTCAGTCGTGAGTTCAACCGACTTGCTCGTTATGCAACTGAAGAAGTCTCCACCGAATCCAAGAAACAAGAGAGGTTCCATCGTGGCCTCAACTCCGGACTCCGTCGCGAGCTCAACCTTCATGACTTTGCCACCTTTCAGGTCCTTGTCAACAAGGCCATCAAGGCAGAGGACATGAACACCCCCAATGATTTCCGCAAACACCCCAGAGATGATAGTTCATCCAGTTCTGGCTCCCAGAAGCGCAAGATCTGGATTCCAAACAGCATGTTCCGCCAGAACAACCCACCGAGGCCATCCTATGTGGCGCCTCGTCCACCCACCTAGTTCCACCCAGCTCCACCAAACAACCCAGCTCCACGCACTGTTTTCGGAGCTTGCTACAAATGTGGTCAGGCAGGCCACTACTCTCGCGAGTGTCCCCAGAACCAGCTCCAACACCAGAATGCTCCACCACGTGCCGGAGGCAACAACAACAACAACAATGGCCGTGGCAAGCCATCCCAGAAGGTCTTCACCGCCAAACCCGCTCCTCCCGCCACTCGTGGACGTCTGAACCAGATTGCCGCCGAAGAGACTGACGACACCACTGACGTCATTCTTGGTACGCTCCCAGTCAATTATGTTCCTACTTCCGTTCTTTTCGACCCAGGAGCATCTCATTCACTCATGTCGGAAAGTTATGCACTTCGTCATGAGTTACCCTTTGTTGAATTGTCCACCCCGATGGTTATTCAAACTCCAGGGTCAAGATGGCAAACTAATAGAGTGAGCCATGGTAAACAAATTGCAATTGAAGGTTTAGTATTCCTTGCTTCACTCATAGCCCTCAAGTCTTCAGACATTGATGTCATCCTTGGCATGGATTGGCTATCAAGACAGAATGCCTACCTGGATTGCAGAAGCAAATCGGTGAAACTCACCCACCCTTCAGGCCAAACAGTCAACTATACCTCACCCAGAACAAGAACCCAAGTGCATTCCTTGAATGTACTTCCCCTTCCCGAACTTGAAGATATTCCGGTGGTTCGTGACTTCCCGGATGTCTTTCCTGAAGAGCTTCCGGGCATGCCACCCGACAGATGTGTAGAATTTATAGTGGATCTTGTTCCAGGAACCGCACCAATTTCCAAATGCCCATATAAAATGGCCCCACATGAGTTAGCTGAGCTAAAAACCCAACTTGATGCTTCGTTGGCAAAAGGCTTCATCCGCCCTAGCTCATCGCCATGGGGTTGCCCCGTTCTGTTCGTAAAGAAGAAAGATGGAACAGAAAGGATGTGCGTAGACTATCGCCCGCTAAATTTAGCGACGATAAAGAACAAATACCCACTGCCCAAGATCAATGATCTTTATGATCAACTTGCAGGATCCTCCGTCTTCTCCAAGATGGATTTGAGATTAGGTTATCATCAGATCAGAATCCGAAACGA